>CM038676.1:522809752-523409752 GCA_021605205.1 Aegilops longissima
GTGAAGTAAATACATTTGGTAAAGGGTGGAAAAAGGGGTTGTGTTGTTGAGAGACTTAGAGATCGAAACATGGAGACAAGAATGAGCGTGTGTTGGAAACCGATAGCTTGCTAAGGTGGTTAGGAGACGAAGATTGACCGATCAGAGAAGTATGTAAGCGTTTGTCTTGGCGGGGGGCTAAAACAACATTTGAATGTACAAATCGAGACTTAATATCGATGTTTCAATTGGGTGTACATTGTAAGATTTGAACCGAGGACCAGACATACGGGTAATTATTTCAATTAAGTGCCATACTAAGTTTGAAAAGTTGACATTGGCTCAATTTGTTTGTGCTATTTTGTAGGTCATATGTTTGAATCCATCCAAAGTTTTCCCACTACCATGGTGTTCATCATATACATATGAATTTGTATTTAAAAGTAGCGTGGATACAGTGAAATCTGAAATCCACGTTAGAATTCAGAAGATACGCTACGTGACACACACTCTAATTCAAATAACTAACTTCGTGACACACACTCTAATTCAAATAACTAATTATGTGACACACTCTAATCACGTTAGCGTGGGTACCGTTTCGAATTTTTCAAATAACTCCTCATTAATTAATTTATAGTACTCCATATGTTCACTTTTATAAGACCTTGAAGACATTTCAGACAATGTGCCAAAGCAGTTCATTTAAGTTATGCTAAAGCGACTTACAAAAAGTGAGCGGATGGAGTATCTCAATTTGAATGACTAATTATTGCAAGGAAAACACGGGCATGGTAATACATACAGATTAGTTTGCAAATGAAAGAAGATTAGTTTGCATTCTCAAATGTAAGCGCACCAAGGCAGACCAAAGGATGTCGATATTCAAATTGGGCCTTTGCTTGATTGCCTTAAAGGCAGCTGCCCTTGGTGGCGACATGTGGGCCAGCCACATTGAGCCCACATGTCATGGAACACTAAGGCAAGTGCCTTAAGGCACCAAGCTTATAATCCTGTCGGGGAGTGAGTCCGTGTGTGTGTATCCAGACGCCCGTAGCACCCCAACCACCCCCTCCCAGCAAAAAAAGGATGGCGACAATAATAAGTTCGCGCTTCCCGTTTGGATTGAAATATCTGGCGGCCCCAATTCCAGCCCTGCAAATCTCTCTTCTCCACCGTCCCTTCCGCACCAGATTGCTCAAATCCTAATTAGCCGCCATCCCTCGAATCGACCCTCGTCTCGTCTCTTTCCCCACCGTTCCCCCCACCTCTGTGCGGGGACGACGGCGAAAAAGGCGGTCGCGCTCCGGCACGCCCGGGCAGCTACCCCATCGCCCTCGTCCACCGCCGGGTGGTCCCCGACAACGTCAGCCGTCCATAACCGGCGTGCCTCTCCTAGACACGAAGTTCCACCGCATAGTGCGCTTCATGCGCCGTCTCCAGCTCACGGGGCTACTTCACGAGACACATCGTCGCACCTCCGCGCCCCGAGGCGTTGGGGCTTCTGTGAGGTCTAAATCCGTCCATTACGTGGCGCTCCGCTGCCACTCAAGATCTGCATCCGTGCGGCGGCCAATAGCGCCAGCGCATCACCCTCAACAGCTCTGAAGTGACCGCGCTCTAGCTAGGCGAGCATGCCCAAGCATGACCCGAACTAGGGTATCCACACATCACTCCCTTGTGCACTGTTCCAGCGATGTTTGGATATCCTTTCCTGCTCTCTTAGCTTAAGCGCCTATGCAACTCTGACTTTAACTCTTATTTCTTACGGAGATATCATGAAACAAGCAAATCCATTTTAGCGAAGCATGGCGGTGCTACTGGGATGCTGGTACATCATCACACACACAGTATAACCTTGTAAATATTGTCCTCGGTACAACATCAAGGTCGATTCCTCTTATTTGATCAACCATTCGCCGTGTCAAAAAATGCGAGGGAGGGATGCAAGGAGCACAAGGCCTGCACATCAAGCAAGTGGTAACATGGACTTGTACATGGAACATCCCAAAGCATAAGCGAGCTGCAGTGATGACTTCCAGCCACTGTGAGCTAGCGTAAGTCCACTGCATTTCATTTAATTCATCTTGGCATTCGTGTATGATTTGTGTGCAGTGGCTGATCCACGAATTCAAGTTACAGGAAATGAACATTTAACTTAAAAAATCACGAAGGCACTTGCACTCCAGAAATCAACATAACTTGAGAACATGTGAAGCTACATGCACTTTGAAAACCAGCTAATGATCCAAAGTAGTTCAGATTATAAACACTAAATGATGCAAGCACCAAAAACACAAAATGCAACATGGTGTACAAGGACTACAAACATGGTCTATACCTGCCTGAATTATTACGTTCTCTGGCTGAAAATATCAGAGTGTAATTGCACGTATAACCAGTCGAAACTGCATATCAATATATCTATCCTGCACAAGTATGCCAATAGTTTCAAACAATAGATTAGAAAAGTATTTATGCTATTTGTCATGATCGGGGACTTTACGGTAGATGGCCTCGGCGTTTCCTCAAGCTATGAAAATGCACTATAATTTGCTTGTCATCAATGCACGCAAATCTCTTCTCTCTCAACATAGTAGATCATCATTAGACACTAAATCCTTCAATGAGCTTGCAAAATGCTTGCATTAGATCCCTCATTAGACACTATATGTTCATCACCGAGGAGCATGTAAAATGTTTGCATCAAATCCTTCATTAGCGATCTGTTCATTAGACACTTGAGCTCAAGAACAACATGAGCTTGTATGTTTGCACGAAACTTGATTAGATACATCAGATTGATCGATTCGATATTGATTGGGGAGTTATAAAATAAGTAGAAATTGGTTTCATTTTCTCATAGATTCCCTACATACAAGCAGTTTACAACACCGTCAGGTTTAACTATTGGCCAGAAATTGAAGAGTTGAATTAGATATAATCAGGGATGTGATGTACCTGCTCGTTCGCATGCTACTCTTGCAAGCTACGATTGTCCGTTTAAGCATAAGCTTCGATGCCATGCCCGTCTTGCCGCTGCCTCCATCACGAGCTACACCCGGTTGGATCTTCATCTTCTTGTCCTTCCGTTAGCAAGCCCGGCGACCGCCCTCCACGAGCGAGGAAAGTGCTGTGTCGGTCTGTCGGCGGCGGCTAGGTTAGGAACAAACCCGGTGGAGGTGGAAGGCGAATGAATTGGGATTTTTCTGCTGTCGTCGATATGGGAGGCTTCGTTTGGGCCTTGAGCCTGCTATAGGGCCTGCCTTGCACTTATGTTATTGGCCCATCAAATTGAAACATTTTCTTCATTTTTACATTGCCTGCTTTCGTGCGTTGGGACGAACAAAAAAACTAGCATGAGCCAACATTGGCGACTCAAACTAGGTGCACACTTTCCGGCCACAGGCGGGCGCCATACCACCCCTATGGTGGCGTCGCCCTTTTGCGTGTATGATTGGATAGTGAAAAATATTCGAGTGGCGCTTTTGATTTACCCACAGAATGGTTGAATTGCTTGTTTCTATGAACTAAGTTCCCAATAATGTGAAGGATGCGGTCTTTTCATCCTATTGTAGATTGCTTAGATCTCGATATGCCAAAAGTCGCATGAAATATCTGATTAAAAGCCCGGTGTGATGTGTTTGGCTACAACTAGTCGACTACTGCGTCCTCATATAACATATCAAGGGCGCACCATCTTACAGATTAACCATTGACTTACCCATGCGATTGTGGGAAGAAAGAAGTATTGGGACTAGCGTATCCAAGCAATTGATGCCATGGACTCCTTTGTACAACCTTGTAGCGAAAAAAGAAGTTGCGATTATGCTGTACAAGAACTAAGCGTAAGTTCAGTTACACCTTCTCGGAATTTTAGTTAGCCACTTATTGCAAAATTGTTCAATTCGTTGCTTGGCTTAATTTAGTTTTACTGATTACATAATGGCACCTTTGTTAATCATATTGTAGACGCACCTATCTATGTGTTTGATACTTCTGTTAAAATTACCTGTTTGCCTTAACTTAAATATCTACTTGTTTGTTTAGCTGCTTTGCTGCTGCCTTGTGGAGTTACAATGATGTTAATCACTAGTACTTTTCAGCATCCAATTGAAACTCTTTAATTCCTTGTTTGTTTAAGCTGGTTTGCTGTTATAACTCCCGATTGATATGTTTGCTAACTTCAACTTTTCTGAATCAATCAGAACTTTAATGGCAAAACAAGTTAGCCCAAGATCAAAGCGAGGTCCCCATGGACGTTGCATCATCCATAGCAGTGGCACTAGCTAAATTGCATTATGGTTGCCAATGCTGATGCTCTAGAGCTAAAAGTAGTGGTAGAAAAGTTACTTACGCACTAGAGATGAAGTTGACATGTTGAGGAAGCAAACAACACAATCACGACCAGTACTCAAGACAACCATTAAATATTTGGATTTCAAAGCGAAGGAAGCTGAGATGATCAGATTATTAAGGTCTGAGGAAAAAACTAAATTCCTACTTGGTAAATCATAGGTGAAATGTTCTTTCCATAGTTGAATAACCTTTGTGTTAATACATTCATGTAATCAATCAAACCATTTGTTTTAGAGCTCATGTAATAATTGTTTTTTTTGTTTGTAATTTTATTTGAGCACAAGTCTATATTAATTGATAAGACTTGGAGCATTTCATTTGGATTGCTGTGCAGGACCTACAAATATGCTGTCGGGCTGAATGTGCATTCAGCAATAGTAGTAGTATAGATGGACCATAAGTGGCCGCATGTCGGAAGAAGCGAAGATCTTTGGCTAAAAAAGGATCTTTGTTGTAGCCAAAAAAAAAGTACTGGCGGCCTGGCTTATGTATGTTAGTTGATATTATTGATCCATATACTCTATAAGTGTTTATATATGCATAGATTCTGTACATTCTTGGTTGATTGACTCGATATTTGAATCTTGATACATAAAGCTTGTGTACATATCTAAATGGGAGTACACATTATGCTGCGTGTGACATTTGAGTTGGACATGAAGTGTTCCAAATATTAATTCACCTTAAACTGGATTATGAATTTGAGTATCGGCATTTGTAACCCATATTCATATATGACAATGGAATACATCTTTGTCGTACTTTTGAAGATATATAAAAACACATAGAATGATTTATAAGCGGGGGGCTAAGTTAAGTAACTTTCCCATATTTTGAGACGGTAGCGTCCCATAAACATGGTTCCCGTACCTCTCCTCCATTTTCCCATTCATACCCCGTCCTCGCTAGAACACCCCATCCCCACCGGCCTCCGTTCGCCACCCCATCCATCGCCGCCGTCCTCCACCATCCGTTGCCACCGTCCTCCACCATGCGGGCGCCTACCAAGACCCGCGTCGAGTCACTTGCTAGAGATGGGCGTTTCTCACCCACAGCTGACAGACCAATAGCCTTGCATCGCGTCCTCTTATTTCATCGTTGCCCGTCGTCCTCTTTGCAGGGCCGCTCACCGCGACCTTCTCTTCCACATAGCGGGACTTATCCCCGATGCACCGTCTACAAGTCCGGTCTGCTTCCAGCGCCACCAACGACCATCGCACCCCCGATGCCTACGGTAGCGCCCGCAAGAGGTGGTACTTCATATCTCCTAAACTTTTGATCTCAACGAGAAAATAGATCTTAACTTGGTTACTCTACTTTCTTTCCAGCTCTTAAATTTAGTTCTTAGTTTGAAGCAAACTATGGATGCTAAATATCATTTCTCCGGTTTGACTTCAAATCTGCCATGGCACAACAATATCTGGTTTAATTGATCATGCTTAGGGTTTAATTGATCATGTTGGTTCCGTGGTGATTTCTTTAATAGAAGTGGAGGAAACCCTCTTTTGCTAAAAATATGCTTAGAGTTTCCCCTTTTATGAGTCACTATCTGATCGAATCGTGCTTCGTGTCATAATAACTTTGCTCCGCACATCAAGCTAAACAAGCTTAGATGTTCAAATCTGAATCGATATTACTAAAACAGAGTTGTTTAATTGGTCAGCTAAATGTTCCTAAATTAGTTTCGAGAATGCATGTTACCCGTTAGGGTGTGTATCTCTCTGGGGTGCCCAAGGTGGGCGGCCTACAGGATTTTAGGTGCGTCCGGGCCCGATTCCCCTCTGTTCTTGCATCTCTACTACGCCCCAGCCGCCTGCCTACGCGGAGACTTGCCGTCCTCGGGACAGCATGACTCTAGGAGGAGACAGCCGGACTAACGAGAGGCCAGGAGCCGCTCAGCATAAGTGAATCCGCTGCCAGGCGCGCCCGTGCCTACCTTCCCGATCCGTTCAGGGCTAAAGTGTAAGCACCACCAAGCCAACCCGATTTATCACGAGATACATCCTCAACACTCAGCAGCCACTCCTCATCACCCATTTTCTAATTGATTCATTACTCATTAGGCAGGACTGTCATTAGGGTTTGTTGTGTGCTCAAGTGCTACCTACACTTAATGGTTCAGATGTATTAGGCACTACCAACACTCCACCCTTGAAGCTAAACATTCGCCACTCATAATTGCTTAGTTTATTTGTTCAAATCCAATTTCATATGATTCTAATGTTCCTACTTCAGTTTGGAAATGTGCCTGCCTGTTATAGAGACATAAGGAGTTTGTATTTACTGTGTGTGGTCTGGTCGACCTTACGGGTTGGGGAGGTGAACTTTGCATATGCGAGGGGTTTATAGGAGACACTCTCCGAGTTGAATCATAATGCATTCCATAGATAATCTGACTACTTTTTATGTTTTCATGAATCTCAGATTCTGAACAGCATCATAATGATTATGAGCTTGTCGCATGAAGCGAATAAAAGCGAGAACAATGCCATGGCTGTCAAACTTGGCATTAAGGGACTGAAATCAAGTGGATGCAATGCAATAGCAAGCGCTCTCCACCTATAGATTCATGCTCAGAATATGATCCTAACGGTGATTACTGAGCTAGAGGGAGACCTAAGTCAATGTAGCTCCCTAGTGGAGGAGTCAGGAGGAAGATGCCCTATGTTATTCACCCATCAAGGTACTTGCTCTAACTTTCCAAGGTTACATTGCTGCATTATATCTTGCAAGCGATGCTTTGCATTGCTTCTACTTTGTTGAACTGCCATTAGCTTAGTTTACACATCATGTATGTGAATCGCCCTGCCTATCAATTTTCAGTACATATTCCATCTGTCATCATACCATATTTATCCATTCAAAAGGAAGAGGCGATTGCTTGATCGTGGAGGAACACAAGCAAAGTATTTGGAAAAGGTAGTGGCTTTTGATAAATCAAATAGCCCATTAGGTGTAGTTGCAATATCACCTCGACTCCACAAAATACCCAGCTCTAGCAGACTCTAGCCAACTACACGGTCATTTCGGCGCCCCAACTCAGCAGTAAGCTCAAACTGCACAAGCAGTATGATTATGCCAGATTGACATAGCACCGGTAATTGCGATGCAAAACCCCATTCCAGCAAAGAGTACACCAAATACAGTTGCCAAATCCTTTTGAACCGAGAGAGCCCCAATTGCAGCAAATAGGACCCTGTTCCATTTCTTCCTAGTTTATAAGACGAAGCTTATGTTGTTGTCAGGAACTTTGTGCGCATCTTTCCTTCATGGAAAGATTATACCGCAGACACAGAACAATTTCCAATCTTCCTCCGCAACTTACGTGTAAGTAATGTACTAAAGTTATTCATGGTCATTACTGCATAAGTTTCTGCTGACAGAAGACACAAGATTTCATTCTTTTAAGTAGGCGAGGAGCAAACTGGATTGTGATGACGAGCAAGAGTTGGTTGCGCTTTTCAAGTACTCGTTGATGAAGTATCGTTCCTACCTGAGGCAAGCGCACTTCGATGGCAAGCCTCTGAGCGAAATTTCGTGAAGTCTCCGATTCTACGTTTATCCGATGGTGGCGGAATAATCTTGTTACACATTGGTCTCGGCTGCAGCGTAAGTACTTGTCTATGATATCACATCACAATTTGAACTACATTTCTGCATTTGCCTTAATGTCTCACTTGCATAACCAATTAGCGAAGAACATTTGTTCTCAAGGGACCCGAGATCTACGCAACTATATACTGCATAATCGCATTGCTCTTGTGAGTACCTCTTGCCTGTATGACCATACTTACTTCCATAGTTGTTTGATTATGTAGCATCACCGCACATGTTAGCCTCTGTGTCGTTCATTTGGTGGACATTATAAGATCCTATGGACTCTTACACAAATTTAGAATCAACCCAATGCTTTTGAAGAGGTTTAGCTCTGCAGTCGTCTTATAAGGACTGAGCGTGGTCTATCACTGTACTTACATTAACAGCTCTCCCTCCCTCCCATAATATAAGAACGTTTTATACAAGATTACACGTTGTTCAAAACACTCTTGTATTATGGGAAGAAAGATAGTTCATTGTAGCATTATGCATCTTATCTCCTCGCCCACCATTTACTAAAAAAGATCAGATCTGTATTTAATCTTACCAACAAGTAGAATACCTGAGACAATGCCGGTTGAAGTGTAGCCCATTGCTCTGGTCAGTACATTTTGTCCTGTAATGCTTGTACTTACAGGGATTGGTAGTTGATTATGTAGCATCAATCTGCATCTTATCTTCATTATCCTCTATCCCTTCCAGTATTATCATATCTATAATTACTCTCTACAAAATGTAGAGTACAGGCAATGCTTATGAAGAAGATTTTGTGCTGAAATTCTTGAGTTATCCTTCCCTTGACATGGAGAAGGGCATTATAAAGCCGGTGTTAACTTTTAATGTAAGTCAGTCCTTCTAAAGCCTTTATCCTCAACTGCTGTTTAATTTGCTCATACTCCCTATAAGTTTCTTGCTGTTTAGTTTGCTGTTTCTACCAAAAATGCATGTTAAGTAAGAACAGTAAGTTCTAAGTTTTACTTGTAAAACAAAATATTCATACCATGCTTTGAAAGTGCAACTATCCCTAGGTGGTTTTGGTAATTCATAACAACATATAGCTCATTGAGCTAATGCTATTCAAGACAAATATTTCAGGAAGCACAATGAATGGCATGGCATGGATGATGAAAGTGGATCCTCAAAATATCAAGGATAAAGGATTGGCGCAAGCTCAAAAGCTCAAGACTCTACATTTTATATTTTAGTGATCCAATATCACATTGAGTCTATAAGAAAAGCCAATACTATCAAGGAGGGATGAGGTGTTGCTTAATGAGCCTTTTGCTTCATGTGCTTAGTGATATGCTCCAAAACCCTCCACTACTTTCTCACATCCACATATGACCTAAACCTAAAGTCAAACTGGGCCCTACTGATTCTTTCTATCGGCCACGAAGTTCGATGTCATAGCCATAGCCACCACAAACCATAGGCAAGGTCTCACCGATAGGATCTCGGTCTCACCGAGATGGGATTGTAATCTCTGTTTCCCTTACGTAGCGTTCGGTCTAACCGAAGTGAGCGATCGGTCCCCACCGAGATTGCAATGTGAACTCTCTGTTTCCTTTTGTAACATTTCGGTCTCACCGAAAAGAGCAAATCGGTCCACCGAGTTTACGACCAACTCTCAGTTAGCTAATTACCAAATTCGGTCTCACCGAGTTTGTGTATGTCAGTCTCACCGAGATTACGTTATGCCCTAACCCTAACCATATCGGTCCTACCGAGTTGCATGTCAGTCCACGAAAACCCTAATGGTCACTAGGTTTACTAAATCGGTCTCGACCGAGTTTGATGATTCGGTCCCATCGAGTTTGGTAAATTGTGTATTATAAGTTAGATTTTGTGTGGAGGCTATATATAACCCTCCACCTCCTCTTCATTCGTGGAGAGCCATCAGAACAAACCTACACTTCCAACTTATTCGCTTCAGAGAGAACCACCTACTCATGTGTTGAGGCCAAGATATTCCATTCCAAACCATATGAATCTTGATCTCTAGCCTTCCCGAGTTGCTTTCTCTCAAATCTTCTTTCCACCAGATCCAAATCCTATGAGAGAGAGTTTAGTGTTGGGGACACTATCATTTGAAGCACAAGAGCATGGAGTTCATCATCAACACACCATTTGTTACTTCTTGGAAGTGGTGTCTCCTAGATTGGCTAGGTGTCACTTGGGAGCCTTCGACAAGATTGTGCGAGTTGAACCAAGGAGTTTGTAAAGGCAAGGAGATCACCTACTTCGTGAAGATCTACCGCTAGTGAGGCAAGTCCTTCGTGGGCGACGGCCATGGTGGGATAGACAAGGTTGCTTCTTCGTGGACCCTTCATTGGGTGGAGCCCCTCCGTGGACTCAGCAATAACCGTTACCCTACGTGGGTTGAAGTCTCCATCAAGCGTGGATGTGCGATAGCACCACCTATCGGAACCACGACAAAAACATTCGTGTCTCCAATTGCGTTTGAATTCTCCAAACCCTTCCCTTTACATTCTTGCAAGTTGCATGCTTTATTTTCCGCTGCCTATATACTCTTTACATGCTTGCTTGAATTGCGTGATGATTGCTTGAATTGTTCAAAGATAGCTAAAATCTGCAGTGTGTCTAAAATTGGGAAAAGGCATAGCTTTTAATTGGTCAAGTAGTCTAATCACCCCTCTAGACATACTTCAAGGTCCTACAAGTGGTATCAAAGCTTTGGTCTCCATTTGCTTTAATTTCCATAGCTTTGGTGGTCATAGCCTTGGTTTCACAACCTAGGAGAGTATGGCGTCTAGCGAGGGAAATTATCACCGTGAGGTCCTTACTTTGATGGCACTTATTTTGCTAGTTGGAAGCATAAGATGAAGATGCATATTCTCGAAATAACTTGTTGAGGAGTCATGGATTAGGGGTGTCCGGATGGCGGACTATAGCCTTTGGCGGACTCTGGACTATCAGATATAAGATTGAAGACTTCGTCCGATGCGGATGGGACTTTCCTTGGCGTGGAAGGCAAGCTTGGAGATCGGATACGTAGATCTCCTACCATTGTAACCGACCACTGTAACCCTAACCGAGGGAGTCGGGACTAGGGGTGTCCGGATAGCGAACTATCATCACGGCGGACTCCAAGACTATGAAGATACAAGATTGAAGACTTAGTCCCGTGTCCGGATGGGACTTTCCTTGGCGTGGAAGGCAAGCTTGGCGTCTGGATATGTAGATCACCTACCATTGTAACCGACTATGTGTAATCCTAACCTATCGGTGTCTATATAAACCGGAGGGTTTTAGTCCGTGGGGACGAACAACAATCATACCATAGGCTAGCTTCTAGGGTTTAGCCTCCTTGATCTCGTGGTAGATCTACTCTTGTACTACCCATATCATCAATATTAATCAAGCGAGAGTAGGGTATTACCTCCATCGAGAGGGGCCAAACCTGGGTAAAACATCATGTCCCTTGTCTCCTGTTACCATCCACCTAGGCCTTGCAGATTGGGGACCCCCTACCGAGATCCGCCGATTTTGACACCGACATTGGTGCTTTCATTGAGAGTTCCTCGTGTGCGTCACCTATAGGCCCGATGGCTCCCGATCATCAACAACGACGCGGTCCAGTGGTGAGACTTTTCTCCCGGACAGATCTTCGTATTCGGCGGCTTTTACTGCGGGCCAATTAAGCTTGGCCATCTGGGCGAGATGGAAGCTCGCGCCTGGCCATCAGTCATATTTGGAAGTTTAAACTATATCGGCCGATATCCGTGGAGACTTGATCTTGACAGATTCAAGCAACAACCGAAGCGCCGCATTTGTCGATGGGTATGATCTAGCTCTGCCGGCCGAGACCGATGCCACGAGGCCCTTACGAAATCCTCCGACCCTTAATCGGGCGAGTCCCCGATCGAGGGCGAGTGGTTGGACACCGCCTCGGGGCTATGATATCTCGGCGATTGAGCGAATTCTATCCTGTCGCTTTGCGAATACCTTGACTCTGGAGTGCGGACTCTCTCCGGACTCCAGACCCTCAGCGCCCTGCCAATCGAATCCGATAGGGCGCCCGGTCATGGAGTTCATCTGCCGTGGACATCTTTCGCGATCGCCCTTTGGCGACATCCCGAATCCACTAAAGTCTCTCTCTTTATCCGGAGAGCCATGGCGGACTACGGTCGGGAAGGTTGGGATCACGGACGACGAAGAAATTCAACGCCCACCACCACCCGCCCGTAGCCAGCAGCCGAGCTTACGGCGTGCTCGATTTCGACTTCGAAGACATTGGCGGTATGGATGGCGATGTAGGGAGACAACCATGAACCAGCTTATAGGAAGCTGGACAGCCACCTCATCCATGATGTATACATGGTGGTACACCTAAAGGAAATGAAGAGGAACAACGGGATGCTACGAAGGATAAATCCCTCGAAAGCAGTCAAAAGCGGCAGCGTAAGCTTCGAACCAAGTCCGCCTCAACAAAGACCCAGCCATAGAGCAAAGCGAACCGGTGGACGACGAACAGCTATCGAGCAATCGTCCGAACAAGACAACTTGGATAAACAATCCGTCCCGGCGAAGACAACAGTCGGACGATCTCACGCCGGACAAACTGTTGGAGCAATATAACCTCCACAAAGGCTCAAATGCGGCATGCGCGTAGCCTGAAAAAGGCAGAAGCGGAAGCTCAAAACAGCGGAAGATGCACTCAGAATCTGATGGAGCAAAGTATTCAACACCCGAGACAAATCGGCGATCGCCTCGAACAAAAACTACCCAAAGAAAACTATTGCCCGAATTTGATGAGGAAGCCATGAAACCCCACAATCAAAAAAGTAAACGCCACCGGTCGGATGGGCGACCCCACGGCAAAAGAAGCGGCAAATGGCGCCGCACACAAGCGATGCGTGATCCGCATAAGTTCACATCAAAAGGATGGACCAGTTAGGTCCATCTATGGGCCGAGAAAGCAAGCTCTTCAAAGCAATGCAACACGCCAAATATCCAAACATCACGGCACACCCAAATATAGGGGAGCCGCACACCCCCTGTGTTTCACCGATGAGATCTTTGGATCACGAATTCCCAGCGAGATTCAAACCCGTAAACATAGAGGCATCACGGAACAACAGAGACCACAGGTCTAGATTGAGAGATGATCTCACGCCATAAAATACTTACCCTCAAGCTCAAAGGGCCATCCGGCATTGGCTCAAAGGCCTCCCGAAAATACCATTGGAAGTTGGGAAGAGCTCGAGGATGCTTTTGACGCAAATTTTGAAGGGACTTATGTCCGTCCTCCGGATCTGAGCGATTTAAGTCATATAACTCAACAGCCGGAGAGTCAGCCATAAATTGGAACAGGTTCCTCACCAAAAAGAACCAAATAGTCATTGTCCAGGACGTGAAGCCTTAGCAGCTTTCAAACACAGCGTCAAAGAGCGAATGGCTGTAAGACACCTCGGCCAAGAGAAGCCGAGAACCATGGCCGCATTAACAAGCCTCATGACCTGCATTTGCGCGGGAGAGGATAGCTGGCTAGCAAGATGCAGCACCAGCAACCCAAGTACATCCAATGTCAGGGATGGAAATGGGAAACCACGGCGCAACAAGGACCAGTGCCGTATTAAGGGGAACGGTCCAAAGAGCGCGGCAGTCAACGCCGGATTCAAAAGATCACGGAAGAACAATCAAAAACTGCCCCTTAAGGACAATAGCGATGAGCTATCCAACTTAAACAAAATCTTGGACAAGATATGTCAAATCCACGATACTCCGGGAGGCACGCAAACCATACCCACAGAAATTGTTGGGTCTTCAAACGATCCGATTAGACTCAGCGCCCGAACACAAGGGCTCGACACACCAAGTGAATATGATGGCGATCACCACAAGCAAGAGCCCCGGAAAACAAAAGAATTTCCCACAGAGGTTAAAACAGTAAACTCACTTCACGTGATAAAAGGAAAAAAAACAAAGCGGCGCCCATTAAGATGCGGGCGCGCACTACTAGCGAATTATCAACACTGGTTGTCAAAACCAATCACCTTCGACCATCGGGACTACTCCGAAAGTATCCGGAATGCAGGATGGACTGCTTTGATATTGGATCCTATAATCGGCGGATTCAATTTACACAAGTCCTCATGGATGGTGGCGATGACATAAACACGATATATCGGGACACAATCCATGAGGATGGGGATAGACCCAACCAAAATTCGCGTAGCAACACCTCCTTTAAAGGGTAATGCAGGCCCATATACCCATTATGCGTGCTCCATCTTTGCTAGAAGTTGTGTTGGTTCATCAAACAACTTCCGTCGCGAAAAGTTAGTCTTCCATGTAATACCATTTAACGGTAGCCATCAAGCCTTTGTTGGGACCTTGAAGCTTTCGCCGCTTTAACGCAATACCGCATTATGCATCTCTTACACTTAAAATGCCGGTCCACGCGGCATCATCTCATTAAAGGGAGTATTAAGTGTTACTCGAGCACGGAAGAACGTTGAGACTGCCTTGACAGCCCCACACCTATCCGGCTCGCTAGTCAAAGAACTGAATAGGTCATTCAAACCCGGACACGGCTAGGCAGAGTCCGGCGCCTGTAGCGGCATTCCCCCATACAAGGGGCTGCATGCATGTACAACAAGAGGCAATAAAGCTCAATTTTATTCACTTCTTTGAATCGTACTCTGTTTATTTAATATAAAGTACATCTTTGCATGATCTTTTTCTTTTAAACTAAGTTCCTCTCTTTTACGAGATGAACAACGTGCTACACCGTCGAGGATCGACACAGGAGAACCACGGTATTGGGGCGTGCAGTAGGGACCCATTGCAAGGATTCTTTTCAGATTAAGACCCTCGTAAACCTTTTTCTGTCTCTTGTTGATATACATCGCCCGGTTTCTTACTATAACCGAGGAGGAGGCTGGCGTTTGGCATTGGGCGCTTTGAATTTTTGCGTGCACGGACACGGGGGCTTAGGGCATTATTCTGCCCGTTTTATAAAGACCGAATACCTTAGGGAGTATTCGGCGTCTCGAGTTAGGCCTTATATGCATCAGCTCGAATCATGTCTTTGGTCAAATGTTGGGTTTGCCCGGCTCCTGTGTTTTGCTGCCTTACGTTCCGATTTATCGGCTAACGTGGCACCGGAAGAACTCTGCGATTGTGCCCGGTTAGGTAGGGCGAGCACCTCGAGAGAAAGCCAAAAACTGGTGACATGATATAGCGAGGACTGGTTAACCACTAGATGACTCACGGAATGTTTAGAATTCCTCCGCATTAACGAAGGACCGTTTGTCGGTCGAGGCACATCTCGCACTTCGACTCGGAGAGTGCGGTGCCCCAGGGGCTATATAGTAGCCCCACCCTCGAACTCCTATGGCTAAGTGAAAGTGATAAAGCATTATAGTCGGTTGCCTAGTTTGCTACGCTACCACCTCCTTAACAGGACCAAGGCGTTGGATTAAGTGTGAAAAAGCGCCTTCTTTGCAAACACCCCGCACTATGTGCGTGGGGGCTGAAGCCAAGGACTGCCATCTTCAGGTTATATATACATATACATGAGCGGCCGCCGCGAGGATTAGTTTACTACTTGAGCACAAGTATAAAAAGCTCTTATATTATATTGAAACATTGTTTTCACAAATCATACATGTCATTTAAACATAATATCCTTGAGAACTGCGTCTCTATTAAGCAGCGCCCTGCGGAACTTCCTCAAAATAGTGCTCGGCAGGTACTCGGCTTCTGTCCAAATCCTGGGATGCAACGCCGGTGGCCTTCATCTCCGCCCGGTATGTCTTGACACGGGCCAGAGCCATCCGCGCTCCTCAATACACACGGGCGCTTCATTGCATCAATCGCGGTACCGCACCAAGGAACTACTGCACCAAACCAAAATAACTCTTCGGCTGGGGTCCGTCCGGCCACAAATGAGTCATGACATGCTTCATGGCAAGTCCGGATAATCGATTCAGCTCGGCCCATTCGGCCAACCGATCGGTTAACTAAAGAGGACGCTCCGGACTATGGAATTGCGACCAATATAGCTCTTCCCTACAGTGCCCCTTACGGCCCCGGAAGTGCTCAATCGCGTCCCGGCGCTTCGCCGCTAAGTCGAGATAAGCATCCTCGAACTCCACAACTTGTCCAGCCGAGCATGCCGGATCCCTATATTTCCTCCGCAGCGAAGCGGTTTCCAGCCGTAATAGCCCGGCCTGACTCAGCTCCTCCTTGGCAGCTCTCAAAGCCGAGCAGGCATCCTTGGATTTGGCGGCGGCCTTTTCAGGCCCTCTTGCTCCGCTTGTCTTTCTTTTCAAAAACTCGCAGCGGTTGGTAGTATTCTTCAACTTTCGGCCATATCGGCCATATCCTCTTAACCCGGCGATGAGCAGCCGTTAAACTTCTAGCTCTTGGCCGCCCTTAAGCGTCGCATTACTATTTCTGGCTTGCTCTTTTCGCTCGGCGAGTTCCGCCCATAGCTCCTCCCAAGAGCGGCACCATCTGCATTAAGCATACAAGTAATAAGGCATGGGCGTCAAGCTCCCTTACCGGTGTCGCGTAGAAATCGCATACCTTGTGACTCGTCAAACCGTTTATTGACCAGCGCATTGTCCGCATCCGCCTCGTCAAGTTGCGCTTTAGTTCGGCATATTCATCGATCCGGCTTCCACAGACGCCCGCCACCTATTTAGGAAGCGGCGATATGTTATAATCTGAGATTTGATCCTCGACACGCTGTCAATTTTGACAACATACCGAGTCTCGGGGCTACTATCTATCTGAGCGCATTCTATATGCATAAGCGTCGGAAGGTACATCATTTTTGCGTACCTCGAACCCCGTCGATAAGCTTCGGCGGCTTCATGCAATCCGCTCTCCGGATGCAATTCTTTCAATCACCGTACCCATTAGAACACGGTGATCTTACGAGATAACCGCTTCGCCCGAGCAGATCCTTCAGCTCCTCGGCGACGCCCGATTGGCGCCGGATCTTCGGACCCGCGGACTCGGGAAACCCTCCGCGGCGACACCTCGGGCGTCGCTTCACGTGAAGGTGCGACGGTGGAGGCATTTGCTTCTCCATCATCTCCGAAGAAGATCCCCCAAAGGCGAGCTCTTGAGAAGGGCTGAGATCCGAACTACAAGGTACAATTTGGTTATCTTCAGAAATAAATACAGGATGTTCCTTATTTACAAGACCCTTCTCTTTTTACTTACGGCTCGTTGGAGGGCTGATCCCCTTGGGGAAACAGTGCGGCTGGATTACTTCCCAACGCCGGACTCTCTGACGAAGATTTCTTTCCCTTCTTTGAGGCCTTGACCTCCGGATCTTCTGAAGCGGTCCTCTTCTCTCCTTGGAGGGTGGGACCTTTGATCCCTCCTTCCTCGAAAGTCTCCTTCGAGGAGGCAGTTGCTTCCCCGCTCCCCCCTCGCCTTCTTTAAAAGGCGCGGCCTTCAACATCTTGGCCATCATGGGATCCGGCGTGTTCTCTGGGAGGGGAGCCGGACACCTTATTAAGTTTGCCTTGGCTATCCACTCCTTTTCAAGAAACGGCTCCTTTAAAGGGCATGTATATGATAAATGAATGAACAGCCTGTCCGGTTACAGGGCTACTTACTTGAGTATCTGGGCGATTGCAGCTTAGTCCTGCATCCTCAGTCAGGTCCGGACATTTCTCTTGTGATCCGAAGAACAGTTTATACATCTCCACAGGCGTCGTGCCCATAAAATTTTGGAAGCTCGTGGTCCCTCGGATTAAATTCCCACGGTGAAGGGCGGCGTTTGCAGGGGCAGAAAGGCGCCGAATCAACATAACTTTGTGCCCTTGCAACAGATTGATCTCTCTTTCTTGGAGGTCTGAACACGGCAGCCTGCAACAAAGGCGTCCTTGGGCGGTCCCAGTCGAGCCCCTTGTTGACCCATGGCGCTTGGCGCTGTGGTGGACTGAGCGGAAGGCGGGAAGCGCCACCCATTTGATGCCCCGGGGAGCAGTGATATAAAACCACTCCCGTTGCCACAAACCAAGCTCCTCTTGAAAAGAGCCCTCGTGCCACGGAGCATCAGCACATTTGCTTATGACCGCCCCTCCGCACTCTGCTTGCTGCCCCTCGATCATCTTTGGCTCCACCTTGAAGGTCTTGAGCCACAATCCAAAGTGAGGGGTAATATGGAGGAAGGCCTCACATACGACAATGAATGACGAGATATGGGGGATGGACTCCGGATTCAAGTCATGGAAATCCAGCCCATAATTAAACATGAGCCCCTGCGCAAAGGGGATCCGTCGAGAAGCCTAAACCCCGAAGGAAGTGTGACACGAACACCACGCTCTTGCCGGGCTCGGGAGTGGGAATGACCTGCCCTGGAGCAGGCAGCCTATGCGAAATCTCGCCGGTTAGATACCTGGCGTCTCGCAGCTTTGGCCCATCTTCTTCTGTGACGGAAGAAGACATCCATCGGCCGTGCTGGTCGGAGCCGGACATCGCCTAAATCTGAAGCTTTGGGTGTTAGAACTCGAAGCGCGAGGCGAACTCGACGGAGGGTGTAAAAAAGAAGAGGGCCTTGGTCTCATTATAAAGAGGTTGAATACCAAGATCCCTCCCCGTGGTCGATTAGGACTCGCCTTCGATAGAGGAGGCGTGCCAACGGGCACGGTTGGGTTACCCACGTCCGTATTGATGGGAGTCCTGGAATAAGGGGGCATTATCTATGCTTTGATAAGATGTGCCAAGGAAATTGCCTCGCTAAACGCACTGAGGTTGAACAGTAAAAAACGATTCATATAAAGGCTTGGTCATGGTGTGATGTCACGCCGCGGAATACGTCAGCAGATCTTTGCAAAAATTATTCTCTCTACGGTGATATGTGGAACTTGTTTTACAGAGCCGGACACTATCCTTGTGTTCAAAACCTTCTATGAAGTATTCGGAGGAGGAACCCGCCTTGCAATGCCGAAGACAATATGCGTGTCGGACTCGTCGTCATTGAAGCCTGGTTCAGGGGCTACTCGAGGAGTCTGGACTAGGGGTGTCCAGATAGCCGAACTATCATCACGGCCGGACTCCAAGACTATGAAGACACAAGATTGAAGACTTTGTCCTGTGTCCGGGTGGGACTTTCCTTGGCGTGCAGGGCAAGCTTGGCGATACAGATATGTAGATCTCCTACAATTGTAACCGACTCTGTGTAACCCTAACCTATCCAGTGTCTATATAAACCGGAGGGTTTTAGTACGTAGGACAAACAACAATCATACCATAGGCTAGCTTCTAGGGTTTATCCTCCTTGATCTCGTGGTAGATCTACTCTTGTAGTACCCATATCATCAATACTAATCAAGCAGGAGTAGGGTATTACCTCCATCGAGAGGGCCCGAACCTGGGTAAAAACATCGTGTCCCTTGTCTCCTGTTACCATCCGCCTAGCCGCTGATTCGGGACCCCTACCGAGATCCGCCCGGTTTGACATCGACACTAACCCTCTTCGGTGCCTATATAAACCGGAGGGTTTTAGTCCGTAGTACGAACAACCATCATACCATAGGCTAGCTTCTAGGGTTTAGCCTCTCTGATCTCGTGGTAGATCTACTCTTGTACTACCCATATCATCAATATTATTCAAGTAGGAGTAGGGTTTTACCTCCATCGAGAGGGCCTGAACCTGGCTAAAATATCGTGTCCCTTGTCTCCTGTTACCATCCGCCCTAGGCGCACTGATTCGGGACCCCCTACCCGAGATCCGCCGGTTTAACACCGACATTGGTGCTTTCATTGAGAGTTCCTACATATCGTCATCTTTAGGCCCGATGGCTCCTCCGATCATCGACAACAATGCGCTCCAGGGTGAGACTTTTCTCCCTGGACAGATCTTCGTATTCGGCGTCTTTGCTGCTGGGCAATTAAGCAGCCATCTGGAGCAGATTGAATACTCACGCCCTTGGCCACCAGGTCAGATTTGGAAATTTGAACTACACGGGCGACGTCGCGGAGACTTGATCTTGACAGGTTCGAGCCACAGCCAAGCGGTCGCCAGCATCACGAGGGGCATGATCTAGCTCTGTCGCGAGCAGTGTCTTGGAGGCGCGCACGGTGTCGCTCCGACCTTTAGCTTCGGAGCCGATCGCGCCGATCAGGGCGGGTGGCTGGACACTGCCTCGGGGCTGCTATCTCTCTGGCGATTGAGCCATACCAACCCGCCCTTTTGGCTGTGACTCAAGGTGCGGACTCCTCTCCGGACTCCGAGCCTTCGCGCGCCGCCATGTCGAATCCGATTGGGCGCCGATCATAAATTCACTGCCGCGAACATCTTTCAGCTTTTCGCCCTTTGGCGACATCCTAAATTCACTAAAGTCTCTATCTTTATCGGAGAGCCCTGCCGGATTATGGTCGAGGAAGGTTGGGATCACGGACGACGAAGAAATTCAAAGCCCACCACCACCCACTTCGTAGCAATTGTCGATGATTTAACCGACATGCTCGACTTCGACTCGAAGACATCGGCGGTATGGACGGTGATGCGAGAGCGACCAAGAACCAGCGCCCACAGAGACGCTGGAAACCACCTACGTCATCACGACATATACATGGTGGACATCCCAAAAGATGGGAATGGCGATGGAACAGCGGAGGATGACCCCTCCAAGAAACAGCCTAAGCGCGGCGTCGTGGCGCCGCTCTAAATCACGCCACAGTAAAAACGGTGATTCCGGCGCGGGGGACAATAACACCCCGGACAGTGCCGAAGACAACCCCCTCAAGCAGGATTCAGCGCAGAAGGATGGAGAAGCCAACCCTCATGAGAGAGCGGCAAAAAGAGAGGTAGAGGTCGATAATTACATGCCTCCTTCAAGATGAGGCAAGCCTCGACGACGATGAATTCTGCTGTGCCCGAGGATCCCGTCGAACAAGAGCGTTTCAAATGCAGGCTTATGGCCACGACAAGCAGCCTCAAGAAAAAGCAGCAACAGCTTAGAGCTGACCAAGACTTGCTAGCTGACAGATGGACTGAAGTCCTTGCGGCCGAAGAGTATGAACTCGAGCGCCCCTCCAAGAGCTACCCAAAACGCAGGCTGCTACCCCGATTAGAGGAGGAAGCACCCAGACCTATATCACCAGCGCATGATACGACTGACCAGCCACCTCGGGGCCGCGACAAAGAGAACTTTCGGCCCGCAACTCAAGCCGCACCCCGGCGCCACTCAAAAATACCAAGGCGCGGGGAAATGCGCCAGACCTGCGAGATATATTGGAGGACAAGGCAAGGCAAATGAGATCGATCTACGGATCGCGTGGGCACCCCACGACACGTGACGATAACCATCACGCCGGATATGGCAACCCGCCGGGCTTAACACAGTAAACAAAGCTCATTTGAGCTGCGCCGTGATATATTGTCTGTAGGCGCCAAGACACCCACTATGCTTCACGTGATGAAGTGATGGATCATCAAATCCACGAGGGTTTCAAACCCGTAAACATTGAATCATCACGATGGCACAACATATCATGTGGTTTGGATCGAGGACTATCTCCTTCACATCCACATGGCCCGCGGTGATGATCTACACACCATCAAATACCTCCCACTCAAGCTTAAAGGACCAGCCCTGCATTGGCTTAACAGCTTGCCAAGAGAGTCAATTGGTTGTCGAGAAGACCGGAAGCGTATTCCTCGACAATTTCTGTGGAACACATATGCCACCACCCACGCCGATGACCTAAGCCACATAATTCAGCAGCGGAGGAATCGACCGGACAATTCTCGACACGGTTCCTAACCAAGAAAAATCAAATCGTCATATGTCCGGATGCAGAGGCCCTTGTAGCCTTCAAACACAACATCCATGACGAGTGGCTTGCCCGTCACCTTGGACAGAAAAGTCGAAATCCATGGCAGCCCTCACAACACTCATGACCGCTTATGCTGGAGAGGACAGCTAGCTAGATCGTAGTAACAACATGACCAAGAGCCCCAGTAATTCGGATACCAAGGACAGCAATGGCAGGCCGCGTCGCAACAAGCACAAGCGCCGCATTAACATCGATAATGCTGAGGATACGACAGTCAATGCCAGATTCAGAGGCTCTGAACCCGGTCAGCGGAAAAAGCCATTTAAAAGAAATATTCCGGGCCCGTCCAATTTGGACCGAATACTCGATCGCTCGTGCTAGATACACGGCACCCCCGAAAAACCAGCCAACCACACCAACAGGGATTGTTGGGTGTTCAAGCAGGCAGGCATGTTAAATGCCGAAAACAATGACAAGGGGCTGCATAACGATGGCTAGGAGGAGCCCCGGCTGCCGAACAAAAGAGGACAGAAGGGCTTCCCCCCACAAGTGCGGACGGTGAACATGATATACGCAACCCACATACCCAAAAGGGAGCGGAAGCGTGCACTAAGGGACGTATATGCGATGGAGCCAGTCGCCCCAAAGTTCAACCCGTGGTCTTCCTGCCCAATCACTTTTGATCGAAGGGACCACCCCAATAGCATCCGGCATGGCGGATTCGCCGCATTGGTTCTAGACCCAATCATTGACGGATTTCACCTCACTAGAATCCTAATGGACGGCGGCAGCAACCTGAACCTGCTTTATCAGGATACAGTGCGCAAAATGGGCATAGACCCATCAAGGATTAAACCCATGAAGACGACCTTTAAAGGCTTCATACCAGGTGTAGAGGCCAACTGTATAGGCTCAGTTACACTTGAAGTGGTCTTCGGATCCCCGGATAACTTCCGAAGCGAGGAGTTAATCTTCGACATAGTCCTGCTCCGCAGCGGCTATCATGCACTGCTCGAACGAACCGCATTTGCAAAGTTCAATGCGGTGCCACACTATGCATATCTCAAGCTCAAGATGCCAGGTCCTCGAGGAGTCATTATGGTCAATGGAAACACCGAACGCTCTCTCCTGACGGAGGAGCATATGGCGGCCCTCGCGGCCGAAGTACAAAGCAGCCTCTTAAGGCAATTCTCGAGTCCGGCTATTAAACGTCTGGATACCGTCAAGCGCGCCCGGAGTAACCTACAAAAAGACTGCCTGGCATGTTCCGAGCATGCATAGCAATGCGGCCTGAACCCCAGCCCTCGCGAAATTGCGAAACTAGTACTACGCGTACATAATTACGCTCTGGAAATACCATGGGCATAGGGGGAGGGGCACGACCACGGCATGCCCAGAATGCGGCTCAACCGCACCAGGGGCTACCGATTGTGTCATTCTTTTCTTTTCTTCTTTCTTTTTTACTTTCGGGACTCCGTTCTCATGAAGCCCTGTCCGCAAAGAGAATCCCCAACACACGAGGCAACAGCAGGGAAGCTGAGCTTCGCCGAGTGTCCGGTGGTCTCTATTACGAGCAGTATACCTGTTTTACATACCATCCGCAGCTTACCCCTCGAGAAGGACATGTTAAAAAGTCCGTCCTTGCTTATCACACTATTTGTATCGTTCGCCTTGTCGCAGCCCTTTTGAATAAACAATACATAGCTTCGCCTATTATTGATTCCTTTTTTTATATATATATATATATATATATATATATATATATATATATATATATATATATATATATATATATATATATATATATGTGTGTGTGTGTGTGTGTGTGTGTGTGTGTGTTCAGTTATGACATTGTGCAACCGTACACTTTGGTACGGGCAATAGACCAGGGGCTTAAGTACCCCACAATATGGTGTGATAAGTCCAAACACTTTCATAAGTGCGGCACTCCGAACTTATAGCATTATATGCATCGGCTCTGAATCATGTCTTGGGTCAATAGTTGGGTTTTCCCGGCTCCCATATTTTGGTACCTTATGTTTCGTTATATTGGCTAAGGTAGCGCTGGGAGAACCACTGTGATTGTGCCCCGGTTGAGCTGGGTTAAGCACCTCAGTGGAGAAAGCTAAAACTGACCGTCATAATAGGGCGAGAGCCGGTCGCTGTTCGAGAGGTTTTTGAGTCCCTAAAGACTTATCCCACTTAGAGCGAGGAGTCGGCATTGTCCGGCCTAGGCATGGATAGCGCCCCGAAATCGGTCTTCCGAATACCAGGGGCTTCGCTGTCGGTGTACTAGCGTAGGGGTACCCTAGTATCCCAAACTTCGCATCTGACAAGAGGCAGCACCAGCGGCAGGGCTGGCCCAGTGACCGCCAAGGTCCTCAAATGCTCCTTTGGAGCCATTCAAAACAAGATAATCAAGGCCCGGCAAGAGGAGCTTGTCGGGAAGGCCACTCAAGGCACAAAGGAACAAGACCCCGGCAAGAGGAGCTTGCCGGAAGGCTTACGGGCGATAAGCTCCCGGTAGCGACAAGGACCTTGCCGCTGCAAGGCGCTTGCCGCGCAGTAACCTCTCTTCACCTCCGCTTCCAATTTCATCCGCCAACGTGTCGCCATGGGGTTTTCCCAAGCATCGCAGCGCGGTCAATGGGCTGTGCAGCCAGCGGGGAGCGACGATAAGCGGCGCTGACAAGTTACCATCGTGGCAAATGGAGGCGCACTTGACGGTCCCTGTTACAATGTTCAGGCGACAGGGACGGACATTTATGGCTCTTGTCCCTTGCCGTCAGAGTTAGGTATAGATCACTGTACACTGTACAAAGCGGTGTACCAACCTTTGTTTTTACATTTGTACCCTCATATGCGTTGCCACCTGTGGTGACCCCTTGTGCCTATAAAAGGAGGCCCAAGTGCAATGTAGAAAGGGTTCGGCTCCGGTTCAGTTCATTAGCCACATACGAGACTAGAGACACTCAGGCTAGGTTTTGTAGCTCCCATTGCTCCCTAGCAAGAACACAATACAATCAACCAAGCAGCAGTAGGAGTGTTATCTCTCCGGAGAGCTCCGAAGCTGGGTAAATCTGCTCGTGTGCATCGCTCGATCCGCTCTTTGTGCAATCTCGCCCCCTCCGAACCACAAGGGACTCGGTCCCATAGGTGTTCGTGGGCCACGATCAGCTTCCCGACATCTTTGGCGCCGCCCGGTAGGGGCGTCGAGGCTGTGTGAACCTGATCCAGCGGTCACACGAGCAACCCCGTCATCATCTTCATCAGCATGGCACCGAAGAAGATGTCTTCGGCAGCAGCAGAGCCGTCCGCGTCGAACCCACCACCGCCGGAGTTGACAGGTGGTGGGGAAGACGCTGGCGGAGGAACGGGCGTCATCGAGAGAGCCCACGACGCCACCAGGTCCAAAGACAAGGCGGCGCAGGCGTCGGTGTCCGAGTCCGCACCGCGTCCTTCTCAAGAGGCGCGGAACCGACAGCGTCATGATGCTCGCAGCACCATACGCCATTGATCAAAGGCAAGCTGGAGGATCCCGAGGCCCTCGAGACCCGCATGCACGCCATGCCGATGAAGCGGAGTACGGTCGCTTGGGCAGACGCTGCTCCTCCTAACATGGTTAGGAGTCGAGCACATCCTGCCTCGCTCCGCACGCCATTGCCACCCACCACTCCAGCAGGTTTTGGCGAGAGCCCAGCTACTTATAGACTACCTCCGACGGCCGACAAGGTCGATTTAATGGAGGGCCACGATCCGAAGTCTCATTGGCTTTGCTAACGGCGACGCTCGCGGCAACCGACTGCGTCCTTGCCGCGGCAAGGCGATTAAGGCACGAGCCGATGGCGGCGAGATCTACGGGGTGACACCACCATGCACTCCCCTTCGAAGGCCAAGATCACCAGTTCCTCGGATCCACATCGACAATGACTCCACCGCGCCGCCGGATCCACGAGCTCGGTGTGATCGCCAAGTTCTTAAGGAACGACAAGAAGAAGACGCTCGAACCGCGATCGGCGTCAAGAGAAGCGCATCGTCAATCCGACCAGCGCGCTGGGCCCATGTCGATATGCATGCGCCCGGGGAACCAGCGACTTGTCAGAGGCGGTAGGTTGCCCCTGCGTTCACCCGTGAGCTGCGGCAAGTCCGAGGGTCCGACAAGAAAAACTTCTGCCGAAAGCGAGAGGTATGATGGCGGGACACACCCATCGAGTTCTCAAAGCATCTACACCATTGCGGTGCAAGCTGCGGGGACGAGATGACAAGATCCTGCCAACTACTTCCCTCCGGTGCTCAAGCCAAACGTCCGATCTTGGCTCATGCACTTGCTTGGACAGTTCGATATCCTCTTGGGCAGATTTGTGCCATCAGTTTGTTGGCGCCTTCACGGTGGCCACAAGCCTCATGGCCGAAAGTGACCTTCACCGCCGCCTGAAGGAGGAGAGTCCCTGTGCAAGTTCATCCAGAGATTCACCATGTGCACTATAACATCCCGGACGTCCACCCTGCCAAGGTGATCAGCGCGTTTCATCGAACGTGCGGAACCGTGAGGATGAGGAGGAGATGGCGATGTGCAAAGTAAAGACGTCGCCGAGCTCTACGCCTGGCCGACAAGTGTGCACGCCCGAGGAGGGAAGAAGACTCCCGAGGAGAGAATGTGGGAGCGGAATCGACAGTGAGGAGACCGCCTGCAAGGAAAAAGCCATGCGTAACAACGAAGGAAGAAGAACAAGGAGGTACTAGTTGTCGAGCAGTCCGGCAATGGGGTGGCGCCGGCAAGGCTAAGGCTGGTGGCTCCGGCAAGGAGGTTGCCGCTGACATTGACCGCCAAGCTGTGGCGGCCGCCGACAAGCAGGACAGCTCCAACAAGCAGTACTGCAAGATTCACCGCACCAAAGGCCACGACCTCCAGAGCTGCAAGAAAGTCGAGCAGCTTGTTGAACTACAGAGAGCTGAATACGAGCGGAGGGACAAGGAAAAGGCTCAGGAGGATGCTGGTGCAGCTGGTAAGAAGAGACCCGGCCGGGGAGGACGCCGCGGCAAGGCCAAGCAGCGGCAAGGAGACAGACCTCCCCGTGGCCGTGACAAGGACGAAGAAGAAGAAGATGATGAAGACATGGAAGATGATGAAGCTGATGAGCAGGAGTTTCAGAAGGCAACAGAAGTTCTCTGCGTTGACGGTGGTGCTTCTCTGCATACCTCGCACCGCCAACTCAAGCAATGGATGCGAGAGGTCAATGCAGCAGAACCATCCATGGAGTCGCGTAGACCTCTGAAGTGGTCCAGCACGCCCATCATTTTTGATATTGAGGATCACCCTGATCGCATAACTGCGGTCGGGTGCTTGTCGATGTTCGTCTCACCAACTATCCGCAACCTCAAGGTCACAAAGATGTTGGTTGACGGTGGGGCTGGCCTAAATCTGATCTCCTCTGCAGTGCTCCAGAAGCTTCAAATCCCTGACAGCGAGCTCGAAGAGACTGGCACTTTCCAAGGAATCAACCCAGGAAGGAGCAAGCCGAAAGGGAAGATCACACTGCCAGTAACATTTGGCAGTGAACTGTATTTCAGGACTGAGAGGGTCACATTCGACGTTGCCGATTTCCCATTGCCCTACAATGGGATACTTGGCCATCCAGCACTCGCCAAGTTCATGGCAGCCTCTCATTACGCCTACAACCTAATCAAGATGCCCGGCCCGATAAGCGTCATTTCTGTTCATGGCGACAAGAAGGATGCGCTTATCTCCGCCGACAAGATTTACCGGGATGCAGCAGCTGCGACAGATAGCAAACCACTTGTCATTTGAAGCTCCGGGGAAGAAGAAGACCACCTTGTCCAAGCAAGAGCTCGATGCCCACTCCGCAAGCGCACTCTTCGAGTGCTGCGCTATCGCCGAGGACGCACCATCGAGCTCCACCGCAAATGCAAGAAGATGATGACTGCTCCGCCAAGACCAAGCAGGTGCCCGCCAAGGAGGACGGCACGGTGGTACCTTCACCATCGCTGCACGCTTGACCCTAAATAGGAAGGCGCGCTCGTTGTTTTTCTGCGGGCGAATGTCGATGTGTTCGCATGGCAACCATCCGACATCCCGGTGTTCCTGTGAAAGTAATTGAGCACCACCTAGCTGTCTGTCCTCATGCGCGGCCCGTCAAGCAAAAAGTTAGGAAACAGGCAGTGGAGCACCAAGAGTTCATAGCAGAAGAGATCAAGAAGTTGGAAGCAGCAGGCCTTGTCAGAGGAGTGCTCCATCCCACGTGGTTGGCCAATCCGGTAGTTGTACGCAAGGCTAATGGGAAATGGAGACTTTGTATTGACTTCACGGATGTTAATAAAGCTTGTCCCAAAGACCCATTTCCCTTGCCGCGGATAGACCAGATTGTTGACTCCACGGCTGGGTGTGATTTGCTTTCGTTTCTTTATGCATATTATGGATATCATCAGATTTTCATGGCAGAAGAGGATGAAGAGAAAACCGCATTCATTACACCACGTGGCACATACTGTTTTATACGGATGCCCTTTGGTTTGAAGAATGCCGGTTCAACGTTTTCAAGAGTAGTCCATGATGCCTTTGAGCCACAAATACACAAAAATGTAGAAGCCTACATGGATGACATAGTGGTCAAGAGAAAGGACAAAGCAACTCTGGTTCAAGACTTAGATGAGACTTTTGCAAATCTGCGCAAGATCAACCTCAAGCTCAACCCCGAGAAGTGCGTGTTTGGAGTCCCTTCCGGCAAGCTTCTCGGGTTCTTTGTGTCTCAGCGGGGAATTGAAGCCAATCCCGACAAGATTAAGGCCATTGAGCAGATTGAAGCACCGAATCGCGTCAAGGATGTAAGAAGGCTTGCCGGTTGCGTGGCTGCTCTCAGCAGGTTTATCTCTAAGTCAGCTGAGCGCGCCCTGCCATTTTTCAAGATTTTGAAAAAGGCGGGTCCAATGAAATGGACTCCCGAAGCGGAGGCTGCGCTGCAGGACTTGAAGATGTACCTGTCCTCCACCCCAATTCTTGTCGCACCTAGGCCACAAGAGAAGTTGCTGCTGTATATAGCGCCAACCAATCAAGTGGTTAGTGCTGCGTTAGTAGCGGAGAGGGAGGCGGATGATGAGCCGGCAACTGAGGCAGATGCATCCAGCGACAAGCAAGGGGCTTCGCCGTCAAGCTCTGGTCCCAACAAGGACGAGTCTGCGCAGGATTGCGACAAGATACAGAAAAGGATGGTGCAGCGCCCGGTCTACTTTGTCAGTTCCCTTCTGCAGGGGGCTAGGTCAAGGTACTCCGGTGTGCAGAAATTGCTTTTCGGCCTCCTCATGGCCTCGAGAAAGCTGCGCCATTACTTCCAAGCTCATGAGATAACAGTTGTCACTCGCTTTCCGTTGAAGAGGATATTGCAAAATCCAGAAGCAACAGGCAGGATTGTTGAGTGGGCACTGGAACTGTCAAGCTTTGGTCTCAAGTTTGAAAGCACTTCAACTATCCAAAGCAGAGCACTCGCAGAGTTTATAGCAGAGTGGACGCCAACGCAAGATGAAGAAATTCCAGAGACGAGCATCCCCGTCAAGGAGGCAAATAAAGAGTGGCTGATGTACTTTGATGGTGCCTTCTCGCTGTAGGGCGCCCGATCCGGGCGTCGCTTATCGCACCCACCGGAGAGCACCTCAAGTACATAGTCCAGATGCACTTTCCCAAGGAACAAGCAACAAACAATACTGCAGAGTATGAAGGTTTGCTTGCCGGTCTCAGGATCGCGGTCGACCTTGGGATCAAGAAGCTCATTGTTAGGGGGGACTCACAACTTGTCGTCCGCCAAGTAAACAAAGACTATCAGAGTCCATTGATGGAGGCCTACGTTGATGAAGTGAGAAAGCTAGAAGAACACTTTGAAGGCCTGCAAATGGAACATGTTCCAAGAGCTCAGAATGATATTGCTGATGGCCTGTCAAAGTGTGCTGCACTCAAGTTACCTGTGGAACCAGGAATTTTTGTGCTCAAGCTGACTCAACCAACTGTAACACCACCAACAGGACAGAGCAAGAAGAGGAAGTTGGTTTCTGGTGACTACTTTCCGGCAGAGCTCCCTGAAGCCGCCGCCAAAAAGGTCCCCAAAATCAACGCAAATATCGCTGAGGAGCAGTCTGCTCCGACAAGCCTCAAGGTTTGTTTCGTTGAAGCAGACGCTCCCGACAAGTTTTGCCCCGGCAAGCTTGCCGGGGATCATCAAGCTCCGGCCGAGCCATAGGTTCTTGCGGTAGAAGCTGATGTTCCCGCAGCGGCAGATGAGCCTTTAGTCCTTGTTGTCGAGCCACAAGCTCCAGCATGGGCACAACAGATCGTCCATTTCTTCAGACAGAGAACTTCCCAAGAGCAGGAAGAAGCGGAAAGAGTAGCCCGGCGGTCAGCTATGTACCAGTTTGTTGACAACATCCTATCTGAAGAAGACTCAACGGTGTGAAATTGAAGTGTGTTTGCGGGAAGATGGATGAAGTTGCTGGCAGAGATGCACGGAGGCATGTGGTCACCACATTGGCAAGAAGAGCACTTGCCGCAAAGCTTTCCGGCAAGGTTTCTTCCGCCGAAGCCCTCCAGATGCAATCGCACAAGTAACCAAGTGTGAAGCGCGCCAGTTCCATTCAAAATAGATACACCAACCAGCTCAAGCTCTCCAGACGATCCCTTTATCCTGGCCATTTTCGGGCTGGGGGCTCGACATCCTCGGCCCCTTTCCCCGAGCTGTCGGGGGCTTTGAGTACTTGTATGTCGCAATCGACAAGTTCACAAAGTGGCCGGAAGTGGAAGCAGTGAGGAAGGTGACAGCACAGTCAGTGGTCAAGTTCTTCAGGTCAATTGTTTGCCGTTTTGGGATTCCTAACAGGATCATCACCGACAACGGCACACAGTTCACGAGCCGCACCTTCATGCAGTACGCCCAAGATCTTGGCGCCAAGATCTGCTTTGCTTCTGTTGCTCATCCAAGAAGCAACGGTCAAGCAGAGAGAGCAAACGCAGAAGTGTTGCAGGGACTCAAGACCAGAACTTTCGACAGGCTGCACAAGTGCGGAAGAAACTGGATCGAGGAGCTGCCGGTGGTTCTTTGGTCGATCAGGACGACGCCAAATCGAGCCACTGGCCAGACACCTTTTGCTCTAGTCTATGGAGCAGAGGCAGTTCTCCCCACGGAACTCGTATACGGATCGCCTCGAGTGCTCGCTTATGATGAGCTTGAGCAAGAGCAGCTGCGACAAGATGACGCGCTGCTCCTTGAGGAGGATCGTCTTCAGGCTGCTGTACGAGCTGCTCGCTACCAGCAAGCTTTGCGCCGCTACCATAGCCGCAGTTAATGCCGAAGCTTCGAGGAAGGCGACCTTGTTCTTCGCGTTCAATCCGCCAAGAATTCCAACAAGTTGACGCCAAGTGGGAAGGCCCTTATAGGGTGAAACGAAGTCACTAGGCTCTGGCGCTGTCCGCCTTTGAGACCGAAGATGGCGTTCCGTGAGCAACTCCTGGAATTTAGAGCATCTTCGTAAGTTTTACTCAGAGGCGCGGTTGCGGAACCGCTTCAAGAACCACCCTTTTGTACAAGTCTTGCAGCTGTTGCATGTAATCCTTTGTGCAAAGCCGGTAGAGACTTCGATGCATCGAAGAAGCTCATGTGTTACGCACAATTTGTCAATTTCATGCTTTTATCATTATTATGCATGTATTATCTGACATTTTTTGCAGCATCCACACCCGGTAAGCGATAACGAGCCACTAGGCTCCATAACTTTATTTTCTCTTCTTTCTTCTCAAAAGAGAGCAAAGTTCATCCACCCACAAGTTAACCGGGGGGGAAGGAGAAGATAAAGGTTTGGGCCACCAAGTGTCGCTCGAGGAAGCATCACCTTGCCGGGAAGCAAACAACAGAAAAGCTAAGTTGCTAAGTTTAAGCAATCAGTTTTTAAATTTTCAAGTTATCTTCCTCGAACGACAGTACTTTGTATGGAAAACCCGTGCGCGGAGGAACCAACTCGCGGCTAGCTTGCGCCCTTACGTTGTTTCGAGTCCGCTCAACAACTTAAGCGTGCTGCAACTAGTTGCGACAAGGTTGCTTGTCGGAGGCAGCATCGCCAGCAGGCTGCTGACGTTCCGCACTCAACGCTCGCGGCAAAGGTGTTTGCACCGACAAGTCCCCTAAAAGCGTAGGGCATAAACATACAAGGGAAGAAATCGAATAAAGGAAATAACATTGCATTCGATTGCCTAAGATAGTGTATATTACAAAATAACTTGTCGCAGATCTAATGAGTTGTTCTAAACACGGTCTGCAGCGACAAAGGAAAGATAAAACTTGGCGGCCTAGTCCACGCGGTCGCCATCAACCCTCTTCACTTTGCTCACCCTGTCCACGATGGGTGCGACAAGGGCTTTGAGCGCTTCAACGTCAGCACTTGGCGGCAGGGACTTGAGGACATTGGTGAAGTTGACGCCTGGGTTGCGGAAGGCCACCTTCATCAAGACCTTCTCGAGAGCCCCGCGCAGACTTGGCGCGACTCCTCAGCTAGCTGCTTTGGGATCTCCTCCGAACGGCTGAGAACCGCCAACACGCCCTTGAAGAACAGCTGAGCTTGACGCTGGGTTGGAGGTTCTCGTCGGTGGAGTACCCAAGATCCACCATCCCCAGCTCCATCAGCTCATTATGGATGGCGGCGGCAGTGTCCACAAGACCTTCTGTCCAGTGCATTATGCTATCTCCGAGATCCTTCTGGGCAGTCGCGGCATTCGCCAACAGCTCCTTGGCGCCGTTCAGCGTCTCTGTCGTGGTGGCTGGCCAGCTCCAATCCACCTTGGAGTCCTTGGCGGCGTCTAGCTCTTTGATCTTTTCAATAAACGACCTTGCAACTCGCCGAGGTGTAGGCATCCTTCTCGCGCCAAGGCTTCAGCCCGGCGACCTCCTCGGCGCTCTTGGAGGGTGGACTCCAGCTGAGCCACCTCGTCTCCAATTCTTTCTTGGCGGTCTCGGCAGCGGGGCGGCGTCCTTTGCCTCTGGAGTGCCCGCCAATTGATTGCTTTCATGGCTGCAAGATCATCCTCGGCTGCCGAGGTTGATCTTCCGCGCGCCACCACCTTCTTGTGCGGAGAGCTTCTCGCCGCAAGCCTCATCGCTCCTCCACCTCGGCCTTCTCCAAGATGAAGGCCGTGCGCTCTCGGCAAGCTGCTCCGCGCCTCTGCTATATCCCCGAGAGTTTCTTTGTTGGCGCGGAGCTCTTCGCAGCGTTTCTCCATGTCAGCTCCCGCCCTCGCGACAAGCGCCTCCCTGGACTCCAGCTTGGCTTGTCGGGCGCGGTAGAGCGACAGCAACCTCTTTAGCAGCTGCTCCTCCTCAGGCTCGGCGCTGCTGCTGCTTGGAGCGTCGACCAGTGATAGCCCGGCGGAGGCGAGCAGTTCCGCGTCGTAGGTCTCCCCTTCGGCCGGTGCCCTGGAGCTTGACGCCCACGGAAGCTTGATGAAGACACCTTCGCCGGCCTTCAGATAGGCGCCGGGCTGGGGCTCTTGAGTGCAGTGCGGCATCGATGGCGGGGATCGGCGGTCGGTGCAGCGCCTGGCACTCCTGCGGCCTCAGGGCCGTCAGTACGATCACCGGACCCCTCCCCAGCCTCTGCTCCAGCAGCCTTGGCGGTCTCCTCGCCGGCGGACCCGTCGGCGCCGGCCTCCTCCTCCATGTTGGCGGCGTCGTCATTGTTGCCGCGAGCATCCTCCTCGCCGGCAACCTCATTCTCCATCGGCTCTCCAGCAGATGGATCTGACGATCAGAGAAAGAAAGAACAAGTCAAGCAAATGTTCGAAGAGAAGAACAGAAGAGAAAAGACCCAAGGGAAATTTTCAGTCAAGAAGATTACCTGCAATGGGATCTGTTGCCACGGTCTCCACCACCGGAGGGTCGTCGGCGCTGCCCCTTGTCAGAGAAGCTCCCCTTGTCGGAGAGGCCTCCCTTGCCGGAGAGCGCTCCTTTGGTGGAGACTTCTCCCTTGGCGGCGTAGTTGAAGCAAGCAGAACTTCGGGAGTGACCTCCGGTGCTTCCTGATGAGGCTGCTCTGCTCCTACATAATTCAACAAGTCAGATATCAGTGATGAAAGAGCACCCAAGTACACCTAACCGTAAGAAATGAATCAAAAACTTACGCTGGGGGCTGTGCTGGGGGCTGCTCTGTTGAAGAGTTGCCGGATCCGGCAAGGGAGTCTTGACGTGCCTCCTGCCGCCATACAGGGAATCATCTGAGACGACAACCACCGGGTCTTGGCCCTTCGACGCCCTCCGAGCCAGCGCCCCAAGAAGAAAAGAGCTCTTAATGAAGCAAGTCGATACAAGACGAAGCGAAGAATTGAAGAATTACAAGTAGCAGCGACAAGAACTTACTCTTCCTCTTCTTCCTCGAGCTGAGAGCGGAGAAGTCAAATTCCGCTCAGAGCGATTTAGCTGGAGGAGTAGGCTCCCTCGGCGCTTGGCGGGGCCGTGGCTCCAAGGCCCCGCTCCCCTCTTGTGGCGGCGGGAGGCGCTCCGCTGGCAACAAGACTTGCTGCTGGTGGAGCGCGGGCTGGCGGCGAGGCGGCTGTTGGGCCGTCTGCCGCCCGCCACTTCTCCGGACTTGCGGAGGCGTCTCTTGGCGGGGCTGCTGGCTCCTCCTCCGCGCAAGCTACTTGACGGCGGAGGGAGGCGCCACCGCAGGCTCATCCGGGTCGGCGCGGGCTCGGCCTGCTCCTCCTCACCGCGAGAAGCTCTTCTTGGTCGGCAAGGCTTGCCGCCTCGGCTGTTTCGCCTCCTCGACGGTGAACCCAAACACGCCGGCAGCGGCAGCTTCGCCGCCTCCTCCAACTCGTGGCGCGCGCGCCATCTCCGCCGGTGGTGTCATGGGTGAGCCGCTTACGCTTTCGTCAAGACGGATCGGCACTTCCACCAAGTCGTCGAAGAACTGCTGCACGACGTCGTCGGGCGGGCTCTCGCTAAGTCGGAACGATTCCGTGGGAATCGCACAACGGCATCATCGCGCGGATGCGGTCAAGCGACGAGTTGTTGCACAAGGCACGACTCCCTCGCAACATGAACCACTCGGGTGATCTCGATCAGGCTTGAACAGCTCCCGCAGCATGCCGCCCAGCTCCAAGACGGTAAAGTTCCAGTTCAAACCCGGCGCAGCCTCATGATGTCCGCCGCGTTTTGGAACTCCCAAGCAGGCCTGCCCCTCTCCTGCAAAGCGCATCTGGCGGCGAAGGAAGTCCGCGCCAACTGCTCCCACGGTAAGCCCTGCTTGTCGGAGGCGCAAGATCCTAGTCACGACAATCTTCAACTTGGCATCCTCCGCGCCAAGTTGCTCCAATCGCTTGCCGCACTATGGGAGTTTGGCGCAGGCAGTAAAAGGCTGTGGCTCCTCCTCTAAGATCCAACACCAGTCAGCTCTCCACTCCTCCCACTTGCTACGCAGCTCTCCGTCAAGATACGCTTCCTTCTTGCCGATCCTAGGGGTCCATGCAATTCCTCCGGCAAGCGGCTCTCCTCTCTCTACGCGGGGTGTGAAGTAAGGGCGGAAGAGTGTGACATTTGGGTGGACCCCGACAAAGTTCTCGTAGAGGTGTGCGAAAACGGCCATAGTGAGGACGGCGTTGGGGGTGAAATCAAGGAGGCGGAGGCCATATGTGTTCATGACATCACAAAAGAATTCGGAAAAGGGCGGGAAGAGCCCGTAGTGGAAGAAAAGCGCGAAGAAAGGGTACCCGATGGAAACTTTCTCGGATGTGGCGGCGGAGATGACCCTCGTGCGCGGGTGCGCCGTGTCTCCGCCGACGTAAAAGGTAATACAGCCCCGCAGCTCCTTCCCCGCAAGCGGGGATCAAGAGGGCCCGCGCCTTCCGCAGCGCCGCGAGCCGCTGCGCCGGCCGATTTCACGCCTTTCCCTTGTCGGCTTTGAGCCATGGGGAGGTGGTGGAGGAGGTCGACGGCGCGGTGGCGCCGGTGGCAATGGGGAGGGCGGGCGTCGCTCTGTGGACTCGAGAAGAAGGGGGAGCGGCGGTGGTTTCGATGTGACAAGCAATGGGCAAGTGGGCGCCCTGCCCTGTTCCCCCGCTTATAAGGGGGAGAGGGACAGGCCCGGCTTTTCCCATTAAAGAAAGCCCCCATGATCTCTCCCACGACGCCACGCCCGAACGTGCTGCCTGTGGTGGACGTGGTGGGTCCGAAGCAAATAACTGTGCGATCCAGGACGCGCGTGCTCGTGCACTGTTTTGGGCCTGGCCCAACAGAGCTTGGCGCCGTGTGTGGCCCAGGCCCGGGGGCTCCTATTGGTGTACTAGAGTAGGGGTACCCTAGTATCCCAAACTCGTGCACGGACAGTAGCAGCACCCCGCGGCAGGGCTGGCCTGGTGACCGCCAAGGTCCTCAGCGGCTCCTTTGGAGCCATTAAAAAACAAGATAATCAACGCCCCGACAAGAGGAGCTTGTCGGGAAGGCCACTCAAGGCACAAAGGAAACAAGACCCCGGCAAGAGGAGCTTGCCGGAAGGCTTAATGGCGATAAGCTCCCGAAGCGCGACAGGACCTTGCTGCTGCAAGGCGCTTGCATGGCAGGTAACCTCTTCACCTCCGCTCCAGCTCATCCGCCAATGTGTCGCCATGGGGTTTTCCCAAGCACGCGTGTCAATGGGCTGTGCAGCCAGCGGGGAGCGACGATAAGCGGCGCTGACAAGTTCCCATCGTGGCAAACGGAGGCGCACTTGATGGTCCTTGTTACACTGTGCAGGCAACAGGGACGGACATTTATGGCTCTTGTCCCTTGCCGTCAGAGTTAGGTATAGATCACTGTACACTGTACAAAGCGGTGTACCAACCTTTGTTTTTACATTTGTACCCTCATATGCGTTTCCACCTGTGGTGACCCCTTGTGCCTATAAAAGGAGGCCCAAGTGCAACGTAGAAAGGGTTCGGCTCCGGTTCAGTTCATTAGCCACATACGAGACTAGAGACACTCAAGCTAGGTTTTGTAGCTCCCATTGCTCCCTAGCAAGAAGACAATACAATCAACGAAGCAGCAGTAGGAGTGTTATCTCTCCGGAGAGCTCCGAAGCTGGGTAAATCTGCTCGTGTGCATCACTTCGATCCGCTCTTTGTGCAATCTCCGCCCCCCTCCGAACCACAAGGGACTCGGTCCCATAGGTGTTCGTGGGCCACGATCAGCTTCCCCGACATTCGCCGAAATTTAAAATTATAGAATTCTATGGCTAAGTGAGAGTGTTCAAGCATTATAATCCAGTTGCCTTGTTCGTTGCATTGAGCGCCTCCTGCGAAGGACCCAAGAATGGGAACAAGAGAGCTCAAGTTTATCCCGAACACCCCAGCACTCGTGGCATGGGGGCTGAAGCCGACGACTCGCCATCTCTCAAATTTAATACACGGCCGCACAGAAGGTAATATTTTAAATTCAAAAGTGTTGCTTAGCGAATATGAACAAGTTTTCAGCGTACAGGATAACAAATGCGTGTCTACTCAAAAATTACATCTTTGGAGCATTCACCCGCTATAAGGCGGGCACCCTTCAGGACACCCTCATAATACATTTCAGGCTTGCGATGCTCCTTGCCTGGTGGTGGTCCGTCTGTCACAAGCTTCTCAGCGTCCATCTTGCCCCAGTGCACCTTAGCACGGGCAAGGGCCCTACGGGCACCTTCCATGCAGACAGAGCGCTTGACGACTTCAACCCATGGATAGGCGTCCTCCAGCCGCCTCACCAGCCCGAAGTAGCTCCCAGGCATGGCTTCCTTAGGCCACAGCCAAACTATGAGGCCCTTCATGGCCTGTTCGGCCACCTTATGGAGCTCGACCAGCTGCTTCAACTAGTTGCTTAAGGGCACGGGTGTCCGCCTCAGATATCGAGACCAGAACACCTTCTCCGCCGAGCTTCCTCCTCGGCTCGGTAGAATGCGGCAGCATCGCACACATCTGGGCAGATCTGCGAATGCCCCGGAGAGCTCTGGATTCGGGTAAGTAACAGATAATTCACTTTCACATGCTTGCTTTGCATATAGAATGCCTTACCCGCCGCTATCTTCTTCATCGCCTCAATTTCTTGGAGGGCTTTTTGGGCTTCGGCCTTAGCGGCTTTGGTGCTCTCAAGGGCCGAGGCGAGCTCGGACTCGAGTCTTTGAGTCACGCCCAAACACTCGTGTTTTTCCACGAGAGCCTGAGCTCCTGCCGCACCTCCGCCACCGCGCCTCCTGCTTCTCTCGCTGCAGTGCGCCAGGCGCAGCATTGCTTTCGGCCTTGACATCGCTTCCTTCGTGGTCGCCACCTCGCTCGTGGCCCCGCAGATTCACGCTATTCCAGTCATTTTTGCAACCACATCTTTAAATACTCCCATAAGGTATTACTTACCTTCCTTGTCCTCGAGCTGCTTTTTGGCAAGGCCGAGATCGTTCTCGGACCGCCGAGGCTCGCTTCAATGCATCAACCTCCATGATCGGTCTGGCAGAGGTCAGCAGCAAGAGCCTGCATTCCCATATTGACATACTTATGTTAGAGTCCTCATGATATCTTTTAGATCCTCGATTCGGCTTTTCTTTTCAACACCAAACTGAGCATCAAGGGCTACCGTCTATGCGGTAATATTTTTACATATCTTAAATACATACCTCAAAGCCTGTTAGAAGGCTGGCATAGGCTTCACCAGCCCGCCTTGGCAGATCGAACTTTCGGATCACCACACTCATAACAAAGGCGGTGCTCCTCGTCTATGGAAGCGCCGTTAGCGCCGCCCATCAAATTATCCGGTGCCTTCGGTTGGACGGAGGTCACTCGCATCGCAGTCTTGCCCTTCTTACGAAGGGGTCGCCTGCCGGACTCTGGAACCACTGAAGGTTCCGGTACGGAGGCCGGCACAGGGCCGGACTTAAAGCTCTTCGGGGTTTTATCCCCTTTGCGCCCGGAGTCCGGGAGGTCGCCTTGCGGCGCCTCCATGGCCACCTCCTCCTGGCTGGGCCCCTTTTTGGACTCCAACTCGGCGTCATCCGTGGCGGGAGGAGACGAGGTGGTCGGAAGTGAGGTGCTATTCACATCCGACGAATCTAGGGAGCCGCTCGTCGGAACGTCGAGCCCGTCCTTGGGCGGGCTGCATGGTTATATTCGGCGTTAGAAGATGTTGTGTGACAAATGGAACGCCATGAGTTATTCTGGTGTCTGGACACTTACGATTTTGCCAGGGGCTTGGTCCTCGATGGCCACTCCTCTTCGCCGTTGTCGGCGTGGGTGGTGTAGTCCGGAGGAAGGGTCCTTCCCTTCTTGGACCCTCCGGCCTCCCCAGTTGGGGCGGCCTTCCTTTTCTTCTCTCCCCCTGCTGGGGGAGAGGCCTCTTTTTCCTCCTCCTCGTCTTCGCGGGAGGAGTCCGCCTCGCAGTCATCGGACGATGACTCCGACAACACCTGGCGCCGGGAACTCCTTCGAGTTCACGTGGCCTTCTTCTTGGCCTTCTTCTCCGGCACCACGTAAGGTGCCGGAACCAGCAGCCCCGTCAATCGGGCGTCCGCTGGGTCTTCTGGCAAGGGAGTCGGATAGTCAACCTGTCCGGACGTCTTCTGCCAGTCATGTCAAAGGTGAGGGAGTTTTAGATCCCGCATAGATTCAAACTATGAAAAAAGAGTCCTGTAAAGGGTAAAATAGCTTACCTCGCTGGCTTGATGTCATGAGCTGAATCCGCGATCTTCGGTAGCGGACGGGAGCCTCGGCACCCTTGAACAGCACCTTCCGTGCACCTTCGCATTTAAGAGCCGGCTGTTGTTCGTGCTGTGCCGGATCAAACTCCCACAAGTTGAAGGCCCGTTGCTGGCATGGGAGGATCCGGCGGATGAGCATAACCTGCACTACGTTGACAAGCTTGAGCTTCTTGTCCATTAGGTTTTGGACGCAGGTTTGGAGGCCGGTCAGCTCTTACGAATTACCCCACGTCAGGCCCGTATCTTTCCATGAGGTGAGCCGTGTAGGGAAGCCAGATCGGAATTCGGGGGCGCGCTGCCCATTTAGAGTCGCGCGGCTCGGTGATGTAGAACCACCCCGGTTGCCACCCCTTTATGGTCTCCACGAAGGAGCCCTCGGGCCATAGGACATTGGCCATCTTGCCCACCATGGCACCTCCGCACTCCGCTTGGCGGCCACCCACTACATTCGGCTTGACATTGAAGGTCTTTAGCCATAAGCCGAAGTGGGGCTGGATGTAGAGGAAGGCCTCGCACACGATGATGAACTCCGAGATGTTGAGGATGAAATTCAGGGCCAGATCGTGGAAATCTAGGCCGTAGTAGAACATGAGCCCCCGGACAAATGGGTGAAGTGGAAAACCTAGTCCATGGAGGAAGTGGGGAGGAACACCACCTCTCATGGGGCCTGGGGTGGGGATGAGCTGCCCCTTGTCGGGGAGCCGAGATGCGATGTCGTCGGACAAGTATCCGGCCTTTCGCAGTTTTTTGATGTGCCCCTCCGTGACGGAGGAGGCCATCCACTTGCCTCCCGCTCCGGTCATAGTTGCAGAAGGTTGAGGTGGGATGTGCGGACATGGGCGCTAGAGCTCAAGTGCGCGGAAATGGATGAGCAAAGGAGGAAGAAGGCGTGTGTGAAAAAGTGGATCCTTATCCCCTTATATGGACGGACAAAGCTATGCGTCCCCACCGGCCTGATAAAACTCGCTTATCTCCCAAGCACCGTAATCAATGGCGCGGTTGGGTTACCCACGCCCGTATTGATGAGAATCCCGGAATAAGTGGACATGATCTCTGCTTTGACAAGACGTGCCAAGAAAACCGCCTCGCTAAACACGCTGAGGTGGGAAAGTGAAAACGATTCGAATAAAGGCTTGGCCGTGGTGTGATGTCATGCTGCGGAATACGTCAGCAGATTGAGTTTGTGTAAATAGTATTCTCTCTACGGTGGTATGTGGAACTTATTTTGCAGAGCCGGACACTATCCTTGTGTTCAAAATCTTCTATGAAGAATTCGGAGGAGGAACCCGCCTTGCAATGCCGAAGACAATATGCGCACCGGACTTGTCGTCATTGAAGCCTGGTCCAGGGGCTACTGAGGGAGTCCTAGATTAGGGGGTGTCCGGGATGGCCAGACTATAGCCTTTGGCCGGACTCCTGGACTATGAAGATACAAGATTGAAGACTTCGTCCCGTGTCCGGATGGGACTTTCCTTGGTGTGGAAGGCAAGCTTGGCGATACGGATATGTAGATCTCCTACCATTGGAACCGACTCTGTGTAACCCTAACCCTCTTCGGTGCCTATATAAACCGGAGGGTTTTAGTCCATAGGACGAACAACAATCATACCATAGGCTAGCTTCTAGGGTTTAGCCTCTCTGATCTCGTGGTAGATCTACTCTTGTACTACCCATATCATCAATATTAATCAAGCAGGAGTAGGGTTTTACCTCCATCGAGAGGGCCTGAACCTGGGTAAAAACATCGTGTCCCTTGTCTCCTGTTACCATCCACCTAGACGCACAGTTCGGGACCCCCTACCCGAGAACCGAACCGTGAAGCTAGTGCGGTAGAGTTGAAGATGTTGTAATACAATGCTCAAGCTTGTGATATCCTCTTCAACGGATTGTGCCCCGGAGAATTCAACAAAATCAGCCGTCTTGAGAATGCAAAGGAAATTTCGGATACTTTGATTGATATGCATGAAGGTACCGACTCCGTCAAGGAATCCAAGTTGGATGTGCTCCAAAGTCAGCTTGACAAGTTCAAAATGAAGGATGGTGAAGGTGTCGCTGAAATGTACTCTAGGCTTGCTCTTATCACAAATGAGATTGCCGGCTTAGGAAGTGAAGAGATGACCGATAGATTCATCATCAAGAAGATCCTAAGAGCATTGGATGGAAAATATGATACCGTGTGCACATTGATCCAAATGATGCCAAATTACAAAGATCTCAAGCCAACGGAAGTCATTGGAAGAATTGTTGCTCATGAGATGTCACTCAAGGATAAGGAGGAACTTCACAACAAGTCAAGTGGTGCTTAAAAAGCCTCATGTGAAGCCCCCACATCATCAAGTGAGAAACAAACCTTCAATGAAGAATTGAGCTTAATGGTGAAGAACTTCAACAAATTCTACAAGAGTAGAAGCAAAGAAAGAAGCTCCAAGTCAAGGTCCTACAATGACAAAAGATCTTCTAGTCGAGAGTGCAATTGCTACAATTGTGGGAGACCCGGACACTATTCCAATGAGTGTACGACACCCTACGAAAGAAGAGAAGATTCTCCCAAGAGAAGAGGTAGAAGAGAAGAATCACCACCAAGAGAGAGAAGGAGTAGAGATGATCGTATGAACGAAGACCCTCACGGAGAAGCAAGGATTCGAGGAAGAACAAGTCATCAAAGAGCTACACAAAACGAAGACATCAAGCTCATGTTGGTGAATGGGTATCCGGCTCCGACTCCAACAATCACTCCGAGAGAAGCTACCACTCCGACTCCGAACACACTCAAGATGAAGGTGTTGCCGGTTTAGCACTTGTGTCAACCAACTCCTACGGCATATTTGAATCACCAAATGAAGGAATTGGAAGATGCTTCATGGACAAAGGTCCTAAGGTAACACACCCCGAGTATGTTGATTTTAATAGTGATGCAGATGACTTGCTAGGTGATGATGATTTACTTGTTGACAACTCTAGTGATGAATACTATGATGAAACGTTAATTAATCATGCTAATCAAGATGAAACGAATGACAATGATAAGGAAAAAACTGAGCGTCTAACTAAAGAACTAAACACTCTTAAGTTAGCTAATGACACTATCTTCGCAAATCATCGAGAACTTTTAAGGGCTCATGAGAAGTTACGCTTTGAAAAGCTCAATCTTGAGCAAGAGCATGAGTTCCTAAAAGCAATCAATGATGATCTTCGTAAGAAAAGTTCTTCTTATATTGCCAAGCGTTTACTCTTATCTACTTACATGCCTCAAGTCAAGTCTAGTAACAAGAAAAAAAGGATTCTTCTTCTAGTAGTAACAATGACAATACTAAACCCAATATTGTTGCTTCTAGTAGTTCTCTTGATTCCACTAATGATTCTCTTAGCCAAGTTACACTTGAGCAAGAAAACAACTTATTGAAGGGAATTATAGAGAAAGGTGTATACAAGAGCCTTGCCGGGAGTAAGCAATTTGAGGAAATTGTACGCAAGCAAGGAAGGCACCGGAAGAATCAAGGTGTTGGTTTTGAACGAAAGTTCAATGCCAATGGAGTTGAGTGGGAAGAAGATCAATACCCCAAGACGAAGTTTGTTCCTCAACCAGAGAAGTATGATCCTACTTCCTTTTAGGTAAACACAAGCACAAGATGATCTTCCACCAGAAGACCACAAGAACAAAGGCAAGGACAAGCTTCAAGAGGAGATTGATGCATTTGAAGAAGCACCTAAGGCCTTGGTCAAGTGGGTTCCCAAGACTACTTCAAGTTCTACTTCATCAAGTACAACTACTACACCAAGGATTCCCATCAAGATGATGTGGATCCCAAAGAAGAAGAACTAGAGAGTTCTTGAGGGTGACCCCGCCAACATTTTTCACTCATATCATTATGGCAAGGACAAGTGCAATCAACTTCCATATCTTGCACTAGTTCAAGGAGTCACAAACCCTCATGTTGGTAAGGCAAGGGACAAGGTAACCTAATGCTTTCATGGCCATCATTTTGTGTGTGCATCACTCTATGTCTATGGATATTCTTGTTTGTTCCTTGTGGGACTAACCCGTGTAGGTATTGAAAGTGCAACTCACTCCAATGGATTGCTCCAAAAGATCTACATCAACATTGAGCATCCACATCTTCAACACCTACATGAAGTCATCAGCGACAACCCAAGGTTAGTTTATCCCTCTAAGGGGGGATCTCACATCTAGGGGGAGCTTAACTCTAAGAATTGAGTCAAAGCAACTCTAATGATGTGAACACATAAATGCTTTATGTAAAAGTGGTATCCCCACTTGAGCTTAAACGACGAGTATGACCTATGATCAAATGTCCTCATTTGACTCCTAAGTCAATATACTCATATATAGATGACCTAGTCATCGCCATTTTTTTGATAGATGCTAGAATTGGTTGTGCATGCTTTGTCACATATTTCATTTGTCATTTTATTGTGTGAGCATGTTGGTTGCATATTTTACTCATTCGAGGACATCCACTTGTTGTTTGATTGATTGGTTTCTTTTTCTTTTGCCAAGTGGATGGACAAGAATGCCTAAGAACCTTCTCTAGCTATCTATGCTTTTCTCGTCTCAAACTCTATTCATGCTACATAACAAAATTTGATCAAGTCAGATTCGAACCACTCTGTGTGAGGAGCACTCGGAGTCCCCGATTTGTCATAGACTTAAACTTCCAAAACTTCTTTGTGATTTTCGGTATGACCGATTCCTCCATTTCGGTCATACCGAGATTACTAAGTCAATATAGGTTTTCAATCTTGGTGCAACCTATTTTAACTTTTCGGTCACACCGAGTTGCTGTAACTGCTAATAGTTATGCATCTCGGTGCCACCGAGTTGTTCAACTCGGTCACACCGACAATGTCGGGCTATATATATCACACGGGCAAATTTTGGAAAATTTTCTCCGAAACTTCTCGCCCGCGCATAGCTCGCTCTGTCTACTTGATCTACGGATCATCGACTTCGTCACCAGCCACCTCCTGTCGCTAGTCTCCGCCGCCGTCAACGGAATTCTCCTCCGCCGTTGCCGCCGTAGCGAGTTCACCGCCGAACTAGGGTATGAACTCGATCACTGTGCTATCCTCGTCCGATTCTCAGCACATTGTATTCATAATTCATCTTGCCACGATTGAAACATTTCTATCTAGTCAAAACAATCCTTAGAATAGGTATGATTCAAAAATTTAGGGTTAGGTTTCCGCCGAAACCATCTTGGACCCACCGAGTTGAAAAACTCGGTCCCACCGATTTGGCTAATGCCATTGCACTTGTAAGTCTCAGTCTGACCGAGAATTACAAATCGGTGTGACCGATTTTAGAACTTGGTGAAACCCTAGCAGTCTCGGTGCCACCAAACCGTGACTCGGTCTGACCGAGTTCACTAGTTTAGGTTCCAAAACTGCTTCGGTATCACCGAGTTTGAAAATTGGTAGATCCGAAATGCTTTTTGTTGAAACTAAAACTAAGTTTTTTGAATCATTCTTTTGCAAAAATCTCTGCATTTTGTGATGCTCATCCACTCTACCTCATATATAACTATTCACAGGGTCAGCAGTCAGTAAGTGCAGCATGTCAGACCAAAGTGACAGCCAAAACAGGTCAGAAGAGCAGATTCAAATGAGTGAGGGCACTAGTCCCTCAAGCAGCTCAGATGAGGGGAGCAGAAGCACTCCCAGTAACATGCCCAAGGCTGCCACAAGGACTAGGAAGAAGAAGACCTCAGAGTCTGAGGATGAAGATTATGTGGCAGCTGAGGATGAGGCCAGTTCCAAGAAGAAAGTGCTCAAGAAGGAGTACAGCTCAACAGCAGTCAAGCCTGGAATGAAGATCAAAAGGCCAGCAGGAAGACAACCAATGTCCAAAGCCAGAGTCTCCACTCAAGTTTCTTTGGAATCCCAACCCAAAGAACCTGCTGCTGCTGAAGGAAAGAAAAGGAAGGAAAGGGTCAAGAAGACCATGGCCAGAGTGATTGGGAAACCATCTATGATGGAAGAAGAGGAAGAAGAAGAGGTTGATGAGCCTGCACCCAAGGCACAAAAGCTAATGGGTGATGCCATAAAGTCAGGGGCTGCAACTTCAAAGCCCAAAGCTGCCCCCAAGCCCAAGAGTGCATCAAAGTGAAATACCAGGAGTATATCAGCAACTAAGAAGAACAAGGCTCCAATGCCTGAGGTAGATGCTGAGGAAGATGAAAATGGGAAGGTCCTAAGGAAACTCAAACCCAAGATCCCTGACCACAATGATGCTCATCTTGTGGCTGAGAACATGAAGATCAGGAGAGATCAAGGGTTGAGGCTATGGAGAGAGTCAGATCCATATGCCACCAGGAGAAGGACTGCTGTAGATTACAGGTTCCACACCAAGGAACAACATGACTTCTATGAGACTATCTTGTTGGATAAGAAGCCCATAGTTTGTGACATGAGGTGGGTCGACTGGACCTACATTCAGGACAATGAAGAACACTACCCTGGAGTATATGACAGCTTCAGTGCTTGTGGAGTTGCGGATTTTGTTGGGCAGAAGCTCACAAATTGGAATGACGAGCTCATTATGCAATTCTCCTCCACAACACATTTCTATCCAGATGGCAGGATAGTGTGGATGTCTGAAGGAACACGATATCAGTCAACCATAGAGGAATGGGCAAGTCTGATCAGTGCCCCAAAGGAAGATGAAAATGACTTGGACATTTATGCCAAGAAGAAGATGGGTCACAACTCAATGTCACACATGTACAAGGAAATCCCAGATGATGCACTTGAGTCCTTCAAGTTTGGATCAGTTCATTATCTTCTGTCAGGGCTGCCTACAATCAACTGGATCCTAAGGCACACTCTTTTGCCAAAATCAAGTGACCACAACATGATTAGAGGGCATGCAATAAATTTTCTTCATGTTTTTAATGTGCCCCAGAAATTCAAAGTCATGAGCCTCATAGTTGAAACTATCAAAAGGACTGCAGCAGATCGGAAGAGGAGCTGTGGATATGCCCCATAGATTCAGGAGTTGATAAACTCAAAGATGGGCACAGGGAAGTATCTGTTGGATAAGGAACACATGGTTCTCTATCCTGACTTTGAGGACAATCAAGTTGTCATGACAGAGAATGAACCAACATCAATGCAAGCGCAAGAGAAGAAGGAGAAAGCAAGGAAAGAGAAGGATCCCAAGATGCCAACTCAAGCACAGGCATCTGAATACTTTCTGAAGAACAAGCAGGAGCAGCTTGGTTACATGATAGCATCAACACTGCAGATTGAGAAGGGGTTGGCCACCCTAACTCAAAACCAGGAGAGCCTGGAAAGAATCATGGAACAAAATTTCTATTATCTTGATGTCAAAGTAACTGAGATTCAGTCAGCTGTGGAGCAGCTACAGGATGACATGTAGGAGAGGAAGGGCAGAACAACGACTGATGCATTTGCCAGAGTGCCACGAGCTCAGAGATCAGCTGCAGAGCCAGTTCAAGACACCAGAGTCACATCATCAGCTCCAGCTACAGCTCCAGCACCACCAGCTCCAGCACCAACTCCTTCAGGTCCCTCTACATTGACTGAAGCCTTCGTTCTTGGAGTTCTCCGGACACCACCACCACCAGAAGACCAAACCTGAGAGACGATATAGTCCTATGCATTTTCTAGGAACTTTTTGGTAACTTTTTGCCAAAGGGGGCGAAAAATGTATATATTATAGGCTTCGAGAGAGAGAGATTTGCTTTTGTTCTCTCTTGTCTTTTTGGTTGAACTTTATTTGCTTTTGATTGGTTGAGATAGTATGCAGTTACCTGTGAGACATTGATGATCATGTGTTTGATCATAGCTACACTTATGCTCGCTATGATATTATCTTACTTATCCTTATATGATCATTCACTTTGCTTGGTGATGAGTGCATGTATTAAATCTTTGTTGTTTTGAGCGCTCCACCAAGATGTATGTGACATGGAAGAGTAACCCATGAGCCTAATTCCTTGTGCATTTGCAGTCCAAAGTAAATATTTCTATGCACAAATTTAGGGGGAGCTCTTGCTTATCACATACTTCTCAAAGCGACGATGTTTTTCAAATTTTATTATCATTTTTCGAAGCTTTGATCTATATGTTGTCATCAATTACCAAAAAGGGGGAGATTGAAAGTGAAACTATCACTAGGTGGTTTTGGTAATTCATAACAACATATAGCTCATTGAGCTAATGCTATTCCAAGACAAATATTTCAGGAAAGCTCAATGAATGGCATGGCATGGATGATGAAAGTGGATCCCTCAAAATATCAAGGACAAAGGATTGGCTCAAGCTCAAAAGCTCAAGACTCTACATTTTATATTTTAGTGATCCAAGATCACATTGAGTCTATAGGAAAAGCCAATACTATCAAGGAGGGATTAGGTGTTGCTTAATGAGCCTTTTGCTTCATGTGCTTAGTGATATGCTCCAAAACCCTCCATTACTTTCTCACATCCACATATGACCTAAACCTAAAGTCAAACTTGGCCCTACCGATTCTTTCTATCCGGCGCCACCGAGTTCAGATGTCATAGCCACTGCCACAAACCCTAGGCAAATCGGTCTCACCGATAGGGATCTCGGTCTCACCGAGATGGGATTGTAATCTCTCTGTTTCCCTTCGTAACGTTTCGGTCTAACTGAAGTGTGCGATTGGTCCCACCGAGATTGCAATGTAAACTATCTATTTCCCTTTTGTAACATTTTGGTCTCACCGAAAAGAGCAAATCGGTCCCACCGAGTTTACCTGACCAACTCTCTGGTTAGCTAATTACCAAATTCGGTCGCACCGAGTTTGTGTAATCGGTCTCACCGAGATTACGTTATGCCCTAACCCTAACCATATCGGTCCTACCGAGTTGCATGTCAGTCCCACCGAAAACCCTAACGGTCACTAGGTTTACTAAATCGGTCTGACCGAGTTTGATGATTCGGTCCCACCGAGTTTGGTAAATTGTGTGTAACGGTTAGATTTTTGTGTGGAGTCTATATATACCCCTCCACCTCCTCTTCATTCGTGGAGAGAGCCATCAGAACAAACCTACACTTCCAACTTACCAGTTCTGAGAGAGAACCACCTACTCATTTGTTGAGGCCAAGATATTCCATTCCAACCATATGAATATTGATCTCTAGCCTTCCCCAAGTTGCTTTCCACCAGATCCAAATCCTATGAGAGAGAGTTGAGTGTTGGGGAGACTATCATTTGAAGCACAAGAGCAAGGAGTTCATCATCAACACACCATTTGTTACTTCTTGGAGAGTGGTGTCTCCTAGATTGGCTAGGTGTCACTTGGGAGCCTCCGACAAGATTGTGGAGTTGAACCAAGGAGTTTGTAAGGGAAAGGAGATTGCCTAATTCGTGAAGATCTACCTCTAGTGAGGCAAGTCCTTCGTGGGCGACGGCCATGGTGGGATAGACATGGTTGCTTCTTCGTGGACCCTTCGTTGGTGGAGCCCTCTGTGGACTCGTGCAACCGTTACCCTACGTGGGTTGAAGTCTCCATCAACGTGGATGTATGATAGCACCACCTATCGGAACCACGACAAAAAACATCTGTGTCTCCAATTGCGTTTGAATTCTCCAAACCCTTCCCTTTACATTCTTGCAAGTTGCATGCTTTATTTTCCGCTGCCTATATACTCTTTGCATGCTTGCTTGAATTGCGTGATGATTGCTTGAATTGTTCAAAGATAGCTAAAATCTGCCAGTGTCTAAAATTGGGAAAAGGCATAACTTTTATTTGGTCAAGTAGTCTAATCACCCCCTCTAGACATACTTCAAGGTCCCACACATGCACATTACTTAATACTCCCTATATGTATGCTTGGTTTTGTGGATCTATAATCCAGCGTGTGGTGAAGCAGCCCACGTTTGCACCTTGTCATCTCCTGTTTTATCTTACTTACGTGGCTGATGATATGAACAACATGCCATGCACAATATCCAAAATAGATACAATGATTTTCTTTGCCCTTCATCTATGCTTATTATGTTGACATGGTAATCCAGTAGTGTGGTGAAGCTCCCCGCATTATGAAGAATGGCAAATTATGCTATTGATATTTTGAACTTACTCTTTATTTTCTAATTTGAAATTGGATAGAATTGACAGAACAGTTATCATCTTTGTTTATACACGTGCAAAACCTGTCATCTCTCTGCTTTGTTTCAGGGTGATATGCCTGATGGCATGCACAAGTCTGCTGAAGGCTGTGAGACAAACCCAACTTATATTGGAGCAAAGAAGGCAAAACATCTTGAAGATAGCGAGACAACCCCAAAGTCTTGTCTTGATGCAGTGTTCAAGTTACTTGAGACTAACAGTCAGACAAGCTCACAGAATTCGTTGTCTGAATTAGTTCGACTTCTTCAGTCCCAAGTTCTAGCAGAAAGGCATTCTACAACTCGACTTCGACTTGAAGTCCTATCTCTAAGAAAGATTGCGCAGAACACCAATGAGAACCTCATCGCTAAACAGCTACACCTGGAAGCTATGACCGACATGCTAGGCCGGTCTCACAGCCTTGCTCAAGAGCTTGCAGCAGTTCCTCTCAAGGCTAACCTTTCTTGAACTGTCTTGGAAGTGGTCTCGGTTCAGTATTATTTTGTTACGCTGCAATGTTGCCCAGTTTTTGTAATATGCTTCTTCATTGCGCTTTATGATCACTGGTGGCGAACTTTGATGCCCAGTGGATGTAATATACCTTAAATCCTTTATTGTATAGTGTAGGTTTATTCTTAGTTACTATGCCGTAATTTCTTTATTGTATAGAGTAGGTTTGTTCTTAATTCCTACTAGCTACTGCCATCATTCGCTATCTGAAAAAAAAATCAGATGTAGTCAACCGGGCCGAAACATTCGATAATGGGCTAGGTTTTTAGCGGGCCACAATTGGGCGTCTTTCTTGGGCCTGAATGATGGGGTCCTTCACACATTGCGCCAGGCCCAAACTTACACCGGCCTATATTTTAGTTGGGCCTTTTGTCGACCCAGCGCTTAGTTTGGCCCAGGTAGCGTTGGGCCATTAACAGGCTGAATATTGTACTGGCCTGTTACGGCCGAGATGAAACCACGGGCCTTTAGCAGGCCAAAATGCATGTTGGGCCTCAATTTTCACTAGTCGTCGACGGGCCTTCAGCAGGCCGAAATGTAGACCGGGCCGTTATGGGCCCAGTTAGCTCACGGGCCGTTACCAGGCCAAAACATATCTCGGGCCTTAGTTGGCCCACTGATATCATGGGCCTTTAAGAGGCCGAAAGCTTAGTACAGGCATCAACGGGCCGAATTACGAGACAGGCCTTTAACAGGCCCAAAGTCACGTTGGGCTTAACCGTTGCCACCTTTAGCACGGGCCGTTAGTGGGCCCGATGTCCCGTCGGACCATATATGGCCCATGGGCAGCACGGGCCATTCCCAGGCCGAAAGTCACACCGGGCTGAAATGGGACCATGTCTACATCAGGCCTCTAACAGGCGAAAAGTCACTGGGCTATAGTTGGGCCCGAATATTCGGCGAACAATTAACGGGCCAGATCTGGCTTCAGGCCGTAAATGGGCCCAAATATTGGGCGAACAATTAACGGGCCAGATCTGATTTCGGGCTGTAAATGGGCCTTTATTAAGCAGGCCGTTATTGGGCTGGTTCACTAGTACCTGATTAAGTTCTACGGGCCTTTGACTGGGCCGGCCTTTTTAACCTACATGGGCCTCTGTTGGGCCCAGCCACGTGTTGACGTACCATAGGCATATCTCCTCCAATGGATGGGTGATATCTGGCCTAGTGACGGCCAATCAGAATTTTACACGTGGAAATTTCCCATTTGTCGGGGCTGTTAACGGGTTATCGGATCCAAAATCTGACCCGATAGCTTAACGGCGTTCCGTTACGGTGGATGCCACGTGTCAGTCACCCTTGACGAAAGCACTTCTGTGACGCGTGATTTATCGTCAAGGAAGTGGACACTTCCGTGATGATAATTTTGGTAATGTCATGGAACACTTCTACGACAAAGACGTGTATGACTATCTTGATTCTGTCATAAATTTGTCATGGATGTACATGCATGACAAAAAACGCGACCTACTGTGACAAACACGTATCATCACGGAAGTGTATTTTTTTGTAGTGCAAGGGGCTGATTTGGATCCATATGTTTCGTGCTATGGTTAGGTCTACCTTAATACTTCTTTTGTAGTTGCAGATGCTTGCAATAGGAGTTAATCATAAGTGGGATGTTTGTCCAAGTAAGGGCAGCACCCAAGCACCGGTCCACCCACATATCAAATTATCAAAGTACCGAACGCAAATCATATGAACGTGATGAAAACTAGCTTGACGATAATTCCCATGTGTCCTCGGGAGCGTTTTCCTTTATATAAGAGTTTGTCCAGGCTTGTCCTTTGCTACAAAAAGGGTTGGGCCACATTGCTGCACTTTGTTTACTTTTTTTACTTGTTGCTCGTTACAAATTATCTTATCACAAAACTATCTATTACCTATAATTTCAGTGCTTGGAGAGAATACCTTGCTGAAAACCGCTTATCATTTCCTTCTGCTCCTCGTTGGGTTTGACACTCTTACTTATCAAAAGGACTACGATAGATCCCCTATACTTGTGGGTCATCAAGAGTCTTTTCTGGCGCCGTTGCCGGGGAGTGAAGCTCCTTTGGTAGGTGGAATTTGGTAAGGAAAAATTTATATAGTGTGCTGAAATTTATTGTCACTTGTTACTATGGAAAGTAATCCTCTGAGGGGCTTGTTCGGGGTATCTTCACCCCGACCAGCAGAGCAAAGAGTTGCTCGTCAACCTATTGAACCTACTGAACCTACTGAAAATGAAAATGTCTACTTTGAAATTCCTTCGGGTATGATAGAAAAACTGCTAGCTAATCCTTTTGCAGGAGATGGAACATTACATCCTGATGAGCACCTAATATATGTGGATGAAGTTTGTGGATTATTTAAGCTTGCAGGTATGCCCGATGATGTTATCAAGAAGAAGGTCTTCCCTTTATCTTTGAAGGAAGATGCATTGACATGGTATAGGCTATGTGATGATATGGGATCATGGAACTACAAACGATTGAAATTGGAATTTCATCAGAAGTTTTATCCTATGCATCTTGCTCATCGTGATCGCAATTATATATATGTTTTTTGGCCTCGCGAAGGAGAAAGCATCGCTCAAGCTTGGGGGAGTCCTAAGTCTATGTTATATTCATGCCCCAATCATGAGCTCTCAAGAGAAATGATTATTCAAAAATTTTATGCTCGGCTTTCTGACAACAATCGCACCATGCTCGATACTTCTTGTACTGGTTCTTTTATCATGAAGACTATTGAATTCAAATGGTATTTATTGGAAAGAATTAAACGCAACTCTGAAGATTGGTATCTCGATGAAGGTAAGGAGTCAGGTATGACACCTAAGTTTGATTGTGTTAAATCTTTTATGGATACCGATGTTTTCCGTAAATTTAGCACTAAATATGGACTTGACTCTGAGATAGTAGCTTCTTTCTGTGAATCTTTTGCTACTCATGGTGATCTCCCTAAGGAGAAGTGGTTTAAATATCAACCTCCCATAGAAGTAAAAGTAGTTGAACCTATTAAAGTTGAAGAAAAGACTATCACTTATAATGATCCTATTGTTCCTACTACTTATGTTGAGAAACCACCTTTCCCTGTTAGAATAAAGGATGATGCTAAAGCTTCAACAATGGTTCGTAAAAGCAATATTAGAACTTATACTCCTCCTGAGCAAGTTAAAGTTGAACCTAATATTGCTATTGTTAAAGATCTCTTAGCTGATAATATAAATGGGCATGTTATTTATTTCTGTAATGAGACTGCTATAATTGCTAAACCTTGTGCTAAAGTTAAACAAAGACCTGTGGAAGGCATGCCTGTTATTTCTGTTAAAATAGGAGATCATTGTTATCATGGCTTGTGTGATATGGGTGCTAGTGCTAGTGCAATACCTATTGACTTATACAAAGAAATTATGCATGATATTCCACCTGCTGAGTTAGAAGATATTGATGTCACAATTAAACTTGCCAATAGAGATACTATTTCACCCAGGGGAATTGTTAGAGATGATGAAGTCTTGCGTGGGAAAACTAAATATCCTGCTGATTTTCTTGTTCTTGGTTCCCCACAAAATAGCTTTTGTCCCATTATATTTGGTAGACCCTTCTTAAACACTGTTAATGCTAGGATAGACTACGAAAAGGATGTTGTTACTATTGGTTTAGGTGATATGTCTCATGAGTTCAACTTTTCTAAATTTCGTAGACATCACCATGAAGAGGAATTGCCTAGTAAAGATGAAATTATTGGTCTTGCTTCTATTGTCGTACCTCCTAGTGATCCTTTAGAACAATATTTGCTATACAATGAAAATAATATGTTTATGAATGAAAGAAGGGAAATAGATGAAGTGTTCTCTAAATAAGGACCTATTCTGAAACACAACTTGCCTGTTGAAATCCTAGGGGATCCTCCACCACCTAAGGGTGATCCCGTGTTTGAGCTTAAACCATTGTCGTATACTCATAAATATGCTTATCTTGATGAAAAGAGGATATATCCTGTTATTATTAGTGCTAAATTTTCAGAGAAGGAGGAATTTTTTTTATTGAAAACTATGAAGAAGCACCGTGCTACTATTGGATATACTCTTGATGATCTTAGGGGCATTAGTCCCACTCTATGCCAACACAAAATAAATTTGGAGAAAGATGCCAAACCAGTTATTGATCACCAATGACGCCCAAATCCTAAGATGAAAGAAGTGGTAAGAAAGGAAATATTAAAGCTCCTTGAGGTAGGTATAATCTATCCTGTTTCTGATAGTCAGTGGGTAAGTCCTGTCCATTATGTCCCTAAGAAGGGAGGTATTACTATCGTTCCTAATGACAAAGATGAATTGATACCGCAAGGAATTATTACAGGATATAGGATGGTAATTGATTTCCGCAAATTAAATAAAGCTACTAAAAAAGATCATTACCCCTTACCTTTTATTAATCAAATGCTAGAAAGATTATCCAAACATACACATTTTTGCTTTCTAGATGGTTATTCTGGTTTCTCTCAAATACATGTGTCAGCTGATGATCAAGCTAAGACCACTTTTACTTGCCCTTTCGGTAATTTTGCTTATAGACGTATGCCTTTTGGTTTATGTAATGCTCCTGCTACCTTCCAAAGATGCATGATGGCTATATTCTCTGATTTTTCTGAAAAGATTTGTGAGGTTTTCATGGACGATTTCTCCATTTATGGATCCTATTTTGATGATTTCTTGAGCAACCTTGATCAAGTTTTGCAGAGATGGGAAGAAACTAATCTTGTCTTGAATTGGGAGAAGTGCCACTTTATGGTTAATGAAGGCATTGTCTTGGGGCATAAAATTTGTGAAAGAGGTATTGAAGTTGATAAAGCCAAGGTTGAAGCTATTGAAAAGATGCCATGTCCCAAGGACGTCAAAGGTATAAGAAGTTTCCTTGGTCACGGTGGATTTTATAGGAGGTTCATTAAGGACTTCCCAAAAATTTCTCGGCCTCTGACTAATTTATTACAAAAGATATACCATTTGTCTTTGATGATGATTGTGTAGAAGCATTTGAAATACTTAAGAAAGCATTGATTTTTGCACTTATTGTTCAGCCACCTGATTGGAATTTACCCTTTGAAATTATGTGTGATGCTAGTGATTATGTTGTAGGTGTTGTTCTAGGGCAAAGAGTTGATAAGAAATTAAATGTTATTCAATATGCTAGTAAAACTCTAGACAATGCCCAGAGAAATTATGCTACTACTGAAAAAGAATTCTTAGCAGTTGTATTTGCTTGTGATAAGTTCAGACCTTATATTGTTGATTCTAAAGTAACTATTCACACTAATCACACTGCTATTAAATATCTTATGGAAAAGAAAGATGCTAAGCCTAGACTTATTAGATGGATTCTCTTGCTACAAGAATTTGATGTGCATATTATTGATAGGAAGGGAGCTGAGAACACCGTTGCAGACAACTTGTCTAGGTTAGAAAATGTTCTTGATGACCCACTACCTATTGATGATAGCTTTCCTGATGAACAATTAAATGTCATAAATGCTTCTCATACTGCTCCATGGTATGCTGATTATGCTAATTACATTGTTGCTAAATGCATACCACCTATTCACAAACCAGCAAAAGAAAAAGTTTTTCTATGATTTGAGACATTACTTCTGGGATGACCCGCATCTTTATGAAGAAGGTGTAGATGGTGTTATTAGAAGTTGTGTGCCTGAGCATGAACAGGAATAGATCCTACGCAAGTGCCACTCCAAGGCTTATGGAGGACACCACGCTGGGGATAGAACTGCACATAAGGTATTGCAATCTGGTTTTTATTGGCCTACTCTCTTCAAGGATGCCCGTAAGTTTGTCTTATCTTGTGATGAATGTCATAGAATTGTTAATATTAGTAGACATCAAGAAATGCCTATGAATTATTCACTTGTTATTGAACCATTTGATGTTTGGGGCTTTGATTATATGGGACCGTTTCCTGCCTCTAATGGATATACACATATTTTAGTTGCTGTTGATTATGTTACTAAGTGGGTAGAAGCTATTCCAACTAGTAGTGTTGATCATAACACTTCTATTAAGATGCTTAAAGAATTTATTTTTCCGAGGTTTGGAGTCCCTAGATATTTAATGACTGATGGTGGTTCACATTTTATTCGTGGTGCCTTTCGTAAAATGCTTGCCAACTATGATGTTAATCATAGAATTGCATCTCCTTATCACCCATAGTCTAGTGGTCAAGTAGAATTGAGTAATAGAGAACTCAAATTAATTTTGCAAAAGACTGTTAATAGATCTTGAAATAATTGGTCCAAGAAACTATATGATGCATTATGGGCCTATAGAACTGCATATAGAAATCCTATGGGTATGTCTCCGTATAAAATGGTTTATGGAAAAGCATGTCACTTACCTCTCGAACTAGAATATAAGGCATATTGGGCCATTAAAGATCTCAACTATGATTTCAAACTTGCCAGTGAGAAGAGGTTATTTGACATTAGCTCACTTGATGAATGGAGAACCCAAGCCTATGAGAATGCCAAGTTTTTTAAAGAAACAGTTAAAAGATGGCATGACAAAAGAATACAAAAGCGTGAGTTTAATGTAGGTGATTATGTATTGTTATACAACTCTAGTTTAAGATTTTTTGCAGGGAAACTTCTCTCTAAATGGGAAGGTCCTTACGTTATCGAGGAGGTCTATCATTCCGGTGCCATAAAAATCAACAACTTCGAAGGCACAAATCCGAAGGTGGTGAACGGTCAGAGAATCAAACATTATATCTCAGGTAACCCTATAAATGTTGAAACCAATATTATTGAAACCGTAACCCCGGAGGAATAAATAAGGGACACTTTCCAGAGCATTTTAGACTCCGAAAAGGAATATGTATGTGGTACGATAAGTAAACCGACTCCAAAACAATTCTAATGGCAATTTTTCTCCGTTTTGGAATATTTAGAAAAAATATAAAAATAAGAAGCAGTCCGGGAAGGACACGAGGCCTCCACGAGGGTGGAGGGCGCGCCCCCTGCCTCGTGGGCACCTCGTGTGCTCTCCGGACTCCGTTTTCTTGTACGATACTTATTTTGGTTGGTAAAAATTCATTATATAAACTCCCAAAGGTTTTGACTCCTATATCACGCAATTGTCCTCTGTTCTTGTTTCGATCTGTTTTTCTGACAGATCTAGATCATCATGACATCTCCAAGTGCCCCCAAGGACAAGTTCTTCGAGAAGGTCATCAACCCCTACCTCGCGGAGGTGCTGCAACACCCTCAAATCATTGAGATGCATGAGGGGGTGCTGCACATCCGCGAGGTTGAGGGACCAAGGAGGACCGGAAGCATGGAGACAAGGCTCGAGGCAATGGAGCAACAAGTTTTCAAGTGCCAGGAGATGGTGGAACGTGGACTTGACTCCAATCACATAACGATCACAGAGTTCACCAAAAACCACAAGCTAGATGCCAAGGACATTCGGGAGGACATCTTCAAGCTCCACGAGAAAATCGAGCACCTCCAAGCCCAAATCTATGACCTGCAAAACCAAAATTGTGAGTATGAATATAGATACAAGAGGATGAGTTTGGCTGCAGATTTAAGGATCCCGGAGACTCGATCATCCTTCTATGATGGTGAGCCTATGCCATGGAAGATGAACGACAAGTCTACATCATCAACAACCCCTTCACCAGCAAAGGAGACATAATCATATGGGCATGGGCACTCCCCTTGGCAACTGCCAAGCTTGGGGGAGATGCCCCGGTATCGTATCACCATCACACTCCTATCTTTACCGTTTTTCTTAGTTCGATCCCTTTAGTAATATCTTGATCTAGTAGAATAAAGTTTGGTATGATCTAGTTTTGAGTTTTGCTTTATGATCCCTCTGTGTAATCGAGTCCGTGAGCTATATAATAAAGATTAGTGTTGAGTCAAGGGCTTGATTATTTTGCTATGATCTTGAGGGAATACAAGAAAAAGAAAGAATAAAAAGAAACAAAGAGATCATATTGATCCAATGGAGAGTAATGACTTCACATAGAAAGAGTATGATGATTAAAAGTTGTTGAGGGCTGACAAACATAGATTTGGTCATCGTTGCAATTAATAGGAAGTAATAAAGAAAGAGAGGTTTCACATATAAATATACTATCTTGGACATCTTTTATGATTGTGAGCACTCATTAAAATATGACATGCTAAAGAGTTGATGTTGGACTAGGAAGAAAACATAATGGGTTATGTTTTGTTATATCTGAAATAAAGTATATTGTTATGGATCATCCAACATGTTGAGCTTGCCTTTCCCCCTCATGCTAGCCAAATTATTTGCACCAAGTAGAGATACTACTTGTTCTTCCAAAAATCCTTAAACCCAGTTTTCCCAAGAGAGTCCACCATATCTACCTATGGATTGAGTAAGATCCTTCAAGTAAGTTGTCATCGGTGCAAATGTATGATTGATTGGTGTGGAGGAAATAAGCTTTATACTATCTTGTGATGTGGAATAAATAAAAGCGACGAACTGCATAATAAAGGTCCATATCACAAGTAGCAATATAAAGTGACGTTCTTTCGCATTAAGATTTTGTGCATCCAACCCTGAAAGCGCATGACAACCTCTGCTTCCCTCTGCGAAGGGCCTATCTTTTACTTTTATCTCTTAACCTTATGCAAGAGTCATGGTGATTTTCACCTTTCCTTTTTACATTTTATCCTTTGACAAGCATAGTGTGTTGGAAAGATCCTGATAGGATGTAAGTTAGCATGAACTATTATTGTTGACATTACCCTTGAGGTAAAAGGTTGGGAGGCGAAACTATAGGCCCCTATCTTTCTTTGTGTCCGATTAAAAATCCATAACAATAAGTACCGCGTGAGTGTTAGCAATTGTGAAAGAGTAAATGATAGTTGAGTATGTGAACTTGCTTAAAAGCTCTTACATGGACTCTTTCCGATGTTATGGTAAAGTGCAATTGCTTCGATGACTGAGATTATAGTTTGTTGGTGCTCAATGAAGTTTCTGATTCATACTTGACATTGTGAATAGATTATTACTTTATCATAAGAAATCATATGACATTATCCGTATATGTTGCTGTTATGAGAATAATCATGATGTCCTCATGTTCGTATTTTATTTTATCGACACCTCTACCTCTAAACATGTGGACATATTTATTTTTATCGGCTTCCGCTTGAGGACAAGCGAGGTCTAAGCTTGGGGGAGTTGATACATCCATTTTGTATCATGCTTTTATATCGATATTTATTGCATTATGGGCTGTTATTACACATTATGTCACAATACGTATGCCTATTCTCTCTTATTTTACAAGGTTTACATAAGGAGGGAGAATGCCGGCAGCTGGAATTCTGGGCTGGAAAAGGAGCAAATATTAGAGACCTATTCTGCACAACTCCAAAAGTCCTGAAACTCCACGGAAGTTGTTTTTGAAATAATTAAAAATACTGAGCGGAAGAAATACCAGAGGGGGCCCACACCCTGGCCACGAGGGTGGGGCGCGCCCCCTACCTCGTGGGCCCCCTATTGGCCCTCTGGTGCCCATCTTCTGCTATATGAAGTCTTTCGTCCGAAGAAAAATCATAAGAAAGCTTTCGGGACGAGACTTCGCCGCCACGAGGCGGAACCTTGGCAGAACCAATCTAGGGCTCCGGCGGAGCTGTTCTAACGGGGACACTTCCCTCTGGGAGGGGGAAATCATCGCCATCTTCATCACCAACGCTCCTCTCATCGGGAGTGGGCCAATCTCCATCAACATCTTCACCAGCACCATCTCCACTCAAACCCTAGTTCATCTCTTGTATCCAATTCTTGTCTCTAAGTCTGGGATTGGTACATGTAGGTTGCTAGTAGTGTTGATTACTCCTTGTAGTTGATGCTAGTTGGTGTTTTTTGGTGGAAGATCATATGTTCAGATCCTTTATGCATATTAATACTCCTCTAATTATGAACATGAATATGCTTTGTGAGTAGTTACGTTTGTTCCTGAGGACATGGGAGAAGTCTTGGTATTAGTAGTCATGTGAATTTGGTATTCGTTCGATATTTTGATGAGATGTATGTTGTCTCTCCTCTAGTGGTTTTATGTGAACGTCGACTACATGACACCTCACCATTATTTGGGCCTAGAGGAAGGCATTGGGAAGTAATAAGTAGATGATGGATTGCTAGAGTGACAGAAGCTTAAACCCTAGTTTATGCGTTGCTTCGTAAGGGGCTGATTTGGATCCATATGTTTCATGCTATGGTTAGGTCTACTTTAATACTTCTTTTGTAGTTGCGGATGCTTGCAATAGAAGTTAATCATAAGTGGGATGTTTGTCCAAGTAAGGGCAGCACCCAAGCACCGGTGCACACACATATCAAATTATCAAAGTACCGAACGCGAATCATATGAACGTGGTGAAAACTAGCTTGACGATAATTCCCATGTGTCCTCGGGAGCGTTTTCCTTTATATAAGAGTTTGTCCAGGCTTGTCCTTTGCTACAAAAAGGATTGGTCCACCTTGCTGCACTTTATTTACTTCTGTTACTTTTTTCTCATTACAAATTATCTTATCACAAAACTATCTGTTACCTATAATTTCAGTGATTGCAGAGAATACCTTGCTGAAAACCGCTTATAATTTCCTTCTGCTCCTCGTTGGGTTTGACACTCTTGCTAATCGAAAGGACTATGATAGATCCCCTATACTTGTGGGTCATCAAGCATCATCTTATAAACCCGAAAGTTATCAAAAAGTCTCCTTCTAGTCATCTATCAATGTCTCCTCCTTTTGGGACTTCACCACAATATCATCCACATAAGCATGAACATTGCGCCCGATCTGATTATGATGACTATTCTGCACACAACGCTGATAAGTCGCCTGGGCACTCTTGAGCCCAAAAGGCATAGATACATAGCAAAAGGATCCAAAGGGGGTTATAAAAGTTGTCTTCTCCTGGTCCTTAACTGCTATTTTGATCTGATGATAACCAGAATAAGCATCCAGAAAACTCAAACGCTCACAACCCGCCGTAGCATCAATATTTGATCAATACGAGGGAGGGCAAAAGGATCCACTGGACAAGCCTTGTTCAAATCTGTGTAGTCCACACACATACGCCAAATGCCGTTCTTCTTAAGTACTAGCACCGGATTAGCCAACCACTCAGGATGAAATACTTCAATGATACATCCAGCCGCCAAGAGCCTGGCTACCTCCTTACCAATGGCCTTGCGTCTTTCTTCATTGAACCAGCGGAGGAACTGCTTGACCGGTTTAAACTTGGGATCGACATTAAGAGTGTGCTCAGCGAGTTCCCTCGGTACACCTGGCATGTCAGAAGATTTCCATGCAAAGATGTCCCGGTTCTCATGGATGAACTCGATGAGCACGCTTTCCTATTTCTAGTGCTGATGTAAACCGCTTGGATGAATCGTCAGGAACAAAATCAACTAGCTTAGTCTCATCAGCCAATTTAAACTTCAAGGCTGGATCATGCTCTGTAGTTGGCTTTTTCAAAGAAGTCATATCCGCCGGATCAACATTGTCCTTGTAGAACATCAACTCCTCTGCTGCACAAACCGACTCAGCATAAGCCACATCACCTTCTTCACATTCCAAAGCGATCTTACGGCTTCCATGTACTGTGATGGTCCCCTTAATTATGACCCGGCATCTTGAGCTGCAGATAAACATAATAGGGCCTTGCCATGAAATTGGCATAAGCCAGCCGTCCAAACAGGGCATGATATGGGATCTTGATCTTCACCACTTCAAAAGTCAATGTTTCTGATCTTGAATCATGATCATCTCTAAAAGCAACCTCCAGAGCTATCTTACCAACTGGATACGCCGATTTACCCGGCACCACACCATGAAAAACGGTGTTTGACGGTTTAAGATTTTTATCTGTTAACCCCATGCGACGGAAAGTTTCATAATAAAGGATACTGATACTGCTGCCTCCATCCATGAGTACCTTGGTGAACTTATATCCTCCCACCTGAGGCTCCAGCACCAATGCCAGATGACCCGGATTATCAACCCGGGGTGGATGATCCTCTCGACTCCACACAATGGGCTGTTCAGATCAGCGCAAGTAATGGGGCACGGCCGGTTCAACGGAGTTCACTCCCCTTTTATGAAGCTTCTGATCACGCTTGCACAGGCTAGTGGTGAAGACATGATACTGCCCACTATTCAACTGCTTCGGGTTCCTCTGGTAACCCAACTGTTGCTGCTGCTGACTCCCCTAATGATTATAACCACCTTGGTTGCCCTGACTACCTTGATTGCCGTGTCCGCTTTAATTACCTTGAAATCCTGAGCTGGAACTGCCTCCACCATAACCCGGCCCATGAGAACCGGGTCCTGAACCGCCGGACAGTCCCTGATCATATCGAAAAAGATCCAAAATTTTGAAGTCCCGCATAATAAAGCAATCCTTCCAGAGGTGCATGGCTGGCCTTTCTCGCGACCCGTGCTTTGGGCAAGGCTCGTTTAACAGGCGCTAAAGATTGGAACCTGATCCTCCACCCCGTGGGGGCGGTTTACCCTTGCGACATTGACCATTATCCTGCGTGTTGGTGTTAGCCACAAAATCTAAACTGTTATCCGCTTTACGCTTACCGCTGTTTCCATGACCCACCGGGTTATGCTGCTGCCCTTTGGTGCTGCCGCTCTTCTTTCCCTTTCCCGTATTTTCATCGTCAGACTCAGGGTCCTTGGTACTATCAGAGTCGGCATACTTATCCAGAGCTGCCATAAGCGTCCCCATGTCATTGCAGTGACGTTTGAGCCGTCCCAACTTGAAGTTCAAAGGTGCGAACCGGCAATTGCCTTCCGACGTTAAAACTGCCGTATCGGTGTTGATGCGGTCCGATGAATGCAAAATTTCTGAAACTTGACGCATCCAATGGGTTGTTGATTCTCCTTCCTCCTGGACACAGGCAGCTAAGTCCACAATTGACATGGCTTCTTGCACGTGTCCTTGAAATTCTGGATAAACCGGGCCCTTAACTCAGCCCATGACCCAATGGAATTAGCTAGCAAGTTTTTCAACCAAGTGCGAGTTGTTCCCTCCAACATCATGGTGAAATATTTACCAATGCCGCATCATCCACATCCAGAATCTTCATCGCTATCTCATAACTCTCGACGCATGACTCAGGGGATAAATCGGCAGTGTAATTGGGCACCTTACGTGGACCCTTGAAATCCTTGGGCAGCCGTACATTACACAGAGCCGGGACGAGGCACGACACCCCCAAAGAACTGGAGGTAACTCCTGGTTCCACTGAAGTTTTTGGACGAACCGGAGTAAGCTGACGGGCCGCGTACTGCGCTGCTAACTCGGCTTCTTGACGTGCCCTGCCATGATCCACCACATCCTGAGCATTGGCCCCACCGCCCGTCGGATTATGCCCTCGAGGCGGGTTACAATTCCGCACACTGCTCGACACGGTCGGTTCATCTATGCGCCTGCTGTAACTCCGACTTGGGCGGGGAGTAGAATGAATCCTTTCATGGCTGTATGAATAAGCATGTTGCTGAGTCAAAGCCGTCTGATGGAGCTCTCTAGCCCGTCGTGTCTCGACCGCTACTGGGGACTCGCCTTCGATCGGGAGAGCTGCCAATCGTGAGCGGCGGCGACTATGTTATCCAACGGGTTAGTTTAATGACCCGAAGGCGTTGAGACATGCTGCGACAGGACATTATTCTGACGAGGCGGGTCCATCGGACGTGACTCAACCGGCGCTCCCGTTCCCGGTGCCTCCGCCCGGTTTACTACAGGCGGGTTATTGGTTCCTTCTCCTGGCGTGTCAAAGAGATTCCTTGCCTCATAAACCGGAGGTAGGTGAGATCGGTACCTTCTCCTCATGACATTATTTGATGCGCTATGATCTAACATAAGCAGGTAAGCCTGCGCATCCAACTCGGCCCGCTCTGCAGCCATCCTGGTGTCCTCAGCTGCCAGGTCTGCCTTGGCTTGAGTTATCTGATCCTTCACCATTGTGATTTCCGTGTTATGCTCATCCTGATTCGCCGGGTTAACTTCCTCCAGCAGCGCTGCCAAAGCGTCAAATAAATCAGACAAAACCTGAGCCGGTGATCGCACAGGGCCTCCTGCTCCAGCTGTTGTCGCCGCTACTGATCCGGAAATCATCGCCGCTGCCGTCGAAGAATGTTGCGCAGGCTGTGTACCGGCCATGAAGATCGCAACCTGTCTCGGCGGATCGAAGGGGTCCAGAATACTATCGCCATCGGAACAACCCCCAAACCGTCCGTCTTGCAGTTGGTACAATGACTCGGTCTCTCCGGTAGATGACTCGTCATCAGAGTAAACGATGGTTTCATCACCAGATGCCGATCTAACCTCAGATTCCGCTCCGTGGTTGACTCCCACGAAGGCATGCTTCACGCCGGGCTGAGCCCGGGCGAGTCTCGCACACTGAGCCATTTTGACGATGTCGGTGCAGATGTCTGGCTCAGCGCCCGACTCACCAATCTTGCCAATGAAGACGTGAATACCGCCGAAGGCGACCCGGTACCCGTACTCGATTGAGCTGGCCTCGGGGCCCCAGCCTGTGTTGTCGATGTAGAGCTTGCCGCGACGACTCTTGGTCATCCGGCCCACAGCGTATCCCTTGAGCCCTTCAAAGCTGCCCTCTAAGAACTCGAAACCATCGTGCGATAGCCCCATGGTGGGCGTCAACTGTCGTGGTTTTGTCATAGCAGATGTCCTAGTGAAAGGACTTAGTCGTGGAGCCATCGCAAGGGGTTAGCTTAAAGAGGTTAAAGCGGGCCAAAGGACACCAGGAGTTTATACTGGTTCGGCCCCTTGCGGTGAAGGTAAAGGCCTAATCCAGTTGATGTGGAATTGCTAAGGTTTTGATGACCAGGGAGCGAATCCGCTATGCCTGGCTCTCGAGTTGTTGTTTGTTGTCCCTAAACCACCACCGGGTCGTCCCTTTATATACACAGGTTGACGCCCGGCGGTTTACAGAATCCCGAGGCCGACTCATCAATGTGTATGGCTCGGTTTCTACCTTTTCTTATCTTACAATACAAGTTACATATCATATGGCGGTTTATGTCTACAGGCCTTAATCCGCCTTTGGGCCCTGGACCTCCGTGTTAGATCTCCCCTGTAAAGCACCACACTCCTTGTCTTCACGGGCTTCAAATATGAATAACTCATTATGGGGATAACCCGGCCCCTCCTAGCCGGTTTATACTCAGTAGTAATATCCCTAATAGTGCCCAAAGAAATTATGCTACTACTCAAAAAGAATTTTTAGCAATTGTTTTTGCTTGTGACAAATTCAAATCTTACATTGATAATTCCAAAGTTATTGTTCACACTGATCATGCTGCTATTAAATATCTTATGGAAAAAAAGATGCTAAGCCTAGACTCATAAGGTGGGTTCTTTTACTACAAGAATTTGATCTACATATAACTGATAGGAAAGGAGCTGAGAACCATGTAGTTGATAACTTGTCTAGGTTAGAAAATATTCTAGATGACCCACAACCTATTAATGATAGCTTTCCTGATGAACAACTAGCTGCAATAAATGTTTCTCATAACACTCCTTGGTATGCTGACTATGCTAATTATATTTTTTCTAAGTATATACCACCTAGTTTCATATACGAACACAAGAAAAAAAATTCTTCTATGATTTAAGACATTACTTTTGGGACGACCCACATCTTTATAAAGAAGGGGTAGATAGTATTATTAGATATTGTGTACCCGAGCATGAACAGGAACAAATCCTATGGAAATGTCACTCCGAAGCTTATGGAGGGCATCATGCTAGAGATAGAACTGATCACAAGGTATTGCAATCTGGTTTTTATTGGCCTACTCTCTTCAAGGATGCCCGTAAGTTTGTTTTATCTTGTGATGAATGTCAACGAATCAGTAATATCGGTAAGCGTCAAGAAATGCCTATGAATTATTCACTTGCTGTTGAACCATTTGATGTTTGGGGTTTTGTTTATATGGGACCTTTTCCTTCCTCTAATGGGTATACTTACATTTTAATTGCTGTTGATTATGTTACTAAGTGGGTAGAAGCAACTCCAACTAGTAGTACTGATCACAACACTTCCATTAAGATGCTTAAAGAAGTTATTTCCCCGAGGTTTTGAGTACTTAGATATTTAATGACTGATGGTGGTTCACACTTTATTCATGGCGCTTTCCATAAAATGCTTGCTAAATATGATGTTAACCGTAGAATTGCATCACCCTATCATCCTCAATCTAGTGGTCAAGTTGAACTTAGCAATAGAGAAATAAAAATAATATTACAAAAAACTGTTAATAGGTCCCGAAAGAATTGGTCTAAGAAATTGGATGATGCACTTTGGGCTTATCGAACAACTTATAAAAAACCTATGGGTATGTCTCCGTATAAAATGGTTTATGGAAAATCTTGTCATTTTCCTCTTGAGTTAGAACATAAAGCATATTGGGCAATTAAAGAACTCAATTATGATTTAAAGCTTGCCGGTGAAAAGAGGTTATTTGATATTAGCTCACTAGATTAATGGAGAACCCAAGCCTATGAAAATGCCAAACTATTTAAAGAAAATGTTAAAAGATGGCATGATAAAAGAATACAAAAGTGAGAATTCAAAGTTGGGGAATACGCTCTTCTATACAACTCTCATTTCAGATTCTTTTTAGGAAAACTTCTCTCCAAATGGGAAGGAGCGTATGTTATCGAAGAGCTTTATCGCTCTGGAGCTACCAAAATAAATAATGCCGAAGGTACCAACCCGAAGGTGGTCAATGGTCAAAGAATTAAACACTACATGTAACACCCCGGTGTAATGATGCTACAGTAACCCCTGGGGTTAAGTTAATTGTTTTGCTAAACATGTGCCTGATCATTATTGTCTCATGCTCTTTCACATTCAAGTTGAATTCAAATTCAAATTCTGTGTGAAATTCAAAATGCTCAGACATGAATACAAAAATGTTCATCATGTGCCAAATAATCCACAACTAATATTGGTGGTGAACCAACATTTTTGCAAAAGGTTTAAGTGGACTAAGCTACTTAAAGCAGTGACCTAAGCAATAAATTAAATGCCCTTTTTAATTTATAAAATTGGCAACTATTCCAAAAGCCTCCCACCCTTTTTGTGGCAGTGCAATATACTGCTTTGAAATTATTTTGGCCAATGGCATAATTTTTGCAAAATCTTTATTGGCTAAAAAGAAAAGGCAAAAGCTGCTGGAAAAAAAGGGGAAAGCTAAAAAAAAGAAGAATAGAAAAGGCCAGGCTGCACTGTGCACTTGGCCCAGCCGCGCAACAGTGCAGCCCAGCCCACCTAACCCTGTCGTCCCCTACCTCTGTTCATCGGGGGCTGGGTGGACGCGCGCACGCCGTCCGTGGCTGCCGATGGCCACGAGGCGGCCATCCGGCGGCTCCCCGGCGACTACTAGGTCGCCCCGACCCGGACGAACCCTAGCTGCCCCCCCCCCCACTTGCCCCACGCACCTCGCCTCTCTCTTTTCCCCACCTTGCCCGAGAGCTCGCCGCTGCCGTGCGCCATCGATCCCACACTCCCTGTCGACCCCTCGCCTCGCCCCGATGACGTAGCGCTCCGCCGTCGTCCGCTGCGTCGTCCTGTCCAAGCCATTGGAGTCGGAAGCCACCGAGACGAGCCCGACGACCTCTTCTTCCCCTACGGCCATCTTCAACTCCGGCGATGATTCCGGTGACGACACGCCTCCCCGAGCCCATTTGAGCACAACTACAGGGCTCGTGAGCGTCGTCGTCCTTCTCTCTCTCCCGGGCGCTTCGTCGCCGTAGTGGTCGCATTGAGATGCCCGAACGCCCGACGCGGATCTCGCCGCTGCAAGACTCCGTGACCAAATGGTCACGGCCAATGCCCAGCCAGCGCCACCGCACCCGTAGGCCTCGTCTAGCCGCTTGGTTTGCCCACAAACGCACGCCAGCCCGATCCCGACGATGACCGAAGTCCGGCGTCGCCCGCTTCGACGCCGTCGTCGTTGCAGCCCGCCCCGCTGAGCTAAGGTCACGTTGGATCGCCGCTCCTCCAGCGTCGAACGAGCCCGCCAGGCCAAACGCCTTCGTGGCGTTTTGCGGCGAAGTCCGGCGAACCCTGCCGCTGTTTTGGTCGCCGGCGGCGAAACCCCGACGCCGCCGACGTGGCACACCTGGGGGCCGCCTCTGGGTCACCGCCCCGTGGCCCCGGGGGCCCGGCTGGCCCTGTTGACCTAGTCAATGGCTGACACTAGGCCCAGTCACTGCCAGTGGGTCCCCCCTGGGCCCTGTTGACTAGTCAACTAGTCTGTTGACCGCTGATGAAACAATGACGCCATGATGACGTCATTTTCCTTTTCTGTTTTTTTAATAATTCCAGAATATTGTTTAAACTTTAAAAATTCATAGAAATTAAACCATTCCTCGGATGAAAATGTTTTCTATATGAAAGTTGCTCAGCAAAATCCAACGAATCCGAATATGCGATCCGTTCATCCGTCACATGCCTCTAGCATGATGAACATGGAACTTTCCCCCCTCCGGTCATCTGTCTGACACAGGTCCGGAACCGGGAATTCATTCCCGTTGATTTTCCCCCCTTCACCTTTATCGTGTAGCCATACTTTAGGTCACTCCCGGCACAGCATATTTCCACGTTCTGCTTTGTGATGCTATGTTTGCTTTATATTTACTGTTTCTTCCCCCTCTTCTCTTCGGTAGACCTCGAGACCGATGCCGCCCCTCTGATCGACTACGTCGACGACGACCCCCTCCTTGCCAGAGCAACCAGGCAAGCCCCCCTTTTGATCATCCCGATATCGCCCATTACATTCTCTCATGCTTGCATTAGATTTTGCTACTGTTATTGATTCCTCCTATTCTGATGCATAGCCTGCTTTTGTAACCTGTTGTTGTACCTTACCGGCTTATCCCAACTGCTTAGTATAGGTTGCTTAGAGATCCATTAGTGACCCCCACTTTGTCCCGACTGCCTCACTGGATAATCGGAAGACCCGATCAACGGGATCGAAGACCAGGCCCCGACACCGCACATCACTTCCCCTTAGTTTCTCGACACTACTGGGTTACTATCGAGTACCGAGGGTGAGACCTCATCAGCACTTCTGATGTTAACCCTGTAGTGTAGTCATTCGGTCGTGGTCATCGAGGGTGATTTCCTCTTTAACCACTTCTGATACGACTCTGTCGTGCAACCCCCTCAAGTGTGGACCTCGAGGGTGAATCCTCTTACGTTCAACTTGATGATTACATCAAGTGGAATTCACCGGGGGTGATTCCTCGGGCTTTCCCCTTTGATGTTTAGACACACAGTTACTACGATCACTATGAATTTACACTGAGCCATGTTACTAAAGACGGGTCGACCCTGAGGGGTACCCGCGCGAGCTTAATTGCGAGTGATGTGGAGACGGGTTGACCTGGAGGGTGCCCGCGAGATAATTACAAGGCGTGGTCGGGCATTCCTAGCCCTTGCCGCAAGTCCTAGAGACGGAGCAACGGGGTCACATCTTTCATGAGTATCTGCTTGTTACCGCGCGTTCCTAATCCACTACGATTTGGATATTTGATCCGAGGGGCCTCTGGCCTGATAGCACTAACCATCACGTGGGCATAGTATGGGCGTTCTGCGTCGTATACATCAGCCGAAGCTTAATAGACGCCCATGAATGAGCGTGGCTGCGCCGGGTTGGACTGCGTGGCGCTGCCTTGTTGAAGGAGGTAGCTAGGTCTGCTCACCGGCCGCCCACGCAATGTGCAGGAGTTCCCGGGGACATGGCCCATGACCCCTGGGGGCATAGGTTTAGTCCGGCGTGATGGCCTCTCTATTAAGCCTAGGTCGGGTTGCGGCGTATTGTTTGGCCGAGGCCAGGCATGACCCTGGAAAGTGTGTCTGGCCGGAGTTAAGCGAGCGTGGTGGGTAAGTTGGTGCACCCCTGCAGGGAAGAAAACATCTATCGATAGCCTGTCCTACGGTAACGGACACTTGGAGTTGTATCCCGATCGATACAACTAGAACTGGATACTTGTGATGAGAATTTGGATGGTGATGAGAACTGGATTGTGATGATAACTGGATAGTATGGCTCTGGGATCTCTTTCTCGCAGGGAGTCGAGAAAGGGTCTCTGGCCGAGGTTGATAACACTACTACTTTACGTTATGCTACTCTACTCCCTCCTGTTTGCTGCAAGATGGTGGTTTCCAGAAGATGCTAGTCTTCGATAGGACTAGGCCTTCTCTCTATTCTGGCATTTCTGCAGCCCAGTCCACATATACAGCCTTCCTTTGATAATGTTGCATACGTAGTGTAGATCCTTGCTTGCGAGTACTTTGGATGAGTACTCACGGTTGCTTTGCTCCCCCTTTTCCCCCTTTCTTTTTCTTTCCGGTTGATGCAACCAGATATCGAAGCCAGAGCGATGCCACCGCCGATGCCTACTACTACGTGGAGACCGTCGACGACTGGGAGTAGTTAGGAGGCTCCTGCAGGAGGCCTTGCCTTTTCGATCGTTGTTGCTTTTGTGCTAGCCTTCTTAAGGCAAACTTGTCTAACTTATGTCCGTGTTTCAGATATTGTTGCTTCCACGACTCTTGTGTATTCGAGCTTATGTATTCGAGCCCTCAAGGCCCCTGGCTTGTTACATAAAGCTTGTATTATTTTATTTTGTGTCTAGAGTTGTGTTGTGATATCTTCCCGTGAGTCCTTGATCTTGATTGTACACATTTGCGTGTATGATTAGTGTACGATTGAATCGAGGGCGTCACACTACATCTTAGGTACACCTATTAATGTTGAAAGCAATATTATCCAAACCATGATACCGAAGGAACACATAAAAGAAAACTTCCGGAACACCCCAGAATAACCGAAAAAGAGGAGGTATGTGATACGGTAAGTAAATGGACTCCGAAAAATCCGCAAAAATATTTTATGGAAGTTTTGGAATATTAAAAAAAAGGAAAATAAGGAACAACCAGGAAGGCAACCTTGATGGGTACAAGACACCAGGGCGCGCCCACGTGGGTTGTGCCCACCTCGGTTACCCTCTGGACTCTGTTTTCTCATGTTTGCTTGTTCCCCAAGATAAAAAAATCTTTATATACCCCCCAAACGCATTGACCTCCATATCACGAGAAATCTTTTGTTCTCCTTTCTTGCTGTTTTCTGACAGATCCAGATCGCCATGGCTGCCTCGAGCTCCTCCAAGGACAAGTTCTTCGAGAACGTCATCAACCCGTATTTGCGGGAAGTGATGCAGCACCCTCAAGCCATCGAGATACGTGAGGGGGTGCTCCATATTAGGGACTTCCAGGGGCCCAAGAGGATGGGAACCATGGAGGCTAGGCTCGAAGCCATGGAGCAGGAGGTCTTCAGGTGCAAGGGGATGGTGGAGCGCGGACTCTGTGCCAATCACCTCATGATTATGGAATTCACCTGTGGTCTCAAGGTGGATGGGCGGTCCATGAAAGACGTAGTCTTCACCTTCAACGAGCAAATCAACTTCTTGCAAAGCAAAATATATGATCTCCAAAACCAAGTCTTTGAAGATGAGGCAAGGTTTAAAGGTATGAGTTTGGCTGCCAGTTGCAGGACTCACGAGACTCGTTCTTCCTCTTATGATGGCGAGCCAATGCCATGGAAACCGGAGGATAAGCTTTCTACTACCTCATCATCACCATCCCCTCCTTCATCACCAAAGGAGACTTGAATTCATGGCATGGGCACTCCCCTTGGCTTGTGCCAAGCTTCGGGGAGGTGCCCCGGTATCGTATCATCACCACTATTTTTGCCTTTATTTATCTTAGTTCGATTCTTAGTTATATTTTGAATTAGTTGAATAAAAGTTTAGTTCCAATATAGTCTCTTCGAGTGTTTTCTTAATGATCTATCTATCTATCTATGTAATCGTGTGCGAGATATATAATAAAGTTTAGTTCAAGTTATGCTTTCTTTACTTCTTTGTTCCAATAAAAATAAATAAATAAATAAATGAAATCATATGCTAATCTTATAGTAAGTAATGACATCACATAAGGAAAAGTATAAGTGGTATTTTTATGGAGATTGACAAACACAACATTGGTCAATGATGCAACTCATGAAAGAATTAATAAGGGAAGAGAAGATTCACATGCAAATACACTATCTTGGACATCTTTTATCATTGTGAGCCCCCATTAATTATTTTGTGTCAAAATAGTTGACATTGGACATGGTAGACAATGTAATGATTTATGTTTTTCTTCATATCCACATAACAATTATATTGTCATAGATCCTTTAACATGTCGTGCTTGCTCCATATCTTTTCTAGCCAAAAACTCCGCACTAAGTAGAGATACTACTTGTGCATCCAAAAACCCTTAACCCAAATCTTATTTTGAGAGTCCACCATACCTACCTATGGATCGAGTAAGATCCTTCAAGTAAGTTGTCATCGGTACAATAAGGCAATAAAATTGCTTCTAAACATGTTGGATCATTTAGTGTAAGAGAAAATTGAGCGTTGTATGAACTTGTGATGGCGAAAAATAAAAGCGACAAACTGCATAATAAAGGTTGCTATCATAAGGGACGATACAACGTGATGTTCTTTTGCATGAAGGGATTTGGAACACAAACAAATAAGCGCATGAAAACCTCTACTTCCCTCTGCGAAGGGCCTATCTTTTTGTTTTATGCTTTTACTTTTATGAACGGTCAAAGTTTTCTTCCTTATTCCTTTTTATTTTTCTCTTTTTGCGAGCATCATGTGCTGAGGAAAGATCTAGGCACATATATCCAGTTGGATATGAGTAGGAATGCGCCATTATTGTTGACATCACCCTTGAGGTGAATATGTTGGGTGGCGAAACTATAAGCCCCTATCTTTCTATGTGTCTGGTTGCAACTTTTTGTTCATTGGTACGCTCTGAGTGTTAGCAATCATAGAAGATTAAATGCTGGTTGAGTATGTGGACTTGCCTAAAGGCTCCGATATGTGACCCTTCCTGAAAATATAATGAATTGTAGTTCGAAGTTGACTGAGAACATAGTTTGTTGGTTTTCAATAAGGTTTATGCTTTATACTTCAATGTTGTGATGAATTGTTACTTGTTCATGGGAAGTTTTATGATAAAAGTTATATGATAAAAACTTTATGTTAAAGTTTATGCTGTTATAATAATATTCATGATGCTTCTATGTCCGTATTTTTTTTTTATCGACATCTCTCTCTCTCTCTCTCTCTCTCTCTCTCTCTCTCTCTAAGCATGTGGACATGTTTTTCGATTTTCGTTTTTCGCTTGAGGACAAGCGAGGGAGGGATTTGGGGGAGTTGATATGTCCATTTTGCATCATGATTTCCGGCTGTTATTTATAATGTTTTTATGCATAATAATGCTTTTGGGAGTAATTATAATGCCTTTTATCTCATAATATGCAAGGTCTACACAAAGAGGGAGAATACTAGCGGCTGGAATTTTGGACCTGAAAAAGCACGTCAGAGCTACCTATTCTGCACAACTCAAAATAAACTGAAACTTCACGGAGATTTTTTTTGGATTATTTAAGAATTATTAGAGCAAATAACTACCAGAGGGAACCCACCAGGTGGGCACAACCCACCTGGGTGCGCCAGGGAGCCCTTGAGCGCCCTGGTGGGTTGTGCCCTCCTCGGCCCACCTCTGGTGCCCCTCTTCTGTTATATAAGTCATTTTGACCTATAAAAAGAATAAGGGGAGGTCTTTCGTGACGAAGCGCCGCTGTCTTGAGGCGGAAACATGGGCAGGAGCACTTTTGCCCTCCGATGGAGCGATTCCGTCGGGGAACTTCCCTCCCAGAGGGGGAAATCATCGTCATCATCATCACCAACAACTCTCCCATCTTTGGTAGGGCCATATCCATCAACATCTTCAACAGCACCATCTCCTCTCAAACCCTAGTTCATCTTTTGTGTTCAATCTTTGTACCGGAACCCAAGATTGGTACTTGTGGGTGACTAGTAGTGTTGATTACATCTTGTAGTTGATCACTATATGGTTTATTTGGTGGAAAATTATATGTTCAGATATGTCGGTATCAAAACCGGCGGATCTTGGGTAGGGAGTCCCGAACTGTGCGTCTAGTCGGATGGTAACAGGAGACAAGGGACACGATGTTTTTACCCAGGTTCGGGCCCTCTCGATGGAGGTAAAACCCTACTCCTGCTTGATTAATATTGATGATATGGGTAGTAGAAGAGTAGATCTACCACGAGATCAGAGAGGCTAAACCCTAGAAGCTAGCCTATGGTATGATTGTTGTTCGTCCTACGGACTAAAACCCTCCGTTTTATATAGACACCGGAGAGGGTTAGGGTTACATAGAGTCGGTTACAATGGGAGGAGATCTACATATCCGTATCGCCAAGCTTGCCTTCCACGCTAAGGAAAGTCCCATCCGGACATGGGACGAAGTCTTCAATCTTTTATCTCCATAGTCCAGGAGTCCGGCCAAAGGTTATAGTCCGGCCATCCGGACACCCCCTAATCCAGGACTCCCTCAGTAGCCCCTGAACTAGGCTTCAATGACGACGAGTGCGGCGCGCAGTTTGTCTTCGGCATTGCAAGGCGTGTTCCTCCTCTGAATACTTCATAGAAGATTTTGAACACAAGGATAGTGTCCGGCTCTGCAAAATAATTTCCACATACCACCGTAGAGAGAATAATATTTACACAAATCTAATCACTTGACGATTTCGCAGCGTGTCATCACACCACGGCAAAGCCTTTATTCTAATCTTTTTCTTGTCCCACCTCAAGCGCACTTAGCGAGGCGGTTTCTTGGCACGCCTTGTTGAAGCAGAGATCGTGTCCCTTATTCCGGATTCTCATCAATACGGACGTGGGTAACCCAACTTTGCCATTAATTTACGACGCTTGGGAGATAAGCAAGTTTTACCGGGCTGGTGGGGCACATAGTTTAATCCGCCCATATAAGGGATACGGATCCACCTTTTCCATCTACGCCTTCTTCCTCCTTTGCTTATCCATTTTCAAGACTCGAGCTCCAGCGCCCAAGTCCGCACATCCCACCTCAACCTTCTCCAGCCATGTCCGGAGCGGGAGGCAAGTGGATGGTCTCCTCCGTCACGGAGGGACACATCAAGAAGTTGAGGGAGGCCGGATACTTGTCTAACGACATCGCGCACCGGCTCCCAGACAAGGGGCAGCTCATCCCCACCCCCAGGTCCCATGAGAGGGTGGTGTTCCTCACCCACTTCCTCCGCGGACTAGGTTTTCCACTTCACCCATTTGTCCGGGGGTTCATGTTCTACTACAGCCTGGATTTCCATGATCTGGCTCCGAACTTCGTCCTCAACATCCCGTTGTTTATCGTCGTGTGCGAGGCTTTCCTCCGCATTAAGCCCCACTTCGGTTTATGGCTGAAGACCTTCAATGTCAAGCCGAAGGTAGTGGGCGGCCAACAAGCGGAGTGCGGAGGCGCCATGGTGGGCAAGATGCCCAGCGTTACATGGCTCGAGGGCTCCTTCGTGGAGACCATAAAGGGGTGGCAATCGGGGTGGTTCTACATCACCGAGCCGCGTGACCCTAAATGGGCAGCGGCCCCCGAATTCCGATCTAGCTTCCCTACAATGCTCACCTCCTGGATAGAGACGGGCCTGTCGTGGGGTAATTTGGAAGAGCGGACCGGACTCCAATCCTGCGTCCAAGACCTGGTGAACAAAGAGGTTAAACTCGTCAACGTAGTCCAGGTCATGCTCATCCGCCGGATCCTCCCGTGTCAACGACGGGCCTTTAACTTTTGGGAGTTCAACCCGGCCCAACACCAAACTCTGATCAGGCTCTTTGACACAACGCATGAGGATGCCTCGAAGGTGCTATTCAAGGGCGATGAGGTTCCCGCTCCCATCACCGAGGATCACGGATTCCGCGCGAAACGACAAGCCAGCATAGTAAGTTTATTTTACCCTTTACGGGATACTTGTTTTTCATAGTTTAACTCTATGCGGGATCTAAGCTCCCGTTCCTTTGACAGGAATGGCAGAAGAAGACCGGACAGATCGACTATCCGGCTCCTTTGCCCGAAGATCCAGCAGACGCCCACTTGACGGGGCTGCTGGTCCCGGCACCTTACGTGGTGCTGGAGAAGAAGGCCAAGAAGAAGGCCACGGGAACTCGAAAGAGTTCCCGGCGCCAGGTGGTGTCGGACTCATCGTCCGATGACTCTGAGGCGGACTCCTCCTGTGAAGATGAGGAGGAGGAAAGAGAGTTCTCTCCCCCAGCGGGGGGAGAGAAGAAAAGGAAGGTCGCCCCAACTGGGGGGGGGAGGGTCCAAGAAGGGAAGGACCCTTCCTCCGGACTACTCCACCAATGCCGACGACGGCGAAGAGGAGTGGCCATCTAGGGCCAAGCCCCTGGCAAAATCGTAAGTTTCTGGATACCAGAATAACTCATGGCGTTCCTTTGTTGCACAGTACCTTCTGACGTCGGATATAATCATGCAGTCCGCCCAAGGCCGGGCTCGACGCTTCGTAGAGCGGTTCCCTGGGTTTGTCGGATGTGAACAACACTTCACTTCTGACCGCCTCCTCTCCTCGCGCCACGGATGACGCCGAGGTGGCGTCCCAAAAGGGTCCAAGCCAGGAGTAGGTGGTCCTGGAGACGCCGCAAGGCGACCTCCCGGACTCCAGGAGAAAAGGGGATAAAACCCCAAAGGGCTCTAAGTCCGGCCCTAGGCCGGACACCGCACCGGAACCTTCAATGGTTCCGGCATCCGGCAGGCGGCCCCCTACTAAGAAGGGAAAGCCTACGACGCCGTTGACCTCCGTCCAACCGGAGGCACCGGATAATCTGCTGGAGGTGCTTAACGGCGCCTCCATCGACGAGGAGCACCGTACTATTATGAGTGTGGTGATCCAGAAGGTCCAGTTCGCCAAGAGCGGGCTGACCGAAGCCCGTGCCAGCCTTCTAACAGGCTTTGAGGTAGGTATTTAAGATATGTAAAAATATTACCGCATAGACAGTAGCCCCTGATGCTCAGCTTGGTGTCCGGAAAGAAAAGCCGAACTGAGGATCAAAAAGATATACGCAAGAGTCTAACATAAGTATGTCAATATGGGAATGCAGGCTGTGCTGCTGACCTCTGCCGCACTGACTGCGGAGTTTAATGCATTGAAGCAGAGCCTCGAGCGGTCTGAGGACGAGCTCGGCCTTGCCAAGAAGCAGCTCGAGGACAAGGAAGGTAAGTAATACCTTATGTAAGTATATATAAAAAAAGACGTGGTTGCAAAAAATGACAGGATCAACGTGGGTATGCAGGGGCCACGAACGAGGTGGCGACCCTGAAGGAAGCGCTGTCCAAGGTCGAAAACAATGCGGCCGTGGAGCGTACCGAGCGAGAGAAGCAGGAGGCGCGGGTGGCGGCAGTGCAGCAAGAGCTCCATGCTCTCGTGGAAAAACACAAGAGTTTGGAGCGTGACTCGAAGACTCGAGAGTCCGAGCTCGCCTCGGCGCTTGAGAGAACCAAATCTGCCAAAGCCGAAGCCCAAAAAGCCCTCCAGGAAATTGAGGCGATGAAGAAGATATCGGCGGGTAGGGCATTCTTTATGCGAAGCAAGCACGCGAAAGTGAATTACTTGTTACTTACCCGAGTCCGGAGCTCTCCAGGAGCATTCGCAGATCTTCCCCGGAGTGTGTCCGACGCTTCCGCGTTCTACCGAGCCGAAGAGGGAAGCTCGATGGAGAAGGTGTTCTGGTCTTAGTATGCTAAGGCCGGACACCCGGTGCCCTTGAGCGACCAGCTGAAGCTGCTGGTCGAGCTCCATAAGGTGGACGAACAGGCCATGAAGGGTCTCGCAGTCCGGCTGTGGCCTGGGGAAGCCATGACCGGGAGCTACTTTGGTCTGGTAAGGCGGCTGGTGGATGCCTGTCCAAGGCTTGAAGTCATCAAGCGCTCCGTATGCATCGAAGGTTCCCGTAGGGCCCTTGCCCGTGCTAAAGTGCATTGGGGCAAGATGGACGCTGAGAAGCTTGTGACGGACGGACCACCGCCGGGCAAGGAGCATCGCAAGCCCGAGTTGTATTATGAGGGCGTCCTGAAGGGTGCCCGCTGTATAGTGGATGAGTGCTCCAAAGATGTAATTTTTGAGTAAACTCGCATTTGTTATCCTGTACGCTGAAAACTTGTTTCATATGCGCTAAGCAACGCTTTTGAATTTAAAATATTACCTTCAGGCGGCCGCTTATCAAAATTGAGAGATGGCGAGTCGTCGGCTTCGCCCCCATGCCATGAGTCTTTGGGGTGTTCGGATAAACTTGAGCACTCTTTTTCCCATTATTGGGTCCTTCGAGGAGGCGCCAACACAACGAACAAGGCAATCGGACTATAATGCTTGAACACTCTCACTTAGGCATAGAATTCTATAATTTTAAATTTCGTGAAGCCCCTAGTATTCGAAGACCGAGTTCGGGCGCTATACACGCCTAGGCCGGACAAAGCCGACTCCTCGCTCTAAGCGGCATAAGTCTTTAGGGACTCGAAAACCTCTCGAACAGCGACCAGCTCTCGCCCTATCATGACGATCAGTTTTAGCTTTCTCCATCGAGGTGCTTAGCCCGGCTCAACCGGGCACAATCGCAGTGGTTCTCCGATGCTACCTTAGCCGATATAATGGAACGTAAGGCACCAAAACATGGGAGCAGGCAAACCCAACTATTGACCCAAGACATGATTCGAGCCGATGCATATAATGCTATAAGTTAGGTGCCGCACTCATGAGAGTGTTCGGACTTCTCACACCATATTCAGGGTACATAAGCCCTTCTGTATTGGCCGTACCAAAGTGTATGGTTGCATTATGTCATAACTGAACGTATTTTTATAAAAAAGGTAATGCAATAATAGACAAAAGCTATGCATTGTTTATTCGAAAAATCTGCGGTAAAAGCAGAACGATACAAATAGTGCGATAAGCAAGAGATGGGACTATTTAACATGTCCCCCCTCCAGCGGCAAGCTGCGGGATGATATTTGAAACAAGTATACTGCTCGTTATAGAGACCACCTGGACACTCGACGTAGCTTTCTGCCTCCCTGGCTGTAGCATCGTGCGTTCGGCGATTATGCTGCCGGACAGGGCCTTCCGGAAAGTGGAGTCCTGAAAGTAGGAAAAAAAAGGAATGAAAAAATCGGGAGCCCCTTGTGCGGTTGAGCCGCATTTTGGGTGTGCCGTGGTCGTGCCCCTCCCCCTATGCCCATGGTATTTCCAGAGCGTAGTTATGTACGCGTAGTACTGGTTTCGCAATTTCGCGAGGCCTGGGGTTGGGGCCGCATTTCTACTCGTGCTCGGAACGTGCCAGGCGGTCTTATTGTAGGTTACTCCGGGCGCGCTTGACGGTGTCCGGACGTGTAATGGCCGGACTGGAGAATTGCCTTGATAGCCTGCTTTGTACTTCCGCCGCGAGGGCCGCCGTATGCTCCTCCGTCCGGAGAGAGCGTTTGGTGTTTGCATTGACCGTAATGACTCCTCGAGGGCCTGGCATCTTGAGCTTGAGGTATGCGTAGTGCGGCACCGCAATGAACTTTGCAAATGTGGTTCGTTCGAGCAGTGCGTGATAGCCACTGCAGAATGGGACTATGTCGAAGATTAACTCCTCGCTTCAGAAATTATCCGGGGATCCGAAGACCACCTCAAGTGTAACTCAGCCTGTACAGTTGGTCTCTACACCTTGTATGACGCCTTTAAAGGTTATCTTTGTGGGTTTACTCCTTGAGGGATCTATGCCCATTTTTCGCACTGTATCCTGATAAAGCAGGTTCAGGCTGCTGTCGCCATCCATAAGGACTCTAGTGAGGTGAAATCCGTCAATGATTGGGTCTAAAACCAATGCGGCGAATCCACCATGGCGGATGCTCGTGGGGTGGTCCCTTCGATCAAAAGTGATCTGGCAGGAGGACCATGAGTTGAACTTTGGGGCGACTGGCTCCAACGCATATACGTCCCTGAGTGCATGCTTCCGCTCCCTTTTGGGTATGTGAGTTGCGTATATCATGTTCACCGTCCGCACTTGTGGGGGGAAACCCTTCTGTCCCCTATTTTTCGGCGGTCGGGGCTCCTCCTCGTCATCGCTATGCATACCCTTGTCATTTTTTTCGGCGTTTAACTTGCCTGCCTTCTTGAACACCGAACAATCCCTGTTGGTGTGGTTGGCTGGTTTTTCGGGGGTGCCGTGTATCTGGCACGAGCGATCGAGTATTCGGTCCAAATTGGACGGGACCGGAGTATTTCTTTTGAATGGCTTTTTCCGCTGACCGGGTTTAGAGCCTCTGAATCCGGCATTAACTGCCATATCCTCAGCATTGTAGCCGTTAATGCGGCGCTTTTGCTTACTGCGACGCGACCTGCCAATGTTGTCCTTGGTATCCGAATTACCAGGGCTCTTGGTCATGTTATTACTACGAGCTAGCCAGCTGTCTTCTCCCGTGCAAAAGCGGGTCATGAGTGTTGTGAGGGCTGCCATGGATTTCGGCTTTTCCTGTCCTAGGTGCCGGGCAAGCAACTCGTCACGGATGTTATGCTTGAAGGCTGCAAGGGCCTCTGCGCCCGGACAGTCGACTATTTGATTTTTCTTTGTTAGGAACCGTGTCCAGAATTGTCTAGCCGATTCCTCTGGCTGCTGAATTATGTGGCTTAGGTCATCGGCGTCTGGTGATCGCACATAAGTGCCCTGGAAATTGTCGAGGAATGCGGCTTCCAGGTCCTCCCAACAGCCAATTGACACTGCTGGCAAGCTGTTAAGCCAATGCCGAGCTAGTCCTTTAAGCTTTAGTGGGATATTTGATGGCGTGTAGATCACCACCGCGGGGCATGTGGATATGAAGGAGATAGTCCTCGATCCATACTGCAGGGTCTGTTGTGCCATCGTATGATTCGATGTTTACGGGTTTGAAACCCTCGGGGATTTGATGATCCATTACTTCATCTGTGAAGCATAGTGGTTGTGCGGCGCCTCTGTATTGGGCTATATCACGATGTAGCTGAAATGAGCTTTGTCTGCTGTGTTCGGCCCGGCCGGATTTACCATATTCGGCATGACGGTTATCATCACGTGTCGTGGGGCGCCCACGCGATCCATAGATCAATCTTGTTTGCCTTGCCCTCTCTTCCAATATGTCTCGTAGGTCTGGCGCATTTCCCCGTGCCTTGGTATTCTTTGAGCGACGCCGGGGTGCGGCTTGAGTAGAGGGCCGAGAGGCCTCTCTGTCGCGGCCACGAGGTGGCCGGTCGGCCGCATCATGCGCTGGTGATGTAGGTATTTGTGCTTCCTCCTCTAATCGGGGTAGCAGCCTGCGTTTTGGGTAGCTTTTGGAGGGGCGTTCGAGTTCGTACTCTTCGGCCGCAAGGACATCAGTCCATCTGTCGGCTAGCAAGTCTTGGTCAGCTCTATGCTGTTGCTGTTTTTTCTTGAGGCTGCTCGCCGTGGCCATAAGCCTGCGTTTGAAACGCTCTTGTTCGACGAGATCCTCAGGCACGACAAATTCGTCGTCGTCGAGGCTTGCCTCGTCTTCAGAGGGAGGCATGTAATTATCGTCCTCTACCTCTCTGTCTGCTGCTTTCTCATGAGGGCTGGCTTCTCCATCCTCCTGTGCTGAATCCTGCTGGAGGGGGTTGTCTTCGGCACTGTCCGGGGTGTTATTGTCTCCGATGTCGGAATCGCCGTTTTTGTTGTGGCGGGATTTAGAGCGGCGCCGCTGACGCCGGCGCTTAGGCTGTTTCTTGGAGGGGTCGTCCTCCGTTGTTCCATCGCCATTCCCTTCTTTTGGGATGTCCACCATGTATATGTCATATGACGAGGTGGCCTTCCAGTGCCCTGTAGGCGCCCGTTCTTGGTCGTCTCCTGCATCGTCGTCCATACCGTCCTTGTCTTCGGAGTCGAAGTCGAGCATGTCGGTTAAATCATCGACAGTGGCTACGAAGTGGGTGGTGGGTGGGCTTTGAATTTCTTCGTCATCCGCATCCCAACCTTGCTGACCATAGTCCGGCCAGGGTTCTCCTGATAAGGAGAGAAACTTTAGTGAATTCAGAATGTCGCCGAAAGGCGAGCGCTGAAAGATGTCCGCGGCGGTGAACTCCATGATCGGCGCCCAATCGGATTAGATTGGTAGGGGCTCGGAAGGTTCGGAGTCCGGAGAGGAGTCCGGCACCTTGGAGTCACGAGCTTCGCAAAGGACAGGTATGGTGTTCGCCTCGATTGCCGCAGAGATTGCAGCCCCCGAGGCGGTGTCCAGCCACCCGTCCTTGATTGGCGCAGTCGGCTCCGAGCTAAGGGTCGGAGCGGGCACTGGTGCGGCCTCCAGGACACTGTTCGGCGGCAGAGCTAGATCATGCCCATCGTGATAGTGCGGCGTGCTTGGTTGTGGCTCGAACCCGTCGAAGATCGAGTCTCTGCGGACGCCGGCCATGTAGTTCAAACTTCCAAATCTGACCTGATGGCCAAGGGTGTAGCTTTCGATCTGCTGCAGATGGCCAAGTGAATTGGCCCGCAGTGCAAAGCCGTCGTATACAAAGATCTGTCCGGGGAGAAATGTCTCACCCTGGACCACATCGTTGTTGATGATCGGAGGAGCCATCGGGCCTAAAGGTGACGACACAGAGGAACTCTCAATGAAAGCACCAATGTCGGTGTCAAAACCGGCGGATCTCGGGTAGGGGGTCCCGAACTGTGCGTCTAGGCGGATGGTAACAGGAGACAAGGGACACGATGTTTTTACCCAGGTTTGGGCCCTCTCGATGGAGGTAAAACCGTACTCCTGCTTGATTAATATTGATGATATGGTAGTACAAGAGTAGATCTACCACGAGATCAGAGAGGCTAAACCCTAGAAGCTAGCCTATGGTATGATTGTTGTTCGTCCTACGGACTAAAACCCTTTGGTTTATATAGACACCGGAGAGGGTTAGGGTTACATAGAGTCGGTTACAATTGGAGGAGATCTACATATCCGTATCGCCAAGCTTGCCTTCCACGCCAAGGAAAGTCCCATCCGGACACGGGACGAAGTCTTCAATCTTGTATCTTCGTAGTCCAGGAGTCCTGCCAAAGGTTATAGTCCAGCCATCCGGACACCCCCTAATCCAGGACTCCCTCAAGATCCATTATGCTATTTAATACCCCTCTGATCTTGAGCATGATTATCATTTGTGAGTAGTTACTTTTGTTCTTGAGGTCATGGGAGAAGTCATGTTGCAAGTAATCATGTGAACTTGATATGTGTTCGATATTGTGATGATATGTATGTTGTGATTCCCTTAGTGGTGTCATGTGAACATTGACTACATGACACTTCACCATATTTGGGCCTAAAGGAATGCATTGTGGAGTAGTTATTAGATGATGGGTTGCTAGAGTGACAGAAGCTTAAACTATAGTTTATGCGCTACTTCGTAAGGGACCGATTTGGTTCCAAAAGTTTAATGCTATGGTTAGATTTTGTCTTAATACTTTTCTCGTAGTTGCGGATTCTTGCGAGGGAATTAATCATAAGTAGGAGGTTTGTTCAAGTAAAAACATCACCTAAGCACCGATCCACCCACATATCAAATTATCAAAGTAGCGAAAACGAATCAAGCCAACATGATGAAAGTGATATGGTGAAATTCCCGTGTATCCTCAAGAACACTTTGCTTATCATAAGAGACCGTTTTGACCTATCTTTTGCCACAAAAGGATTGGGTTACCTTGCTGCACTTTATTTACCGCTCCCCTTACTTGCTTGTTACAAATTATATTGCTATCAAACTACTTGTTAACGACAATTTCAGTGCTTGTAGTTAAATACCTTGCTGAAAACCACTTGTCATTTCTTTCTGCTCCCCGTTGGGTTCGATAATCTTACTTATCGAAAGGACTACGATTGATTCCTTATACTTATGGGTCATCCGGGTGATGCAACAAAGGAGAGATAAGTATTTCCCTCAGTTGAGAACCAAGGTATCAATCCAGTAGGAGTAACACACAAGTCTCCAATAATTGCACCTACAGAAACAAACAAATACTTGCACCCAACACGATAAATGGGTTGTCAATCCCTTCACGGTTACTTGCAAGGATAAGATTTGGTAGTGATACATATAAAAGATGAAATTATAAGTAACAGAGTAGTTTGATAGCAACATAATTTGTAATGAGCAAGTAACGATAATAGTAACAAAAGTGTAGCAAGATAGCCCAATCCTTTTGAGGCAAAGAACATGCCAAAACGGTCTCTTGTAGTAACCATTGCGTTCTTGAGGGTACACGGGAATTTCATCTAGTCACTATCATCATGTTGATTCGATTCGTGTTCGCTACTTTGATAATTTGATATGTGGGTGGACCGGTGCTTAGGTGATGTTCTTACTTGAACAAACCTCCTGTCATGGAAGTGTCACGGCAGATGTCCTCATGGAAGGACTTAGTTGCAGAGCCATTGCGACGGAGTTAGCTTAAAGGGGTTAAAACGGGACAAAGGAAACATGGAGTTTATACTTGTTTGGCCCCTTGTGGTGAAGGTAAAGGCCTAATCCAGTTTGAGGTGGTATTGCTAGGATTTCGATGACCAGGGAGCGATTACGCTCTGCCTGGCTCTTGATCTGTTGTTTCTTGCCCTAAGACGCTGTCGGGTCATCCCCTTATATACACGGGTTGACGCCCTACGGCCTACAGAGTCCCAACCGGCTCATACAATGTGTCCGGCTCGGTGACTTATCTTACATGCCTTACAATATAGCTTACATATACTTGGCGGTTTATATTTGTTGGCCTTGAGCCGCCTTCGGCTTTGGGCCCTCTAACTGGCCTGTTTATGAACCGCCATCTTAATACGCTCCTGGGCTTCATTGAGATGAACCACCATCTTAATACGCTCCTGGGCTTCATTGAGATGAACCACCATAGACGACCCGGCCCGTTTGGGTGGGTCATACTGATAGTCATATCCCCAACATTAGGCCCCAGGTTGATTTGAACTTGTTCATGTCAATCTTCATATTTAGAAAAAAGATCCTTCTTCATGTTACGGTGAAATACAGTAAACCGCCATGACGTCATCTCGAGAAATTGCGGTAACCCACCGTGACGTCACCTGCAATTAATACTTCACAGAACTCAAATCTTTGAAAATCTCTTTCTATACTGACCCTTCTGAAAATCGAGGCGCCCACGCCGTTACTTATCCATTTTGTGTCTCCTCGATTCTCGCGCGTGCCTTTTATCCTTCTGGCTTTATAAATAGGCCTCAAGCCCACTTTCTGATTCTGCCCCTTTTCTGTCTTGCTTTCTTCTTCTTCCTCGTGACGCAGCAGTATGCCCGAGCTCTGCCGTCGTCGACCTTCGCCGCCTTCGTCAACCCTGGCCGCTGCATCACCCTGAATGAACCAGAATCCTGCAACACCTCACCGCTGTTCCATCAGCACAAGTAAGTTTTCCTTCTCCTCGCCATAGATCTATCATTAGGGTTTCCGTGTTCATCGGAGTTCATCCCCGCTCCCCTTCCTTCTCAGTAGATGGTGTAGTTTTAATCTGGAAAGATCATAGGCCTTGTGCGGTAGCAGTTTTTATCACCTGTTTTCAATACTAAAACATATCCTTATCACAATAGATCCGATCTGGGCACCCTCATTTTTCTGCCGCCGCCATCTTAGGTTTAGAATTTATTTCCTTTTTTGCAAGCAACGATAGATCCAAACTTTTAACTTTATTCTGTGAAACCTGATTTTCCTAATACTTAGTAAAATTTTGCTCTGGTCAGATCTTTGAACAGTCATGCTGGTCATGGCGGCTTACCTTGCCGGCTTATACTTACTCAGATATCATTAGCCCTTACTTAAGCTGCCATACTGATCACACATTGTAATTGGTTAACTTGTGTTTTCACCAACTGATTTAAACTGGCAAACATTTCCTTTCCATTAGGCTTTGTCCTGTTCGCCATGCCGCCAAAGATAGTTTGTACATGCAATTGGGTTCCTTCCATTTTTACGGAGGGCGGATTTAAGGATTTTGTCAAAGTGGGGTATCTACCCACCAAGAATGTGATGCATTACCGTACTCCTGACCCGGTTGAAGAAAAACCTCATCCGAAGGACGGCGAAGTTATTGTTTTCAATGATCACATGAACCGGGGCTTCTCACCACCTGGCTCAAAATTCTTCCGGGACGTTCTGCACTTTTTCCAACTCCATCCTCAGGATATCAGTTCCAATTCTGTGTCAAATATTTTTAACTTTCAAGTCTTTTGTGAAGTATACCTTCAAGAGGAGCCCAGCATCGATCTCTTTAGGGAGTATTTCTACTTAAAACGCCGGACTGAGATCACAAATGGTCCTAGCTGAGAGCTCGGCGCGATATCAATTCAATGCAGAAGAGATGCCATTTGTCCTTATGCTTGCTTGTCGAGTCACCCAAAAGATTGGAACCAAACACGGTTTTATTGCAAGTATACTTCTCCGGCTGATGAAAATCCTCTGCAGGGTTATCGTGTTGAACGCCTGGATCCAAAGCATAATCTTCCTGAAAAGCTTACCGCTGCTGAACGGAAAAAGATTGCTCCTACCATTGTGAAGGTTAAAGCTTCGCTAGGAAACGGGTTAACTAGCGTTGATCTAGTCAGGTGTTAGGTTTCATGGCGGATCATACCCTTAAGCCGCTGCACCAGCTTAATGTGCACTTACTCTGGTGATGCAACGGATTCATTGCGCCATAGCTCCATTCCATTAACTAACGAACAAGTGAATGAAATGGTTAAATCTCTTCTGAATGAAGACCCGGAGGACTGTGTTAAAGTGGGTCTCCCCCCTTTCTTCAAACTTAATCCTTCAACAGACGTGAGTCTCTTAACTTAGTTACTTTAACCTCATCATTCAAATATCTTACTGATTTAACCTTTAACAACCTTTGCATGCTAAGTCTGATTTTTGTAAAACAGAGTTTGATCACGAAGCTGCTAAGAAGGCCAGGGCTGCTCAAAAAGCCGCCATAAAAGCCCCCAAGAAGACCACCAAGAAGAAGAAGAAACCAAGCGCCTCTGATGTGCTTAAACTGGATGACACCTCTGAGTTGGAGGTAGCCCTTGACTCCCTTGGCTCTTTTTTCAATTATCTTATTGACATTGACTACTCTCAGGATGACACGGGGGCCAGCCAGGCAATTGAAGAAGAGGTAACTATCATTTCCTTCGGCTCAGACTCTTTGCCAAGACCGAAACTTCGACAAGTAACCCGGAAAGTAAGGTTTTCACACCCCTTGGCTTATTTGGATCCTCACTTTCTTTTGAAGCAACAGCAACACGAGACCCGTTGTCAAACCCGGACCAGTGGAGGTGAAGAGCTGTCCTCCGGCTTACCAAACACCCCTGCTCCTCGCAAATGTCCAAATGAGGTACCTTCAAATTTAAACTCCTTTTTACCCGGTGGCTAGTATTATCTGTCTTTCTTCTATCCCTGTTTATTTAATTGACCAGGAACTTGCCCGATCCTCCTCTGGCGACACATCACAAACCGAACTACCGACTTTCAAGACTACCCCTGGGTAATGATAATCACTCCTTCTGCATCTTAGTATGTTCTGATAATTATACTGATTGCCATAATCCATGCAGTGGACAAGAAAAGCCTAATAAAAAGGCAAAGGTGGCCAAGCCAACTGAGGCGCCTGAAGTTGTTGAGCCGGAGACACAACTCTCCATTCCTGAAGCATCTGAAAAACAGCCGGAAGAAACTGTCACTAATACCCCGCCTGAGATTCCGGATCTCTGCGTTGATTACCCCGCTATTATTCCTTCTGATCCTACACCATCAAGCTCACTAAAGCCGCAAGAGACTCAAGATGATGATATATTGATTACTGGCTCCCACTTTGTAGAACCGGGAAATCCCATAGCTCTAGCTAAGCATACTGCTAAACAGGAGGTTATTGAGTGGCGGAAGACAAAATTTGACGTCTCTCATTATGCACATTTGAGCACTAGTGAGATCTTCTCTGGTTATCTTAGCCAAGTGCACTCCAGCCGTGAGCTTGAAGTTGACATGGTGAAACAAATGTACCAAAAGTATGAGGTATGTCTTCCAATGTAAATAATGTATGCATATCTGCCAGCCCCCAAGTCTATTGGTTATGATAAGATAGAATAAGCTATAGAAATTTAGAAGAATCCATAAATTTCTGTCCCAGAATCCCTCCTTGTCCGGTTTTAAATCTAAACCGGATGCTTAAATGGTTTTAACTTTGCATATGTAGTCCCCAAGGGCCGGTTTAATCAGTATGACTGAGCCGGTCCTACTTATGATTGCTAAGAAAAGAAAAGTGAACTGCATAGCCCCCATGAGTCGGGTGAGACTGTATACAGCACATTCGGCTCATTATGAGTAAAAACAAGCGATATGCATTAGCCCCCAAGTGCCAAGTCGTCTTGCGTGCAAAGTGCTTGGGACTTAAATGATAAGAGCCACTTCCTTGAGAAATTTTCGTTGACAGACATTAGGCCCCAAATGTCAAGTGTTGTTGCTTGCAAAAGACTTGGGACTTATATTTTTGCAATCTTGATATAAATTTTGATAACTCTGTACCGCTTATAGGCTGCTACCGCTGAATTGGAGTCTCACTTGAACGACGCAAAGACCCGGCTGGCGACTCAAGAAACTGAGATCCGGAAAGCTGAGTCAAAGTTCCAATTTAGCGTGCCTGAGTCGGAAAAACTGAAGACCAGTTTGGAGGCAGAGAAGAAAACTTGGGCTGAAGAAAAACTTGCTTTAACGCAACAGGCTGAGAAGGCAGAAGCAGCGCTTCAAGATGTGACCACGGAGCTTACCGGTTTAAAGCACCGTGTTTCTCAGATGGTTTCTGCTATCTTTGGTAAGCCGCCTTGCTAGTCATTCAAAGTGAATGTGTGTTGTAATCATATAGTCCGCCATTAAACCAACCTTTGATATGTCCAGGTCCCAGGAGCAACAACCTGAATCAAGACATGCTTGTGAAGTTGAAAGTTGTCTATACATTGGTCGAGCAATTATACACCGGAGCTCAACGTGCACTAGCCGCAGTTGCACGATCAAGCCAAACACCAACTATGCTGATATATGTGTTGAAGAAACTCTCTGTACTCCCTACCAGATTTGATGAGATGAAACGATCATCAGCAAGAGCTGGTGCGGTGAAGGCTTTGAGCCGAGCCAAAGCATGGGTACCAAAGCTTGACCCGTCCGAGGTAGCTACTAGATACCCAAGTTTGAAAGAAGATGGCACCCCGTTTGATCAGAAGGACTTTGCGGCTTGCGTAAAAGAAATTCATCCAACGGCAACACTGATTGCCAATGATTCTGATCTTGCGAAGTATCATTCGACTTATAACAATGAGAATCAGAAGATGCCAACTCCGGCTTATAAAGTGACTGGCTTGATCCCACCAATTCGTAAGCACACCTTTGCCCCTGAAGTTGAACCGTCCGGTCTTATAGATAACGAAGCTGAATTTCAAGCTTTGTCTGGCATCGATTGGTCAACACCAAACTTTCAGGCCGAGGACGAAGAACCGGAGAGGGATGGCCCAGAAGCCTCTCAGCATCAAGGCGAAGAAGAATCAACCGCCAGGGTGGTTTACACCTTTGACTTGCTTGAAAAACATTTGATCCCGCTCGGCTTATGAGGCCATGTAATAGGGTAGCAAAACACTTAAGTCTGTCGTGCCATCGTGCATGTTTCTTTCCTTTGTGCAAAAAACTGCCAATCCGCCGGTTTAAAAACCATGCATGATGGTTATGATATCCTTTGGCTTTATGCAGATCTGAATAATTAGTGTCCTGCATAGAAAGAAAGTACAAACAGCGTGGCGGCTTACCGTCAGGCGGGTCATGATACCCAAATAAACCACTGGGGAGGAGTAATCCAAAACCAGGGCTGATCTGACTATAAAACTTAACCTGATAAAATACCATACCTGTAGCATGGGATTAATCTTTTAGGCTTACCAGCTTCATGTACTTAGAGGTTGAGAAGTGGTGACGCTCGACATAGGAGTCATGATATTCTAGCGATTTTGAGAATCTGCCACCTTAGCGGGTTATTGAAACCCAGAAAATGCTTCAAATATGAGCCGTACGTAGGGTAGATGGGCTTGACTTGCTAAAGTAAAATCCAAAGAATAAGAAATCTTCGAATAAGAAAAAATCAAAAGAAAATTCGAGGCTTCTGTGGGCTGCCAAGCCAAAAAGTGTCTTCTTCAATGAAACTAGCCCGAGCCGCTGGATTATTCGTGCTGCCATAATCCCAACTCACAGTGTGCCCAATCGACATTTGAACCCTGTATAAAGTATGGTCTTTCTCAAAGACTTATCAGGAGTACGCGGGGCCAGAGTAACAGTATTATGGGCCGATTTATCCAAGTTCCAAGGAAGGCGGCTTATGAAGCCTGGATCCATCCTGACTATCTGTAATCCGTGATCTCGCATGACAAGCCACCGTTTGAACCTTAATCGAGCTCAGATCTTGGTCGAATATACCGTAAAGACTGATCGTTAAGAGTTCGGCGGGTCAATCAGGATGACCCGATGGAGTTGAAGCAGCTGGTGAACAGGTAGGATGACCCGGTCAGAGTTTGTTCTCTTTGGTTGAATACGCCTATGTTTGAACAAACCTGGTCAAGAGGGTAGTAACGCTATGTTATCTTTGGTCGAATACACCGATGTTTGAACAGGAAGCCCCCCAAGTGACATACTTACAAGCGTGGCGTTGAGCCGATCAAGAGGGTACTGACAGCTATGCTCGATGAGCAGGAAGCACCCTAGTGATTTTACAAGTTTGGGCATTCCGCCGATTAAGAGGGTACTGACAGCTATGCTCGATAAGCAGGAAGCCCCCAAGTGATCATATAGATGAGCCGGACTCATCAGAAACCTATGTTTGTGTCGTGCCATGCATCGAACCCTCTTTGGTCCCCTTTGTTCTGCATAAAGGCTGCTTAAATGAATATATAAGATGATGATAAAGACTCAACTTCGAGGAAGTGAAACGACAGAGGCCCTGAATTATCAGGTATGCCAACTTTATTAAAACTATTTATAATATATACATCATCAAACTATGTACATCACGAGAGCCAATGGTTCAAGTATAGTATCGCCGAAGATGAGCGATATTCCACGGCCAATGGGTCTCCTCCTCCAACTTTCGTGAATACTTGTGTTCTCGAACGTCGATAAGATAGTACGACCCATTATGCAGATTCTTGCTGACCACAAACGGTCCTTCCCATGGCGGCGAGAGCCTGTGCATATCTGTTTGATCTTGGATGAGCCGGAGCACTAAGTCGCCTTCTTGAAAAGTTCTGGTTTTGACCCGGTGGCTGTGATAACGACGTAAATCTTGCGGGTAAATCGCCGAACGAGCTGCCGCAAGGTCACACTCCTCATCTAACAGGTCAAGCGCCTCTTGACATGCCTTTTCATTGTCTGCTTCAACATAAGCTGCCACCCGTGGTGAATCGTGACGGATGTCACTAGGAAGAACCGCCTCTGCTCCATAAACCATGAAGAAAGGCGTATAACCCGTAGAACGGTTGGGAGTCGTATTAATGCTCCATAACACGGAGGGTAACTCCTCGACCCAACAACCCGGCATTCTCTGCAAAGGAACTATAAGCCGAGGCTTGATACCTCGCAGGATCTCTTGATTTGCTCGTTCCGCTTGACCGTTGGACTGAGGGTGAGCCACAGAGGAAACGTCAAGCCGAATATGCTCCCGTTGACATAATTCTTTCATAGCACCCTTAGAGAGATTAGTGCCATTATCTGTTATGATACTGCGTGGAAAGCCAAAACGGAAGATAACCTTCTTCATGAATTGGACCGCCGTTGCTGCATCGCACTTACTGACCGGATCTGCCTCCACCCACTTGGTGAATTGTCAACCTCCACAAAGAGGTGGGTCTTCTTATCTTTGGACCTCTTCAAAGGCCCAACCATATCAAGCCCCCAAGTCGCAAACGCCCAAGTAATTGGAATCATCCTCAATTCTTGAGCAGAACATGAGCTCGTCGTGAAAACTTCTGACAACCGTCACACTTGCTGACCAAGTCCTCCGAATCAGCATGAGCCATCGACCAATAAAAACACTGACGAAAGCCTTTGGCTATGAGAGATTTAGAGCCGGTATGATGACCATAGTCTCCTTCGTGAATCTCATGCAGAATCTCACAGCCTTCTTCAGGAGAGACGCAACGTTGAAACGCCCATGTGACACTGTGATGGTGCAATTCTCTGTTGACAATTGACATTGACTTAGACCGCCGGGTTATCTGCCTGGCCAAAACCTCATCCTCTGGCAACTCACCCCGGGTCATGTAAGCCAAGTATGGTACTGTCCAATCAGGAATAGCATGAAGAACTGCCACCAATTGTGCTTCCGGGTTAAGGATAGCAAGGTCCTCCTCCGTGGGTAATTTGACCGAAGGGTTGAGTAAAACGTCTAGGAACGTGCTAGGTGGCACCGGCTTACGCTGAGACCCTAGCCGACTTAAGTTGTCAGCCGCCTCATTCTTCCTTCAATCAATTTGCTTAACTTGATAACCCTTGAAGTGACCTGCAATGGCATCAACCTCTCATCGATAAGGCGCCATAAGCGGATCCTTAGAGTCCCAAGTACCAGAAACTTGCTGAGCCACCAAATCTGAATTGCCAAAGCACCTCACGCGGCTTAAGTTCATCTCTTTAGCCATCCGAAGACCATGGAGCAAGGCCTCATACTCAGATGCATTGTTAGTACAAGGGAATATTAACCGGAGAACATAAGAAAATTTGTCACCTCTTGGGGAAGTTAAAACAACTCCAGCCCCCGAGCCCTCCAGCTGTCTGGATCCATCAAAATGAATAGTCCAATATGTGTTATCCGGCTTTTCCTCAGGTGCCTGCAATTCTGTCCAATCATTGATGAAATCCACAAGCGCCTGGGATTTGATGGCTATTCGAGGCACATATTTTAACCCGTGAGGTCCAAGCTCAATGGCCCACTTAGCAACCCGGCCCGTGGCTTCCCTGTTTTGGATGATGTTTCCTAAAGGGGCAGAACTGACCACAGTAATGGGATGACCCTGAAAATATTGCTTAAGCTTCCGGCTTGCCATGAAGACTCCATACACAAGCTTCTGCCAGTGCAGATATCTCTGTTTGGACTCAATGAGCACCTCACTGATGTAATACACCGGCCGTTGAACCGGATACTCCTTGCCTACCTCCTTTCGTTCCACCATAATAGCCACACTGACAGCCCGACTATTGGCAGCCACATATAGCAATAAGGGCTCTTTATCAATAGGAGCAGCAAGAACCGGCGGCTCAACCAATTGCTTCTTAAGTGCCTCAAACGCCTCATTAGCAGCATCACTCCAAATGAAGCCATCCGTCTTCTTCATCATCTGATACAGAGGGATGGCCTTTTCCCCAAGGCGGCTTATGAACCGGCTTAAAGCTGCAATCCGACCCGCCAAATGTTGGACGTCGTTGACACACTTCGGCTTGGCCAGGGATGTAATAGGCTTAATATTTTCCCGGTTAGCTTCAATGCCCTTGTTAGAAACCAGAAAACCCTAGAGCTTACCCGCCGGCACACCTAAAACATATTTGGCCGGGTTAAGCATCATCTTGTAGACCCGGAGATTGTCAAACGTTTCTTTCAAATCATCGATCAAGGTTTCCTTCTTCCTGGATTTCACCACAATGTCATCCACGTAAGCATGAACATTATGCCCAATCTGGCTGTGAAGGCAATTTTGCACACACCGCTGGTAAGTCGCCTGGGCAATCTTGAGCCCAAAAGGCATGGATACATAACAGAAGGCTCAAAATGGAGTAATAAAAGTCGTCTTCTCCTGGTCCTTAACTGCCATCTTGACCTGATGATAAACAGAATAAGCATCCAAAAAACTCAAACGCACACAACCTGCTGTAGCATCAATGATTTGGTCAATACGGGGGAGAGCAAACGGATCAGCCGGACAAGCTTTATTTAAGTCTGTGTAATCCACACACATCTGCCAGGTGCCATTCTTTTTAAGTACCAACACCGGGTTAGACAACCAGTCAGGATGAAAGACTTCAACGATGAACCCGATCGCCAAGAGCTGGGCCACTTCCTCACCAATGGCCTTCCGCCTATCCACGTTAAAACGACAGAGAAATTGTCTGACCGGCTTAAATTTTGGATCCATATTAAGAGTGTGCTCAGCGAGTTCCCTCGGTACACCCGTCATGTCTGAAGGTTTCCATGCAAAGATGTCCCGGTTCTCATGGATGAACTCGATGAGCGCGCTTTCCTATTTCGAATCCAGATTGGCACTGATGCTGAATTGTTTATAAGAATCGCCAGGAAAAAAGTCAACTAACTTAGTGTCATCTGCCGACTTAAACTTTAGCGAAGGGTCATGCTCTGTAGTCGGCTTTTTCAAGGATGTCATATCTGTCGGGTCAACATTATCCTTGTAAAATTTTCGCTCCTCTACTGCACAAACCGACTCAGCATAAGCCGCATCACCTTCCTCACACCATTACAAAAAAACACTTCCGTGATGATACATGTTTGTCACAGTAGGTCGCATTTTTTGTCATGCATGTACATCCTGAGAAATTTATGACAGAATCAAGATAGTCATACCTGTGCTGTCGTAGAAGTGTTCCATCACATTACCAAAATTATCATCATGGAAGTGTCCACTTCCATGACGATAAATCGCGCGTCACAAAAGTGCTTTCGTCAAGGGTGACCAACACGTGGCATCCACCGTAACGGAACGCCGTTAAGCTATCGGGTCGGGTTTTGGATCCGATAATCCGTTAACAGCCCCGACCAATGGGGATTTTCCACGTGTAAAATCATCATTGGCTGGAGGAGACACGTGTCAGGTCTGCGTTGGCACAGGTGTCACTCATCCAATGGGCGAGACGCGCCTATGATATGTTGACACATGGACCGGCCCATCAAATTTAAATGGGCCGGGCCAACTGAAGGCCCACAAGATTTTGCGGAGCATAATGGGCCGGCCCAGCTAAAGGCCCATGAGATTTTGCGGACCATAATGGGCTGGCCCAACTAAAGGCCTAGAAGATTTTGCGGGCATAATGGGCCGGCCCAGGTAAAGGCCCACAGATTTTTGTGTGCCATAATGGGCCGGCCCAGGTAAAGGCCCACAAGATTCTTGCGGATCATAATGGGCCGACCCAGCTAAAGGCCCATGAGATTTCGCCGACATTAATGGGCCGGCCTAGCTGTAGGCCCACAACATTTTGAGGACCCTAGTAGGCCGGCCCATAAACTGGCTGCCATGTTTTGGGCCCAATGCCGACCCATATTTGATCCGGTCCATTAATGGCCTGCCACGCTCCAGGCCTAATAGTGGCCCATATGAGATCCGGCCCATTAAAAGCCTACCATGTTCTGGGCCAAATGACGGCCCAGATCAGGTCCGGCCCTTTAAGAGCCTTTGGGCTCAATTATGGCCCATATCAGATTCGGCCCGTCAAACTGGACACTGTGCTTTTGGGCCCACTTACTAAAGGCCCACTTAGTAATTTGGCCTGATATTAGTATTCTCCTGTTAAGGGCCCGTTTAACATTTAGGCCCTATATTAATTTCGTCCTGTTAAAAGCCCGTCATATAGTTGGGCCTAACTACGACCCGATTGCATCCGCCCTTTCGCGACCGATATCCGATTGGGCCAAACAAGGACCGAGACAATTTTGGCCTGTTAAAAGACCGTGATTTGATTCGCACAATCATGGGTCGGGGTTCATTTCGGGCTGCTACCGTCCCGTGAGCTGTTCGGCACGTTTCAGGCCCAGCCTACATCGTGATTGCATGACGGCCCGGTTATGTACCGTAATTTTACGGTTTGGGCGGTTTACTGCGAAGACAGGATATATATACAGTAAAATAACTGCAGCATCGTGAATAAGAAGAAACCTATACTATATAATAAAGAAATTATGGCATATTACATCCACTGGGCATCAAAGTTCACCACTATGATAATAGAGCACAAGCAGACAGCAGATTGCATACACTGGGCATCAAAGATCGCCACCAGTGCAAATAAACACGCCGACAAAATAATATACAAAACTGACAGCACTTCAATAGAGTTCAAGAAAGGTTAGCCCTGTTAGGGAGCTGCAGCGCAAGCAGTTGAGCAAGATGATGATACTGCGCTTGTTCAACACTTATATCTTCCTCACTCTGAAAGATAAACAAGCAGACAGACGCAAGTTTTGCACATAAAAGTATCAGTGCTGACAATTCATCACATTTCTTACTGAAGAATAAAGTGACACAGTTTAAAATTGCATTAACACAATATGGTATTGTTCAGGTCAAGACATGGCAGGAAATGACATTGTGAAGGAGTTGGCAGCTTCACGACACCACTGGATTACAGATCAAGAACTCATAAGTATCAATGGTTAGTGTACTGTCAATTTATACCATTTTAGATTGGCAAATAAAGAGATGGTATAAATAATAGTAGAATGATATGACATTGTTCATAGTTAAGACATTGCAGAATATGACATTGTGCTGTAGTGGGTAGGTTCACCACACCACTGGATTACGGATGAAGAACACAAGCATACATGCAGTGCAAAAGAAGATCACTTGCTCTGTATAGTTTAATTTACATGGTATGAAGAAGGAACTTGGTTGTACAACAGAAAACTGAAATTGAGAAAGGACGAACTTTTGTTTATGAACTACATAATAAACTTTAAACAAGCAATTTGATTCAAACACCAAAAATAAACAGCTGTTGCAATCATGCCTAACCAAATATATACAACAAAGTTTGAAGGCTTGAGATGGACAAACTTACACTATTGGTGAAGACAGGCTCTATAAAGGCCTTGTCCATGCTGATGGGGGGGGGGGCAATTCAAGAATTTTACCACAGATTCTTCTTCAAAAGCATTGCCTTTATTCTACATTTTGTTAAGAGTAAATATAGATGTGATAATATACGAAAAAATGGAGAATATTTAAGATAAGATGAAGAGTGATGCTACATAACCAAGTAGCTATAAATGTAAGTGCAGCGATCTGAGCAAAAGGTACAGCCAAGAGCAATGCACACTAAACTTCTTGATTACCAACCTTAGGGTAAGAGCAAATATAGATCGATGTGTAGAAAATGGAGGCAAAGGAAAATAAGCTGCGAGTGATGGTACATGAACAACTACCTTTCATTATAAGTACAGCGATAAAGGACAGCATGTACTTACAAGAACAATGCAGAGCTAAAAAAACATTGGCATTGGATATATTCTACACTAATGTAACCATTCATACAGATGAGATAATTTGGAGCGAACAATTGATAAGCAAGCTATCATGCATACTGTTGTCACATAATGAACCAGGTATGTATGCAAGTACAGTGATACAGGAGAACATGTACTATCAAGAGCAGAGCAGCGGGTAGCATATTTGCGATAGTCGTTCTTGTCAAACCAGAATTCTTCTTTGAGCAGATTTCCTGCAAAAAAGATCCATAAGGCACATGCGGAAAAGTAGAAGTTCAAATTGTCATGTGATTTCATAGACAATACCTCATCCTGGGAACGATACCAGTGCATAACAAGCTTTTCCATTCAATGTCTTCTAAATTTAGCACATGAGACTCCACCGGAAATTCGTTTACAGACTTGCCTCAGGTAACACCGATACTGCTGCAATGCTTCCTTGAAAAGCACAAGCAAGCTTTGCTCGTTATGACTATCTAGATTGACCCTCGCCTAGTTACAACAATGTAATGTAAATCATTGATGTGTTCAATCAGCAGAAAACAGGAAAATAATAGCCATGAATAATAGCACCTACACATAAGTTGGACAGGAAGATGTGAAAATGGTGTTTATCTTCACAATAATCTTCCCATGATGGGAATATATGCACATAGTCCCTAACAACATTGAAAGCATTGTCCTTTAAACTGGGAATAAATGGAATGGGGTTCCAATCTGCAGGAATTGGCCGTCTCTGCAGTTGGGATAGGTCTTCGGCCGGTGGACTTGCTGTACTTTTTGCTGGAGTGTGATTTTTCTGCGGTACAGCTGGTGCTATGGAAAATGAAATCGGTATACCTTTTGCTAGAATGCAGGTCCTGTGTGGTGGGGCTAGTGTTGTGGCCAGTGAAGTATGGGTACAGTCTGCTGGAGTCGGTCCTACGTTTTGTGTCACTGGTTGTACAGCCAATATAAGTGGGGTGTTGTCTGATTTCTCCGGCACCACCACGTTTTTCAAGGTCTTTACTGGTGCTCCTTCAGGTTCGGCAATCACCCTCTTCCTTTTTGATGTCTGATGCACAAGAACAACATTTGAGTGAAAAACATGGTATGATGACAGATGGAATATGTATTGATAATGGATGGGCATGGCATCTCGACATATATGATGAGTAAACTAAGCAGATGGCGGTGCAACAAAGTAGAAGAAATGCAAGACAACATATACAAGATACCCGCAATAAATAAAACATTGCCAAATTAGAACAGGCACCTTGATGGGTGAACAGGACATGCCATCTGCCTTTGACTCCTCGAGGTTAGAATAGTCATTAGGATCATATTCTGAACAAGAATCAACAGGTGGGGAGCGTATGCGTTTCATTGCATCTAGAATGGCACTCAATGCCTTGGTGCCAATTTTGTAAGTCATTGCAGTGTTTAGCTTCAAGAGTGGACTGCAGCTAGTGCGACACAAAGCAGCTACACAGATCATAGTGTAGATATAACGGGAAAACCTTAAGCATCAGAGTAAAATCAGCAAAGTGGAACTTGCTGGAATATATGTTCTAGTATTGCCAATACGGCTAGAAAGGCTTCGGATACCAGCTCTCTTCAAGTGAAGGTGCGGTACTGTTAATATCAGTATAACTCTCAAAGTCGACACAACTCCCCATATTTCCTTGCTATTCTTATAGGATTCAAGTGGGCAGGCCACTAAAAATCCTATTCCTATGTTTACAAGATCCTACGAATCAAAGAGGCTCAAAGTGTCCATCACAACTGACCGTATAGACCTCTACACTGCAAATATCCCTGCTCATCTTTAGTACAAGGAACATAATGTACTACTATCATACTCCCTCCGTTCCAAAATATAAGTCTTCGTAGAGATTTCCACTATGGATCACATAGAGATGTATCCAGATACATTTTAGAGTGTAGATTCACTCATTTTGCTCCATATGTAGTCCATGGTGGAATCTATACAAAGACTTGTATTTAGGAACGGAGAGAGTACATATTAAAGAAGAACGGAAGAGGAACATGGTAAAGAAGTGCAAGCAGATTTTGGATAATAAAATGTTGGTTGCGCAATGACCACACATGATGAACCAGAGCGCATTAAGAATGCAGCTCCCAGCTGTCTCTCGACCATTTTAGGCGGTTGGATGAAGATCCTACGTCTCCTAACCCTTCTTCTTCCTCGTCTCGATTCTTCCCATGAGAACACCCTTGCGGGCCGTCGGCCGGACCACCGGCCCCCACCGCCTGTGTTCCTCCGCCACCCCACCCCCCACCGCCGCCCCAACCCCCACCCGCGTCGAGTTTTCTTTGTTCGGCGAGGCCCCACAACCACCCGAGCCCCATTCGATCGCACCGGCGAACTCGGGCGAGCTCTGAAAAATCGACTGACCCAATTTTGAAATTTGGTCTACTGTGATTTAACTAGTGTGTAATATAAAAGGGGAAAACCATAAGCATTGGGAGTATAGTGTTGAGCATGCCATGGCGGATCTGAATGTGCAAACCGGACAAAGGCAACTTCTCAACCAAGACAAGAAATTAGAGTAAAGCAGTGGCGATCTATTTTCTTGTTGCGATAAATAAGTTGAGCATATACGAAAGAGTACCTCCTCTGGTGCGGTACCGTGTACGCATCTACCGGGAATTTGGCGGTGCTGCAGTAGGGATGGCTGTCAGCAGCGTGGAAGCAGATCTAGGAGGGTAGACTGTGGCGGCGGGGCGCGTTGGACGAGACGGTCGTAGGAGCGGCTCCGACAAGGTGGACGACGACGGGGATGAAGCGAGAGGACGGGATGCAAGGATCCTGGTCCGAAGCCGTGGATGAGAGAGGTCGATCTCTTATAATGGACGGCGGCATCGGGGTATCAGCTCCGGCATGGTGGAGGAGGACGACGGTGGATGGGGTGGCGGACGGCGGCGGACGGAGGAGGGTGGGGTGGAGAGGGTGTTTTGGTACCCACGGAGTACGAATGGGGAAAAGGGAGGTAGAGAGGAAGGGGGAACCATGTATTCAAGGCGCGCTTGTCTCAAATGCGAGGAAATTTACAAACATAGCCCCCATTTCAAATTTCTACTACATCACAGCAACATTAGTGGGTTGGGGATAGGACGGTAATCTCGCATACACCGAATATTTGCCGACGAGAGTTTGTTTTTGGCGCCCACAGTGTATGAATATGAATCGGGGAGGGAGTCGATATCGGCCGAGGACACACTGTGTATTGGCGCCCGCCATGTATGAATCCGGGTGAGATGCGGTTACGTCACGTTTGGGTGAAATTACAAACCTACCCCTATTGAAACCTATAGAAATCCAGCAAATAGGCTTTGCGTGGTAGGGATAGGCAGCAGTGATTTCCATCTCGCAGATTTTGGTTTCGGGCGGTTACTGTGACTTTCCCCCCTTCATTCAAATTTTGCAGAGTGCATGTTTACCGTGCCAACTCAGTTCGAATCCCGTTTGTATTCTACTTTTTTTTCGGGCGGGATCCATTTTCAATTGGAATTACATTCTATATACATCATTTATATATATATATATACTTTCAAAAGCACAACACCATTTATACATAAATATGGTTTACAAATGGCATGATCTAAGATTCATAAGGTTGTATCCATCAATTTGGATTTTCAAATATTTGAAACCACTTTATGTTGAAATCCAATGTATGCATTCCTCGCTAACTGTCTCCGATTAATGTGTGTTTCATGCGGGGTTTTTTACTTCTCAAACAAGTATAATGTGTTTCACACACACAACATATAGTGTAATCCCGTTTAGACATTAATTGCATATAAACCATGCATTTTTTGTAATTGAAGAATCTATGGATCACCAATATAAGTAAACTATATAACATTACACGTGTGCCCAAATTCAAATGAATATGCATGTTTGATACACCAATTTGCGTTATGATATTATCGATGTCGTTATCTCCAATTTAAATAGTTGAATCCCCTTTAATCAAGATATTCGTCTCATATAGCTATCACTCATGCTTATATAGGACTATCTCTCTGTACCTATACGCGTTCATCGTCTCTCAGGTATCTCTCGTGCTACCTGTATGTCGACAATGATCTTTTATCTTCATAACACACAGACGGTACTCTCTCCCTCGACCTTCATCACTCTATCTCTCTCTAAGTATATCTCACTCCCTGCTATGTGTCTCTAACTATGATTCTCCATGTGGAATCTCTTTCTCTCACACAAAAACAAAACTTTGTCTCCCGGGGTCTCATTTCTCTCTACTATTCCTATGTGTGCAACTCGCACACCCCTCATACAGAGATGTCTTTCGCTCCTTAGATATGAGAACCTACTACTCTTCCTCTTCAATATCTCTTTCTCACACACAAAACACAAACTCTGTCTCCCAGGGTCTCATATTTCTCCATTGTTCTGTTGTATGTCTCTCACACACACCCTCTCTCCCTAGAGATATCTTGCGTTCCCTCGTATGTCTCTAGCTATCACTCTCGTTGTGAAATATCTTTCTCTCTCGCAGACACAAAACTCCGTCTCACTGGATCTCATTTCTCTCTGATATCTGTTTGTTTGTAACTCACATGCACCCTCTCTCTATCTCTCTCACACCCACACACATAACCCAGCCTTCTGATCCACTCGACTCCTATCTCTAACGCACACTAGCTAGCAACTTTATCTTTCTATTTATATGTCTCTCCATCAACCTTCTTTCTCGCCCTCACTCTTGATTCCTATCACGCACACTACATACGATTCTCTCTACATGCAGTCAAGTGCCCTCTCACACACAAATTACAAACCACCCGACGGTCATCTCCAACACCCAAACTAGCGGATGTCCCTCTAGCTAGCATCTCCATCTCTGTATCTATCTGTAGTTTCTCCGTCAACATTTCTTTCTCGCACGGAGTCTTGCTTCCTATCACCCACACTATATATGTCTCTCCATACATATGCATTTATAGGTTGGTCTCTTTTGCACAATCGTTGCGCCTCACTCCCTCTGCTCACCATAGATGCATGCTCCAGCCCACGCCACTATCTCTTAAAGACAAAGACACATGCTCAATTGTCGGGCCTTCTTCCCTGCATTCTCACATGCATGCATATTGTCATACCGATCCGTCTCTCCCATGTCGTTGATCTTATGACTTATGTCTTCTATCTTTTATCTCGATCATGCGCGCGCGCACATACACATCACACGTAAATATGTATACCTCTCACACATGCACGTTCTAGGTCTCTATGTCTCCATACGTAGTTAATTACCCTCAATCCTAACGCCACATCAAATCGTTCTCCTCTTTTGTGCACATAACTTCTGCCTGGATGGGTAAAACACATACTCACACTTTACAATCTCCTTCTAGCTACCTGTAACGCCCCAGATTCGATGCGCCAGGTACCCGTCAGTTATTTGCCGTCCTTGCCATGTCATGTGCTTGCGTTTTGCACTTTGCCACGTCATCATCTGCATTTCATATCATGTCCTCATGTGCATCGCATTTGCATACATGTTCCTCTCATGCATCCGAGCATTTTCCCCGTTGTCCGTTTTGCAATCCGGCACTCCTATGTCATCCGGCGTCCCCTTTTGTCTTTCATTGTGAGCGGGTGTTAAACTTTCTCGGAATGGCCCGAGGTTTGCCAAGCGGCCTTGGTATAACACCAGTAGACCGCCTGTCGATTTTCGTGCCATTTGGAGGTCGTTTGATACTCCAACGGTTAACCGGGTAACCGTAAAGCCCTCTTTTGTTGCAGCCCAACACCCCCTCCAAACTGGCCCAAAACCCATCCAAACCCCCTCCATGCTCTCGTTCGTTCGATCACGATCGTGGGGGCGAAAACCGCTCCTCATTTGGAGTCTCCTAGCTCCCTCTACCTATATATATGTGCCTCTCCCCGAATTTTCGCGCAGTCCAAACCCTAAAATTCCGCTCCGCGCCGCGCCGGACATGTCCGTCCGCGCCGGACAAAGTCGCCGCCGCCCGCCAATCACAGAGCGCCACGTGGCACCCGGCCACCAGCAGCGCCGCCGCCCGCCCGCAGGCCCAGCGCGGACCCAGCGGCCCGTCTCCCGTCGCGCCGCCGCGGCCGAACGAACGCCCGCCGCCCGCTCGGTCCCGCGCCCTCCGCCGCCCGCCCGCCTGGCGCTCTCGCCAGCGCCGTCGAGTTGCTCCGCCGCGCCCGGCCGCCCTGCTCCGCCGCGCGCCTGCCCCACCGGGGAGGCGCCGCCCGAGCCCTCCCGCCGGACCTCGTCGCCGCAGCCGGCCTCGCCTCGCCGCCGGCCTCCCGGTCGCCGAGCCCGGCACTGCCTCCTCGTCGTCGGATCTGGGCGGGTGGATGAGATCCACCGGTCCCCGATCCAAGCACACGCCCCCGCGCCCGGATCTCTTCGTCCCATTCGACCCCGTCCAACTTTTCGGAGGGTAAAATTCTGCTAAGTCCCCGAATTTTTGCATAATCATGCCATGTTCATCGCATCATAACTTGCTGCATACTCCTCCGTTTCGTGCGTGTAATATGTCAAATTGTTCACCTCAACGAGTAACTCATTTAGTTACATTGTGCCCCGTTCATTTGAGTTCATCTTAATGCCTGAATCTTCGTTGCAAGAGTGCTATATGATGTTAACCTGCTGAAACTGTTATAACTTGATGATTTGTCATTTTTGTTGCATTTGACGTGTGCATCCTATGAGGTTCATGTCTACATGTGTTTTGAACTACATCATGCCATATTTACATTGGTGCTTTCCATATATTTTTGTAAGTTGTGTAGTGAGTGCATCAAGCTTATTAAGTAGGTAACTTGTTGTTACTGTTTTGCTTGTCTGAATCTGTTATTTCGTGAAGCTATGTAAACCTGCTGCTACAAGTCATTCTATGCATAATATGGAGATGTTCACTAAGGATGTTATGTTATAAATGTCTTGCTGTATCCATCCATGCCTTTTGTTGCAATTATAGTCTGCTGTAACTTGTTGTAATCTTACTCTCAAATTGCAAAATAATGTTGCTGTCAGCCTGTTAACTTTTAAGTTCAATGTTGCCATGATTGTTGTTAGTGATCCATGCACTCTATGAACTTGCTATTGCCATTCTTAACTTCATAAACATGTCTTATTACTGTGAGTTGCCTTTCCATGCCATGTATTGCTCTGTGGTGAGTGATTCAAACTCACCAACATGCTTACTTATTGTTGTTCCTGCCATGTATGAATCTGTCATAATTTGCCATGTTTACATGGGTGCCATCATATCTTCTGATCCTTTTTAGCTCATGGTAAGTAAAGGACTTTTGTTCTATGCAATTAGTAGGTTCATTCCATGCCTTTTTTTGCCATGATAAGTTCCTGTAGCATGCTGTTTGATAGCTCTAAACATTACAACCTGATGTTATTTTCTGCAAAGTCTGAACTGTTATTATTTGCAATCTTTCAATGTGTGTTTGAGCATGCTCTAGTGATTTCTGGAGATAGCTCAGTGTTCATGTTTTGTTATGCTTTACCTGTACATCATTCCCATGCCTTTTGTTTTCTTGTTGAGGTCCTCTAGCATGTTGTTTTAGTGCTTGCAATATGCCTAGTTGCTGTTTTGGACAGATTGTTGCTATAACGTGTATAGTGTATGTGTTGCACCGTTGCTCCGTTTTGAGTGTGCTCTATATGAAACTTTCTTATAATTGCATGTTGTTTCATATTATCATGTTGCATCTTTGTTTTGAGGTGTTTGCTTGATGTTTGTATGCATTTTGCATCAATGCCATGTTTAACTTGTTTTGCTCGTATCTTCTAGGTCGTAGCTCCGAATTAAATGAACTTTATATGTAACTTGACTAGAATTTCGTGTAGATCATCTTGGTGCATCTTAACTTGCTTTTTAACAACTTGAATATAAGGTTTATTCAGATCTGGACCAATTTCGAAATTTGCATATGAGGACTTACCTGATTTGTTATATGTTGTTTCCGGCCTCATTTAATCTTGTCTTGATGTGTTGTTCTTGTATGCATCATCTCTTGACATGAGTAGCCTCATCTAGCTTTGTCATGCATCATGCTTGTTGTGCATCATGTCTTGTTCATGTGTGGTGTGTTTACCATGCTGTGTGCTTCTTCTCGATAGTTCCCGTTTCGTTGCGATCGCGAGGATTCGTTCGTCTACTCTTGGTTCGTCTTCGTGGCTTCATCTTCTTCATGGACTTGTTCTTCTTCCTTGCGGGATTTCAGGCAAGATGACCGTCACCTTGGATCTCATTACTATCATTGCTATGCTAGATGCTTCGTTCTTTCGCTATGCTGTGCTACCTATCACTTGCTGCTCAAGCCTCCCAAATTGCCATGAACCTCTAACCTTTGTCACCCTTCCTAGCAAACCGTTGTTTGGCCATGTTACCGCTTTTGCTCAGCCCCTCTTATAGCGTTGCTAGTTGCAGGTGAAGATGAAGATTGCTCCATGTTGGATTATGTTTATGTTTATGTTGGGATATCACAGTACCTCATATATTATTAATGCATCTATATACTTGGTAGAGGGTGGAAGGATCGGCCTTATGCCTGGTGTTTTGTTCCACTCTTGCCGCCCTAGTTTCCGTCATATCGGTATTATGTTCCCAGATTTTGCGTCCCTAACGCAGTTGGGTGATTTATGGGACCCCTTTGACAGTTCGCTTTGAATAAGACTCCTCCAGCAAGGCCCAACCTTGGTTTTACCATTTGCCTCACAACCACCTACTTTTCCCTTGGGAGTAATTAACCCAAGGGTCATCTTATTTAGCCACCCTCCCGGGCCAATGCTTGTCTAAGTGTTGGCCCGAATAGAGTAGACTGCGGGGCCCCCTCGGGGAAACTCGGGGTCCGGTTTTACTCGTAGGATGTCTCATCCGGTGTTGCCACGAGCGAGATATGTGCAGCTCCTATCGGGATTGTCGGCGCATCGGCGGCTTTGCTGGTCTTGTTTTATTCTCTGTCGAAATGTCTTGTGGCCGGATTCGAGACTGATTGGGTCTTCCGGGAGAAGGAATATCCTTCGTTGATCGCGATAGCTTATCATGGGCTAAGTTGGGACACCCCTGCAGGGTTTGAACTTTCGAAAGCCGTGCCCGCGGTTATGTGGCAGATGGGAATTTGTTAATATCCGGTTGTAGTCAACTTGAAGTAAACTCTTCTAAAATACACCAACCGTGAGTGCCTCTTTTCGGGGTTGAACGAGAGGAGAACACGGTTTCCGGGTTATGTTTGACGTAAGTAGGAGTTCAGGATCAGTTCTTGATCATTACTAGTTGACGACCGTTCCTTTGTTTCTCTTCTCGCTCTCATTTGCGTATGTTAGCCACCATATATGCTTAGTCGCTGCTGCAACCTCACCACCTTACCCCTTCCTTACCCTTTAAGCTTTGCTAGTCTTGATACCCATGGTAATGGGATTGCTGAGTCCTCGTGGCTCACAGATTACTACAACATCAGTTGCAGGTACAGGTTATGCGATGATCAAGACGCGAGAGCGATGTTTGCTTACTTTGGAGTTCTTCTTCGCTTCTTCTTGATCGGGGATAGGTTCAGGTCGGCAGCCTGGGCTAGCAGGGTGGATATTGTTTGAGTTTCTGTTTATGATTAATCCGTAGTTGGATGTTGATCTTGTATGTTGTATTGTTGTATTCATGTGACATTGTATGTCTTGGTTGTATCCTATGTATTATGTAATGTTGATGTAATGATATCCACCTTGCAAAAGCGTTTCAATCTGGGTCTATCCTTGGTGGGACCTTGAGTTCCTTTTGGATAGGGTCGCATATTAGGCGTGACAAGTTGGTATCGAGCCTCGACCGACCCTAGGAGCCCCCTTGATTGATCGTGTAGTTTGGCCGTTGTTGAGTCTAGAAGAAAACTATTTTGATACTTAGGATTATATATATCGGAGAGTAGGAATTCTTTTTACTCCTCAGCCCCTTCGTCGCTCTGGTCAGGAATCGTGACGTAGGTGTTTAGAACTACTCCTCTTCCCCTTCAAATTTTTCTTTAGGATCACGTGGTTAGTTTTTCGTTCGTTGTTCCTCAGCTCTTTTCATCCGGTACATTTCTCGTCAAGTCGACTCGAGCCTCTTCATCTTTGAGTTCAATCCTCAGTTGTTTTCTTTTCCGACCCGCCCACCCTTTTCTTCTCGAAGCCGGAGTACGTAATTGAGTATCCTTCCTACTTGTGCGAAGTCTTTGATTTCTTTCCTCAATGATTTCAGACGGTGTTTTCTCTTAAAAATATTCGTCGGTTTCCCCTTCAAAGTTGCCTTTGTTTTCCCGCCCTCCCACCCTTTTCTTCTCGGAGTCCGAGTCTCTATTCGAGCATCAATTTCATTCGTACGGAGCCTCTTCAGTCTTTCCTCAATTGTTTCAACTGGTGAATTCTCGTCTCGTTCGTCATTCTTCATCCCTTTCTTCTCTGGTGGATTCAATTATAATTTTCGGTAGTGATTATATTTTTTCCTTGGTTCAAGTGTTCTCCTTGCTCATTTGCCTCTCGCCATTCAATCATTCCGGAGTTCCGAAGACATCTCAGGAGATTCGTCTGTGTTCCAATTAATTCGAGGTTGTCACCTCAGTCAAATATTTCAGTTCTTCCGGTGCATCATCTATCTGTTCAACATCCCTTTCTAACGGTGTTATCTCTTTAGTGGGCCCTAACCCACAGGTCTTTTCCTAGGATCTTACTTGACTCTTCTAATTATTCCGGAGCCATTCTCAATTCTTTCAGTTCTTCCGGAGGCCTTGCGTTGTTTATCTTTTCTCTTGCGTCCTTGTTTCACCTCATCCTTTTATTTTTCTCTTCCGTCTCGGTCCTAAGATCTCGGGACGAGATCTCTTGTTAGTGGAGGAGTGTTGTAACGCCCCGGATTCGATGCGCCAGGTGTCCGTCAGTTATTTGCCGTCTTTGCCATGTCATGTGCTTGCGTGTTGCACTTTGCCACGTCATCATCTGCATTTCATATCATGTCCTCATGTGCATCGCATTTGCATACATGTTCGTCTCATGCATCCGAGCATTTTCCCCGTTGTCCGTTTTGCAATCCGGCACTCCTATGTCATCCGGCGTCCCCTTTTGTCTTTCATTGTGAGCAGGTGTTAAACTTTCTCGGAATGGCCCGAGGTTTGCAAAGCGGCCTTGGTATACCACCGGTAGACCGCCTGTCAAGTTTCGTGCCATTTGGTGGTCGTTTGATACTCCAACGGTTAACCGGGTAACCGTAAAGCCCTCTTTTGTTGCAGCCCAACACCCCCTCCAAACTGGCCCAAAACCCATCCAAACCCCCTCCATGCTCTCGGTCGTTCGATCACGATCGTGGGGGCGAAAACCGCTCCTCATTTGGAGTCTTCTAGCTCCCTCTACCTATATATATGTGCCCCTCCCCGAATTTTCGCGCAGTCCAAACCCTAAAATTCCCCTCCGCGTCGCGCCGGACATGTCCGTCCGCGCCGGACAAAGTCGTCGCCGCCGCCCGCCAACGCAGAGCGCCACGTAGCACCCGGCCACCCGCGAGCCGCCGCCCGCCCGCGAGCCCATGCTGGGCCCATGCCCGTCTCCCTGTCGCGCCGGCGCCATGGGCCTGAAGCGCCCGCCGCCGCTGCTCGGTCCCCGCGCCCTCCGCCGCCCTCGCCCGCGGGCGCGCTCTCGCCCGCACCGCCCGAAGCTGCTCCGCCGCGCCTGGCAGCCCGCTCCGCGGCCGCGCCCCTGCCCGCCGTTGGGAGCCGCCGCCCGAGCGCCTCACGCGGACCTCGTCGCCGCCCGGCCTCCTGCTCAGAGCCCCGGCACCGGCCTCCACGTTGTAGGATCTGGGCGGGTGGATGAGATCCACCCGTCCCCGATCCAAACACACGCCCCCGTGCCCGGATCTCTTCGTCCCGTTCGACCCCGTCCAACTTTTCGGAGGGTAAAATTCTGCTAAGTCCCCGAATTTTTGCATAATCATGCCATGTTCATCGCATCATAACTTGCTGCATACTGCTCCGTTTCATGCGTGTAATATGTCAAATTGTTCTCCTCAATGAGTACTTCATTTATTCGATTGTGCCTCATTCAATTGAGTTCATCTTGATGCCTGAATATTCGTTTCAAGAGTGCTATATAATGTTAACCTGCTCAAACTGTTATAACTTGATGATTTGTCATTTTTGTTGCATTTGATGTGTGCATCCTATGAGGTTGATGTCTACATGTGTTTTGAACTACATCATGCCATCTTTACAGGAGTGCTTGCCATGTATCTTTGTGAGTTGTGTAGTGAGTGCATCAAGCTTGTTAAGTAGGGTACTTGCTGTTACTGTTTTGCTTGTCTGAATCTGTTATTTCATGAAGCTATGTAAACCCGCTGCTAAAAATCATTCTATGCATAATCTGGATATGTTCACTAAGGATGTTTTGTTATACATGTGTTGCTCTATCTATCCATGCCCTTTGTTGCAATTATAGTTTGCTGTAACTAGTTGTAATATTGCTCTCAAATTGCTAAATAATGTTGCTGTCAGCCTGTTAACTTTAAGTTCAATGTTGCCATGATTGTTGTTAGTGATCCATGCACTCTATGAACTTGCTATTACCATTCTTAGCTTCATAAACATGTCTTCTTACTGTGAGTTGCCTTGCCATGCCATGTATTTCTCTGTGGTGAGTGGTTCAAGCTCACCAACATGCTTACTTATTGTTGTTCCTGCCATGTATAAATCTGTCATATAACTTGTCATGTTACATGGGTGCCATCATATCTTCTGATCCTTTTTGGCTCATGGTCAATAAAGATCATCTTGGTGCATCTTAACTTGCTGTTTAACAACTTGAATATAAGGTTAATTCAGATCTGGACCAATTTCGAAATTTGCATATGAGGACTTACCGGATTTGTTATATGTTGTTTCCGGCCTCATTTAATCTTGTCTTGATGTGTTGTTCTTGTATGCATCATCTCTTCACATGAGTAGCCTCATCTAGCTTTGTCATGCATCATGCTTGTTGTGCATCATGTCTTGTTCATGTGTGGTGTGTTTACCATGTTGTGTGCTTCTTCTCGATAGTTCCCGTTTCATTGCGATCGTGAGGATTCGTTCGTCTACGCTTGGTTCATCTTCGTGGCTTCATCTTCTTCATGGACTTGTTCTTCTTCCTTGTGGGATTTCAGGCAAGATGACCGTCACCTTGGATCTCATTACTATCATTGCTATGCTCGATGCTTCGTTCTTTCGCTATAGTACGCTACCTATCACTTGCTGCTCAAGCCTCCCAAATTGCCATGAACCTCTAACCTTTGTCACCCTTCCTAGCAAACCGTTGTTTGGCCATGTTACCGCTTTTGCTCAGCCCCTTTTATAGCGTTGCTAGTTGCAGGTGAAGATGAAGATTGCTCCATGTTGGATTATGTTTATGTTTATGTTCAGATATCACAATATCTCTTATATTATTAATGCATCTATATACTTGGTAGAGGGTGGAAGGCTCGGCCTTATGCCTGGTGTTTTGTTCCACTCTTACCGCCCTAGTTTCCGTCATATCGGTATTATGTTCCCGGATTTTGCGTCCCTAACGCGGTTGGGTGATTTATGGGACCCCCTTGACAGTTCGCTTTGAATAAGACTCCTCCAGCAAGGCCCAACCTTGGTTTTACCATTTGACTCACCACCACCTACTTTTCCCTTGGGAGTAATTAACCCAAGGGCCATCTTATTAGCCCCGGGCCAATGCTTGTCTAAGTGTTGGCCCGAACCGAGTAGATCATGGGGCCCCTGGGAAACTTCGGGTCTGGTTTTACTCATAGGATGTCTCATCCGGTGTTGCCCGAGAGCGAGATATGTGCAGCTCCTATCGGGATTGTCGGCGATCGGGCGGCTTTGCTGGTCTTGTTTTATTGCTGTCGAAATGTCTTGTAGCAGGGATTCGAGACTGATCGGGTCTTCCGGGAGAAGGAATATCCTTCGTTGATCGAGAGCTTATCATGGGCTAAGTTGGGACACCCCTGCAGGGTTTGAACTTTTGAAAGCCGTGCCCGCGGTTATGTGGCAGATGGGAATTTGTTAATATCCGGTTGTAGTCAACTTGAAGTAAACTCTTCTAAAATACACCAAACGTGTGCGTAACCGTGAGTGTCTCTTTTCGGGGTTGAACGAGAGGAGAACACGGTTTTCGGGTTATGTTTGACGTAAGTAGGAGTTCAGGATCACTTCTTGATCATTACTAGTTGACGACCGTTCCTTTGTTTCTCTTATCGCTCTCATTTGCGTATGTTATCCACCATATATGCTTAGTAGCTGCTGCAACCTCACCACCTTACCCCTTCCTTACCCTTTAAGCTTTGCTAGTCTTGATACCCATGGTAATGGGATTCTTTGAGTCTTCGTGGCTCCTGATTACTACAACATCGATTGCAGTACAGGTTGTCACGATGATCATGACGCGAGAGCGATGTTTGCTTACTTTGGAGTTCTTCTTCGCTTCTTCTTGATCGGGGATAGCTTCTGGTCGGCAGCCTGGCTAGCGTGGTGGATATTATTTGAGTTTCTGTTTATGATTCATCCGTAGTCGGATGTTGATCTTGTATGTTGTATTGTTGTATTCATGTGACATTGTATGTCTTGGTTGTATCCCTATGTATTATGTAATATTGATGTAATGATATCCACCTTGCAAAAGCGTTTCAATATGCGGGTCTATCCTTGGTGGGACCTTCGAGTTCCTTTTGGATAGGGTCGCATATTGGGCATGACAAGTTGGTATCAGAGCCTCGACCGACCCTAGGAGCCCCCTTGATTGATCGTGTAGTTTGGCCGTTGTTGAGTCTAGAAGAAAACTATTTTGAGTCTTAGGATTATATATATCGGAGAGTAGGAATTCTTTTTACTCCTCTGCCCCTTCGTCGCTCTGGTCAGGAATCGTGACGTAGGTGTTTTGAACTACTCCTATTCCCCTTCAAATTTTTCTTTAGGATCACGTGGTTAGTTTTTCATTCCTTGTTCCTCAGCTCTTTTCATCCGGTGCATTTCTCGTCAAGTCGACTCGAGCCTCTTCATCTTTGAGCTCAATCCTCAGTTGTTTTCTTTTCCCACCCGCCCACCCTTTTCTTCTCGAAGCCGGAGTACGTAATCGAGTATCCTTCCTACTCGTGCGAAGTCTTTGATTTCTTTCCTCAATGATTTCAACTGGTGTTTTCTCTTCAAGATATTCGTCGGTTTCCCCTTCAAAGTTGCCTTTGTTTTCCCGCCCTCCCACCCTTTTCTTCCCGGAGTCCGAGTCTCTATTCGAGCATCAATTTCATTAAATGCGAGCCTCTTGATCTTTCCTCAATTGTTTCAACCGGTGAATTCTCGTCTCGTTCGTCATTCTTCATCCCTTTCTTCTCTGGTGGATTCAATTATAATTTTCGGTAGTGATTATATTCTTTCCTTGGATCAAGTGTTCTCCTTGCTCATTTGCTTCTCGCCATTCAATCGTTCCGGTGTTCCGAAGACATCTCAGGAGATTCGTCTGTGTTCCAATTAATTCGAGGTTGTCACATCAGTCAAATATTTCAGTTCTTCCGGTGCATCATCTATCTGTTCAACATCCCTTTCCAACGGTGTTATCTCTTTAGTGGGCCCTAACCCACAGGTGTTACCCCAGGATCTTACCTGACTCTTCTAATTATTCCGGAGCCATTCTCAATTCTTTCAGTTCTTCCGGAGGCCTTGCGTTGTTCATCTTTTCTCTTGCGTCCTTGTTTCACCTCATCCTTTTATTTTTCTCTTCCGTCTCGGTCCTAAGATCTCGGGACGAGATCTCTTGTTAGTGGAGGAGTGTTGTAACGCCCCGGATTCGATGCGCCAGGTGTCCGTCAGTTATTTGCCGTCCTTGCCATGTCATGTGCTTGCGTGTTGCACTTTGCCACATCATCATCTGCATTTCATAACATGTCCTCATGTGCATCGCATTTGCATACATGTTCGTCTCATGCATCCGAGCATTTTCCCCGTTGTCCGTTTTGCAATCCGGTACTCCTATTGTGACGCCCGGGTAATTAAGCTACTGTAATCCCCGCTAATGATGCCACGTCACCTCGGTTACTGTGGATAAACTCGCGTTAGTTCGGAACCTAGTTCGAATTTCAAATTCAAAATCGAGCAAACAATAAAAGTTTTCAAATATTAAAATTTAAATGTTCGGAGTGAACCAAATAATACATAGGTAATTATGGTGGAGAACCCAAACTTTGATAAAATGTTTAATGGCCCTAAAACAATTAAAACAATAGTGAAAACAATTAAACAAATGCCTATTGAATTTATAAAATGCTATCACTATTTTATTATGGGTTAAGAATTAATCTCGTAGTAGTTTATTGGTAAATACAAATTAGGCACTAGTGGTACTAGTGGTAATTTTTTTAAACTGAAAATAAAAGAAACTACAAATAAAAAGAGACAAGAAAATATAAAAAAAAGGAAAATAGAAAACAAGAAAACAAAAAAAAGGGAAAAGAAAACAGGACACCCCCCCCCCCACCCCCCACTGGGCCTCGACCCAACTGGCCGCAACCAGCCAGGCCGGCCGAGCCGCCTCCCCTTAACCATCCCGATCCACACCAAACCCTAGCCCTATCCCCCCGTCCTCCTCCCCCCTCGATGCGGATCGGGATCCACCCGATGCTCGCCCTGCGAGAACCCAGCGCGCCCCGGCCCCGCCGCCCGTCGCTGGCCTCGCCGGAACACCTCGCCCTTCTCCTGAAGCCCGCCCTCGCTGGACCGCCTCCCCGCGGGATCGATTCGTCCTCGACTCCTACTTCTCGTCGTGCTCTGCACCACCTCGCTGCCGGAGTCCGCCCCTGTCGCCGTCGACCACGCCGGCGCTGCCCCGTCACCGACTCCTCCCCAAGCTCGCTGCCCAGACACCTACAGCTCCCCCCGTGAGCTCCCCCTCTCCTTCGCTCTCTCTTGCGTCACATCATCGTGCACTCAGACACGCCCGACACTGCACGCCGCTGCCTTCGCCGTGCCCCCTGACACGCTGCTTGATCTACCTCCCAGCGCCCGTGCAGGCGGTGCACCGGCTCAGCCCCCTGGTCGTGCTCCGGCACCACCGACCGCGCCCTGGCCTCGCCTTCCCCTCCGTTGCACTACTCGTCGGCGGCCCTCTCGGGCAACACCACACCGATCTGGGGCGCCCTCTCTCGCCTCCTCGCTCCAGGCCGTGTAGCCCCTTCTTTGCTAGTTTGCTCCGGGCGACGACTTGCGGGCCCCCAAGGTCCGCTGTGGCCGGGCCGGCGAGCCCTGCCGTGCCACGGCCTCGTCCCTTGTCTGGCGAGCAGCGCCCACCATGAGGGCCATCGCCCGTTCGGTGCGCCCGTATTTGGCGCCCGTTATGCCCGTAGGGCCAATGACATGTGGGGCCTAGCCCCCAGAACGTTTAACAAAAAAAGAATTAAAAATAAAAATAATAAATAAAAATAAAAATGATTTAATAAAATTAATTATTAATTAATTAATTAATTAAGTTAACTAATCTGATTAGATTAATCTAATCACTAATTAAATTAACTAATCTGTAATTAACCTAAGCAGAGAATGACAGGTGGGTCCCATCGACCCACACGTCGAATTGACGAGCAATGGTCAATGTTGATCGCTGACATCACCGATGTCATCTTTGGCGTCATCATTTACTATTCGGATAATGTTGGATTAAATAATTAATTAAATTCCGAAATTAATAAAATCTTTAGAAAATCATATCTTTTAATCCGTAACTTCGGTTAAAATATTTTCAACATGAAAGTTGCTCGAGCGGCGAGGCGAATCCCGTCACGCAGTCCGTTCGTCCGCCACACACACCTACCCTATCGAACTCGCAACTTCCCCTCTGGCTCCTCTCGCTGAAAACACGAAACACGGGGATATTTTCCGGATGTTTCCCCCTTAACAGCATCACCTCATACCACGTTAGGTCACGCCTAGCATCGTTACTTGTCTTGTCATGCATCGATATGCATCTGTTTACATGGTATTCATTGTTTCTTCCCCCTCTTCTCTCCGGTAGACTACGAGACTGACGCTGCTAGTGCCCAGTTCGACTACGGAGTTGACGACCCCTCTCTCTTGCTAGAGCAACCAGGCAAGCCCCCCCCTTGATCACCAGATATCGCCTATTCTACTCTATCTGCTTGCATTAGAGTAGTGTAGCATGTTCTTGCTTCGTTATACCTATCCCGATGCATAGCTTTGTCCTTGTTACTCATTGTTACTTTTTACCTACGCAATCCTATATGCTTAGTATAGGATGCTAGTATTTTCATCTGTGACCCAACATTCTTGTCCGTCTGCTGTGCTATACTATTGGGCCGAGATCACTCGGGAGGTGATCTCGGGTATATACTATATACCTTATACATGATACATGTGGTGACTAAAGACGGGTCGGCTGGTGGAGCACCATGAGTGGATCTTTGTGGCGGAGCGGCAGGCAGGTTGAGACCGCCTAGGAGAGAGGTGGGCCTGGCCTGCTGGCGTTCGCGGATACTTAACACGCTTAACGAGATCTTGGTATTTGATCTGAGTTGGCTCTGAGCCTATATGCACTAACCAACTACGTGGGAGATATGGGCACTCGGCGTCGTGGTATCAGCCGAAGCACTTCGTGACGTCAGCGACTGAGCGGCGCGCGCCGGATTGGACTGGAACGCCACTAGGCTAGGTCTGCTTCCGGCCGCCCACGCAACATGCAGGTGTGCTCAGGGCGATGGGCCCAGACCCCTGTGCGCTTAGGTTTAGACCGGCGTGCTGACCTCTCTGTTGAGCCTAGGTGGGGCTGCGACGTGTTGATCTTCCGCGGCCGGGCATGACCCAGAAAGTGTGTCCGGCCAAATGGGATCAAGCGTGTTGGGTAAGTTGGTGCACCCTGCAGGAAGTTAATCTATTGAATAGCCGTGATTTTTGGTAACAGGGCGACTTGGAGTTGTACCTTGACCTTATGACAACTAGAACCGGATACTTAATAAAACACACCTTACAAGTGCGGATACAACGGTGGTGGCTCTCTCTCTCAAGGATACGAGGAGGGATCGCGGGTAGGATTATTGCTATGTGATGTTACTTGGAGGACTTCAACCTACCCTCTTCTACTGTTGCAAGGCGAAGGTGACGAAGCGTAGTCTTCGATAAGACTAGCTATCCCCTCTTATTACGGCATTCTGCAGTTCAGTCCTTGATATGGCCCTTTACACATATATCCATGCATATGTAGTGTAGCTCCTTGCTTGCAGTACTTTGGATGAGTACTCACGGTTGCCTTGTTCCCCTTTTCCCCTATCTCTACTCGATTGCTGCAACGAGTCGATGGAGCCCAGGAGCCAGACGCCACCGTTGATGACGACTACTACCCCGGTGGTGCCTACTACTACGTGCAGCCCGCGAACGATGACCAGGATTAGTTAGGAGGATCCCAGGCAGGAGGCCTGCGCCTCTTTCGATCTGTATCCCAGTTTGTGCTAGCCTTCTTAAGGCTAACTTGTTTAACTTATGTCTGTACTCAGATATTGTTGCTTCCGCTGACTCGTCTATGATCGAGGACTTCTATTCGAGCCCTCGAGGCCCCTAGCTTGTATTATGATGCTTGTATGACTTATTTATGTTTTAGAGTTGTGTTGTGATATCTTCCCGTGAGTCCTTGATCTTGATCGTACACATTTGCGTGCATGATTAGTGTACGATTGAATCGGGGGCGTCACAAGTTGGTATCAGAGCCAACTGCCTGTAGGAATCCCCCTTCCACACTCCTTGGCCGAAGTCGAGTCTAGACTTTACAAAACTTTTACTAACATGGCTGTGCGGCCCATGGGCCCACGTCGCCATTGGGTGGTATTAGGATCCTTTACTCCTCGATCTTTACTCTGGGATTCTGAACTCTCTTCTATTTGGGTTAAACGATTTTGCTGAAAACAAAACTAACTTTAGGTTCTCGCAAGTACTTTCTCCCAGAGAGCCCTCACTTGGATGATCGATCGCTAATCAGAAGATTCCGAAGATACTCTCTGATGTTCTCTCGAGACTTCGTGCCCATCACTTTTGCTATTCCTGACCACCGATAAATCCGTATGGATAACTACTTACACTTTCCATTCATATGATCATCCCCCATTGATCTTGTTATTACAAGATACCCCGAAGTTTTCTTTATTGTTCCGAGAATACTTTTTGCCTACTGCCTAGCAGTTCTTTGCCACATGAATACCCCTTCAAATAAATCCTCGCACTTGTCGAGTATCCGCTCATCGATTGTTCATGTGTTTCACAAAAGTCTTCAAAATACTATTCGATCTTCGAAAATCCTCTGGAGCCTTTGGCTCTTGAAATTCATGCTGCTTGCATTATGGTTAATCCCATAAGTCTCGTAGTCTTATTGACATTCCTTGTCATTATCATTTTGAGTCTGTTGACTCAATATGTTTCTTGAATACGCAATCATTATTGATCCTTATAAATTACCTTTCCGGCTAAGCTGCCATTCTTTTAACTGGAATTGGTTCTCGACCAATCCAATTGTCGTTGATTGTGCCTTAAGGCTATTCAACTTATCCATCCCTAATCAGAGCATTGCTTCTGATCCCTTGATTTGGAAATCATAATTCCTTTGCATTTGACAATTGAGTTAGTCAGTTGTTTCTATAATCTGCTTCCTCTAGTTGAGTACCGATGCTCACGTCAGATCCCTTGTGGACCACAGATCCTTTGTTGGATTTTATCGACAACGCCCTTCATATTCAATAACCTTGTGAGCCTTTTCTGGATACATAATGCCTTTGGTAAATTGTATCGCCGCTTTCTCAACCATGCCCTGCCTTGAGCTTGAGTTAATTACTCCTAAAGATTACGGTATATGATTCTAAGATGCCCGATGGGTTGAGCCTATGCCTTCCTTAATATGTGTGAACTCGACGGTTTTCATGAGTCATACACTTACGGTATTTTGCGGATAAAATTTCAACACTACAACTTCCTCGAAGGTGAGAAGTGAATGAAAGGTTATGCATTGGAGAAGTGGGAGTCGACCTTGAACTTTGTGTTCATGCCCATGGACACGATGTAGATCTTATCATTAAAGCTTCTCTTAAATTAATCATTCCTTTGGTATAAGTTCATCTTATATCTGGGATCTGGCCTTTTGCAATCGTGGTTCCGACCATGTTCTCTTTTAAATACCATTTCTCGTGCAAGTTTAAGCACTTGTCTTCGGGAGAGCAATACCCTAGTCAACTTCTACTTTGATCTGTCATCGAGTATTACCCCCCTGGTATCTCGAGATTATCATGGAACTGCATAACTTCTTATGAGTTCTTCATCAAGTGCTACATTCCCACTGATTCCAATTTTTCACGGGCTCTGAGTTATTAAACACACAAAGACACCAATAACTGAACCGAGTCCGCTTTTCACGGTTCAACAACTCTTGATAGCTTCTATAAGTACGAGTTTGTACCCGATCACATCATTCCTTGCCTGATCGGCTACCTCATTATCGAGCTAAATTTTAACTGTGCTACCTGGTCCTTATTCTCGGAGCACCAATTTGAAGCTTACGTCGATTTTCCTCGTCATACCCTTTCACCTTAAACAACAAGCTTGAGTTCGAGTTTGTGTCGTAACTGTGGTTCCAATAACCCCTTGCTTCATCATTCCTTCGGCTTGATGTCGTTGCTGATTGATTACATCTGCATGAAATCTCTCGACAATTGTGTCGTGATCATCATCAACCTTATGAGCTCTTCCAGGAATTCAATTGAATTCATGATGGGTAATACCATCCTTGCCCCTCGATGATTCCTGTTCTCATCGACCACTTTATTGCCTTCCGTTCAACACAACTTGTTCGTGTTTTGTGTAAACCTTGAGATCCCTGCTACCCAGCAGTTGATCTTCCTTACCTTGGAAGTATTACCATCTCTTTTTGTCAAGAATGTGGTGAGAATTTCACCACCTCTTAAGAATTCTTGATATCAATACTTCTTGCCATCTTCGTTCATTCCTTGGTCCCCGTATTGTTTTCAACCGGAATACCGACAATTGAGCTATGACGTGTGAATTCAAAACTTCTAGCAACCCTATTGCTTTGAAGTGAATGGGCGATAGTTCATTCTAAGTCTTTCGATAATTGAATCACCATTCTAACATTGGCCGTGCAACCCAACCCATATTTCGGGTGCACCGTTCAACCAATGTTTAATTATGTATGTTTTCCTCGAGCATATCCCATTATATCATTTGATCTAACAAATGTCATCTTCTTATTCACATTATCGTGGAAATCCATCCGTTTGGAATTCTCGATGAATTGTCGCTGAGCCCATCAGCCACCTTCTCATCCCCTCCTTGGTTTAATGATGAACTTTTGCTTCAGAAACCCGCTCCCATAGTTCATTTCTCGAGATTCTTGCAATGTCATTTCGTCGGTTTGTGTTGCACCTTTTCCTCTCGGACCACCTGAGTTTGAGGTATCATGACACCAATTGGATATGAATCTCGGTCAGATATGATGGTTGGGACAACTTTCGAGAGTTATGATGTTGATCCTTTGGTGACCCGGTAACTTTGATGTCATGCCTAGCACCTCCCCGGTGGAGGACCTATCATTATAGATTCCTTTTCAGCAAGGTTATCCGTTCATCCATGAGGAAATTGTAAGACTTATTCTACAAGTTATTCCTGATGGATCCTTCGTGTTTCCAAAGTCTGATCTTCACCTGAAGACCATGTCAATGCTATCCCGAAGCATGTCAATGGTACTCCGATTTTCAACAGGAACATTTGAAGCACGATGCTAAATTTTATTTATCATTTATCCTAACACCGTTGTATGGGTAATATCATGAGATTCCTCCCCCCTTACCTAAAGAGTTTTCTACATTATATCCTGCCACGGATATCATGCTCTGCTTGTCCTTGGGAAGGATATATCCCTGAAATATGTGTTTAAACACATTTTCCTTTCCATTGTTCTGTTTAATATGATAATCATATTTTACTTTCCGTTGGTTGTTTGAACCTTTCTTGTGATCTATATGATCTAAGCAGCAATATTCTCTGCTTATGTAAACTCCTCGGTGTGCAATTACATCGGTAAGACCTGTTACTATTGTTGATGACATTCCGGTAGCCACCGATGGACGAGAACCTTGCCTATTGGTCCGCCTCGTTCAACGAGCAGGAAAGTGGTTCTCTTCGTCCCTCGCCCTTGGTACCAACGTTGATGCCGACATAACTGACATGGTACTCTCTGACATGCCTTGCTATCATGACCGTGAAAGATGTCACTGCTCCTATTAAAAAAAACCACATGGTGGGCCCATAACCCACAGTTCCACAGGATCGAAACCTGACTGTCCTGTACACCCCCTATACCCAAAGTTATTCCTCGCGCGTGGAATCGTATGTAATCCACGTGCCACTGTCCTAGTGGTCTATTCTGGTATCAGACGTAATACTTACTCTCGCTACTCTGAACCCCTTTCTCACTCTGGTTCAGGCTTCGAGCAACTATCTATCCTCTTGGAGCCTATTATGGTACCTTCATACCTTACTCTCGAGGTATTTCATATGTTCAACTCGAGAGATAATCTTATACTAATTCATGGGTTAACCCCAGATTGTTTCCCTCAAAAGCATTATGTCGTAGTGAGCTGCCCTTATCTTTTTCGTAAGTACGATGGAGTTCCGAAGAAATGATGACAAGTTTATCATGATGCATCGGAATAAAGGATTGAAGACATCAACGAAAGGGATTAACTTCTTGAGAAGATCCGTTAGAATATCGTAACAGAACTTTCCCTCACTCCCCTCTTAAATCTCGAGGCGAGATTTCTTGTAGTGGAGGAGAATTGTGGCCTTGGGTAATTAAGCTACAGTAATCCCGCTAATGATGCCACGTCACCTCGATTCTTGTGGATAAACTCGCGTTAGTTGAACATAGTTCAATTTCAAATTCAAAATCGAGCAAACAATAAAAGTTTTCAAATATTAAAATTTAAATGTTCGAGATGAACCAAATAATACATAGGTAATTATGGTGGAGAAACCAAACTTTGATAAAATGTTTAAAGGCCTAAAACAATTAAAACAATAGTGAAAACAATTAAACAAATGCCTATTGAATTTATAAAATGCTAACACTATTTTATTATGGGTTAAGAATTAATCTCGTAGTAGTTTATTGGTAAATACAAATTAGGCACTAGTGGTACTAATGGTAATTTTTTAAAACTGAAAATAAAAGAAACTACAAATAAAAAGACACAAGAAAATATAAAAAAAAAGGAAAACAAAAAACAAGGAAACAAAAAAAAGGGAAAAGAAAACAGGACACCCCCCCCCCACTGGGCCTCGACCCAACTGGCAGAACCAGCCAGCCGCCCAAAGCCAGCCTCCCTTAACCCTCCCGATCCACACCAAACCCTAGCCCTATCCCCCCCGTCCTCCCACTCCCCCCCGATCTGGATCGGGATCCACCCGACGCTCGCCCTGCGAGAACCCAGCGCGCCCCGGCCCCGCTGCCCGTCGCTGGCCTCGCCGGAACACCTCGCCCTTCTCCTGAAGCCCGCCCTCGCTGGACCGCCTCCCCGCGGGATCGATTCGTCCTCGACTCCTACTTCTCGTCGTGCTCTGCACCACCTCGCCTTGGAGTCCACCCACATGCGCCGTCGACCACGCCCGCGCTGCCCGTCACCGACTCCTCCCCAAGCTCGTTGCCTAGACACCTACAGCTCCCCCCATGAGCTCCCCCTCTCCTTCGCTCTCTCTTGCATCACATCATCGTGCACTCGTACACGCACCGACACAAAGGCACGCGCTCGCCCCGTGCCGTGTGCTGCAAGACGCCTGTGATCTACCTCCTCGCGGCTGGGGCGTGCACCCCTTCAGCCCACAGTGGTGCTCTCGGCACCACCGACGGCGCCCTGGCCTCGCCTTTTCACTAAAAATAAAAATAAAAATAAAAATAAAAATGATTTAATAAAATTAATTATTAATTAATTAATTAATTAAGTTAACTAATCCTGATTAGATTAATCTAATCACTAATTAAATTAACTAATCTGTAATTAACCTAAACAGAGAATGACAGGTGGGTCCCACTGGACCCACACGTCAGGTTGACCAGGTCAATGGTCAACTTGACTGCTGACATCACCCTGATGTCATGCTGGCGTCATCATTTACTATTTTGGATAATGTTGGATTAAATAATTAATTAAATTCCAGAAATTAATAAAATCTTTAGAAAATCATATCTTTTAATCCGTAACTCGGATTAAAATATTTTCAACATGAAAGTTGCTCAGAACGACGAGACGAATCCGGATACGCAGTCCGTTCGTCCGCCACACACCCCTAACCTATCGAACTCGCAACTTCCCCCTCCAGCTCCTCTGCCCGAAAACACGAAACACCGGGGATATTTTCCCGGATGTTTCCCCTCTTAACCGGCATCACCTCATACCACGTTAGGTCACGCCTAGCATCGTTACTTGTCTTGTCATGCATCGATATGCATATGTTTACATGGTATTCATTGTTTCTTCCCCCTCTTCTCTCCGGTAGACTATGAGACCGACGCTGCTGGTGCCCGGTTCGACTACGGAGTTGGCGACCCTCTCTCTTGCGAGCAACCAGGCAAGCCCCCTTGATCACCAGATATCGCCTATTCTACTCTATCTGCTTGCATTAGAGTAGTGTAGCATATTCTTGCTACTCGTTATACCTATCCCGATGCATAGCTTTGTCCTTGTTACTCTGTTGTTACCTTTACGCAATCCTATATGCTTAGTATAGGATGCTTGTATTTTCATCTGTGGGCCTACATTCTTGTCCGTCTGCTGTGCTATACTATTGGGCCGAGATCACTCGGGAGGTGATCTCGGGTATATACTATATACCTTATACATGATACATGTGGTGACTAAAGACGGGTCGGTGGTGGAGCACCAGCAGTGGATCTTTGTGGCGAGGCGGCAGGCAGGTTGAGACCGCCTAGGAGAGAGGTGGGCCTGGCCTGTTCGGCGTTCGCGGATACTTAACACGCTTAACGAGATATTGGTATTTGATCTGAGTTGGCTACGAGCCTATACGCACTAACCAACTACGTGGGAGATATGGGCACTCGGCGTCGTGGTATCACCGGCACTTCGTGACGTCGGCGACCGAGCGCGCGCGGATTGGATCGAACGCCACTAGGCTAGGTGCGCTTCCGGCCGCCCACATAGCGTCTTGGTGTGCTCGAGGCGATGGGCCCTGACCCTGCGCTTAGGTTTAGACCGGTGCCGACCTCTCTGTTGAGCCTAGGTGGGGCTGCGGCGTGTTGATCTTCAGCGGTGGGCATGACCCAGAAAGTGTGTCCGCCAAATGGGATCAAGCGTGTTGGGTAAGTTGGTGCACCCTGCAGGAAGTTAATCTATTGAATAGCCATGATCTTGATAACAGGGCGACTTGGGCTGTACCTTGACCTTATGACAACTAGAACCGGATACTTAATAAAACACACCTTCCAAGTGCGGATACAACGGTGGTCGCCCTCTCTCAGGGATACGAGGAGGGATCGCGGGTAGGATTATTGCTATGTGATGTTACTTGGAGGACTTCAACCTACCCTCTTCTACCTGTTGCAAGGCGAAGGTGACGAAGCGTAGTCTTCGATAAGACTAGCTATCCCCTCTTATTCGGCATTCTGCAGATTCAGTCCTTGATATGGCCCTTTACACATATATCCATGCATATGTAGTGTAGCTCCTTGCTTGCGAGTACTTTGGATGAGTACTCACGGTTGCCTTGTTCCCCCTTTTCCCCCTATCTCTACTCGATTGCTGCAACCAGTCGATGGAGCCCAGGAGCCAGACGCCACCGTCGATGACGACTACTACCCCGGTGGTGCCTACTACTACGTGCATCCCGCGGACGACGACCAGGATTAGTTAGGAGGATCCCAGGCAGGAGGCCTGCGCCTCTTTCGATCTGTATCCCAGTTTGTGCTAGCCTTCTTATGGCAAACTTGTTTAACTTATGTCTGTACTCAGATATTGTTGCTTCCGCTGACTCGTCTATGATCGAGCACTTGTATTCGAGCCCTCGAGGCCCCTGGCTTGTATTATGATGCTTGTATGACTTATTTATGTTTTAGAGTTGTGTTGTGATATCTTCCCGTGAGTCCCTGATCTTGATCGTACACATTTGCGTGCATGATTAGTGTACGATTGAATCGGGGGCGTCACACCTATGTCATCCGGCGTCCCCTTTTGTATTTCGTTGTAAGCGGGTGTTAAACTTTCTCGGAATGGCCCAAGGTTTGCCAAGCGGCTTTGGTATACCACCGGTAGACCGCCTGTCAAGTTTCGTGCCATTTGGAGGTCGTTTGATACTCCAACGGTTAACCGGGTAACCGTAAAGCCCAATACCCCCTCCAAACTGGCCCAAAACCCATCTGAACCCCCTCCATGCTCTCTGTCGTTCGATCACGATCGTGGGGGCGAAAACCGCTCCTCGTTTGGAGTCTCCTAGCTCCCTCTACCTATATATATGTGCCCCTCCCCGAATTTTCGCGCAGTCTGTCGTGGAATTGTCACGGTAGATGTCCTCGTGAAAGGACTTAGTCGCAGGGCCATCGTGCGGGTTAACTTAGAGGGTTAAGCGGACACAAAGACACGAGAGTTATACTAGTTCGGCCCTTGATGAAGGTAAAAGCCTACGTCTAGTTTGTGATGGGATTGATGTGATTTGGCGCCTAGGGAGTAATAGCCGCCTAAGCCTCGAATTGTTCTGTCCCTAAACCGCCGTCGGGTCGTCCCCTTATATACGGGTTGGCCTTGGCCGGTCTCTGAGTCCCGAGGCCGGCTCATACAAGTGTCCGGCTCGGTCTCTTCTTTCTCTTATCTTACAGCACAAGTTACATGATTAAGGCGGTTTACATTTATGGACCCTAATCCGCCTCTGGGCTCCGGGCCTCATGCCTTCGTGGGCCCTAATTATGGACGAGGGTAAACCGGCCCCTTCAGGGCGGTTTATATTCAGTAGTTATATCCCCAACATTAGGCCCCAGATTGACTTGAACCGGTTCATGTTAATCTTCAACATCTTAGGAAACTCTGAATCTCCCTTCATATTTCGTAAACCGCCATCTGCTTGAACCGCCGTGACGTCATCCTCCGACCACAGCAACGGGGCGCCTTGACGTCATCCTTAATAAAGAAACCCAAACAGTAAGATTCCCTTCATTTAATACTATCCCGGAAATCGAGGCGACCGCTGCGCCGTCCGCCGCTTTTAACTCCTCGATTCTCGCGCTTGTCAATTACTCCGTTTCTTTATAAATAGACCGGCGGGCCCTTTCTCTTCTTTCTTCTTCCGCGCTTCTTCTTCCCCGCGACGCTCCAGCTCTGAAGCTCCGCCGTCGCCTCCGACCTTCGAACGCCGCGTCAGCGCCAGGCCGCTGCATCAACCTGATTGTACCAGAGGCTCTCGGCGCTCCTCCGCTGTTCTGCGCATCGGGTAAGGCCCCTCTTCAAGCCCTAGATCCGCATCTGAAGGTTCCTGTTCATCTCGTAGTTCATAGGCGTTCATCCTAGTTTCCTCATACCTGCTCTGCCATGGCCGTATTATTCAACCGTAGTATACATCCTGTGCGGCGACTGCTCCGCCGTCAGTTTAATTCTTTGTACACCTTTCTTTTTGTTCAGACCCTCTTGTTTAGAACGCACGAACTTTCCTGCCCTTTATAAGGCTTGCATAGGTCGCAGAATTTTTTTCTTACTGAATCTTCGGTAGATCCAAATTACCTCCATTCGCATGTGAAACCTGTTTCTGTCCACACTTAGCAGATTTTCCAGTTCTGTCTCTTTGGGCGGTTTGACTTTTGATAGCTAATCCGTCATACTCCATTAGTCCTCGATTAAACCGAATTGGAAACTGGCTGCGGTGCGGTTTAACATTGTATAATGTGTACGAACCGTTAACGGTGAATCATTTTCACATTTCCTTTGAAGTTTAGTCTTCGGAATGGCCAAACAATTCTCAGCTTGCAATTGGGTCCGGTCCAAGATCACTAAGACGCAACTCAACGGATGCGTCACCACTGGCGCTTTAGCTTCCAAAAATGTCCTCCACTGGCGTGTTCCGGATGCCGAATGCCCTCCCGATCCGCAAGAAGGAGAAGTAATTGTGTTTATGCAGCACTTAGACCGGGGATTCTGCCCGCCCGGATCAAAATTCTTCCGGGATGTCCTTGCAAGTTTTCAACTCCATCCACAGGATATTGGTCCGAACTCTGTGTCAAATATATGCAATTTCCAAGTTTTCTGTGAAGTCTATCTTCAAGAAGAACCATCTATGGAGCTGTTCCGGGATTTCTTTCACTTGAACCGCCGTACAGAATTTTCGGATGGTCCTAACACGGAGCTGGGCGGCGTTTCAATCCAGAAAAGGAAGGAAGTAGACTTTCCTCACGCCAAACACCATAGCCATCCGAAAGATTGGAACCAAACCTGGTTCTACTGCCGAAATACTGCTCCTAACAACGAGAATCCTTTGCCGGGTTACCGCCCTCACCGGCTTAGCAACCATCACCCGTTACCTTCACGCTTGACCGCCGCGAGAGCGGAAGAATTTTGCGCCTCAAATTATCAAACTCCGGGCTCTAATGGCCAATGGCTTAACTGGTGTGGACCTTGTGCGATGTTGGGTTTCTTGGGGCATCTTGCCATTAAGCCGCCGCCCCGGATTGATGCACGAAGACACTGGCAGCGTCCAAGACCCTCAAAGACGTCATGAGCTACCAATAACTGAGCTTGAAGTCACAGAGACAGTGAAGAGGATGCTTGATGAACCGATCTCTGTCTGCAGCCAAACCGGGTTGGCCCCATTCTGTGTTGCCAACAAACCACCTGCGGTAAGGCTCCGCTCACCGCTTTTCTGACATTAATGCCTTATATATTAATCCTTGTTACCTCTCAGGCTAACAGCTCCTTTTGGAAGCGGACCAATCCGGCCCGGGCTCCGCGTGTAAAGTCCAAGACCACCAAGAAGGCTGGCAAGAGGAAAACCGCCGAGTCTTCTGATCCGCCGGAAGACGAAGATTCAGAAGCTGAGGTAAAGCTTGATTTATCTTGTCCCTTTTTATTCTTCCTTTTATTGACAATTTTAACTCCCAGGATGATGCTGAAGCCAGTCATGCTGACCCTGTTGAGGTAATCTTTCTTTCTTCCGAATCCGATCTCGTGCCGGTTAAAAGAATTCGCCGCACAGTCCGGAAAGTGAAAAAAATCTCATTCCTGTGCTCATTTGAATCCAAACCTTTCCTTGAAGACACAGCCCAGGCTGAAGAGCGCCGTCACGACCCGCACGATGGTCAACAAATTACATCGTCCGGTTTACGGATACACCAACCCGGAGCGTCGTCCGAGGTGATTTGTTCTCCTGAAAATCGTTATCCTTTGAAAGGTTTCTTCCGATGTCCTCTCAATCCGTCGACCCAATTATCAGGCCTCTTCCAACTCATCTGGCGGTTCATCGACCACTCAAGCGCCTCCGCTTAAAGTTGCTTTGGGGTAAGCACCATACTACGCCAAGCCAATTCGGTTTATATTTGCGTTGGTCGGTTTATCTTACTCTAATTCTGAACATTGCAGCACCAAGGCTCGCTTGAGTAAAAAAGCGAAAACCCTTGACCCTACTGCGGATGTTGATCCGGAGAAGATCCCAGAGCAGCATGGCGAAAATCCTGAAGTCGCTAAAAATAGCTCTGCCGGGTTGAACCAAGACGACAACGCTGATCCGCCGAAATTGAGCGGATGCCCAAGTGGAAACCTCACATCCTGCTCCACCGAGTCCGGCCACAGAGCGGGTCGTAATTGTTGAACCGCCGAGCCGGAGTATGAAAACACCAAGCCCAAAGAAGACCGCCAATCTGGCCAGCCCGGCCAAAAGTGATGACGTTATAGTGACGGGCACTGGCTACACCACCCCTAGCCAACCGGTCGCTTTAGCAAAACACAGCACCAAGGAAGAGTCTACTACCATGAGTAAAGAGAAGGGGAAAACTGATCTGTCAGCTTATGACAACCTCTCTTCCCAAGAACTTCACTCCGGCTTTCTGAACCGACTCTACACAAGTCGTGACTTGAAGCCGGTCAGTAAATCGTATGAAGGGCGCTATGAGGTAAGGAGTTATGCCTCTTGTACTTTTGCTGTGTAGTAGCCCCCAAGGGTCGGTTCAACTTAGCATAATTAAACTGGCACTTAACTTTGTATAGAACTCATACGCCTTAAACTTCAGTGATGTAGCCCGCAAGGGCCGGTTCAACTTAGCATAGTTAAACCGGGACTTAATTTTTATATCCCCATAGCAAACTGAGATCAACTAGCCATTAGCCCCCAAGTGCCAAGTTGAATATTTGTATTGAGCTTGGGACTTTATAATGAAACAACTAACGTGCTCCATTTGTTATCAGAGTGAGATATACCAGCAAACCGTACAACTCAAGGACCTTCGTGCCAATCTGGAGACTCAACAAGCAGAAACCACCAAGGCCAAGGATGAATTGAAAACCGCCTTGGCCACTATGGAACAGCTCAAGGAGTGGTATAAATCCAAGCAGGCCAAGCTGGGACATCGAGAAGGCGGTTTGAAAAAGCAGGCGGAAGATCTTTGAAACGGCTCTTAAACCGGTGATGAGAAGAGCGGACGGACTAAAGCGCCAGATTAACGCCATGACCTCTGCCATCTTTGGTAAGAGATTTTGCACCGATTACCACTGTTTTGATATTTCCGCTGGTTTAACCTGAGCTATCTGAAACCGTGCAGAAGCGTATTGCTCATCGGGCTCGATGTGCGGAAGAAGCTCAAGGCCGCTTACGCTGATTGAGCAGCTGTATCTGGCGCCAATGAGTCATATGTGCCACATCGTGCGACAACACAGCTCCGTCCTTGATCAAAGATACCTGGACCGGCTATCCATGATTCGGCACAGCTTGAAAAGTTGAAATGATCCGCGGCCCGGCTGGCACTTTCTCGGCTCGACTCGCGCCAAAGGCGTGGATAGCGGACCTTGATCCGGTGACATAGCCAAGGGTTTCCCAGCGCTCAAGAGAACGAAGCCTTTGATAATGGCATACAAGCGAATAACAAAGGAGATCGTCATTGGCGAGTCAGCGGCAGCGAAGCCAACTGGCGGTTCACGCTCTTTCTACGATCACGAACAACAAGCGGGTGGAGTTTGTCATTCCAGAAGTGCGAGCCTTGTTCCTCTAATCCGTAAGCACACTTATGCCCCCGGCGTTGATCCGGCTGAGCTTATAAGTGAAGAGGCTGTCTTCGGGCCTTAAACCGGATTGGTGGTCTACCAATGACTTCCGGCCTTTGGGTGATGAAGAGGAAGAAGTTGAACCGGCGCCAGACGCCCCTCTTCCTCCGTCAACCCGGCGAGGAAGCTTAATCCGTCAAGCCGGGTGATGCATCGAAGCTACTAGTCATAACGCCATGCGAAATACCGGGCCTTGGAAGGCTTTGTAATAGAATAGCCAGACACTTTGTTTTGAACATGCCTTTATGCCCTCGATGCAGTAACCTTGGCGGAGGTGCTGATACTTTGGATTGAAGAATTGAAACCTTCAATTTATTTTGCTCGCAATCACAAATTCTTAAACTGCCACGGGGGCTTGTGTATTGACCGGCTTGTGACGCTTATATGCTTATATAAGAAAATATTGATGTATATGATCAAAACTTTGTGATACAAAATACCTGCCAGCGTCGGGCATGCGGTTGGCTGAGCCAACCCTTGAAGCGGAGGTTGCATAAACCATTAGCGTCAAGGAGACAACAGCTCCTAGCTTTAGAATGCGGTTTACCGGGTAAACCATGCGGGTCATATTAAGCCCCTGTTACTCCATAATGGGATGTTTAACGGGAAAAAAACAAACCGGAAAAGTTATCACGGATTAAACAATAAACCAAATTCGTCAATGGACTGGTTGAACCGATTTAAATGAGCAGTTATAAGAGAAATAGAGGAGCATAGGCAATGATAAAAATGTTTGCCAAAGAGGCTTTCTTGAGCCGATCGGATGGCGTTACCATGGTCGGACACGACAAAGCTCCCAATAAGGTGTAGCTATGGTTCAAGTCAGCAGGTCCCCAACCGAAACCGTGGCATTATGCCGATCAAGTGGCGTGGCAATGGTTGGGTTGACCAAGCCCCCAAGTGACTCTATGACCTTAGGCCGACCAAGAGGCGTGATCTGGTTCAGATGTGACCATGTCCCCAAGTGATCGATGGCTTTCGCCCATCAAAAGGTGTTGCATTGGTTGGACACGACCAAGCCCCTAGATGACATAAAAACTTCGAAAAGCAAGATCAAGGGATAAACCGGAGGCTGCTTTGAGACAACAACTCCATGTACCCAAACCGGATTTTTCTGAGCGGATACAGCGCTTTAGCCGAGGCTCCGGTTTATTGCTTTTATTCATAATATATACATTGTCATAATATGTACATAAGTAGAGCCGATGGCTCAGGTATAATAAGGCCGAAGATGAGCTATGTTCCATGGCCTGTTGGTCTCCTCTTCTGACGTGCGTGAGTCTTTACGCTCTCGAACATCAATCAGATAGTATGACCCGTTGTGCAGATTCTTGCTGACCACAAAAGGCCCTTCCCAAGGTGGGGATAGCTTGTGCATATCATGCGGTATTGAATGAGCGAAGCACCAAGTCTCCTTCCGAAAGGTTCGGTTACGACCCGCCGATTGTGATACCGCGAAGATCCTGGCGGTAAATCGCCGAGCGAGCAGCCGCCATATCTCGCTCTTCATCCGGTCGATCCAAAGCGCCCTGCCGTGCAGCCTCGTTATCTGCCTCAACATAGGCTGCCACGCGAGGTGAGTTATGACGGATATCGCTGGGAAGGACCGCCTCGCTCCATAGACCATCTGAGCGGTGTGTATCCGGTGGATCTGTTAGGGGTAGTATTTATACTCCATATCACGGATGGTAGCTCTTCTACCCAACAGCCCGGCGTCCTCTCAGTAAAGGGACCATAAGCGGGGTTTGATACCTCTCAAGATCTCTGATTAGCTCGTTACGCTTGACCATTGGACTGCGGGTGGGCCATGAAGAAACGTCAAGCGGATGTGCTCACGTTCACAAAACTCCTTCATGGCACCCTTGGACAAATTGGTGCCATTATCCGTGATGATCTGTGGAAATCCAAACGGAAGATCACCCTTTTATGAACTGAACCGCCGTGGCGCATCACACTTGCTAACGGGCTCGCCTCGACCCACTTTGTAAATTTGTCAACTGCTACCAGCAAGTGTGTTTTCTTGTCCTTGGACCTTTTAAAGGCCCCACCATGTCCAGCCCCAAGTCGCAAACGGCCAAGTAATTGGAATCATCCTCAATTCTGGGCGGTATGTGAGCATGTCTAGAAAACTTCGCAACCATCACATCGCTGACCAGATCCTCCGCATCGGCATGGGCAGTCAACCAATAAAACCATGGCGGAACGCTTTGGCGCCAAGGATTTTGAACCGGCGTGGTGACCACGGTCCCTTCATGGATCTCACGCAATATCTCACAGCCTTCCTCGGGGACACACAACACTGAAACGCCTACGACACCTTTGCAATGATGCAACTCGCCATTAACAATGGTCATAGACTTAGACCACCGAACTACCTGTCGGGCCAACGTCTCATCTTCTGGTAACTCGCCCCGGGTCATGTATGCCAAATAAGGGAGTGTCCAATCCGGAATGACATGCAAGGCTGCCACCAACTAAGCCTCCGGATCAGGAATAGCCAAATCTACTTCATCAGGAAGCTTGACTGACGGATTGTGCAGTACATCAAGGAAGACATTGGGCGGGACCGGTTTGGATTGAGAGCCCAGCCGGCTTAAAGCATCCGCCGCTTCGTTCTTCCGACGATCCACATGGTCCACCTGATATCCCTTAAAGTGACCTGCAACAATATCCACCTCCCGACGATATGCAGCCATGAGTGGATCTTTGGAATCCCAAGCACGATACTTCTTTGGGCCACCAAGTCCGAGTCACCAAAGCACTTAACCGGCTTAGATTCATCTCCTTAGCCATCCGGAGACCATGGAGCAAAGCTTCATACTCAGCTGCATTGTTAGTACAAGGGAACATTAAGCGGAGGGCGTAACAAAACTTTTCACCTCGTGGGAAGTCAACACAACTCCAGCCCCGAGCCCTCAATTGCTCGGACCCGTCAAAGTGGATGGTCCAATAAGTGATCCGGCTTTTCTTCAGCGCTTGCAACTCCGTCCAATCATTAATGAATTCCACAAGTGCTGGGATTTCTTGCCGTCCGAGGTACATATCGTAAACCGTCGGCCCAAGTTCTATAGCCCACTTAGCAATCCGCCCGATTGCTTATCGGTTCGTATGATATCGCCCAAAGGAGCTGGCCGACCACCGTGATGGGATGCCCTTGAAAATATTGCTTCAGCTTCCGCTTGCCATAAAACTCCATATACCAGCTTACGCCAATGCGGATATCTCGCTTAGACTCAATGAGCACCTCGCTGATGTAATAAACCGGCCGTTGAACCGGATATTCCTTCCTGCCTCCTACGCTCTACCACAATGGCTACGCTAACTGCCACGGCATTAGCAGCAACATATAGCGAAGCGGCTCTTTGTCAATGGGAGCGGCGAGAACAGCGGGTGGCCAACTGCCGCTTTAAGTCCTCAATGCTTCATTGGCGGTGAACTCGGACAAACCGATCCGTCTTCTTGAGCATCTGGTACAAAGGAATGGCCTTCTCTCGAGGCGGTGATAAACCGGCTTAAGCGGCAATCCGACCCGTAAGCGCTGGACATCATTGATGCACTTTGGCTTAGCCAAGGAGGTGATAGCCGTAATTTTCTCCGGATTAGCTTCAATCCTGTTGGACACAAGAAAACCCAATAACTTGCTGCGGAACACCGAAGACACATTTGGCGGGTTAAGCATCATTTTGTACACCCGCAAGTTGTCAAAAGTTTCTTTTAGATACTCAATCAACGTCTCCTTCTTCCTTGACTTAACCACAATATCATCCACATAAGCATGCACGTTCTGGCCGATCTGTTCGTGCAAGAAATTCTGTCATAATCTTTGATAAGTTGCTTGGGCGCTCTTGAGCCCAAAAGGCATAGATGCATAGCAGAAGGTTCCAAAAGGAGTGATAAACGCCGTCTTCTCCTGGTCCTTAACCGCCATCTTAATCTGATGATATCCGAATACGCATCAAAAAGCTCAACGCTCACAACCCGCCGTAGCATCAATAATCTGATCAATGCGGGGAGGCGAAAGGATCTATTGGACAAGCCTTGTTAAGATCTGTGTAATCCACACACATCGCCAAGTGCCATTCTTCTAAGGACCAACACGGATTAGCAAGCCACTCGGATGGAAAACTTCAGCGATAAACCCTGCTGCTAAGAGCACGCAACCTCCTCTCCAATGGCCTTGCGCCTTTCCTCGTTAAACCGCGAAGAAAGCGCTTTACCGGTCTGTACTTGGGATCAACATTAAGAGTGTGCTCAGCGAGTTCCCTCGGTACACCTGGCATGTCAAAAGGCTTCCATGCAAAAAATGTCCCGATTCTCACGGATGAACTCGATGAGCGCGCTTTCCTATTTAGGATCCAAGTTAGCACTGATGGTGAACTGCTTGGACGAATCGCCGGGCACAAAATCAACAAGTTTAGTCTCAGCCGCCGATTTAAACTTCAAATCTGGATCGTGCTCTGTAGTTGGCTTCTTCAACGGGGTCATATCCGCCGGATCAACATTGTCTTTATAATACTTTAGCTCTTCAGTGGCACAAACCGACTCTGCGTAAGCCGCATCACCTTCCTCGCACTCCAAAGCGATCCTGCGGCTCCCATGAACCGTTATCGTCCCTTTGTGACCCGGCATTTTTAGCTGCAAATAGACATAACAAGGCCGTGCCATAAACTTAGCATAAGCCGGCCGCCCAAATAGAGGCGTGGTAAGGGCTTTGAATTTTCACCACTTCAAGCGTCAATGTTTCCGATCTCGAGTCATGTTCATCCCCAAAGGCCACCTCCAGAGCTATCTTACCGACCGGGTATGCTGACTTGCCAGGCACCACACCGTGAAACACCGTGTTGGACGGCCTGAGATGCTTATCCGTTAACCCCATACGTCGGAAGGTCTCTTAGTACAGGATGTTGATGCTGCTCCCTCCATCCATAAGCACCTTGGTAAACTTGTATCCTCCCACCTGAGGTGCCACCACTAGGGCTAGCTGACCCGAATTGTAAACCCGGGGAGGATGATCCTCTCTGCTCCATACAATAGGCTGCTCGACCAGCGAGGTAATGCGGTGCGGCGGTTCAATAACATTGACTGCCCGCTTCAAGTTTTCGGTCTCGCTTGTCCAAGCTGGTGGTAAATACATGGTATCGTCCACCGTTCAAGCGCCGGATTACTTTGATAACCCGACTGCTGCTATTGTTGATTGTAACCACCTTGGTTCTGATTGTTCTGATTGTTCTGATTGTTCTGCCCGCTCGGGTTACCACCGAACCCTGGGCCGGAATTTCCTCCACCGTAACCCAGGGCGGACCCTGAACCGCCGCCGGGCCCTTGATCATACTGGAAAGCATTAGAACTTTTGAACTCCTGCATAATGTAACAATCCTTCCAGAGGTGGTTTGCTGGTGCCTCCTTCGTCCCATGCTTCGGACAGGGTTGATTCAATAGATAATTCAAACGATCCGGCTTGTGATTTGGCGCACCGCCCCGGTTTGATTGCTTACCCTTGCGCCGTTGACCCTTGTCCTGTGCGTTGGTGTTGGCTACGAAGCCCATGTTACCGTTTTCCTTATGCTTGTTTCCTCCATTACCTGCCGACTGATGATGCTGGCCTCTGGAGTTGCTGTTCTGTTTTCCCTTCCCTATTTCGTCATCCTCCTCAGACTCGGGATCCTTGGTACTATCAGAATCAGCATACTTTACTAAAACACCCATGAGAGTGCCCATGTCATTGCAAAAATGCTTCATGCGACCCAGCTTCAACTTTAACGGTTTGAACCGGCAGTTGCCTTCTAGGGTTAAGATCGCGGAATCAGGGTTGATCCGTCGAAGAATGTAAAACTTCCAAAGCGGCGCACTCCAATGGGTTGTGGATTCTCCTCCGCTCGGACACAAGCCGCCAAATCCACCACAGACATGGGCTATTTACAGGTGTCTTTGAAATTTTGAATGAACCGGGTCCGCAACTGGGTCCATGAACTGATGGAGTTGGGCGGCAAGTTCTTCAACCAAGTACGGGCCGTACCTTCTAACATCATGGTGAAATACTTCGCACACGCAGCTTCATCCACATCCAGCATCTCCATGGCCATCTCATAGCTTTCTATCCACGCTTCTGGAGCCAAATCGGCGGTATAATTGGGCACCTTGCGTGGCCCTTTGAAGTCCTTGGGCAAACGTACATTGCGTAAAGTGGGGACGAGGCAAGGCACCCCCAAAGAGCCAAACGTGACCCCAGGTTCGAAGATAGTCGGTCGAACCGGCGCGAGCTGATGATCCTCATGTTGTGCTGCTAACTCGGCCTCCCTACGTGCCCTGGCCCGGTCCACCACCACTTGAGTGTTTTCGAAGCCACCCGCCGGGTTGTTGCCTTGGCGGACCGCGCTCGCGCATTGCTTGATCTGGCGGTTCGTCTGCGTGCGGCTATAACTCCGGCTTAGGCGGGGTGGAGTGGATCCGATCCCGATCCGTATGAATCGCTTCTGTTGAGCGGGGCCGTCCGAGGAGCTCTTTTGCCCGGCGTGTTTCTACCGCTGCGGTGAATCGCCGATTGAATCGCCCAACCGTGCCGCAGCCGCAACAAGGTTATCCATCGGGTTGGAGTAGTGACCGGAGGTGTCTCGACACTGAAGCGCCGGCATGATGGCGAGGCAGATCTATCACACGGGGCTGAATCGGCGCGCCCGTCCCAGGTGCTTCCGGCCGGTTCACCACCGGCGGCGGATTACTAGTCCCTGCCCCTGGGGTATTGAAGAGGTCTCTTCCCTCGAAAACCGAAGGCAAACGGGATCTGTACTTTCTTTTCATGACTTCATGTGACGCGCTCTGATCCAGCATGAGCCTATAAGCCTGCGCATCAAAAGCGGCCCGTTCCGCCGCCATCCTCACGTCCGCGGCTGCCAGATCCGCTTTAGCCTTAGTGATTTGTTCCTTCACCTTTGCAATCTCCGCGTTGTGCAGGTCTTGATCCGCCGGATTAGCCTCCGCCATGAGCACAACCAATGCGTCGAATAGCTCTGATAAAACTTGAGCCGGCGGGCGCACAGGGCCTCTTTCCCCGGCTGCCATCACCGCTGCTGAACCGGCTACCATGGGCGCCCGTGATCGAAGAGTGAAGCGCCGCTTGTGTACCGCCATGAAGATTCCAACCGGTTGGGCAGATCAAAGGTCCGAATACTCTCCTGTCGGAACAGCCCCGATCGGCCATCTTGCGCTGGTGCAGAGACTCGGTTTCTCCGGTCGACGACTTCGTCATCGAGTAGACAACGGTTTCACCGCCGGATGCTGATCCGCCCTCACGGTCTCCTCCGTGGATGACTCCACTTAAAGCACGCTTGACAGCCGGTTTAGCCAGGCAGGATTCTTCTTCGCCCGTGAGCCATCTCGACGAGGTCGGTGCAGATGTCCGGCCCAGGCCCAGCTCACCGATCTTGCCGATGAACACGTGTATGCCACCAAAGGGGACCGGTACCCGTACTCAATCGAGCCGGCCTCGGGCCCCATCTGCATCGTCGATGTAGAGCCCGCCGCGATGACTCTTAGTCATCCGCCCACAAGATAGCCTTCGAGCCCTTGAACTTGCCCTCTAAGATCATCAAACCATCGGCGATAGCCCCACGGTGGGCGTAAGCTGTCGTGGAATTGTCACGGCAGATGTCCTCGTGAAAGGACTTAGTCGCAGGCCATCGTGCGGGTTAACTTAGAGGGTTAAAGGACACAAAGACACGAGAGTTATACTAGTTCGCCCTTCGATGAAGGTAAAAGCCTCACGTCTAGTTTGTGATGGGATTGATGTGATTTGGCGCCTAGGGAGTAATAGCTTCGCCAAAGCCTTGAATTATGCGTCCCTAAACCGCCGCTGGTCGTCCCCTTATATACACGGGTTGGCGCTTGCCGCGGTCTCTGAGTCCCGAGGCCGGCTCATACAAGTGTCGGCTCGGTCTCTTCTTTCTCTTATCTTACAAAGACAAGTTACATGATTAAGGCGGTTTACATTTATGGACCCTAATCCGCCTCTGGGCTCCGGGCCTCATGCCTTCGTGGGCCCTAATTATGGGCGGGTAAACCGCCCTTCAGGCGGTTTATATTCGTAGTTATATCCCAACACAGTCCAAACCTAAAATTCCCCTCGCGCGCGGCCGGACAAAGTCGCCGCCGCCGCCCGCCAATCGCAAGAGCGCCACGTAGCACCCGGCCACCAGCGCGCCGCCGCCCGCCAGAGCCCAGCAGCCGCCCCTGCGCCCGTCTCCCGCGTCGCCGCCACGCCCTGGCAAGAGCGCGTCGCCGCCGCTCGGTCCCCGCGCCCTCCGCCGCCCTACGCCGCCAGCGCTCCGGCGCGCCGCCTCGAAACTGCTCAGCGCGCCCGACCGCCCCGCTCGCCAGCCGGCCGCGCCTGCCCGCCGCAGGAAGCCGCCGCCCAGCGCCTCCGCGGACCTCGTCGCCGCCGCCCGCCTCGCTGGCCGCCCGGCCTTCCCGCTCACCGAGCCCCGGCACTGCCAACACGTCGTCGGATCTGGGCGGGTGGATGAGATCCACCCGTCCCCGATCCAAACACACGCCCCCGCGCCCGGATCTCTTCGTCCCGTTCGACCCCGTCCAACTTTTCGTAGGGTAAAATTCTGCTAAGTCCTTGAATTTTTGCATAATCATGCCATGTTCATCGCATCATAACTTGCTGCATACTGCTCCGTTTCTTGCGTGTAATATGTCAAATTGTTCGTCTCAACGAGTACTTCATTTAGTTGCATTGTGCCTCGTTCATTTGAGTTCATCTTGATGCTTGAATCTTCATTGAAAGAGTGCTATATAATGTTAACCTGCTGAAACTGTTATAACTTGTTGATTTGTCATTTTTGTTGCATTTGATGTGTGCATCCTATGAGGTTGATGTCTACATGTGTTTTGAACTACATCATGCCATCTTTACAGGGGTTCTTGCCATGTATTTTTGTGAGTTGTGTAGTAAGTGCATCAAGCTTGTTAAGTAGGGTACTTGCTGTTACTGTTTTGCTTGTCTGAATCTGTTATTTCGTGAAGCTATGTAAACCTGCTGCTACAAGTCATTCTATGCATAATATGGAGATGTTCACTAAGGATGTTTTGTTATAAATGTCTTGCTCTATCCATCCATGACCTTTGTTGCAATTATAGTCTGCCGTAACTTGTTGTAATCTTGCTCTCAATTTGCTAAATAATGTTGCTGTCAGCCTGTTAACTTTAAGTTCAATGTTGCCATGATTGTTGTTAGTGATCCATGCATTCTATGAACTTTATATTCCCATTCTTAGCTTCATAATCATGTCTTCTTACTGTGAGTTGCCTTGACATGCCATGTATTACTCTGTGGTGAGTGCTTCAAGCTCACCAACATGCTTACTTATTGTTGTTCCTGCCATGTATGAATCTGTCATATAACTTGCCATGTTTACATGGGTGCCATCATATCTTCTGATCCTTTTTGGCTCATGGTCAGTAAAGGACTATTGTTCTATTCAATTAGTAGGTTCATGACATGCCTTTGTTTGCCATGATAAGTTCTTGTAGCATGTTTTTTGATATCTCTAAACATTGCAACCTAATGTTATTTTCTGCAAAGTCTGAACTGTTGTTATTTGCAATCTTTCCATGTGTGTTTGAGCATGCTCTAGTGATTTCTGGAGATAGCTCAGTGTTCATGTTTTGTTATGCTTTACCTGTACATCATGCCCATGCCTTTTGTTTTCTTGTTGAGATCCTGTAGCATGTTGTTTTGGTGCTAGGAATATGCCTAGTTGCTGTTTTGGACAGATTGTTGCTATAACGTGTATAGTGTATGTGTTGCACCGTTGCTCCGTTTTGAGTGTGCTCTATATGAAACTTGCTTAGAATTGCATGTTGTTTCATATTATCATGTTGCATCCTTGTTTTGAGGTGTTTGCTTGATGTTTGTATGCATTTTGCATCAATGCCATGTTTAATTTGTTTTGCTCATATCTTCTAGGCCGTAGCTCCGAATTAAATGAACTTTATATGTAACTTGACTAGAATTTCATGTAGATCATCTTGGTGCATATTAACTTGCTGTTTAACAACTTGAATATAAGGTTTATTCAGATCTGGACCAATTTCGAAATTTGCATATGAGGACTTACCGGATTTGTTATATGTTGTTTCCGGCCTCATTTAATCTTGTCTTGATGTGTTGTTCTTGTATGCATCATCCCTTCACATGAGTAGCCTCATCTAGCTTTGTCATGCATCGTGTCTTGTTCATGTGTGGTGTGTTTACCATGTTGTGTGCTTCTTCTCGATAGTTCCCGTTTCGTTGCGATCGTGAGGATTCGTTCATCTACGCTTGGTTCGTCTTCGTGGCTTCATCTTCTTCATGGACTTGTTCTTCTTCCTTGCGGGATTTCAGGCAAGATGACCGTCACCTTCGATCTCATTACTATCATTGCTATGCTAGATGCTTCGTTCTTTCGCTATGCTGCGCTACATATCACTTGCTGCTCAAGCCTCCCAATTTGCCATGAATCTCTAACCTTTGTCACCCTTCCTAGCAAACCGTTGTTTGGCCATGTTACCGCTTTTGCTCAGCCCCTCTTATAGCGTTGCTAGTTGCAGGTGAAGATGAAGATTGCTCCATGTTGGATTATGTTTATGTTTATGTTCGGATATCACAATATCTCTTATATTATTAATGCATCTATATACTTGGTAGAGGGTGGAAGGCTCGGCCTTATGCCTGGTGTTTTGTTCCACTCTTGACGCCCTAGTTTTCGTCATATCGGTATTATGTTCCCGGAATTTGCGTCCCTAACGCGGTTGGGTGATTTATGGGACCCCCTTGACAGTTCGCTTTGAATAAGACTCCTCCAGCAAGGCCCAACCTTGGTTTTACCATTTTCCTCACCACCACCTACTTTTCCCTTGGGAGTAATTAACCCAAGGGTCATCTTATTTAGCCCCCGGCCAATGCTTGTCTAAGTGTTGGCCTGAACCGAGTAGATCGGGGCCCCTCGGGAAACTCGGGTCTGGTTTTACTCAGAGGATGTCTCATCCGTGTTGCCTCGAGAACGAGATATGTGCAGCTCCTATCGGGATTGTCGGCGCATCGGGCGGCTTTGCTGGTCTTGTTTTATTGCTATCGAAATGTCTTGTAGCCGGGATTCCGAGACTGATCGGGTCTTCCCGGGGAGAAGGAATATCCTTAGTTGATCGTGAGAGCTTATCATGGGCTAAGTTGGGACACCCCTGCAGGGTTTGAACTTTCGAAAGCCGTGCCGGCGGTTATGTGGCAGATGGGAATTTGTTAATATCCGGTTGTAGTCAACTTGAAGTAAACTCTTCTAAAATACACCAACCGTGTGCGTAACCGTGAGTGTCTATTTTCGGGGTTGAACGAGAGGAGAACACGGCTTCCGGGTTATGTTTGACGTAAGTAGGAGTTCAGGATCACTTCTTGATCATTAGTAGTTGACGACCGTTCCTTTGTTTCTCTTCTCGCTCTCATTTGCGTATGTTAGCCACCATATATGCTTAGTCGCTGCTGAAACCTCACCACCTTACCCCTTCCTTACCCTTTAAGCTTTGCTAGTCTTGATACCCATGGTAATGGGATTGCTGAGTCCTCGTGGCTCACAGATTACTACAACATTAGTTGCAGGTACAGGTTATGCGATGATCATGATGCGAGAGCGATGTTTGCTTACTTTGGAGTTCTTCTTCTGCTTCTTCTTCGATCAGGGGATAGGTTCCAGGTCGGCAGCCTGGGCTAGCAGGGTGGATATTGTTTGAGTTTCTGTTTATGATTCATCCGTAGTCGGATGTTGATCTTGTATGTTGTATTGTTGTATTCATGTGACATTGTATGTCTTGGTTGTATCCCTATGTATTATGTAATGTTGATGTAATGATATCCACCTTGCAAAAGCGTTTCAATATGCGGGTCTATCCTTGGTGGGACCTTCGAGTTCCTTTTGGACAGGGTCGCTTATTGGGCGTGACACTACCCCCCCCCCCCCCGGCCTCTCACTCTTCCCCTATATCCCCGAAACCAATAAGACCATCCCTTTGTTTAATTCCCGCCTACATGCACCATCGATATATAGTAGTCTACCTCGGTGTCTTTCGAACAAACACTTTCTCTCGATGTCGACTCCTCTCACGTGCACACACCTTCTGTTCCCTCTCTATGGGAATTTTCTCTCTCGCACCCCATCGTTGGTGGCCTCTGCCATACACATCACCTCTCTATGATGAAGCCATGCACACTTAAATTACATCCGCCACAGAGGACCCCGCGGCACACACACACACGCGCACACACACACACACACATACACACGCACGCACGCACCCCCCCACACACACACTAAGACTCCATTTCTCTCTCTCTCTCTCTCTCACACACACACACACAAACTAAGACTCCATCTCTCTCTCTCCTCCCACACACACACACACACACACACACACACACACACACACACACACACACACACACACACTAAGAGTCCATCTCACACACGCAAGCTCTAGGCGGAGTATTTGTTCCTAACACCCTTCATCCAACCTTACCCTTATGATAAACAATCACCTTTATTTACTTGCATAACATGGACAAATTCCACTTTACTTTAGTAGTCAGCAAACTTATCATCTATACCCTTATAAAAAAAACGAGTTGGCGGTGATGGTGTGCCTGCCATCTTGTAATACAGACTGTATGATCTATATCTGAGGATAGAAAGCAAACTATGATAATTTTACAAAAGATACCCGCACCTCTCTCCACATCATTATCACCTGCAGCCTCATTGCTCAGAAATTAAAAAAGGAATAAGTATCTGGAACAATCTAGCATGCATGGTGGCCGCTGCCCCTGCCGGCACCGTCCATCCCCATGCCTCCGCCCATTCCGACCACCAGTCACCCCCACGCTCCACTCCTCCTCGCCTTATCTCTCATCTTTCATTTTTTCGATGACATTCTCGAGATAGCAGTTTTCCGATAAAATTCTCGAGATATCATTAGTTTTTACACATGGGATTACTCCTGCATGGGTCAATCACAACACGTGTTTTGTAAAAAAATGACTATTGATGTTCCATGCAATGCACGAGAATCTTGCTTGTAATTATATAACGCAAATCACGAGCAGGAAGTGACATTTTTTTGACACAACCACGTTAACATGGCCATGTAAATTACTAGCTAAAGTAAATACCATTATACTTATATCCCAATGCAAAAGTTGAGTACATGTCCGAAGAGTAGAGTCGCACACACGCACTCTGTCTCTCAGGATCTCTCTCACACACACACACCATTTATGTGACACCCACTTAAACAGACACGTATGTAACAATTTGTGCACCCGCGGGTACACGTGATGCTGCGCATTTATTTAAGCCGGAAGGCGAACCCAAACAGTAGCTGCATTCATTCCCCTCCCGCCGGAGCGGCGCTTTAATATGGAAATTTTGGTGGTCATGCATGCATCTTTTTGTGCTAGCACTCCTATATAAGGATTGATCGTCGCTTTCATGGACGTGCGGGCGATGGAAGAGGAAGGAGAAGGGAAGCGGGCTATGGAGTAACATTTTTTACCACAATTTCTTAGGAAACTGAGAGCAATAATTGAGTAGTTTTGCAAACTACCAGTACTACACCTGAAACGGTTCAAAACCTATACTCCCTTGCCAGCGCGCGCTTCCCGCATGTAATGTTCAGCGTCGCCCTGGAGCGTTATGTCACGCCCAAGATGCGACTCTATCCTAAAGGAACTAGATGGTCCCACCAAGGATAGAAGTGCATCTTGAAGACGCTTTGGCAAGGTGGATATCATTACATCAATATTACATAATAGATGGCGTTACATACATAAGGCACAAATGCCACAAGAATACATCAACATCATATACAAGATCAACATCCGACTACGGATGAAACATAAACAGAAGCTCAAACGACATCCACCCTGCTAGCCCAGGCTGCCGACCTGGAACCTTTCCCCTGATCGAAGAAGCAGAAGAAGAACTCAACGCAAGCAAGCATCGCTCTCACGTCATGATCATCGCATAACCTGTACCTGCAACTGGTGGTGTAGTAATCTGTGAGCCACGAGGACTCAGCAATCCCATTACCATGGGTATCAAGACTAGCAAAGCTTAAAGGGAAAGGAAGGGGTAAGGTGGTGAGGTTGCAGCAGCGGCTAAGCATATATGGTGGCTAACATACGCAAATGAGTGCGAGAAGAGAAACAAAGGAACGGTCGTCAACTAGTAATGATCAAGAAGCGATCCTGAACTCCTACTTACGTCAAACATAACCCAGAAACCGTGTTGTCCTCTCGATCAACCCCGAAAAGAGACACTCACGGTTACGCACACGGTTGGTGTATTTTAGAAGAGTTTACTTCAAGTTTACTACAACCGGATACTAACAAATTCCCATCTGCCACATAACCGCGGGCACGGCTCTCGAAAGTTTATACCCTGCAGGGGTGTCCCAACTTAGCCCATGATAAGCTCTCGCGATCAACGAAGGATATTCCTTCTCCCCGGGAAGACCCGATCATTCTCGGAATCCCGGCTACAAGACATTTCAACAGCAATAAAACAAGACCAGCAAAAGCCGCCCGAATGTGCCGACAAATCCCGATAGGAGCTGCACATATCTCGTTCTCGGGGCACACCGGATGAGCAAGACGACGGGTTGGCATAGACCCTGGTTGCCCAGGGGGCGCCGGACATCGCTCGGTTTGGACCAGCACTCAGAGGAGAACTGGCCCGGGGGCTAAGATAAAGATGACCCTCGGGCTCCGGAAACCCAAGGGAAAAAGGGCATATGTGAGGCAAATGGTAAAACCAATGTTGGGCCTTGCTGGAGGAGTCTTATTCAAAGCGAACTATCAAGGGGGTCCCATAAATCACCCAACCGCGTTAGGGACGCAAAATCCGGGAACATAATACCGATATGACAGAAACTAGGGCGGCAAGAGTGGAACAAAACACCAGGCATATGGCCGAGCCTTCCACCCTTTACCAAGTATATAGATGCATTAATAATATAAGAGATATTGTGATATCCCAACATAATCCTGTCCGCCATGGAGCAATCTTCATCTTCACCTGCAACTAGCAACTCTATAAGAGGGGCTGAGCAAAAGCGGTAACATAGCCAAACAACGGTTTGCTAGGAAGGGTGACAAAGGTTAGGGGCTATCATGCAATTTGGGAGGCTTGAGCAGCCAGTGGTAGGTAACGCAGCATAGCGATAGAACGAAGCAACTAGCATAGCAATGATAGTAGTGAGATCCAGGGTAGCGGTCATCTTGCATGAAATCCCGCTAGGAAGAAGAACGAGTCCATGAAGAAGATGAAGCCATGAAGACGAACCAAGTGTAGACGAACGAATCCTCACGATCGCAACGAAACGGGAACTATCGAGAAAAGCACACAACATGGTAAACACACCACACATGAACAAGGAATGATACTCAAACAAGTATGATGCATGACAAGGCTACATGAATCTACCCATTGCAAAAGATGATGCATACAAGACCAACACATCAAAGCAAGTTTAAATGAGGCCGGAAACAACATATAACAACTCCGGTAAGTCCTCATATGCAAATTTCGAAATTGGTCTAGATCTGAATAAACCTTATGTTTCATTTATTAAATAGCAAGTTAAGATGCACCACGATGATCTACACGAAATGCTAGTCAAGTTACATATAAAGTTCATTTAATTCGGAGCTACGGCCTAGAAGATATGAGCAAAACAAGCTAAACATGGCATTGATGCAAAATGCATACAAACATCAAGCAAACACCTCAAATCAAGGATGCAACATGATAATATGAAGCTACATGCAAAATCAAGCAAATTTCATATAGAGCACACTCAAAACGGAGCAACGGTTCAACACATACACTCCATACAAATTTAAAGGACAAGCTGTCCAAAACAGCAACTAGGCATAATGCAAGCACCTAAACAACAAGCTACAACATCTCAACATACTAAACAAAGGCATGGGCATGATGTACAGGTAAATCATGACAAAACATGAACACTGAGCTATCTCCAGAAACAACTAGAACATGCTCAAAAAGACATGGCAAGATTGCAAATAATAACAGGTTCACAGGACATGGCAGAAATAACATCAGGTTAACATGTTTAGAGCTATGAAGCAACATGTTACAGCAAGCTATCAAGTCAAACTAGAGCACGGCAAGAATCTAATCAAAGCATATAACAAAAGTCCCTTAGTGACCATAAGACAAAAGGGATGATAAAATACAGTTGCAAGCATGTGAACATAGCAAAAACATAAACAGATTCAGACTTTGTGAAAAACTGGAGCATGGCATAAACAGATAACAAGTAGGATTGTTAACGAGCTCGATGCACTCACTACGAGGCATTACATGACAAACTAAGCATACACCCAGCAACTAGAGATGGCATAGAAGCTATAAATGGCAAGAACAACATCATAACATACACGGACCAACTACAACAACCTTGGCAAAATTGAATAACATGTAAACAACCTGCCAGGAAACATTTTATAGCAAAAGTACAGCTCGATTGTCTCAAGCTATGGCACTCCATAATTTCAAACAAGGGCATGGATGGATAGAGAATAACCATATGTTCAAAACATCCTTACTGAAGTATCTCAAAATAAGCATGGATCTCTCGGTAGCATCAAGTTTACATGGCATAAAAATATCAGCAGAACAGGGGCTGAAATCAGCAACATCATGAAGCCTAGTTTGCATGCTTGTGCAAAGTAGCATGTAAAGATGGCATGGCATACACCCCTGTAAAGATGGCATGGCATATTACAAAACACATGTTGGACTCAAGTTCATAGGATGCACACATCAATCATGGCAAAAATGACAAAAGTGCATGTTCTGATAAGAATCTGAAACTAACATCACATAGCCCTCTTCTAACAGCATTTCGGGCATCAAGATGAGCTCATATGTAAATGCTGCAATGAGATGAAATGATGTACTCGTCGAGTCGAACAATTTGACATATTGCACGAACGAAACGGAGCTACGGATGCAGAGATATGATGGCATGAACATGGCATGAAAATAACGAAAATCTGGGACTTGGTGGATTTCGGGGAAGTCAACCTTCGTTTGACCGGATCCAGATCTGACGCGTGCAGATCGAGGATGGCGGGGGCTCGCCAGAGTTGCCACCGGAGAGGAAGAAGAGGCGGCGGAGGGAGCTCGCCGGCTCGGGGGCACGGGGCCACGGCGGAGCTCGCCAGGTGAGGGTGGCCATGGCGGGAGGCGATGGAAGCGGCGGCGGGCGCGGCAGGCGGCAAGCGGCGGATACGAGGCGGGCGGCGCGGGAGGCCGAGCTTCGCGGAGGCGGGCGGGCGGGCGGGCGGGCGCCGGCGAGAGGCGGCGGCCGACCCGGCGACGGGCGCTGGAGGCGACGGCTGGGCGGCAGCCGGGATCGGGCTCAGCGGGCCCGCTTAGGCTCATGGGCCGGGCGGCGGGCGCGGGAGGAGAGAGAAGGGGAAGGCGCTGAGGTGGCGGCGCGTGAGTGGAGGAGGGAGGCGGCGGCGCTGACGTGGCGTCCTCCGATTCGTCGGAGCGACGTGGCGTCGGCGGTGGACACGTCCGGCGCGGAGGCGGACATGTCCGGCGGTTGGGAGGAGTTTGGCTAGGGTTTGGACTGCGCGAAAATTCGGGGGGAATGACCTATTTATAGATAGAGGGAGCTACGAGAGTCCAAATGAGGAGCGGTTTTCGGCCACGCGATCGTGATCGAACGACTGGGAGCATGGAGAGGGTTAGGATGGGTTTTGGGCCACTTTGGAAGGGGTGTTGGGCTGCAAAGAGAGAGGGGCTTTACGGTTACCCTGTTAACCGTTGGAGTACCAAACGACCTCCAAATGGCACGAAACTTGACAGGCGGTCTACCGGTGCTATACCAAGGCCGCTTGACAAACCTCGGTCCATTCCGAGACCGTTTAACACCCGCACACGAAAAGAGGCAAAAGGGGGCGCCAGGAGACATAGGAGTGCCGGATTGGAAAACGGACAACGGGGAAAATGCTCGGATGCATGAGACGAACACGTATGCAAAATGAAATGCACATGATTACATGATATGAAATGCAGATGATGACATGGCAAAGTGCAACACGCAAGCACATGACATGGCAAGGACGGCGAATAACTGGCAAACACCTGGCGCATCGAATCTGGGGCGTTACACGTTAGTGCCGCATTAATGCCCGGCCAGAGCGGATGCGACCTCTCACTGGCGCCGACTTTGAAGTGGCGCAACGGCCGAGAGAGCGCCGCTTCCCGGTGCACGCGACTGCTCCGCGTCGAGACTGGCCATAGGCCCTGTTTGGATCCATGGTTTATAGTTAGTTTGAGCTAGTTGGGGCTCAAATAGCCCTAAAGTATCCAAGCATGAGGGTTTAAATTGGAGCAAGTTGCACCGAACCCAGCAAAAAAAACTATCCCACCCAAGAGGTGCTAACTGGAGATTGTTCTCATTGGGACCACTGAAAAATCACTTTTCTCTCTCCATGAAGTGCATTTATTGTCAATCTAACCCTGTCACCCAAACACCTCTTTGGCTACAGTTAGTTCAGGGTTAGTCATGACTTAGTCTAACCTCTAGCTAAGTTAGAGTATCAAACAGGAGCAGTATAGGACATGCAAGTTGCTCAAAGCATACAGGCAAATTCGTACATGAAAGGATTTTTTTTCTTTTTGAAAACGGAATGTGAAAGGAATTTTTTTTTAGAATGCTCTTGGCATGTCGCTAACATGTGATAGTTAACCGACCTCAATAGACGGCAGAAACGCCAGCCCGCCGCACTTTGATATAGAGACGAGGAGGGAGAAGCGATACAGGCTGCTGGATTACTAGAGATAGGTGTCGCACAGAAGCCAAGAAATATGGTGATAGCGTGGGTTAGCCATGTACTAGTATGATGTAACTACACTGGGCTGCCGTGTTTCGTACTCTTCCAACCCACCGTGGAGATGATTGGTTAATTTTGTATCTCTGGATAATATTAAATATTATGAGTGCAGGCGCTCCACCACGAGTTTCCTTGCTCCTTCTCGGTCGTCCGGAATCTATGTTCTTTCACTCTATTTTTTACGCAAGCTTTGTTCATCTTTTGCCAACACGAGATACATCTAGCATCAAGGTGCACGTGTTATGCAAGGATCGTTCCATCTATATGAAGAACACGTGGGACTGGAACTACGAGATGGACATGTACCTAGGAGTGGACGTACGAACCTGAGTAATGTAGCGCAGTAAGTGAAGTAGAGAGGCACAAATGGTATGAGCATGCGTGGCATATAGGGTGTGTTTGGTTGCATTCTCGTCTCAGCATAGTTGTTCCCTCTTCATGCATGCTCAACTCAACACCCCTCTTCATCTATGCTCTCTTCATGCATGCTTCTAGTGTATTTGTGCTAAACTAGTGTGGACTCATGCACCCTCCATACACTCTACCAAACACCCAAAAATAGGTCGAGAAGGGAACTCTTGGGCGGCATTTGTCTCTTACTATGTACTACCACTAAATGTTGTACGTGCAATGCACGGTGATGTTATGGAGTACGTGACTAAGTACTCTACTACTACTATATTAGTTGGAGGCACATATTAACTTTTATATTTGTTTACGTGTATGCCCCGAGGCCTTCCAACTAGACGTGTATTTCTCTCCAGGTCACACTTTGTATCGTTCATACCACTAAGTACTACTACGTGTGGTCTCCGACCTAGAAGTGGAAGAAGTGGAGACGCTCTACCACGCTGTTTTTTTTATGTTGGGCTCTAGCACGCTGTTCATGTCCCACTCCTTACCCTGACGTGTGGGACATCCAGCACGTGCCGTGTTTGGCACCCTTCGTCGTAAGAGTTGAAACACTAGCATTCATCAGAAATAAAAAATGATTATAAATCGGCAGTGATACTATTTTTTTTGTGAACCAATCAGCATTGATACTATACCACGCGGTTTCCTTGCTCCTTGATATCGGAAAGAATACTTCCGTTCGCCAACATGTGGGACGTCGACCATCCTGGTTCACTTGCCATGCACGCAGAACTCCAAGGGAGAGTCACCCAGGTCGTCGCGCCGCAGTAACAATGACTAATGAGTTGTCAAATCACAGGCCCACTTCCCACTATGAAGTTGCTCGGACGAAGGAACCATCATGACTTCGTTGAATTCCGCTTCTTGAAGAAAACTACTGTACCAGCAGTACTGCTAGCTACAGTAGTTACTCCAACAGAGGCCTCCTTTCGTTCATAGAATAGGAATATGAAAAGCATAGGAAGTGAGATGACATGCATCTCAATTCCTATAGAGAAAGAGATGCCATTTGATGCTTAGGATAGGAATTTTTCCATTTAGTCTGGTAATTTGCTCTAAAAACTACAGTAGTAACTAGTACTCAGACACAGACACACACACTAACTACTAGTACTACTACTTCTCACATGCTGGCCAGACGCCGTCGTTCTCCTTCCCGGCTTTGTCGACGACACCCCACCGTGCTTGGATCTCCGCCAACCTCTCTGCAGCAGCGCGTGCGTCCTCTTCTTTCTTGCGGCGACGGGCCTCTCTTTTCTTGACTGCTTTCTGACTTTTCCACTCCCTCTGTGCGGATTTCGCCGCCTCCTGCTCTACCGCCCAGTCGGCCTTGGCAGCTTCAAATTCTGCCCACATAGGTGTGAGGTCGCGAGCGGCGATGAACTCGGCACGACGGGATGCCACCGCTTGCCTACCATTCTGTGTGCGGTCGTGGGCGGCGAGGAACTCGGCACGGCGGGATGCCATCACTTCCTTACCGGTTAGTGTGCGGCGCGGTGGCATGAACGACGCTTGGTGACAGCTCTGGGGTGGAGTGGCCGGACAACCGTAAAGTGCATTGGTTTGTCAAGATCTCAAGGATAGAAGACGAAAGAAATTTAGATTCCCCTTCAATCCTGGTCATTTATTACCGAGTAAAATGCATTGTCGGTCATTGAACTTGTCTTGATAGCTCACTTTGATCATTGTATACGAGATATGGTGATTATACGGTCACTGGCTCAGTGTATAGCTTCTTATTTGTCTAGTTGACCAGTCAAATAGTCCGCATGCGCCTCATCAGCTCGTGCTCTTTATCTATCTATCTATGCGGGCCTACCTGTCAGTGGAGAAAGAAATAAAAACCAAAATTATGCGTATGTGACATTACTGTTTGGACGTTTGCTGGAGGCCTCCGCAAAAACCGAGCATGTATTCAACTGGCTCAACACCAATGGTCATCACAACGACAATCTATAAAACAACCTAGCTAGAGAGGGTACTATGGTGCGGAGTACGAACTATCATGAGCAACCGATCATAGTGCCACTTCACACGAGTGTGTGTCTGATCGATTTGTCCATTATTCGTAAGTTATGTATGGTTGTGTGGTGTCTAATGGTGGTCGTCGAATGCTAGCTTGCGACAAGAGCGGTTGCATGGACGCCTGGTTGTCAATACGTGTCGCATACGCTTCAAAGGCTCGTCATCCATGAGTTCACATTTTACCACCACACCAGCGTCTGACCGCCCTAGCCTACCGAAACCCCTTCCATCGCTAGCGCTTCCCGCCTGAAACGATCACCGTCTCTCCAGAACGTCAATGCCGACCACGGCCTTAGCGCAGGTGCGGTTGGCAGCGCCACGACATGCGGGCCTGATGCCCGTTGGGCCCACATGTCAGTGAGACAACGCACCTGCGGTTAAGTCACTGAAGCATCGTCCGCACTCATGCCCGACGCGACCTCTCACCGGCGCCGGCATTACAGCAGCGCGATGGCCGAGAGAGCGCCACCCACGCAGCATCCCGGTGCAAGCGACTGCTCCGCGTTAATGACACCACGGCTGCAGACGAACCTACTCCGGTGCCAGCCGTCCATGCGTCTATCGCGGCTCATTGCCAGTTGCCCGCTATATTAACTTGAGCCCGAGCTCCCAACCATAGCCAAAGACCCACACTCATTCTCCTCCGGTCCCTTCCTTCTGTTGGCACCACTCCAACCATGGCCTCCGAGCACTCCAAAGCACTCTTGGACTTACTGTCGCAGGAGCAGACGATGGACATCGGTGGCTCTGCTCCGGGCGTGCTCTAAAGCTCTCTTGGACGTACTCTCGCAGGAGCAGACGAAGGATATCGTCGGCTCCCCCCCCCCCCCCCGGCCGCCCTCCGCCGCCACAACCACGAAGCCGGCGCGTGTCCGCGGGCGCATCCGGCAGGGAGGAAGAGTAGTACACGGTAGGTCGCCACCGCTCTGGTCCCAGGAAGGCCCCCGCTACTCCACTCAGTCAACGCCAAGCTTGGTGGGATAAAAATCGGCAGCTGATTAGCCGCTTGACGGCGACGTGGAGGCGGAAATATTCATAACCTTGTGCTCCTAAGGAGGAGGTTATCGAGGCGGATAAGGAAGAGGCAAAGGCAATGGCCAGCTTTCTCGGGTTCATGGTAGTATTACATGAGGAAGGAGGGAGTGGTGCACATGCCAAGCTCACTCGGCTGTCGTGTTTCACACTCCTCCGTCGTAACAGTGGAGACAATAGCTTTCATCAAAAATAAACAATGAATACTCGTTGATCGTCCACTATATCGGAAAGAATATTTTCATTCGCCGACATGTGGGACGTCGACCATCCTGGTCCACCTGCCATGCAAAAAAATTATCCTGGTCCACCTGCCATGCACAAAGTTAGTCGGAGGAAGGAACCATCATGACTTCGTTGAATTCCTCTTCTTCAAGAAAACTTACTGTACCCGCAATACTGCTACCACACGCGAAGACTGGACGACACTGTACCACGTCATATCACTGAAACCAATTAGGCCAAACGAGCCCGCCTAGGTCATCTATTTTGGAACGGAGGGAGTACGTCTCCGCACTGCTATGATTTAGTGTTGCACTTTCTATGTACTCTTGCTATGATTTTCCTACCCTATGAACCAAATGAGGCCTGAATGTATGTTAACTATTGTCTGATCGATCGCTAAGCCTACAATTTTAGGAGCTAGGGCTATTGGTTGATCGACGAGGGATAAGTATAAGCGTACCACGAACTCATCAGCCCCAACGTTTCTCTTTGGTGAGTGTTTTGCAAGTACTATAGCTCGCCCAGTAGCTAGCCTACTAACACCAAGAATCATCAAACAAGCCCTGCTGATATGATAAACAGTTCAAACTTACATCTAAGCATGCCATATATTACATCAAAAGCTGGTGAGGATACATCTGTTTCCATAACTCGGAGAGGGTTCGCATGACTCATCGCATGATTCACTATCAAACAAAAGTAGCAAGATCCGCCCACAAAGAGCGATTGCACTAGCCCTAAGATGGTTTGATAACACACATCGCTCGTAATTAAACACAGGGCAATGCAAACTACCTCAAGGATTAGCGCGACCAACTATTTCTTGTTATCAATCTCGGGCAATGACCATAGCACGGACAGCGGCATGGGAATCGATTTCTGGGGAGATGTACAGGATCGACCGCGACATCGGAATCGATCTACTGGGCGATGTCCACAAGATGGAGAGCGGCATCGAATCGATCTCCGGGTGATGCCAACAGACGGCCACGACATCGGAATCATCAAGGACGCCCACCGCACTTTGCACAACCCTAACATATTAGCAAGCACATTGCAAATAATCAAAAACCACAACTATGGTAATAAGCCATTATTGTTTACCTTGTGCAGCTCACCGGGGGATCTCATCCCTCCGGGGGCCATCTCCACATCCTCGATGGGGGCCATCACCTTGCCAGGGGAATACTGCTTCTTAACGGTGACTATCTCCTCAAACTCGGTCTTGAGCCTCACATAGGTGGCAATCAGAGTTCCTGGGGTAGGCACGGTGGGGCCCTTGCTGTTCTTCCAACTTTGTTTGAGCAGTTCGTCCAGTCCAAGTTGGAGGCCACCTTACCACTGCTGGTAATGGTGTGGGTTTTCTGATATGATGGGTCATGACGGCCACACTGGGGTGACGGGTGAGTCTCGACTGTAGCACCTCGCTGTGATTTGGTGGATGGCGCGCGGGCCCGGATGCTTTGAAATGTCCCGCATGTAGATAGAGCGGCTAGTCATATAGGAGTGCTCAATATTACTGTCGGCGTTCTGGGAACGGGGGTCCCCAGACTTGCCTGCCTGCGGCCTGCGGCGTGGCTCAAAGGAGGCCCAGGACAGCCCATCTTCATCAACACAAGCTCAAGACCCTCGCGAGGGGCCAAGCCTCGCGGGGCGGACAACCAGGAGCTTCCTCAGGCACGGCCTCGTCAGGTTGGCTCATGAGGAGGCGGAGAGTTCAAGGCAGGGTACCTCGCGAGGTGCCCATGACGCAAGCCTTGATGACCAAGGGCGCCAGTCGGGCGACAGCCCGCGCAGCGTCCTCCTTTCCTCTTTGGTGCAAAGGGAACAAGCGCAGGTGAGAGCATCAAGCAAAGGCATCCGTTTCGGTGCAACAAGACCAAGACCAGCCCCAACGGCTGGAAGGGAGTCACCGTGGAGCCCAAGCAGGCGTCATCACCAGAGCCTTTGGCAGGCGAGGACCAACTTTAGTCAGGATAAGTGTACCCGCTGTTCCCCTTCAAAATGGCCAATTGTTGGCGCCCTTCCCGCTCAATATTTGGGAAGAGGCCCAGGGCCTTCGTCTATATAAGTAGAGCTAGCGGCCATAGTAGAGAGGGGATCTGGCATTCGGAATCCAGAGAGAGAGATAGAGACCTGATCCTCAAGCTAGAGCGACGGAACACCACCTAGCAGTTCATCACACCCGCCAAGAACAGACCCTCGCGAGGCTGTTCTTCCCTGTACTGTTCCTCATCAGCCCAAGAGGCAATCCACCACACCACAAAACTAGAGTAGGGTATTACACCACAACGGTGGCCCGAACTAGTATAAATCTTGCGTCTCTTGTGCATTTCTGTTTAGTAGTTTAGGTCCCTGCGATTCGGCGAAGTACGAGACGGTGGAGGGTTGGATCTCCGCGCGCACCCTAGAGTTCGAACCTTAAGGGTCTGCCGGAACCCGAAATCCGACAATTATGCACCGCGACCAAGGCGGAGAGGAAAACGAGAGAACTACGTAACTAATGAATGAGTTTAATTAGGGTAGTTTTGTAAAGTATGAGATACATTCCTCCAATCGCAACATGACGGGTCATGAGTTTAATTAGGGTAGTTTTGTAAAGTACGAGATACAATCCTCCAATCGTAAAGTACGAGCGTTAACGACACCACGGCTGCCGACGAACCTACTCCGGTGCCAGCCGTCCATGCTTCTACCGCGGCTCATAGCCATTCGCCCACTATATTAGCTTGAGCCCCAGCTCCCAGCCATAGCCAAAGACCCACACTCATTCTCCCCCGGTCCCTTCTTTCTGTTGGCACCACTCCAACCATGGCCTTCGAGCACTCCAAAGCTCTCTTGGACTTACTGTCGCAGGAGCAGACGAAGGACATCGGTGGCTCCGCTCCGGGCACGCTCTAAAGCTCTCTTGGACGTACTCTCGCAGGAGCAGAGGAAGGAGATCGTCAGCTCCCCCCCGGCCGCCCTCCACCGCCACGACCACGAAGCCGGCGCGCGTGCACGGGCGCAGCCAGTAGCGAGGAAGAGTAGTACATGGTAGGTCGCCACCGCTCTGGTCCCAGGAAGGCCACCGCTACTCCACTCAGTCAACGCCAAGCTTGGTGTGATAAAAATCGGCAGCCGATTAGCCGCTTGACAGTGATGTGGAGGAGGAAATCTTCATAACCTTGTGCTCCGGAGGAGGAATTTATCGAGGCAGATAAGGAGGAGGCAAAGGCAATGGCTGGCTTTCTCGGGTTCATGGTAGTATTACATGAGGAAGGAGGGAGTGGTGCACATGCCAAGTTCACTGGGCTGCCGGGTTTCACACTCCTCCGTCGTAACAGTGGAGACAATAGGTTTCATTAAAAATAAACAATGAATACTCATTGCTCGACCACTATATCGGAAAGAATACTTTCATTCGCCGACATGTGGGACGTCGACCATCCTGGTCCACCTGCCATGCACAAAATTATCATGGTCCGCCTGCCATGCACAAGGTTAGTCGGACGAAGGAACCATCATGACTTCGTTGAATTCCTCTTCTTTAAGAAAACTTACTGTACCCACAATACTGCTACCACAAGCGAAGACTGCACGACACTGTACCACGTCATATCACTCAAACCAACTAGGCCAAACTTGCCCGCCTAGGTCATCTATTTTGGAACGGAGGGAGTACGTCTCTGCACTGCTATGATTTTGTGTTGCACGTTCTCTGTACTTTGCTATGATTTTCCTACCCTATGAACCAAATGAGGCATGAATGTATGTCGACTATTGTCTGATCGATCGCTAAGCCTACAGTTTTAGGAGCTAGGGCTATTGGTCAATCGACGAGGGATAAGTATAAGCGTACCACGAGCTCATCAGCCCCAACGTTTCTCTTCGGTGAGTGTTTTGCAAGTACTATAGCTCGCAGAGTAGCTAGCCTACTAACACTAAGAATCATCAAACAAGCCCTGCTGATATGATAAACAGTTCAAACTTACATCTAAGCATGCCATATATTAGATCAAAAGCTGGTGAGGATACATCTGTTTCCATAACTCAGAGAGGGTTCGCATGATTCACTATCAAACAAAAGTAGCAGGATCCGCCCACACAAGACAGTGCACTAGCCCTAAGATGGTTTGATAACACGCATCGTTCTGGTAATTAAACACAGGGCAATGCAAACTACCCTGAAGGATTAGCGCGACCAACTATTTCTTGTCATCGATCTCTCGGCAATGACCACAGACGGACAGCGGCATGGGAATCGATTTGGGCGATGTCCACAGGACTGACCGCGACATCGGAATCGATCTCTGGGGCGATGTCCACAGGATGGACAGCGGCATCGGAATCGATCTCCGGGGCGATGCCAACATGACGGGCCACGACATCATAATCATCAAGGACGTCCACCGGCACCTGCACAACCCTAACATATTAGCAAGCACATTGCAAATAATCAAAAACCATAACTATGGTAATAAGCCATTATTTTTTACCTTGTTCAGCTCACCGGGGGATCTCATCCCTCCGGGGGCCATCTCCTCGTCCTCGATTGGGGCCATCACCTTACCAGGGGAATACTGCTTCTCAATGGCGACTATCTCCTCAAACACGGTCTTGAGCCTCACATAGGTGGCAATCAGAGTACCTGGGGTACACACGGTGGGGCCCTTGCTGTTCTTCCAACTTTGTTTGAGGAGTTCGTCCAGTCCAACTTGGAGGCCACCTTACCACTGCCGGTAATGGTGTGGGTTTTGTGATATGACGGGTCATGACGGCCACACCGGGGTGACAGGTGAGTCTCGACTGTAGCACCTCGTTGTGATTTGGTGGATGGCACGCGGGCCCGGATGCTTTGAAATGTCCCGCATGTAGATAGAGCGGCTAGTCATATAGGAGTGCTCAATATTGTGCACCGCGACCAAGGCGGAGAGGAAAACGAGAGAACTATGTAATTAATGCATGAGTTTAATTAGGGTAGTTTTGTAAAGTACGAGATACATTCCTCCAATCGCAAAATGCCTTGGTTCATATGAGATTTGAGATTTGAGCCCTATAAACCGGAAGGGAGGGAGTACTGCACACAGTGTAGTCTAGTCACTTGTTGAAATCTCTAGAAAGGCAAATACTCCTTTCCGGTTTACAGGGCTATAGTACTCCCTCCGTCTAGGTGTGTAAGTCATCTTACAAAAACCAAATAGTCCCAAAACACTTAGGCATGGTGCATTAACTTCTACCTTGTTATCCACTAATTCTAAAAAAGAGGCATAAAAAACAATTGTGTCTAAAAAAAGAAAGGTAAAATACATTTGAGAGGAAATAGATAGAGAGAGTGAGAAAAAGTTGTAACCTTATAGTCAACACTATGGTAGTATTACATGAGGAAGGAGGGAGTGGTGCACATGCCAAGTTCACTGGGCTGCCGTGTTTCACACTCCTCTGTCAGTAATGATGGAGACAATAGGTTTCATCAAAATAAACAATGAATACTGCTGCTCGTCCACTATATCGGAAAGAATACTTTCATTCGCCGACATGTGGGACGTCGACCATCCTGGTCCACCTGCCATGCACAAAATTATCCTGGTCCACCTGCCATGCACAAAGTTAGTCGGACGAAGGAACCATCATGACTTCGTTGAATTCCTCTTCTTCAAGAAAACTTACTGTACCCGCAATACTGCTACCACACGCGAAGACTGGACGGCGCTGTACCACGTCATATCACTGAAACCAAATAGGCCAAACTAGCCCGCCTAGGTCATCTATTTTGGAACGAAGGGAGTACATCTCTGCACTGCTATGATTTTGTGTTGCACGTTCTCTGTACTTTGCTATGATTTTCCTACCCTATGAACCAAATGAGGCCTGAATGTATGTCGACTATTGTCTGATCGATCACCAAGCCTACAATTTTAGGAGCAAGGGCTATTGGTCAATCGACGAGGGATAAGTATAAGCGTACCACGAGCTCATCAGCCCCAACGTTTCTCTTCGGTGAGTGTTTTGCAAGTACTATAGCTCGCATAGTAGCTAGCCTACTAACACCAAGAATCATCAAACAAGCCCTGCTGATATGATAAACAGTTCAAACTTACAACTAAGCATGCCATAGATTACATCAAAAGCTGGTGAGGATACATCTGTTTCCATAACTCGGAGAGGGTTCACATGATTCATCGCATGATTCACTATCAAACAAAAGTAGCAAGATCCGCCCACACAAGACAGTGCACTAGCCCTAAGATGGTTTGATAACACGCATCGTTCTGGTAATTAAACACAGGGCAATGCAAACTACCCTGAAGGATTAGCGCGACCAACTATTTCTTGTCATCGATCTCTCGGGCAATGACCACAGCACGGACAGCGGCATGGGAATCGATTTCTAGGGCGATGTCCACAGGACTGACCGTGACATCGGAATCGATCTCTGGGGCGATGTCCATAGGATGGACAGCGGCATCGGAATCGATCTCCGGGGCGATGCCAACAGGATGGGCCACGACATCGGAATCATTAAGGACGTCCACCAGCACCTACACAACCCTAACATATTAGCAAGCACATTGCAAATAATGAAAAACCACAACTATGGTAATAAGCCATTATTTTTTACCTTGTGCAGCTCACCGGGGGATCTCATCCCTCCGGGGGTCATCTCCTCATCCTCGATGGGGGCCATCACCTTGCCAGGGGAATACTGCTTCTCAACGGCGACTATCTCCTCAAACTCGGTCTTGAGCCTCACATAGGTGGCAATCAGAGTTCCTGGGGTAGGCACGGTGGGGCCCTTGCTGTTCTTCCAACTTTGTTTGAGGAGTTCGTCCGCCAACATCCCCAACTCTTTGGCCAGTGCTTGTTTCTTGGAGTTCTTCGTCTCCATGGGTTGGCCCGTCAACATGGTCAACTCATTGGTCGGTGCTCGCTTCCTGGAGATCGCTGTCTCTAGTGGGTTGTCCGCCGGCAACTCTTTGCCTAGTGCTCCAGGATCCATCAATGAACTGACAAACAAAAAGCAATCGAAAGGAAACCACAATCGCAAAGAAAACGGGAAAAGAATAGGATGTGAGAATCGGTCAGTGCTTCGCAAAAATAAGATTCTTGGAATGAAAATATAGCAGCATAACTGATTCGCCCACCTTTCCTTCGTCGGTGCATGAAGAAAAATGGCGAAGTGAGTAGCACGGAGGAGGTTTTCTTCAAGAAATGGAAGAAAGGGCTTGAACGAGCGTTCCAGTGAAATGATGATTGCTTCGTCCAGTCCAACTTGGAGGCCACCTTACCACTGTTGGTAATGGTGTGGGTTTTGTGATATGATGGGTCATGACGGCCACACCGGGGTGACAGGTGAGTCTTGACTGTAGCACCTCGCTGTGATTTGGTGGATGGCATGCGGGCCCGGATGCTTTGAAATGTCCCGCATGTAGATAGAGCGGCTAGTCATATAGGAGTGCTCAATATTGTGCACCGCGACCAAGGCGGAGAGGAAAACGAGAGAACTACGTAATTAATGCATGAGTTTAATTAGGGTAGTTTTGTAAAGTACGAGATACATTCCTCCAATCGCAAAATGCCTTGGTTCATGAGATTTGAGATTTGAGCCCTATAAACCGGAAGGGAGGGAGTACTACTCACTGTGTAGTCTAGTCACTTGTGAAAACTCTAGAAAGGCAAATACTCATTTCCGGTTTACAGGGCTATACTACTCCCTTCGTCTAGGTGTGTAAGTCATCTTACAAAAACCAAATAGTCCCAAAACACTTAGGCATGGTGCATTAACTTCCAACTTGTTTCTTGTTTCTTGACATATCAACCAATAAGAGATGAGAGGTGTGCATGCTTTTAATGACTTGCAATGGCTAGTTCATTGCATGCAATGCTATTAATTAGCAAATAAACATTAGTGACCCCAGGAGGAAACGGTGCTAAGCGCGTGGACCTATGTAGAATGAGTATCAACCAATGGATAATGGAGTTTAATTTTTAAACAATACCAATTTTGTCTCATGCAAGAGCCTGGCTAGTACTCCAAGGAACCGCACCACGCGAGCGGTCGCAACTGCCACATTCGGGTTGCGCTTGGCTCTTCGCCTCTTCGAGAAGACGAACAATGATGTTACTCCTACTTCTGAAGATCGAATCCATCGCTGCATCTCCGCCCACCTCGTGCGGGAGGGATAGCGTGTAGCGAAAGCTTCTACTTACTGCTCCTGCCTTTGCCTCTATGACAGGTGGGCCCAACAGGTCGTTGGCCCTCCTGTCATGCAGCCAAAGGCAGGTGCAGTTAAGGCACCGGAGCTCAGTCTGCGAGGGAGAGGGCGTTGTAGTAATCAAATTTCTTGGTCTTGTACGAGTTGACGCGACACATCAAAGCACTGCACTCGATATAAGTCCTTTTACACATTTCAAATGGGCTACTTCGTATGTAGGAGTAGACATATTCTGCTTCGTATGTAGTCACTTGTTGCAATCTCTAAAAAGACTTATATTTGGAAATGGAGGGAGTACAACGCATGCATGCATGGCGTGACTTTCCTTTTGATACTTTCATGTGTTGATTTGATGCACCTATCCAAATTTTGACTATAAATTTAACTAACCAAATTTTCATGCATGTCACAAAAAATTACGGGGCTGTTTGGATTGTGACTATGTTTGTCTTATGTTGCCACCTTATTTTTCCCACACTTGCCACACTTGCCAAACCTGAGTTGCTCAAATGGTTAGACAAAATTTGTCTTGCCTAAGGGAATCTTGCCACAGTTTTTGTGTCTATGACATGTGGGGTTCACTGCTAATAAAAAAATTCTTGTCTTAGGTGTGGCTAATAAAAAAGACTTATATTTAGGAACGGAGGGAGTAGAAAATATAAATAATAATGCATGTTGGGGCAACCCACGTTTCCGCTAATTTTAGCCGTGTGCTTGTTCACAATTTTTACGAGGGGGTGGTTGTTCATTTAATGGAGGGACTTGTAGTACCAGACTTGAACGATACAAAGTGCGACCTGGCACACCGTAACACCACTTGGAACAAGCGGGTAGCTATCTCAAAAAACAATCAACAACTAAAAAAACCCACGACCTGGCATGTAGTAGTACACAATTTTAAACGATTGTTTTGATGGAGTGAAAAAGGAAAACTACCCCACTACGTATATATAGGCCGGAGCCTCCGTGCTTGCTTGCTAGGGTTGCTCTATTCACACACTCTCATCCTCTCCATATATAAACAAGATAGGGGTGGTAACACTGTCTTTCTCCCTTCAGAAAACACTGGCTTTCTATCCTCACCGCTGGTTACAGATCCGGACGTATCCCCCTCCGCCGGTGAAGGGGAGGAGGGGCAGCGTTTAGGCCGTCGTTGACAGCGAGGGAGGAGACCCACTGCCGGCCGCACCGTTATCTCTGGCCGAGCGCCGGCGTGGGAGGTCCTCCGATCCCTTCGTTGTTGCCTGTGGGCGGATCCGGCCTCCTGCCGCCCACCTATCCACATCCCGACGACCTTCAGGTATATCTTCGTTTGAAACAGCCTTAGCTCTACTTCCCTAGCTCGCTACGTCGCTGCATGTGCATCATTTTCTACCTCTCAGCCCCTCTCGATCGGATGGTCCAATGTCACATTTTTTTTCTGCTATTGTTAGAGGTAAAGCTACTTCATGGAGTCGAATCTTGTACTCCCTCTGTTCGAAAATACTTGTCATTGAAATGGATGTATCTAGATGTATTTTAGTTTTAGACACATAGGATTCCAGACGGAGGGAGTACTTGGTTCAAACAAGAAATAAAGTGGGGGTGGGGGAATTTAGTATGTACATTGGACTTGGTACAAACAGGAAGGAAAGGGGGTGAAAGTAGTACAGACTGGTCATCCAACCGGTCTCTTGGTCGAAAAGGGAAATATAGGGGTAACGCTGTACATAGTGGTATGACCAGGACTAGATTTGCTATCCACACATAGGATTAGGTGGCTAGAGTGAACAAAAATGGGACCAACAAAGATATGTTTCTTGGATGTTTGTTTCTCGGGGCAACAAACTATGAATCACCACTTTGTGCCCCTGTTTACATACATGGTGCTGGACTGCTGGTGCACCCATTGTCCCATGCCCTTATACCAAATATTTAGTTGTTCTTAATCTAATGTCCCTGGTAAAAATGAAGCCATGCCACTGTTATAAGCCATGACAAGTTTAACCAAATGTTTTTGCCTGTAATTGTTTGAGACTCTGACTGTTTCCTCTGTGCCTTTTTGTGCAAACAGGGATATCCAATTCACCTAGTTGCTGTTGTGACCTTTTGGTGCACTACACAAAACTCTTCTTAAAAGAAGTGCCTTTTGTGCTGTTGAACTGGAATGTCAGAATGGAACAGTTCGTTCATTTTGGTGGAACTGCACAAAGGGAGATCTGTGTTCCAATCCTCATCATCCATATTGGCGCCATAACCTTCCTTTAGGTAAGAATGATATTTAATGCATGTGTTCATCTCTATTTTCCGACTGCCATGAGAAAATAATGCTGTTTTTTACTAGTACACTTGTACTCCCTCACTGACAAGACCAATTTTGATTAGAAGGCCAATCATTTACTTGGTTTCACCAACTGGTGAGGAGAAAGAGAAACAAAGCATGAAGAGGAAGAAGAAGAAGAATAAACAGTGCCAAGGCGATCTTGCTGAAGCCAGAGGCCTCACTCGAGGCCACTCAAGGGCTTAGGCAACGACTACCTTACATGTGAGACGATCCTCTAGGGAGCCCTTCCACTTCTACCATCTCACTTAATTAATTAGGAGTACTTAAGTACCACTAATTTATTACTGCCTAATTTTCCTGTTGGAGTTAAACAAATCTTTAGTAGGACCCTATGCTGAATCACATACGTGTGTATGTTTGTCTATGGAGGTGAATCATGTGGTGGAGCAGGGAGGGAATATTATTAGTGTCATGACATAATAGTGCTATTGTTTTGCATGTCAATTTATTGCCATTGGTCTAATGAGGCAATGTTTTGCGTATTGTCCATCATGAATTTGATGCTACTGTTTGAGTAATATGCTAATGTCTTCCTATACTTTCGCACTAAGCTAATGAAGGTTTCACCTTGTTCCTACTTGTGCAAACAGGGATCATGTTGTGCCAATCATACATTTTAGTGGAACTACACAAGACAATACAATGAATCGTATCCCAGCCCGGTGCTTTAACTCTGCTGGAAGTTCTTGATAATCTTTCAATATAATCTCAGCACTGGTAAACAAGAGTGATTTCAACCATACATTTGAAGTGCACAAAAATATATACTATTTGTGTGATTCCAGTGAGTGCTTTATCATCTCTTATGGGACTACATGAATAAGCTTTTTTTCTCAGTTTGGTATGAGCCTAAGGCCTTCATCCATATTAGTTTGCTGTCATCTCTATTTGTATCGTGCTACTGTCATGAGAAACTCCTTTATCTTTGCATGTTAAATTTTTGCAACCTATGATAAATGGCAATGCTTTGAGTGTTGAGTTGAGCTAATTGGCACTGATTAAATAAACTAATACCTCTCTTTAAGCAAGACTACTATGTTGCTAACTTTACCCATTAAGATAATGAGGTTGCTTATATTTGTTAGTGTATGTTTCATCAACTAGCCCCACTATTAGAGTAATCTCACTCTCTCTCAACATATGTGGCAACAGGGATGCTCGATTTTTGTGGAACTGCACAAAAACTTTGGTTGCTTCATTGCCTCGACAGCTTCCGTCCTTTCCTGTCAGTCGCTAATCTCCGCTTGCTTTCTTCCTTTGCTGTGAGTCGCTTGGCTTATCTCGGCTTCCAGTCAAAGGAAATAGTAATTGATATGCTACCTCACACAGGTTGGTACTGGTCTTTATCCTGATTATTGTGCCTGTCATATGTATTGGTAATTTTGTATTGTGCTACTGTTTGCCGATTTCACAAAGGAGTAATTTGGAGCCTGAACTCGCAGGAAAATCATTACATGTGATTTCAGTAGAACTGCACAAAATGATCAGATGGACAGGTACTTATGTTGCTGCTATGTACTCCAAAGTTCACTCAGACAAGCACCGATGTTGACAAGAAGTGCCTATATTCATTCGAGTATCAACCGACGTCAACCAATTGTCAAACTCCTTGTATTAGGAGAGTGAACGCTAAAAATATAGCTTGGTGCATAGCCCAGAAAAACGCAGTCCAGTCTTTGGTCCCAACTTGTGCCTTTTGGTTATCGGCACATATGGTAGCGAACTATATGGCATGGAGTCTAAAGATTCCAGACAAGTTGGTTGACGCGTATATTCATCTGGCACTTAATCTGTCTGCACGCCAAGGATGCTCCATTTCAGTTGAACTGAACAAAAAATTTGGGTGGTTCACTTTCTCAACCGCCTCCTTTCTCATCTGCAATGTAGAATTTTGGCGAGATAAAGGACCAAGATGAGCCAGTAAACTAGTTGGATGAAACTAGTGTCCAACTTGGCAAACCTCCCTCGGGATGAGGCCACTATTTGAGGATAAACCTACAAGCAAAGTTCAGATTGTCTGTGCTGCCTCTTATGTACTCGAAAGTTTACTCGTACAAGAACTAATTTTAGCAAGAAGTACCTCCGATTGAACACCATTTACCAGTCTGTACCCTAGGTAATTAAAGTTCGTCCATGGATCATATTGGCTGTGATCTCAATCATTTGGATGCATAAACATACTGAACATGTGTATATCTGAATCTTTTGTGAATTATGTATGAATATTGTCGTGTGATCTATCAATAATTTGGATGCATAGATATGCTGAGCTTGTGTATATATGAATCTTTTGAGTTGTTGATAGTGAATGTTGGCTATGAATATGAACGTGTCCTGTTAACCTGAGTTTGGTATGAATGTTTACCTTTTCTATTGTATTTGTATGTGAACTTGTTAGTATGCCTACTGTGGGGTATAAAACGCAGGTCTCTTATAAAAGTAATGATGTGTCCAATTTATGTTTTCCCTTCTAACCACATTATATATATTTATATTATTACTATTATCGTATATTTTATAGAGACTTATATATACATTATAAAAACATCCCGTGTTATTAACTTATAAAAGTAAATGTTTAACGGAAGTTGGCAAGGAAAATCCTAGTTGTTTTTGACTCACGAGTGCAAGGAAAATCCTGGTGATTACGTATAAAAGCTTGCAAAGATTTTAAGGACCAATTTAATAATAACGCTCATTTTTATTTTGAGCAATAACTCGCTAATTTCTTAATTTTATATATATATATATATATATATATATATATATATATATATATATATATATATATATATATATATATAATGTGCTTCTCCGGTTTATTCTTTGATATTAATTGCTCCTTCTAACATAACATTATATATATAACGAGCCCACCAAATACATGTATTTCAAGGAAGTGCAAATGGGCTGGGATTTCTTAGAAAATATAAATGGGCCTGATTGACGTGAAATTATTTGTTCACCCAGCCTAGCAAATGGACTGTACATTATAGAAAACAGGGGTTAAATATATGCCACATTTTTGCAGGATGACATGTGGGCCAATAGGTCGAAGCCTACGCAGGGCGTTGTCAACTTGGTCAACAAATGATTGTGTCATCCACAGCCATTGGATTTATATCCAACGGCCGGCATGCACCTTCAATCTCTCGTCTTCTTCCTCCAGCGTCACTGGGACTGCCTGGTCCGACCTCCGACGGCTAGCGGCTCTGCTTAGCACGCATCGCTGCGAAGCGCTACCCCACCACCGGCCAGGCTATCCCTCCACCCCTCGACACCTCCTGTTATTCTCCACAGACTACAGCCCCACACCACAACAGAACCAGTTATAACCCTTCTCCTGCTCACAATCTGCGACTCCACTGCCGCGTTTTCCCATCTCCGAGTCGTTCCCGTCCAGGGCCTCGCTGCGTTCGGTGCGGCGTGGTCAACAAACGAGAGTCATCGGAAGAGGACTGTACGTGGTGAGCCTGATGGCTGAGACCCACGAGGTCCATGGTCACACGCAAGGAAAGTTCCTCCTTATAAGCTGGAAAAAAATGTTTCCTCCATCTGACAGCTGGGACCCACCGGCTGTATCTTCGCACGGAAGGAAGTGCCTCCTTGTTTTGCGAAAAAAAATTATTCATCCCATTGACAGCTGGGACCCGTCAGATTTGGTGACTGACTTGTGGGCCTACTAAGCGGACGTGTACGCACGGCTTTGTCAACTTTATGAACAAATGATTCTAGCAGCTGGACCGTTGGATGTTAATCCAACAGCCGTGCTCCTTCTTCAACCTCTGTTCTTGCTCCTGTGGGCAGCACCGCGGCTGTGCTGCCGTGCACCCGAACTAGTGAAGTTTCCCACTCCTCTCCATCTGCGACTCCACTGCCCCGTCTTCCACATCTCCGGGTCGTTCCAGTCTGGGTGCGCTCAGCACGGTGTGGTCAACATGGTCAACAACCGAGAGTCATTGGAAGATGACTGTACGTGAGAGGCTCACAGTGGGGACGCACCACGCCCATGGACGCATGCATGCAACAGAACGTGGTGAGGTCATCGTGGTCAAGGAACGACTTCCATCGGAAGTATACTGTACGTGGAGAGTCTCAGCTGGGTCCACGGCGGCAGCAAGTAAGTGCCTCCTTATTACGCGGAAAATAATGATTCCTTCAACTGAAAGTAGGGACCCACTGGACGGGCCACCGTATTTTGCGAAAAAACGTTTGCCCCTTGATTGCTGGGACCCACCGACCGCCACCGATTTCACTTAAAAAACGTTCCCCATTGTCACTCGGACCCACCGGAAGTGCCTCCTTACTACGCACAAAAAAATGAATACTCCCCCGGCTAGCTGGGACCCACCTTGGTGGGAGGCTGACTTGTGGGCCTACTAAGTTGACGGGGACGAAGGGCTTTGTCAACTTAGTCAATATCAACGATTCTAGCTCCAGTGACCGTACGATGTCAATCCAACCGCCGTTGTGCTTCTTCAACCTATGGTCTTCTTGCTCCAGCCGCCCAAAGCAGCGCCGGTCGTGCTGCATGCTCCTGCCTCCCATGGCCAGTTGTGCTGCCACGGAGGCCTCACCACCCCCTACTATTCCCACCGCTGGCCAGGCCCTGCAGCGACGGCAGCCTCACACCGGAGCCGAACAAGTGAACCTCAGATTTTCTCCGCGGGCTTCCCGCGCGTCTTCCCGGCTCCTACCATCACCTTCCTAGGCCTCGCCGCCGTCCACCGCCGAGGTGCTCTCCGCACGGCGTGGTCAACGTGGTCAAGGAACGAATTCCATCGGAAGAGTACTGTACGTGCAGAGGCTGACAGGTGGGTCCACGGCCACAACCCAGTTTTTTTGTGATTTGCCAAGTAAGTCGCTTTGTCAGGCTTGTTGGGCTGCAAATCATTCAAGACAAGGAGAGCTTTCATTCGGCTGGCCGAAAAAATGGCCCATCGGTAATGAGAAATGGGTTGTACATTTTTAAAACACATCAAACCGGCAATTAGTTTCAAATATCTTTTTTTTATTTTGAGATTTTAAATTACATTAATTTTTATGCATGGAGAATTTGTTGGATTTTATATTGATATACATTTATTTTTAGAATAAGTTTGAATGTGAGTCAAAATTTTGGGATTAAAAACAGTTCGGACCGCACCAAAATATGTCAAATTTCGTATAATTTTTTAACCGTGGCCACAATATGGGTTGTAATGCTAACAAAAAGAATATGGGCTCCAAAAAATCCTTAATAATTAGCAAATGGGCTGTAAACTATTAGAAATAATTGTAGATGGGATGTATGCTGTTTTCCACAGATTTGAGGCTTTCCTAAAAAAAGGTTGACGCATAAGCAGTGACTATTGGATGGCCATCCAACGGTCGTCGTGCTTCTTCAATCTCTGCTCTTCCTTCTCCAGCCGCTCAAACAAGCGCGGGCGGGACTGCCTGCTCCCTCCTCCCCGCGGCCGGCTCAGCTGTCGCGCAGGCCTCACCGCCCTACCATACTCCCATCGCTGGCCTAGCCATCCCTCTACTCACCCACACCTGCTGTTATTCTCCGGCGACGGTAGACAAACCAGTAAACCCTCGTACAGTCGTACTCCACTACACGTGGGAAACAACTGCCGAGTCTCCCCTGCCTCCGTGTCGTTCCCTTCCTAGGCCTCGCCGTCGTCCACCGCCCTAGTGCTCTCAGCGCGGCCTGGTCAACATGGTCAACGACTGACTTGCATCTGAAGTGGACTGTACGTGGAGAGGTCGACAGCTGGGTCCATGGCCGCACGCAAGGAAATGCCTCCTTATTACGCGCAAAATAATGATTCCTCCACCTGACATCAGGGACCCACCGAAAGGGCCTCTATATTTCGCGAAAAAAACGTTACCACCGCTGACAGCTCGGACCCACCAGCTATATCAGGGACCCACCGAAAATGCCTCCTTATTACGCAAAAAAAAATGAATACTCCACCTGTTAGCTGGGACCCAGTATAGTGGCAGGCTGACTTGTGGGCCTACTAAGATGACGGGGATGGAGGGCTTTGTCAACTTAGTTAATATGCATGATTCTAGCTCCAGTGACCGTATGATGTACATCCAACGGCCGTAGTGCTTCTTCAACCTCTTGTCTTCTTGCTCCAGCCGCCCAAACCAGCGCCGGTCGTGCCTCGTGCTCCTGCCTCCCGTGGCCGGCTGCGATGCGGCGGAGGCCTCACCGCCCCCTACTACTCCCACCGCTCGCCAGGCCATCCCTCTACTCACCCACACCCCCTGTTATTCTGCGGCGACGGTAGCCTCACACCGGAGCAAACTAGTGAACCCTCGTACTCCTCTACGCGTGGGCATCCACTGCCGCGTCTTCCTCGGCTCCGCGTCGTCCCCTTCCTAGGCCTCGCCGTCGTCCACCGCCCTAGTGCTCTCGGCGCGGCGTGGTCAATGTGGTCAAGGAATGGCTTCCATCGGACGTGGACTCTACATGGACAGGCTGACAGCTGGGTCCACGGCCTCAGCAAGGAAGTGCCTCCTTATTACATGCAAAATAATTATTCCTCCACCTGACAACGGGGACCCACCGAACGGGCCCCCGTATTTCGTGAAAAAACATTTGCCCTTGACTGCTGGGACCCACCAGCTACACCTTCGCACGCAAGGAAGTTCGTCCGGGCAAAAAAAAAACAATTTGCCCCCCTGACTGCTAGGACCCACCAGCTACATCTTCGTAGGCAAGGAAGTGCCTGACAATCGGGACCCACCTGGTCGAAGCGTACGTAGCGTTGTCATTCTGGTCGTGAACATGTACGTACATATATACTGGTGGATGTAGAGGCGTGCACGTTCCGTAGTAGAGGCGCGTACGTGTCATAGTAGAGGCGCGCACGTAGCATGTACACGTACGTATAGCGGCCAGGGTGCAAGAAAGAAAATACGGCCATGTATGTGTACATATGGGCGGGGTCTCGAACGCCTACTCCCGCATACGTGCGGCCAGGGCTCATGCACATGGCTGGGTCAGAAGGGAGAAACAGCATCATCATCGTGTTCATAGGGAGGCAACGGAATGCTTCGTGTTCATGGGGAGGCAACGGAATGCCCCGTCTTCATCGGGAGGCAACGGAATGCGTGGGAGCCAACCGGCTGGGTCGGAACGGAATGTGTGGTCGTGTTCATCGGGAGGGCTTGGACGGAACAGGCGATGGAAACAAGGCCTGGCGTACCGCACAACGGAGGAAACCGACCTCCTACGTTCGGAACGGGGTCCTGTTGATCGGGAGGGGTCTGGCGTACCGCAAAACGGAGGAAACGGACCTCCTACGGTCGAAAACAGGGTCCTGTTGATCGGGAGGGGTGTGGCGTACCGCAAATGGACAAAACGGACCTCCTACGGTCGAAACGGGGTCCTGTTGATCGGGAGGGGTGTGGCGTACCGCAAACGGACAAAACGGACCTCCTACGGTCGAAACGGGGGTCCTGTTCATCGGGAGGGGTGTGGCGTACCCCAAAACGGGACTCCACGGGATACTATTCATCTCCACCGTCGACCTCCTCCAGCCTCCACGGGCTACCGTCGACCTCCTCCAGCCTCCACGGGCTCCTGTTCATCCAGCCTCCACCGCGCGCTACTCCACCGGCTACTGTTCAACCACCCCTCCACGGGCACCCCTCCACCATCTACTGTTCAACCAGCCCTCCACACCATGGGGTCATGTTCAACCACCCCTCCACGGGCACCCCTCCACCGTCTACTGTTCATCCAGCCCTCCACCACACCACGGGGTCCTGTTCATCCAGAGGCAACGCCACCGCTCACTGTTCATCCAACCCCCCGCAACACTCACTGTTCATCAAATTGATCGACTTGATTAGCAGCAGATGGCGGCGAATCGCCGATCGGGTTCGATTAACAGCCATCGATCGATCGCTCAGTTCGAGAACGCGTAGCTGCAAAGGCAATCGCCGGGTTGATTAGAGCCCAAAGCCTCGCTCGGGTTCAGTTAGAGCCAATGCCTCGCACACATGCACGTACGTTTATGAGAGAAACGCGCATTGCTCGGCTCCCGACCTCCCACCGTAACCGGGAACTCCCCAAAATTTTCCTCGCCCTCGCTTCTACCATGGTTTTTTCCGTCATGGACAGCCCAAAGAATGTCATGCAACTGCGTCTCCAGCCCGCCCAGGAAGAAAAGCCCATTTCCTGTCATGATTTTTTTCATAGAAGTATAGGAGCCCACCACATCTATGATGATACTGGGTTTTGTCACAATTATCATCATAGAAGTGTCATATGTATGACAGAAAGTTTTTTCGTTCGGCCCAAAATGTCACGGATGTGTCTTTTTTTTGTAGTGCACTCTGAAGCCACCTTGCGGCTCCCATGCACTGTGATGGTGCCCTTGTAACTCAACATCTTGAGCTGTAAGTAAACATAACAAGGCCTTGCCATGAATTTAGCATAAGCAGGCCACCCAAACAGAGCATGATAAGGGCTCCTGATTTTGACCACTTCAAATGTTAAGGTCTCAGACCTGGAGTCATGTTCATCTCGAAAAGCAACTTCCAAAGATATCTTACCCACTAGATAGGCTGACTTACCCGGCACCACACCATGAAATACTGTGTTTGACGGCTTAAGATTCTTGTCAGTCAGCCCCATGCCATGGAAGGTCTCATAATAAAGTATGTTAATGCTTCTGCCTCCGTCCATGAGTACCTTGGTAAATTTATAACCCCCAACCTGAGGTGCCACCACCAGAGCTAGGTGACCTGGATTATCCACCCGGGGCGGGTGATCCTCACGACTCCACACAATAGGCTGCTCCGACCACCGCAAGTAATGTGGCACTGCCAGCTCAACAGCATTGACTGCTCTCTTATGAAGCTTCTGATCCCGCTTACATAAGGTAGTGGTGAACAAGTGATACTGCCCACTGTTCAACTGCTTCGGGTTGCTTTGATAACCAGACTGCTGCTGTTGTTGATTGCCCTGATTATTCTGCTGATTATAACCACCTTGGTTACCATGTCCTTGAAACTCGGAATTTGAACCGCCGCCACCTTGACCCGGACCGTGAGAACCGGACCCTGATCCGCCGTTCAGGCCATGGTTGCGCTGGATGGACTCCCTGAAACTTCTCATTATGCTACAATCCTTCCATGAATGTGTAGCTGGCTTCTAATCCGTTCCGTGTTTCGGACACGGACCGTTTAACATTGCCTCTAGGTCAAATCCTGACCTTTGAGCCGACGGTCCCTTACGACGCTGGTTGTAATTACGCGCACATGTATTAGCCACAAAGTCATCAGTTTTGCGCTTACCGTTGCTGCCCTGATTGATAGGATTATTCTGTTGCCCCTTCACGCCACTACTCTTCTTTCCCTTTCCCGATCTTTCATCTTCAGAGTCGGGGTCCTTGGTACCATCAGAGTCGGCATACTTAACAAAAGCTGCCATCTGAGTAACCATGTCCTCGCAATGACGCTTGAGGCGTCCAAGCTTCTGCTTAAGTGGAATGAAGCGGCAACTTTTCTCCAACATCAGAATCACCGAGCCGACGTTTATATTGTATGAAGAATGTATGATGGTCGAGACCCGACGCACCCAGCTGGTGGTTGACTCGCCCTCAACTTGAACACAAGAAACTGAATCCACAATCGACATAGGCTGCTTGCATGTTTCCCTTAAATTCTCTATAAACCGGGCTTTCAGCTCCTCCCATGACCCGATGGAATTAGCCGGCAATCCCTACAGCCAAGTACGAGCCGTCCCTTCCAACATCATGGTAAAATACTTAGCACACGCGGCCTCACTAACATCCAGCATCTCCATAGCCATCTCATAACTCTCCACCCAAGCCTCAGGGGGCTGGCTGTATAATTGGGTACCTTACGAGGGCCTTTGAAGTCCTTGGGAAAACACTCGTTCCGTAGAGCCACCTTCAGACACAGCACTCCGAAAGCCCTCGAAGTTGCACCTACCTCAACCGAAGTCGTCGGTTAAACCAGTGCGTGCTGATGAGCCGCCAGCTGAGCCGCCAGTTCAGCCTCCCGGCGATCTCTTCCTTGATCCACCAAAGCATGTGCGTTAGCAACATTGCGCATGACCATGAGGTTGGTTACAACACCGCTCAGTACTCGAAACCGCTGGTGAATCCATGTGCCTACTGTAGCTCCGACTTGGACGAGGGGTTGCATGAACCCGATCACGACTGTAGGAGTAAGCTTGCTGCTGCACCAAAGCCGTTTGAAGAAGATCTCTGGCCCTCCGGGTTTCGATCACCATCGGAGATTCGCCTTTGGCCGGTAGAGCCGCCAATCGTGTTGTTGCAGCAATCATATTGTCCAGAGGGGTAGCGTAATGACTCGGCGGTGTCACCACATGCTGAGGCGGGTCATTACGCGGTGCATCTGTTACACATGGTTGAACCGTCGCCCCGCCCCCTGGCGCTTCAGGCATCCGGCTTAACCAGGGTGGGTTACTAGCCCCGGCCCCAGGTGTGTTGAATAGGTTCCTTGACTCATACACCGTAGGGAGGTGACTTTGGTATTTTCTCCTCAAGACTTCGTTTGCTGCGTTCTGATCTACCAAAAGCCGGTATGAATCTGCTTGGATTCGCTGTGCTTGAGCATCTAAGACAGTTTGCTCTGCATTCATCCTGGCGTTCTCACCGCCAGGTCTTCCTTGGCTTGTGCTATCTCCTCACGCAGCTTGGAAATATCCGCCTTATGCCGTTCCGTGTTGTCTGGGGTTACCTCCACCCCCATCAGTGTTTCTAGATCATCCAATAGACATGTTAAAACTTGAGCCGGCGGGCGGGCTGAACCGCCAATACCTGTTGCCGTTACCGCCGCCGCACTAGAAGTCATAGCTGCGGCGGCTGTTGAACCGAGAACCGGCTGAGTGCCAGCCATGAAGATTGCCACCCTGAACAGCGGCTCATGGGGGTCCGGAATATTGTCGCCATCAGAACAGCGCACGAGCCGTCCATCTTGTATCTGGTACATGGAGTTGGTCTCGCCCGTGGATGACTCACAGTCAGAGTAGACGTCCGTCTCACCGCTAGACACGGAGCCTTCCAATTCGACCCCATGGATGCATCCAACAAAGGCACGCTTCATGGCGGACTGAACCCGGCCGGGTCGCACACGCTGAGCCGTCTCGATGATGTCGGTGCAGGTGTCCGGCTCAGGGCTCGGTTCGCCGATCTTGCCAATGAAGACATGAATTCCGCCGAAGGGGACCCGGTACCCGTACTCAATTGAGCCGGCCTCAGGCCCCAGCCTGCATCGTCGATGTAGAGCTTTCCGCGAAAACTCTTGGTCATCCGGCCCACAGCGTATCCCTTGAGCCCTTCGAAGCTGCCCTTTAAGAGCTCAAAAATACCGTGCGCGAGCCCCACGGTGGGCGCCAACTGTCGTGGAAGTGTCACGGCAGATGTCCTCATGGAAGGACTTAGTTGCGGAGCCATTGCACGGAGTTAGCTTAAAGGGGTTAAAACGGGACAAAGGACACGAGGAGTTTATACTGGTTCGGCCCCTTGCTGTGAATGTAAAGGCCTAATCCAGTTTGAGGTGGCATTGCTAGGGTTTTGATGACCAGGGAGCGAATACGCTTTGCCTGGCTCTCGATCTGTTGTTTCTTGCCCTAAGCCGCAGCCGGGTCATCCCCTTATATACATGGGTTGACACCCTGTGGCCTACAGAGTCCCAGCCGGCTCATACAACGTGTCCGGCTCGGTGACTTATCATACATGCCTTACAATACAAGCTTACATATACATGGCAGTTTATATGTGGGCCTTGAGCCGCCTTCGGCTTTGGGCCCTCTAACTGGCTTGTTTATGAACTGCCATCTTAATATGCTCATGGGTTTCATTGAGATGAACCACCATAGGATGACTTGCCCCTTTGGGTGGGTCATACTGATAGTCAAATCCCCAACACCTCCTACTTATGATTAACCCCCTCGCAATCATCCGCAACTACGAGAAAAGTATTAAGAATAAATTCTAACCATAGCATTAAGCTTTTGGATCTAATCGACCCCTTACGAAATAGCGCATAAACTAGGGTTTAACCTTCTGTCACTATCACAACCCATCATCTAATAACTACTCCACAATGCATTCCCTTAGGCCCAAATATGGTGAAGTGTCGTGTAGTCGACATTCACATGACACCACTAAGGGAATCACAACATACATACTATCAAAATATCGAACACATATCAAGTTCACACGATTACTTGCAACATGATTTCTCCCGTGACCTCAAGAACAAAAGTAACTACTCACAAATGATAATCATGCTCAAGATTCGAGGGGTATTAAATAGCATATTGGATATGAACATATAATCTTCCACCAACTAAACCATATAGTAATCAACTACAAGATGAAATCAACACTACCAGTCACCCACAAGCACCAATATATAGTTCCGGTACAAAGATTGAACACAAGAGATGAACTAGGGTTTGAGAGGAGATGGTGCTGTTGAAGATGTTGATGGAGATTGCCCTCCCCGAGATGGGAGAGTTGTTGGTGATGATGATGACGATTATTCCCCCCTCCGGGAGGGAAGTTCACCCAGCGGAATCGCTCTGCCGGTGGGCAAAAGTGCTCCTGCCCAAGTTTCGCCTCGAGACGGCGATGCTCCGTCCCGAAAGTCCTCTCCTTATTTTTTTTCTAGGTCAAAATGACTAATATACCATAAGATGGGCACCGAAGGTGTGTCGAGGAGAGCACAGCCCACCAAGGCGCGCCTGGGCTCCCTGGCGCGCCCAGGTGGGTTGTGCCCACCTGGTGGGCCCCCTCTGGTACTTATTGGCTCCAATATTCCTATATATTACATGAAAATTCTCCATAAAGTTTCAGCTTGTTTGGAGTTGTGCAGAATAGGTAGCCTGATGTAGCTTTTCCAAGTCCAAATTTCCAGCTGCCGGAATTCTCCCTCTTTGTGTGTACCTTGTAAATTATGAGAGAAAATGCATTAGAATTACTCCAAAAAGTATTATTATGTATAAAAACATCATAAATAACAGTAGGAAAACATGATGCAAAATGGACGTATCAACTCCCCCAAGCTTAAACCTCACTTGTCCTCAAGGAAAAGCCGAAATCAAAAAACATGTCCACATGCTTAAGAGAGAGGTGTCGAGAAAAAACAAAATAGGGACATAGAAGCATCATGTAGATTATTATAACGGCAACAAAGTTAAACATAAAACTTTAATCATAGACTCCTCATGAATAAGTAACAGTTCATCACACTGTCGAAGTATAAAGCATAAACTCTATTAGAAACCGAGAAACTATGTTCTCAGTCAACTTTGCAACTACAATTCATCATCTTTTTATGAAGGGTCACGTATCGAAGCCTTTAGGCAAGTCCACATACTCAACCATCATATAGTCTTCTATGATTGCTAACGCTCACCGCATACACATGAGAAAAATGTTTCAACCGGACACATAGAAAGATAGGGGCCTATAGTTTCGCCTCCCAACGTATTCACCTCAAGGGTGATGTCAACAATAATAACTCATGCTACCCATATTCAACTGGACATATGTGCCTAGATGTTTCCTCACCAAATGATGCTTTCCAAAGGAGAAAAATAAAAAGGGATAGAGAGAAAAACTTTGAATCTTGCATAAAAGTAAATACATAAAAGTAAAAGATAGGACCTTCGCAGAGGGAAGCAGAGGTTTCCATGCGCTTAATTGTTTGTATGCTCAACCCCTTAGTGCAAAAGAATGTCACGTTGTGTTGCCACTTGTGATGGAAACCTTTATTATGCAGTCTGTCGCTTTTATTCTTCACCACCAAAAGTTTGTACAACGCTCAATTTTCTATTACACTAAATGACCCAACACTTTTAGAAGCAATTTTTATTGCGTTATTGAACAGACAATAACTTACCTGAGGGATATTGCTCAATACCTAGCTAGGTATGGTGGACTCTTGAAAAAAAGATTTGGGTTTACGGGTTTTTGGATGCACAAGTAATATCTCTACTTAGTGCGGAATTTTGGCTAGCAAAGATAGGGGGCAAGCACCACATGTTGAAGTATCTATGACAATATAACTTCTATGTGAATATGAACAAACATAAATCATTACGTTGTCTTCCTTGTCCAACGTCAAAAAGTTTGGCATATAATATTTTGATGGGTGCTCACAGTCACAAAAGATTTCTAGGATAGTGTATTTATGTGTGAATCTTCTCTTCCCTTATTAATTCTTTCATTAATTGCATCATTGACCAATGTTATGTTTGTCAATCTCTAACAAAATTTTCTACTTATACTTTTTCTTATGTGGTGCCATCACCTACTATAAGATTAGCATATGATCTTTTTAATTTATTTCCTTTCTTTTTATTGCAACATGAAAGTAAAGAAAGCAAAAACTCAAGCTAAACTTTATTATATATCTGCACATGATTACAAGGATAGATCACTAAGCAAGCTCTCGAAAAGAAAGGATCGAACTAAACTTTTATTCATCTAAAGCAAAATATCGAACTAAAAAAAGTAAAGGCAAAATATAGTGGGGATGATACGATACCGGGGCACCTCGCCCAAGCTTGGCGGAAGCCAGGGGGAGTGCCTATACCCGATACTCAGTTTTCTTTTGGTGATGAAGAAGGTGGTGGTGATATAACTCCCAATATTTCCATGAGTGTCTCCTTTATGCCTTCAATCTCACGAAGGGCTTTATGAAGCAACTCATCATTTTTCCTCACTTCGGCCATGATATGCTTATTCTCCGGGCCCCAAGAACTTGCTCCTGCATCCCTTTCTCTTGGACAATATATGATCAAATTGGATTGTATGTGCACACTAGGAGTATTTTCGAATCCATAATTGTGAATCAAATTGTAAAAATTGTTACGATGTAACCTGTGTAAAGGCCTCCTTGGTGGGAGTTCTTCTTGCACTTCCAAGCTCGCTTGATTTTTTGATGATCTCATGGATTCATGAGGTTTAGGACGGGTAGAGATACTAGCTAGTGTGCCTCTCTCGAAAGCGGAGGGTGTACTCCAAGGGAATCCCCTTCATTTTTCCTCCATGGTAACTTCCTGAACTTCCTCCCTCTCTAGCTCCTCCTGCAGTAACCCTGCATCGTCTTCTCCATTGTTGGAAGAGGGGGAAGACATGACGCTTGGCTTAACAGATCTGACCAAAAACAGCAAGAAAAAGAAAACAGAAGATTTCTCCGTGATACGGTGGTCAATAGGTTCGGGGGGTATATAAAGATTTTTTTTTTCTTGGGAAACAAGCAAACAGAAGAAAAACAGAGTCCGGAAGGTACCCGAGGTGGCACAAGATGTCTTGTGCCCACCAGGGTCACTTTCCCGGTAGTTTCTTATTTTCCTAATTTTCTAATATTCCAAAACTGACTAAAATGTTTTTGTGGATTTTTCTGAGTCCGTTTACTTACCGTATCACATACCTCCTCTTTTTTACTATTCTGGAGTGTTCCGGAAGGACTCTTTTATGTGTTCTTCCGGTGTCATTGTTTGAATAATATTACTTTCAATATTAATGGGCGTACCTGAGATATAATATTATATTCGTTGCCCATTAACAACCTTCAGGTTAGTACCTTCGGCATTATTTTCTTTGATAGCTCCAGACCGATAAACCTCCTCGAAAACATAGGGTCCTTCCCATTGGGAGAGGAGTTTTCCTGCAAAGAATCTGAAACGAGAGTTGTACAAAATAAAATATTCTCCAATTTTAAACTCACGCTTTTGGATTCTTTTATCATGCCATCTTTTAACCTTTTCTTTAAATAATTTGGCATTTTCATAAGCTTTGGTTCTCCATTCATCTAGTGAGCTAATATCAAATAACCTCTTTTCATCGGCAAGTTTGAAATCATAGTTGAGTTCTTTGATTGCCCATAAACTTTATGTTCTAACTCAAGAGGTAAATGACAAGCCTTTCCATAAACCATTTTATAAGGAGACATACCCATAGGATTTTTATATGCTGTTCTATAAGCCCAAAGTGCATCATCTAATTTCTTAGACCAATTCTTCCGGGACCTATTGACAGTCTTTTGCAAAATTAATTTTATTTCTGTATTGCTAAGTTCAACTTGACCACTAGACTGAGGATGATAGGGTGATGTAACTGAAGGAAATATGCCCTTGAGGCAATAGTAAAGTTGTTATTTTATATTTCCTTATATCATGATAAATGTTTATTATTCATGCTAGAATTGCATTAACCAAAAACTTGATACATGTGTGGATACATAGACAAAACACAGTGTCCCTAGTAAGCCTCCACTAGACTCGCTCGTTAAACAAAGATGGTTAAGTTTCCTAACAATAGACATGTGTTGTCATTTGATGAACGGGATCACATCATAAGGAGAATGATGTGATGGACAAGACCCATCTGTTAGCTTAGCATAATGATTGTTAAGTTTTATTGCTATTGCTTTCTTCATGTCATATACAAATTCCCTTGACTATGAGATTATGCAACTCCCGGATACCGGAGGAATACCTTGTGTGCTATGAAATGTCACAACATAATTGGGTGATTATAAAGATGCTCTACAGGTATCCCCGAAGGTGTTTGTTGGTTTGGCATAGATCAAGATTAGGATTTGTCACTCCAATTATCGGAGAGGTATCTCTGGGCCCTCTCGGTAATGCACATCATAATAAGGCTTGCAAGGAATGTGACTAATGAGTTAGTTGTGGTATGATGCACTACGAAACGAGTAAAGAGACTTGTTAGTAACAAGATTGAACCTAGGTATGAAGATAATGACGATCGAATCCCGGGCAAGTAATATACCAATGACAAAGGGAATAACGTATGTTGTCATTACGGTACGATCGATAAAGATCTTCATAGAATATGTGGGAACCAATATGAGCATCCTGGTTCCGATGTTGGTTATTGACGGGAGAGGTGTCTTGGTCATGTTTACATAGCTCTCGAACCCGTAGGATCCGCACGCTTAACATTCGAGGACGATTTTGTATTATATGAGTTATGTGATTTGGTGACCGAATGTTGTTCGGATTCCCGGATGAGATCACAGACATGACGAGGAGTCTCAAAATGGTTGAGAGGTAAATATTCATATATAGGACGATGATATTCGGACATCGGAAGTGTTCTGGGGGTACCGGGTGCATATCGGGTCAACAGAAGGGGTTCCGGGCATCCCCCCGGCAACTAGACGAGCCTAATGGGCCAATAAGGGGACAGACCATCCCCTAGGGGGCTGGTGCACCCAATGTAGGCTAGAAGGAGAGAGGAGAAGAGGGAAATGAAGGGGAGGGATTCGGCCTCCCCCTTCCTTCTCTCCTCCCTCCTCCTTCCTTCCCCCTCCGGATGAATATGGAAGGGGGAGGCCGAATTGGGAGGCTCCCAAGTAGGATTCCTCCTACTTGGGGCGCCCCCTTGGTTGCCTCTCCTCCCCTCCAACCTATGTATATGAGGGGGCACCGCTACATTTGTGTGCGGCGCCCCCTCCACAGTTTACGCCTCCGGTCATATCTTTGTAGTGCTTAGGCGAAGCCCTGCACGGATCACTTCACCATCCGTCACCATGCCGTCGTGCTGAGAGAACTCTCCCTCGACACTTTGCTAGATCAAGAGTTCGAGGGACGTCATCGAGCTGAACGTGTGCAGAACTCGGAGGTGTCGTATGTTCGGTACTTGATCGGTCGGAACGAGAAGAAGTTCGAATACATCAGCCGCGTTGTCAAACGCTTTCGCTTTCGGTCTACGAGGGTACGTATACACACTCTCCCCCTCTCGTTGCTATGCATCTCCTAGATAGATCATGCGTGAGCGTATGAATTTTTTTGAAATTTCATGCTACATTTCCCAACAACAATTCTATGGTTAACATCATACTTGGTAACCATTTTACGGAAAGCACCATGAATAAAGTGTGAACCACCATCAGTCATTAAATATCTAGGGACTCCAAACCTTGGGAAAATAACTTCCTTAACCATTTTAATAGAGGTGTTGTGATCAGCACTACTGGTTGGAATAGCTTCTACCCATTTAGTAACATAATCAACAGGAATGAAAATATGTGTATACCCATTAGAGGAAGGAAAAGGTCCCATGTAATCAAATTCCCAAACATCAAATTGTTCAATAGCAAGTGAATAATTCACACTTATCGATATTACCTATTCTTTGGCATTCATCACAAGATAAGACGAACTTACGGGCATCCTTGAAGAGAGTAGGCCAATAAAATCCGGACGACAACACCTTATGAGCAGTTTTGTCTCCCACATGATGTCCTCCATAAGCTTCAGAGTGACATTTCCGTAGGATTTGTCCCTGTTCATGCTCAGGTACACAACGTCTAATAATACCATCTACTCCTTCTTTATAAAGATGTGGGTCATCCCAAAAGTACTGTCTTAAATCATAGAAGAATTTTTTCTTTTGTTGGTATGTAAAGCTAGGTGGTAAATATTTAGCAACAATGTAATTATCATAGTCAGCAGCTCAAGGAGTGTTATGAGAAACATTTATTGCAGCTAACTTCTCATCAGGAAAACTATCATCAATAGGTAGTGGGTCATCCAGCACATTTTCAAGCCTAGACAAGTTATCAGCTACGGGGTTCTCAGCTCCTTTTCTATCAGTGATATGTAAATCAAATTCTTGTAGCAAGAGAACCCATTGAATAAGTCTTGGTTTAGCATCTTTCTTTTCCATCAGATATTTTATAGCAGCATGATCGGTGTGAACAATTACTTTTGAATCAACAATGTAAGATCTAAATTTATCACAAGCAAACACCACTGCTAGGAATTCTTTTTCAGTAGTAGAATAATTTCGTTGAGCATTGTCTAGAGTTTTACTAGCATAATGAATAACATTCAGTATCTTATCAACTATTTATCCTAGAACAGCGCCAACAACATAGTCACTAGCATCACACATAATTTCAAAAGGCAAGTTCCAGTCAGGTGGTTGAACAATAGGTGCAGAAATTAAGGCTTTCTTGAATGTTTCAAAGGCTTCTAAACAATCATCATAAAAAACAAAAGGAACACCCTTTTGAAGAAGATTTATGAGGACCTAGAAATGTTAGAAAAGTCTTTGATAAATCTCCTATCACTACTGCAGGATGCTACTAACGCGACACTACGACCAGAGACCCTTCGACGAAACTGTCTGCGATGCAATAATCGCAAATGGTGGAGTAAAAAACATTCAAAAAAGGTGCAAAACATTTGCGATGATGGATGCATCAAACACGGTTCAGATTTTGGTTGCGTGTGCGATTCAGGGCATACAGTTCAGTTAAATTAACTGTTTGCGACTAGGAGGAACAAAAGAAACGGGCTGCCAGATGAAGGTGTGTGCGATATGCAGCATACGCTTCACTCGGATGAACCGTTTGTGATTAGGCAACACAAAAGAAATGGTCAGCCAGATCAAGGTGTGTGCGGCATACGGCATGCGGTTCACTCGGATGAATTGTTTGCATTGAGATAAGAGAAAAGAAACGGTTCAATATAACAAGATGTGTGTGATACGCAGCAAACAGGTCTTTTATCAGAAATGTGTGCGAAGACCGATAATAACACAGACGATTGCTTCGAATAAGACGTATGTGATATGCTCTATCTACACAACATCTATTGGCCATTGCGGGACGGGCGGTCATCCGGATACGCCATAAGGATGCGAAGAGGCATCTTATATCAACAAGGACTAGTTGTTCCACCAGTAGCTCATGTAAGAGAACTCTCAGGTTAAGTGTGCTCAGGCTGGAGTAGCCATCAGATGGGTGACTGGATGGGAAGTTGTGTTGATGTTAAATTAATTGACAGGATGGGTCATATCTGTCAAATTAAATGACTGATATGACCCATCCCATGAGTTAATTTAACCTCGAGGTCCTTGTTTTTATTTTACTTTATTTATCTTTTAACACATGTTAAAGAAGGTCTACTGCATTACTTTTTGATAATGTGTGATACGTCACATACAATTGATCCATCTGACCTGTTTGTGATGGAATAAGCTGTGTGTGTTGTGGGCAAAGACTTGCTAGTATTCAACCATTTGAGATTGATGAATTCATCACCGACGGGTTCCCTAGTGTGGTCCGTGTTCATCTAATCATCATGTACTTCTTGTGCTAGCTCGATGTTCATTCTATGCTAACTTTCCATTAATTGATGGCGTTTTATGAACACGCCACCGTTTCCCGCCATTTCCTCACTTGTTTCTCACCACCCAGCGATATTGCGCATAAACCTAGGCGGCGCACGACCCACGGAAGCGACAAGCGCAACCTGTAGCACATCCACCTTTTCCAAGCATGCCAACCCACCAAAGCGCCGCCTCTGCCATCAACCTTGTCGACAAGGAAAACGAGCAGGCGCCACGGCCTTTCAAGGCTGAGGCGCTCCCCGGCGACGCGATGTACGACGCTGTGATGCGCGTCATCGCCAGGGTTGACTAGACCTTTGTCGCATGGCGCTTGAGCGCCGCGGATTAAGATAGGCATGTTAACGCCGACAGGCTGCAGCTTGCCGCACAACATGATCGATGGCGCACCGCAGAGCAAGCTAGGCGCGTTCGCGCTGATAGGCTGCGGCTCTCCGCACGGCGAGACCGTTGGAGCACCGCAGAGCGAGAGGCACGACGTGCCACACAGCAAGAGCGGATCCATCGATGCTTGCCTACTGTCGACACGGCATCGCAGCTGGGTACGCGTCCCGTCAGTACCCCCATTCATCGCCTGGTGTGGGCAGAAGCCCTCTGCGTCGTATTAGCACCAGAGGCCGGCCGCGACGTACTTGCACCAGACTCCCTCCGTGCCTTCCGCATGGGTAACGCCGTTCACCTTCTCCGCGGCCCGCTCGATGCCAACACGCTGGTCGGTTAGGCTCGACTGCCTCCTTGGCCCAGGTGTCCTCCTGGGCGCAGTAGACGAACATGGCCGTCGCATCCTCGAGTAGGTGATCTGCGATGAAATAGCCAACTTGGAGCTTGATATCACGCTCCAGATGTACCGCAAGCGTGTCGACTGCTTGCACGAACGCCTGTACGAGTTCAGGCAGAGCCAAGAGCTACCGTAGGCAAGGGCTGTTGGTCACGGTCTCATGGACGCGTTTTATTTTGTTGAGTCATTTCGACGTGGATAGCTATGTATTCACAGCAATCATAATATTGCTCCGTTTATTCCTCTGTTTCAATGTGTGTACTATGTTTTCCGTTCTTATATGTTCTGTTTCAATGTGTGTATATACTCTTTCCATTCTGTATATGAGTATGATAACAGCTAGATTCAAATTGGTACACAAAATAGATAGAAAATGGAATTCATATATATATATATATATATATATATATATATATATATATATATATATATATATATATATAAATTGTTCATTAGTTCATCACAGAATATATATATATATATATATATAATATCATCACTTATACGTGATGATACTTAACTACTAGGTACAATGCATAAAATTGAAAACAAACAATACTAAAACTAATAATCCCTCCTGGAACCAGTATTCCGGCAGCCCCTCGCCAGTAGCTCCCTGGTGCGCGACGTCTTCCCAGTGCGGAGGCAGTACTCCACCTCCTCCGACTTGCAGCGCTTGACGTACCGATCTGCCTCTTGCTGGCGGACGAGCATGAACGATCTTTCCATTTCATTGGGCGCCCACCAGAGCTCCTCGTCGGTGGCACACTGGAGCTTATCGGCCCAGATCCACGCAGCGACGAGGCACCCATCGCCTTTGACCTTCCTCGCGAAGTACCCGTCTTCGTACACCTCCTTCGCACGACAATGCGGCCGCCCCCAAAGCTCCGTGGCCTCCTTTTTCCAGGCGGCATCACGGGCTTCACAGGCCGCCTGGTACCTGGCTTCCTCCTCTGCCATCTCCTTCTTGAACGCCACTTGCCTGGCTTTCTCAGCCGGCGACAGCGACTTCCACAAACAAAGATTGTACTGGCCCCGAAACCAATCCAAAGTTGGGGGTCCGGCGCAACCTCGTCTGGCAGCGCGTAGGGGTCCTCGTCGATGCTATTCGAGTGAGCGTCCTTGGGGGGCGGTGACTCCTTGTCGGCGTGTGGGAAAACCGGCAGCGCCATGGCACAGATTTGGGAGAGAGAGAGAGAGAGAGAGAGAGAGAGGGAAAGCGAGGGTAGGATGTAGATGAGAATGCAGGCGGGACGACGTTAGCAAGGTAGTATTTATTGGCAGCCGGAATCTAGATCGACGGGAACAGTACACATGCCGCTCGCCGGAATTTACGTGTACTGTAATTTGAATTACACATGATTCCCGCAGCAAAATCCGTGTGTGAACATAATAGCTGACGGTTTCCAAGATAGAACCATCTCTGATTAATGATCCCCGCCACTCACCTACCAAACCTCGAGCTACGAGATAGAGTGCCAATCGTATGGGGGCCGGTTGTCTTGCAAGATCTTTACATTTTCTTTTTTGAACACCAGATATTTACATCGTCTGATGATTTTTTAAATCGCACACAAGTACACAAAAATATGATTTTTCAAACCGATATGGTCAGCCGTTGCATGTAGACGTAGTTCAAATTTGAATTATGGTCATAAAACGGCTAGAAAATCAATTAAATATCATTAAAAGGTTAAATGACCCCTAAAATTTTCCAAATTTTCACATGACAGTTGTATTAGTGCACGTTAAATGTAGAAAAAAAATTTATGGTCGTAAGAGGAAGCTATCTCCCATTCGTCATCAAACATGCATAGTTCCCTCTCGGAACCACGAACCTTCTAGTGAGTTGCTCCGGTTTGTGAGGGGGGTGTGTCAAAACTTTCGTCAAAAACAGGGCATTTTTTTACCACATCATCTTGGTGGCATGCCATTACATCAACCAATGTTTCATGTTTTTCTGATCATTTTTAAATTTTTTGGAATTAAAATGTCATGGCACTCCATGCATGTGCCCATGCCGTGAGACCAATATGTATGAAAATTCCTTCTATTTTATTGCACATGGAATTAACTCGCACACAAGTACACAAATATGATTTTTCAAACCTTTATGGTTAGCCGTTGCATGTAGATGTAGTTCAAATTTGAATTATGATCATTAAATGGCTAGGAAATTGCTTAAATGTCTTTAAAAGGTTAAATGACCGCTAGATTTTTCCAAATTTTCACAGTACAGTTGTAGTAGTGCATGTTAAACGTAGAAAAAGTTTGAAGGCCGTAAGAGGAAGCTATCTCATGTTCGTCATCAAACATGCATTGTTCCCTCTTGGAACCACGAGCCTTCTAGTGAGTTGCTCCGGTTTGTGAGGGGTGTGTGTCCAAGCTTTCGTCAAACATGCCAATTTTTTTACCACATCATCTTGGTGGCATGACATTACGTCAAGCAAGGTTTCATGTTTTTCTGATCATTTTGTAATTTTTTGGAATTAAAATGCCATGGCACTCCATGCAGACATATGCATGTGTCCATGTCGTGAGACCAATATGTTTGAAAATTCCTTATAATTTACTGCAAATGGAATTAACTCGCAAACAAGTACACAAATATGATGTTCAAACCTTTATGGTCAGCCGTTGCATGTAGATGTAGTTCAAATTTGAATTACGGTCATTAAATGGCTAGAAAATCACTTAATTGTCTTTAAAAGGTCAAATGACCCCTAGAATTTTCCTAATTTTCACATTATAGTTGTATTAGTGCATGTTAAATGTAGGAAAAATTTGAAGGCCGTCAGAGGAAGCTATCTCCCGTTCGTCATCAAACATGCATTGTTCCCATTCGGAACCACGAGCCTTCTAGTGAGTTGCTCCGGTTTGTGAGGGGTGTGTGTCCAAACTTTCGTCAAGCATGCCAATTTTTTACCACATCATCTTGGTGGCATGACATTACAACAACCAATGTTTTATGTGTTTCTGATATTCTTTTTAATTTTTGAATTAAAATGCCATGGCACTCCATGCATACATATGCATGCATGTGTCCAAGTCGTGAGACAAATATGTTTGAATATTATTTCTAATTTACTGCACGTGGAATTAACTCGCACACAAGTACACAAAGATGATTTTTCAAACCGTTATGGTTAGGCGGTGCATGTAGATGTAGTTCAAATTTGAATTACGGACATTAAATGGCTAGAAAATCACTTAAATGTCTTTAAAATATCAAATGACCCCTAGAATTTTCCAAATTTTCACATGACAGTTGTATTAGTTCATGTTAAGCGTAGAAAAAATTTGAAGGCTGTAAGAGGAAGCTATCTCCCGTTCGTCATCAAACATGTGTTGTTCCCTCTCGGAACCACAAGCCTTCTAGTGAGTTGCTCCGGTTTGTGAGGGGTGTGTGTCCAAACTTTCGTCAAACATGCCAATTTTTTTACCACATCATCTTGGTGGCATGACATTACATCAACCAAGGTTTCATGTGTTTCTGAAATTTTTTGAACTTTTTTGAATTAAAATGCAATGGCACTCCATGCATACATATGCATGCATGTGTCCATGTCATGAGACAAATTTGTTTGAAAATTCCTTCTAGTTTACTGCACATGGAATTAACTCGCACACAAGTACACAAATATGATTTTTCAAACCGTTATGGTTAGGCGGTGCATGTAGATGGAGTTCAAATTTGAATTACGGTCATTAAATGGCTAGAAAATCACTTACATGTCTTTAAAAGTTCAAATGACCTCTAGAATTTTCCAAATTTTCACATGACAGTTGTATTAGTGCACGTTAAACGTAGAAAAATTTGAAGGCCGTAAGAGGAAGCTATCTCCCGTTCGTCATCAAACATGCATTGTTCCCTTTCGGAACAACGAGCCTTCTAGTGAGTTGCTCCGGTTTGTGAGGGGTGTGTGTCCAAACTTTCGTCAAACATGCCAATTTTTTACCACATCATCTTGGTGGCATGACATTACAACAACCAATGTTTTATGTGTTTCTGATATTTTTTTTAATTTTTTTGAATTAAAATGCCATGGCACTCCATGAATACATATGCATGCATGTGTCCAAGTCGTGAGACAAATATGTTTGAATATTATTTCTAATTTACTGCACGTGGAATTAACTCTGACACAAGTACACAAAGACGATTTTTCAAACCGTTATGGTTAGGCGGTGCATGTAGATGTAGTTCAAATTTGAATTATGGTCATTAAATGGTTAGAAAATCACTTAAATGTCTTTAGAAGATCAAATGACCCCTAGAATTTTCCAAATTTTCACATGACAGTTGTATTAGTGCATGTTAAGCGTAGAAAAAATTTGAAGGCTGTAAGAGGAAGATATCTCCCGTTCGTCATCAAACATGCGTTGTTCCCTCTCGGAACCACGAGCCTGCTAGTGAGTTGCTCCGGTTTGTGAGGGGCGTGTGTCCAAACTTTCGTCAAACATGCCAATTTTTTTACCACATCATCTTGGTGGCATGACATTACATCAACCAAGGTTTCATGTGTTTCTGATATTTTTTGAACTTTTTTGAATTAAAATGCCATGGAACTCCATGCATACATATGCATGCATGTGTCCATGTCATGAGACAAATTTGTTTGAAAATTCCTTCTAATTTACTGCACATGGAATTAACTCGCACACAAGTACACAAATATGATTTTTCAAACCGTTATGGTTAGGCGGTGCATGTAGATGGAGTTGAAATTTGAATTACGGTCATTAAATGGCTAGAAAATCACTTAAATGTCTTCAAAAGGTCAAATGACCCCTGAAATTTTCCACATTTTCACATAAAAGTTGTATTAGTGCACGTTACACGTAGAAAAATTTGAAGGCTGTAAGAGGAAGCTATCTCCAGTTCGTCATCAAACATGCATTGTTCCCTCTCGGAAACACGAGCCTTCTAGTAAGTTGCCCCAGTTTGTGAGGGTGTGTGTCCAAACTTTTGTCACACATGCCAAATTTTTTACCACATCATCTTGGTGGCATGACATTACATCAACCAAGGTTTCATGTGTTTCTGATATATATTTTTATTTTTTGGAATTTAAATGCCATGGCACTCCGTGCTTAATTGTGTCATAGCCGTTAGACCAATATGTTTGAAAATTCCTTCCAATTTACTGCACATGGAATTAAATCGCACACAAGTACATAAAATATGACTTTTGAAACTGTTATGGTTATTTGTTGCATGTACATGTAGTTCAAATTTGAAGTACGGTCATTAAATGGCTAGAAAATCACTTAAATGTCTTAAAAGGTCAAATGACCCCTGAAATTTTCCAACATTTAACATGACAGTTATATTAGTATTAAAAAAATTCTCGTACATTTAAAACACCATCCGTTGCCAGTTTACTCCAAATTCGTCTTTCACAGCTAATAAAAAATATCGACAACATCACACACATTTGTTTTCTAGGAACCGTTTGCGACGAAAATATATGGGTCTATTTAAGTCTCCCTCCTTAAGCTTCGCCGGCTCGTCTGCTCCAGTGCCGGCAACCCCCAAATCCAGGAATCCCTAACCCCATTCCCGCACCCCTTCTTGCAAAGATGACACCATGGAAACGCTTTGTGAAGGCCCGCACGATGGCCACGTCCCCTCCCCGCCTCGAAGCGCCACCCGCTGCGCCGAGAGCGCGGCCGCCTACGCCGAGAGTGCTGCCACATCCGCATTAAGCGCGGACACTTCCACCGAGAGGGCGTCTGCAGTAGCCGAGACAGCTGCAGGTGTTGGAAATATGCCCTAGAGGCAATAATAAAATGGTTATTATTATATTTCTTTGTTCATGATAATAGTCTATTATTCATGCTATAATTGTGTTATCCGGAAATCGTAATACACATGTGAATACATAGACCACAACGTGTCCCTAGTGAGCCTGTAGTTGACTAGCTCGTTGATCAACAAATAGTCAGTGTTTCCTGACTATGGACATTGGATGTCATTGATAACGGGATCACATCATTGGGAGAATGATGTGACGGACAAGACCCAATCCTAAGCATGGCTCGAAGATCGTGTAGTTCGTTTAGCTAGAGCTTTTCCAAATGTCAAGTATCATTTCCTTAGACCATGAGATTGTGCAACTCCCGAATACCGTAGGAGGCTTTGGGTGTGCCAAACGTCACAACGTAACTGGGTGACTATAAAGGAACACTACGGGTATCTCTGAAGGTATCTGTTGGGTTGGCACGAATCGAGACTGGGATTTGTCACTTCGTATGACGAAGAGGTATCTCTGGGCCCACTCGGTAATGCATCATCATAATGAGCTCAATGTGACCAAGTGTCTGGTCACGGGATCATGCATTACGGTACGATTAAAGTGACTTGCTGGTAACGAGATTAAATGAGGTATTGGGATACCGATGATCGAATCTCGGGCAAGTAACGTACCGATTGACAAAGGGAATTGTATACGGGGTTGCTTGAATCCTCGACATTGTGGTTCATCCGATGAGATCATCGAGGAGCATGTGGGAGCCAACATGGGTATCCAGATCCCGCTATTGGTTATTGACCGGAGAGGCGTCTCGGTCATGTCTGCATGTCTCCCGAACCCGTAGGGTCTACACACTAAAGGATCGGTGACGCTAGGGTTGTATAGATATGAGTATGCAGTAACCCGAAAGTTGTTCGGAGTCCCGGATGAGATCCTGGATGTCACGAGGAGTTCCGAAATGATCCGAAGGTAAAGAATTATATATAGGAAGTCAGGTTTTGGCCATCGGGAAAGTTTCAGGGGTCACCGGTATTGTACCGGGACAACCGGAAGGGTCCCGGGAGTCCACCGGGTGGGGCCACCTATCCCGGAGGGCCCCATGGGCTGAAGTGGGAGGGGAACCAGCCCCTGGTGGGCTGGTGCGCCCCCCTTGGGCCCCCCTGCGCCTAGGGTTGGGAAACCCTAGGGGTGGGGTGCCTCCACCAGGCTTGGGGGGCAAGCCACCCCCCTGGCCGCCGCCCCCCTTGGAGATCCCATCTCCTAGGGCCGGCGCCCCCCCCCCAAGGGGCCCTATATAAATAGGGGGGAGGGAGGGCAGCCGCACCCATGATCTTGGCGCCTCCCTCTCCCCTTGCTACACCTCTCCCTCTCGCAGAAGTTTGGCGAAGCCCTGCCGAGATCACTGCTGCATCCACCACCACGCTGTTGTGCTGTTGGATGTTCATCAACCTCTCCTTCCCCCTTGCTGGATCAATAAGGAGGAGACGCCTTCCTCAACCGTACGTGTGTTGAACGTGGAGGTGCTGTCTGTTCAGCACTAGGATCATCGGTGATTTGGATCACGACGAGTACGACTCCCTCAACCCCGTTCTCTAGAATGCTTCCTCTCGATCTACAAGTTTATGTAGATGCACTCCTCTCTCTCATTGCTAGATGAACTCATAGATTGATCTTGGTGAAACCGTAGAATTTTCTTTTATTTTCTACAACATTCCCCAACAGTGGCATCATGAGCTAGGTCTATGCGTAGTTCTCTTTGCACGAGTAGAACACAAACTTTTTGTGGGCATAGATGTTGTCAACTTTCTTGCCACTAATAGTCTTATTTTGCTTCAGCGGTATTGTGGGATGAAGCGGCCCGGACCGACCTTACAGGTACGTTTACGTGAGACAGGTTCCACCGACTGACATGCACTAGTTGCATAAGGTGGCTAGCGGGTGTCTGTCTCTCCCACTTTAGTTGGAGCGGATTCGATGAAAAGGGTCCTTATGAAGGGTAAATAGAAGTTGACAAATCATGTTGTGGCTTTTACGTAGGTAAGAAAACGTTCTTGCTAGAACCCTATTGCAGCCACGTAAAAGATGCAACAACAATTAGAGGACGTCTAACTTGTATTTGCAGCAATTGCTTTGTGATGTGATATGGCCAAAAGTTGTGATGAATGATATATATGTGATGTATGAGATCATGTTCTTGTAATAGGAATCACGACTTGCATGTCGATGAGTATGACAACCGGCAGGAGCCATAGGAGTTGTCTTAATTATTGTATGTCCTGCGTGTCAATGATTTAACGCCATGTAATTACTTTACTTTTTTGCTAAACCGTTAGCCATAGTAGTAGAAGTAATAGTTGGCGAGCAACTTCATGGAGACACGATGATGGAGATCATGGTGTCATGCCGGTGACGAAGATGATCATGGAGCCCCAAAGATGGAGATCAAAGGAGCTATATGATATTGGCCATATCATGTCACTACTATTTGATTGCATGTGATGGATATCATGTTTTTGCATCTTGTTTACTTAGAACGACGGTAGTAAATAAGATGATCCCTCATAATAATTTCAAGAAAGTGTTCCCCTAACTGCGCGCTGCCATGTAAAGTTCGTTGTTTCGAAGCACCACGTGATGATCGGGTGTGATAGATTCTAACGTTGACATACAATGGGTGTAAGACAGATTTACACACGCATAAACACTTAGGTTAACTTGACGAGCCTAGCATGTACAGACATGGCCTCAGAACACAAGAGAGCGAAAGGTCAAACATGAGTCGTACGGAAGATACGATCAACATGGAGATGTTCACCGATGCTGACTAGTCCGTCTCACGTGATGATTGGACACGGCCTAGTCGACTCGGATCATGTATCACTTACATGACTAGAGCGATGTCTAATCTGTGTTGGAGTTCATTAAATAATTTGATTAGATGAACTTAATTATCATGAACTTAGTCTAAAATCTTTTCAAAATGTCTTGTAGATCAAATGGCCAACGCTCATGTCCACCTCAACTTCAACGCGTTCCTAGAGAAAACCAAGCTGAAAGATGATGGCAGCAACTACACGGACTGGGTTCGGAACCTGAGGATCATCCTCATAGCTGCAAAGAAAGATTATGTCTTAGAAGCACCGCTAGGTGAAGCTCCCATCCCAGAGAACCAAGACGTTATTAATGCTTGGCAGTCTCGTGATGATGATTACTCCCTCGTTCAGTGCGGCATGCTTTACAGCTTAGAACCGGGGCTCCAAAAGCGTTTTGAGCAACATGGAGCATATGAGATGTTCGAAGAGCTGAAAATGGTTTTCCAAGCTCATGCCCGGGTCGAGAGACATGAAGTCTCCGACAAGTTCTTCAGTTGTAAGATGGAGGAAAATAGTTCTGTCAGTGAGCACATACTCAAAATGTCCGGGTTGCACAACCGCTTGACTCGACTGGGAGTTAATCTCCCGGATGACGCGGTTATTGACAGAATCCTTTAGTCGCTTCCACCGAGCTAAAAGAGCTTTGTGATGAACTTCAATATGCAGGGGATAGAAAAGACCATTCCTGAGGTATATTCAATGCTGAAATCAGCAGAGGTAGAGATCAAAAAGGAACATCAAGTGTTGATGGTGAATAAAACCACTAACTTCAAGAAAGGCAAGGGTAAGAAGAACTTCAAGAAGGACGGCAAGGGAGTTGTCGCGCCCGGTAAGCCAGTTGCCGGGAAGAAGTCAAAGAATGGACCCAAGCCTGAGACTGAGTGCTTTTATTACAAGGGAAGCGGACACTGGAAGCGGAACTGCCCCAAATACTTAGCAGACAAGAAGGCCGGCAACACTGAATGTATATGTGATATACATGTAATTGATGTGTACCTTACCAGTACTCGTAGTAGCTCCTGGGTATTTGATACCGGTGCCGTTGCTCATATTTGTAACTCAAAGAAGGAGCTGCGGAATAAGCGGAGACTGGCGAAGGACGAGGTGACGATGCGCGTCGGGAATGGTTCCAAGGTCGATGTGATCACCATCGGCACGCTACCTAAACATTTACCTATGGGATTAGTTTTAAACCTCAATAATTGTTATTTAGTGCCAGCTTTGAGCATGAACATTGTATCTGGATCTCGTTTAATACGAGATGGCTACTCATTTAAATCCGAGAATAATGGTTGTTCTATTTATATGAGAGATATGTTTTATGGTCATGCCCCGATGGTCAATGGTTTATTCTTAATGAATCTCGAATGTGATGTTACACATATTCATAGTGTGAATACCAAAAGATGTAAAGTTGATAACGATAGTCCCACATACTTGTGGCACTACCGCCTTGGTCACATTGGTGTCAAGCGCATGAAGAAGCTCCATGCTGATGGACTTTTAGAGTCTCTCGATTATGAATCATTTGACACATGCGAACCATGCCTCATGGGAAAAATGACCAAGACTCCGTTCTCCGGAACAATGGAGTGAGCAACCAACTTACTGGAAATCATACATACTGATGTGTGCGGTCCAATGAGCGTTGAGGCTCACGGAGGATATCGTTATGTTCTCACTCTCACTAACGACTTGAGTAGATATGGGTATGTCTACTTGATGAAACACAAGTCTGAGACCTTTGAAAAGTTCAAGGAATTTCAGAATGAGGTAGAGAATCAACGTGACCGAAAAACAAAGTTCTTACGATCAGATCGTGGAGGAGAATATTTAAGTCACGAATTTGGTACGCACTTAAAGAAATATGGAATCGTTTCACAACTCACGCCGCCTAGAATACCTCAGCGTAACAGTGTGTCCGAATGTCGTAACCGCACTTTATTGGATATGGTGCGGTCTATGATGTCTCTTACTGATTTACTGCTATCATTTTGGGGATACGCTCTAGAGACAGCTACATTCACTTTAAATAGGGCACCGTCTAAATCCGTTGAGATGACACCGTATGAATTATGGTTTGGGAAGAAACCTAACCTGTCGTTTCTAAAAGTTTGGAGATGCGATGCTTATGTCAAGAAACTTCAACCTGAAAAGCTCGAACCCAAGTCGGAAAAATGTGTCTTCATAGGATACCCTAAGGAAACCATTGGGTATACCTTCTACCTCAGATCCGAAGGCAAGATCTTTGTTGCCAAGAACGGGTCTTTTCTGGAGAAAGAGTTTCTCTCGAGAGAAGTAAGTGGGTGGAAAGTGGAACTTGATGAAGTACTACCTCTTGAACCGGTGAGTAGAGCAGCTCGGGAAGATGTTCCTGTGGTGCCAGCACCAACTGAAGAGGAAGATAATGATGATGATCAAGGTAATTCGGATCAAGTTACTACTGAACTTCGTAGGTCCACGAGGACACGTTCCACACCAGAGTGGTATGGCGACCCTGTCCTGGAAATCATGTTGTTAGACAACGGTGAACCTTCGAACTATGAAGAAGCGATGGCGGGCCCATATTCCAACAAATGGCTTGGAGCCATGCAATCCGAGATAGGATCCATGTATGAAAACAAAGTATGCACTTTGACAGACTTGCCCGATGATCGACGAGCGATAGAAAACAAATGGATCTTTAAGAAGAAGTCGGACGCAGATGGTAATGTTACCATCTATAAAGCTCGACTTGTCGCTAAGGGTTATCGACAAGTTCAAGGGGTTGACTACGATGAGACATTCTCTCCCGTAGCGAAGCTAAAGTCCGTCCGAATTATGTTAGCAATTGCCGCATACTATGATTATGAGATATGGCAAATGGACGTCAAAACGGCATTCCTTAACAGCCATCTGAAGGAAGAATTGTATATGATTCAGCCGGAAGGTTTTGTCGACCCTGATAATGCTAACAAGGTATGCAAGCTCCAGCGATCCATTTATGGGCTGGTGCAAGCATCTCGGAGTTGGAACATTCGCTTTGATGAGATGATCAAAGCGTTTGGGTTTATGCAGACTTATGGAGAAGCCTGCGTTTACAAGAAAGTGAGTGGGAGCTCTGTAGCATTTCTCATATTATATGTAGATGACATACTTTTGATGGGAAATGATATAGAACTTTTGGACAGCATTAAGGCCTACTTGAATAAGTGTTTTCAATGAAGGACCTTGGAGAAGCTGCTTACATATTAGGCATCAAGATCTATAGGGATAGATCAAGACGCCTCATAGGTCTTTCACAAAGCACATACCTTGATAAGATATTGAAGAAGTTCAATATGGATCAGTCCAAGAAAGGGTTCTTGCCGGTATTGCAAGTTGTGAGATTGAGCTCGGCTCAATGCGTGACCACGGCAGAAGATAAAGAAGAGATGAGTGTCATCCCCTATGCCTCAGCCATAGGATCTATTATGTATGCCATGCTGTGTACCAGACCTGATGTAAACCTTGCCATAAGTTTGGTAGGAAGGTACCAAAGTAATCCCGGCAAGGAACACTGGACAGCGGTCAAGAATATCATGAAGTACCTGAAAAGGACAAAGGACATGTTTCTCATCTATGGAGGTGATGAAGAGCTCGTCGTAAAGGGTTACGTCGACGCTAGCTTCGACACAGATCTGGATGACTCTAAGTCACAAACTGGATACGTGTATATTTTGAATGGTGGGGCAGTAAGCTGGTGCAGTTGCAAGCAAAGCGTCGTTGCGGGATCTACATGTGAAGCAGAGTACATGGCAGCCTCGGAGGCAGCGCATGAAGCAATCTGGGTGAAGGAGTTCATTACCGACCTAGGAGTCATACCCAATGCGTCGGGGCTGATCGCACTCTTCTGTGACAACACTGGAGCTATTGCACTTGCCAAGGAGCCCAGGTTTCACAAGAAGACCAGGCACATCAAGCGTCGCTTCAACTCCGTTCGTGAAAATGTTCAAGATGGAGACATAGATATTTGTAAAGTACATACGGACCTAAATGTAGCAGATCCGTTGACTAAACCTCTCCCTAGGGCAAAACATGATCAACACCAGAACTCTATGGGTGTTTGATTCATCACAATGTAACTAGATGATTGACTCTAGTGCAAGTGGGAGACTGTTGGAAATATGCCCTAGAGGCAATAATAAAATGGTTATTATTATATTTCTTTGTTCATGATAATAGTCTATTATTCATGCTATAATTGTGTTATCCGGAAATCGTAATACACGTGTGAATACATAGACCACAACGTGTCCCTAGTGAGCCTCTAGTTGACTAGCTCGTTGATCAACAGATAGTCATGGTTTCCTGACTATGGACATTGGATGTCATTGATAACGGGATCACATCATTGGGAGAATGATGTGATGGACAAGACCCAATCCTAAGCATGGCTCGAAGATCGTGTAGTTCGTTTAGCTAGAGCTTTTCCAAATGTCAAGTATCATTTCCTTAGACCATGAGATTGTGCAACTCCCGGATACCGTAGGAGTGCTTTGGGTGTGCCAAATGTCACAACTTAACTGGGTGAATATAAAGGAACACTACGGGTATCTCCGAAAGTGTCTGTTGGGTTGGCATGAATCGAGACTGGGATTTGTCACTCCGTATGACGGAGAGGTATCTCTGGGCCCACTCGGTAAGGCATCATCATAATGAGCTCAATGTGACCAAGTGTCTGGTCACGGGATCATGCATTACGGTACGATTAAAGCGACTTGCTGGTAACGAGATTAAACGAGGTATTGGGATACCGACGATCGAATCTCGGGCAAGTAACATACCGATTGACAAAGGGAATTGTATACGGGGTTGCTTGAATCCTCGACATTGTGGTTCATCCGATGAGATCATCGAGGAGCATATGGGAGCCAACATGGGTATCCAGATCCCGCTGTTGGTTATTGACCGGAGAGGCGTCTCGGTCATGTCTGCATGTCTCCCGAACCCGTAGGGTCTACACACTTAAGGTTCGGTGGCGCTAGGGTTGTATAGATATGAGTATATAGTAACCCGAAAGTTGTTCGGAGTCGCGGATGAGATCCCAGACGTCACGAGGAGTTCTGTAATGATCCGGAGGTAAAGAATTATATATAGGAAGTCAGGTTTCGGCCATCGGGAAAGTTTCGGGGGTCACCGGTATTGTACCGGGACCATCGGAAGGGTCCCGGGGGTCCATCGGGTGCGGCCACCTATCCCGGAGGGCCCCATGGGCTGAAGTGGGAGGGGAACCAGCCCCTGGTGTGATGGTGCTCCCCCTTGGCCCCCCCTGCGCCTAGGGTTGGGAAACCCTAGGGGTGGGGGCGCCTCCACCAGGCTTGGGGGGCAAGCCACCCCCCTGGCCGCCGCCCCCCTTGGAGATCCCATCTCCTAGGGCCGGCGCCCCCCCCTCCCAAGGGGCCCTATATAAAGAGGGGGAGGGGGCAGCCGCACCCATGCTCTTGGCGCCTCCCTCTCCCCTTGCTACACCTCTCCCTCTCGCAGAAGCTTGGCGAAGCCCTGCCGAGATCGCTGCTGCATCCACCACCACGTCGTCGTGCTGCTGGATCTTCATCAACCTCTCCTCCCCCCTTGCTGGATCAAGAAGGAGGAGACGTCTTCCTCAACCGTACGTGTGTTGGACGCGGAGGTGCTGTCCGTTCAGCACTAGGATCATCGGTGATTTGGATCACGACGAGTACGAGTCCCTCAACCCCGTTCTGTTGAACGCTTCCGCTCGATCTACAAGGGTATGTAGATGCACTCCTCTCTCTCTCATTGCTAGATGAACTCATAGATTGATCTTGGTGAAACCATAGAAAAAATTTTATTTTCTGCAACGTTCCCCAACAGCATCTGATGCTGCGACGGCGGCTGCAAACGCCGAGAGCGCTCGAGCTGCCGTTCGTGCCTCCGATGTCGCCCTGGCCCGGGTCGAGGCCATCCATGCCAAGATCGAGGATGCACATGCCAAGATATTCCAGGCCACCTCAGACTCCAGCATGGAACCCACATGCGAAAAGGCGGCGATGGCCGTGGAGCACCTGCTTCCTCATGAGGTCGCTGAGCGGGAGCTAGAGATTCAGGAGGTGGCGGAGATCGAGTAGCGCCGGGAGGAGGAGTAGCGCGTGGCCGAGGTCGAGGTAGAGAAGAGTTTGTTCATCGAGGAATCGGCGATGGAGCACCAACGCGAGCTCTGGCGCAGCCACTACTACGAGTACTACAACCTTGAGGGCGGCACCGAGGACGAGGACGCGGTCAACTTCAGCAGGGGGGACGCGGAGTCCACCAACGGTGGCATGTCGCCAGGACAAGTCATCGGTGTCTCATCTCACACCGGTGATGCATAGGTCGGCGCGGCGGCGGATTTGTTAAAAATGCTTTCTTAGGCTTTGATTTTAATGTTGGTCTTTTGTTAGAGCAATGTTTAGGTCATCTGGCTCTGTTTAATTACTAAAATTGCAAGATTCAGTAAGTGTGGTCTGTCTGTTGTACGCTCTTTTGTGTGCTCAAATTAGCAAGCGATGTTAAATTATGCAATGACGTACCCGGGGAAATTTCCACTAAAATTTGAATTATCAAACTCATCCAATGCGCGTAAAGCAGAAGAATCATTTACGATGCACACAATCGTTCAAAGTGAATGGTCCGGCGGCACCGCGCGCAAAGTTTCCCTCCACATTTCCAAAATTTTGGCCTACCGCCAAAATATCTACCCCCTCCCCCTTCCCCACCCCCTTTTCTCCCCGACCACAAGTCACATTTCCGTTGTTTCCTCCTTCCTTCCTTCGTTCCTAAGCTATAGCCGCTTCCTCGCTCTCGCCGTCTCGCATCCTACCGCCGAGGTCGCCATGGTCTTCTTCAAAGACCTCTCCAGCGGTTCCTCCTCCGGCGACGACTCCTTCACCACCCGGGTATGCCTCTCTTGTCTCTCTCGGGCTATGACTTGGAATGAAGGATTTTTACCCGACAGTCAATTTGAGTCATTTGTTCCTCTTGTAGCTCCCTAGGACCATTAGTGGCAACGAATGGAGCGGGGTGGCTGAAGATCTATCTTCTCGTTGTCACCCTCAATCTCCATGCGTGAAGCTAGTTGAGTTTGAATCTGTGGACAGTGGGAGGAAGTTTCTGGCATGTGCAGAGAAGGTTAGACCCTCTTTCGTTGTTACAAATCATTTGTTAGATGTGATGCAGACACTGTCACGGTCCCAACCCATTCATACCACACCTTCAACCAAACGCATCCTAAGACAGTGTCACGGTTTGTACCTAGTATCTAAAATTGTTGCCATCTCATCAGCGGTGCCATTAGAAAAAAATTTGGCGCCGCTTCAGCAGTTTATGCAGCCAACTTTAGTCCACATATCCGAGCAACCAAGCAGTAAAATACTAAATCTTTATGGCACAAAGGAACTGGGCATCGTAGCAACTAGGTGCTCCGGAGTCCGCGTCCCTGATTTTTTTTGCTGCATCGGCTCGCCAGTGCAGGGCACCAGTGCGAGATGTAGCAACAGTTGTCTTTACACTAGTTTTGGCATACATAGTGGACGGCTTTAGTGCTATTAGTTCTGTGTTACAAAATTTGTGCATTTACACACCTATTAGTATCAATTTGCTGTCATCCAAACACTATCGCTATGTTGTTGCAGTTATATTTACCTTCCTCATAAAATGTTCAATTTTTTATTTATTGTACATGAGTAAGAACTTGTAGCATTGTTGTAGTTAATTATAGCTTCTGATGTTCCATAATTTGGTTGTTGTCTCAGTAGAAATTAATTCATATGCACATTGATCTTTTTGAGAAGATATGTCAGAATTAACATGTTTCTTCAAATTTTCGAAATAAGCATTGGTGATTTTCTATGTTGCTATAAAACCATTTCCCCTACAATTGTTACTGATCTAGTTTTAAATATTATAGGATGAACGGAAGTGTTCTTACTTGGAGTGGGTTGATCAAGAGTGGCCACAGTCTTTGAAGATGTGCCTAGAGAAGCTCTGGAGCATGTATGAGGAAGAGAAAAAAGAAAGTGTTGTCAACGCTGAAGAATATTTGAAGATGCGGGATAAAAACAGGAAGGTGGAGAATGAGCTCAGATTTTTTTTAAATCAGACTTTGCTAAGATGGTGTTGGCGAAGGAGGAGGCACTTTCCCAGTTGGGCCGTGCAAAACAGGTTCTTACTGAACTGAAAGCAGAGGTGGATAAGACGAGCCTGGATGATCTCAATTAGGGAAATGAATATATTGTTCTAATATTGTTCTTATGAAGTTGAACTAGCTATATGTTTTATTGTGCTGTTTTCATGTAGCTATCGTACTGCAATGTTATAATATATTTATGTGCCTGATATGAAATTGGCAAACAGCTGTTCGATATGAAATGTGAATTTGCGTGATAGTGGAATTATTAATTGTAAACTAATAAACCTGCTAAATGTGTCATGGAACTTTGCAAACGGTTCTAGTAGTAAAAGCGCTTGTGATGGATAGCCCAGTGCCACACAGTTTTGGTCATCAAATCGTGTGTGATGTTGTTGATAAAAGCAAACAGTTAACCAAGGCAGAGCGTGTGTGATAGTTACACCTTTCACACACGAGCCTACACATAAAACTGTGTGGGATGTACATATGAACAGAAACGTTTTCCCTGGATTGACTGTGTGGGATGTACATAAGAACAGAAACATATTCCTTGGATTGACTGTGTGTGATATACATACGAACGGAAATGTATTCCCTGGATTGACTATGTGTGATATACATACGAATGGAAACGTATTCCTTGGATTCACCGTGTGGGATGTACATACCTACGAAAATGATTTTCTGGGATTCACCATGTGGGATGTACATACCTACAGAAATGATTGGGTTTTGATGCCTCGCCCGATTGCACACGAGCTCATTTGGTGTCCCAGGAGGGCCTATCCCCGACGATTTCTGGGTCGTGCGGGAAGGACCCCCCCCCCCCTCTCGCCCACACTCACTGTGCGATGGTTCCAAATGCTGTCGCGAAAAGGGGTTAAAAACCATTTATATAGCACCGACGCGCACCAGTGTATAGAAACCAGCATGACCTAAGAAACTACGAATATATTTGATATCTTTAGGACATGGCATTTTCTCAATTGCATCAACCTTATCTTTTTCCACCTCAATACCTCTTTCAGAAATTTTATGGCCCAAAACAATACCTTCATTAACCATAAAGTGGCACTTCTCCCAATTCAAGACAAGATTCGTTTGCTCGCATCTCTGCAAAACTCGATCAAGATTGCTTAAAAAATTGTCAATATACTTCCCATAAATAGAAAAGTCATCCATGAAAACCTCAACAATCTTTTCACAAAAGTCAGAGAATATAGCAGTCATACATCTTTCAAAGGTAGTAGGTGCATTGCATAAACCGATAGGCATACGTCTATAAGCATAAGTTCCAAAGGGACAAGTGAAAGTGGTCTTTTCTTGATCAGGTTGAGAAGCAGGTATTTGTGAAAAACCATAGTATCCATCAAGGAAGCAAAAATTTGTGTGCTTTGACAATCTTTCTAGCATTTGATCGATAAAAGGCAGAGGGTAATGATCTTTTCTAGTTGCTTTGTTTAATTTTGTAAAATCAATTACCATCCTATAGCCTGTAACAATTGTTTGTGGAATAAGTTCATTCTTATCATTTGGAACAACAGTAATACCTCCCTTCTTAGGGACACAATGAACATGACTCACCCATCTACTATCAGCTATAGGATAGATCATACCTGCTTCCAGAAGTTCAAATATTTCCGTTCATACCACTTCCTTCATCTTCGGATTTAACCAACGTTGGTGATCAACAACGGGTTTAGCATCAGGTTCCATATTAATCTTATGCTAACATAGAGTGGGACTAATTCCCTTTAAATCATAAAGAGTATATCCAATAGCAGCTCGGTGCTTCCTTAGAACTTTTCATAATCTTTCTTCTTCATGTTCTGAAAGGTTAGCACTAATAATAACAGGATATAACTTCTTTTCATCAAGATAAGCATATTTCAAAGTGTGTGGCAATTGTTTTAATTCAAACACAGGATCACCTTTAGGTGGCGGAGGACCTCCCAAAGTTTTAATAGGAGAATTTTGTTTAAGCAGAGGACGTAGTTCAAAGAAAATCTCATGTATTTCATTCCTTTCATGCATATGTAAATCATTTTCATGGTCTAGTAGATATTGTTCTAAAGAATCAGTAGGAGGCACATCAATAGAATCAAGACCAATTATTTCATCCTTACAAGGCAATTCTTTTTTATGAGGTTTTCTACTAGACTTGGAAAAATTAAATTCATGCCTCATCACCAAAGCTGACACCGACAGTTTTTTTCTTACAATCTATTTTAGCATTAACGGTGTTCAGGAAAGTTCTACCAAAGATAATGGGACAGAAGTCATCTTGTGGGGAACAAAGAACAAGAAAATCAGTAGGGTATTTTATTTTCCCACACAAGACTTCAACATCTCTAACAATCCCAATTGGTGAAATAGTATCTCTATAGCAAGTTTAATAGAAACATCTATTTCTTCTATCTCTGTAGGTGTTATGCCATTCATAATTTCTTGATATAAGGTAAAAGGAATAACACTCACACTAGCACCTATGTTGCATAAACAATGATAACAGTGATCTCCTATTTTAAGTGAGATAACGGGTCTATGATTATCTGTTTTATAAGGTTTGACAATTCTAGTAAATAACATGCCCATCTACATTTTCTTCCGGGAGATCCTGAAACATAGCAATTCTAGGTTCTACTATAATTTGTTCATCAGGTTTACGTGTTCTAATATAACTTTTGTTAACACAGTTGAAACTTTAGCATGTTCCTTTATCCTAATAGGGAAAGGTGGTTTCTCAATATCTGCAGTAGGAACAACTATAAATTATGGTTTCCTCTTCAGCTAGTACCAGTTCTTTAATTTCTTCTTTAATAGGTGGGTGATATTTGAACCACTTCTCCTTAGGGAGATCAACATGAATAGAAAATGATTCTCCGTCATGCGCCTGCCGCCCCGACCCCGACCTCGACGCCGCGTGGCCCTCTCCCTAACTCCGCCGGCGCCCGAGGAGAGCACGCCCTCCTCCTCCTCCTCCTCCCCTACCTCTGCCTAGCTAGGGTTCTTAGGGTTAAATTTCAGAGTTCATCTAATTTGTTAGGGTTCATCAAATTAGATGCTAATTATGGCAGTAGTTGTTAAATAAAATTAGTTTTAGAGTTCATTGAATTAGTTAGGGTTAAATTTTAGAGTTCATCAAATTAGTTAGGGTTAAATTTTAGAGTTCATCAAATTAGTTAGGGTTCATTAAATTTTAGAGTTCATCAAATTAGTTAGGGTTAAATTTTAGAGTTCATCATATTAGTTAGAGTTCATTAAATTTTAGAGTTCATCAAATTAATTAGGGTTAAATTTTAGAGTTCGTCTAACTAGTTTTTTTACTGTTTTTAGTAAGTGTTTAATAGAATTAGTAAGAAAATTAATATAACTAGTTGAACTAGTTTATTTTTAGTAAAAACTAGTTTATTTTTATTTATAGTAAGTGCTTAACTGAACTAGTTGAGTTAATACAATTATTTTATTTTTAGTACAAAAATTAATAGAACTACTTTAATTTTTTAGTTAAAGCAATTATTCCCGCAGCGACGTCGATGATGCCTATCCCGCGTCCTCGCTGTCGAAGTCGACGGAGGACACCTGCGCCACCAGATGGGCCATGTCCGGACCTGGCTCCGCTGGGTGGTACTGGAGGCGCTACCACCGGGGGGCGCAGGTTGGTGAGGAGTCAGCCCGTCGTTGACCCGAACCTTCTTTTGTGGCGGTCGCGTGGGCCAGTGATGGTCTAGAGGCTCGAGGACCCCGCGGAGGTGGTGCGTCACCGTGTCAGTGAGGAGGATGCGCACATCCATCGCTACTTGTTTGCGTTGGAGCACAGGTTCTCCAATACATGGTAGGTTCTCCAGGGATCACACTGGAGCTATGATCCTGTGATGGTTCCTTCTCTGTGGGTGTCCACCGCCCGCGCCGATACCCGTCGTGCGCTAGGGTTTTAGTTGTATTAGTGATGTTATATGTATGACACTATTCGGGATGTATTAGTGATAATATTCGATGATGTACGGACGCATGAGATGATTTACTTTTGCTTATTGAGTGCATGCTAATTTGAATACTTATTTATTTTACGATTTGGTTTTGCTTATTGAATGCTCATGTCAATATGAGTCCTATAAGATATTTTGAAATGTGTATCTTGTGTTGCTGAAATAGGATATGTGCTTGCCCAAGTGGCCGGTCATGTTTGCAGGTTACACCTTCGAGTGGCCTATGTTTTGCCGGAGTATTGATTCATTTTCGTTCCGCCAAATTTCAGGCGCTCGATATGTCATATTTTAGCAAAGGTCATGCCGGATTTTTCTGTGAATTTTGGCATGACTTGTGCCAGAATATGTAGGAAATATCGAGTTCCCCGGATTTGTGTGTTGAGTATCCTGGTAGTTGCCTTCGATCGATTTTCAATTAATGTTTCAACTATGAACATAGGAAATGTCTAACGACGAAAAGGATTTCGGTATTTGCGAATACTGCGAAGACGAGCATGGCCTGTGCGACAGAATCTTCCTAGATGATGATAGGTGCTTCAGCATCAAGATGGACGAGAACTTTGAAGTGGATACAGTAAGTCACAATGACAAGTCTTTTTTCGTAATTAAGCATGACATCTGCTTCATTTGCTTCAACTTATAATTTATTTTTTAAACTATTCTACTAGTGTATCCCCTGCCATGCAAGAGTTTTTGTCTTGGATAAAATAGGTTTCAGTCCTACGCAAAGTACTACGGAGGTAAAGAGAGTTAACTTGAAGACCGAGCATGGTTATACTTTCCACGCAAAATTATACAATGCAGACACCTACACCTATTTTGAATGCAAAACTTGGCAAGCACTATGCAAGGCTTATGCATTTGAGCCTGATATGTTTATCACCTTTGATATTCGTCCTGAAGATGATATTGAAGGTAATAGAGACATCTGGGCCGATGTGCAGACGCCTCCAGTTATACCATTATGTGAGTTTCTCAACCATATTTATGTCTTCGATATTGTTTATTAAAAAATAGTTGACAACTAATTTCTATTGACATCTTATTTCCATTCAAGCAAACATGTCCGGTGCTTGGTAGACATAACCGTCCACTATCCCGGGGCTGAACTAAACTGCGAGGAGATAGGCCATTATGTTTCATGGCTTGAGGATCTTCATACTGTCAAGACAAATTATTTTTCTGGACTTAAAAATCTTAGTACTCAAAACGTGCGACCAATAGTGTTCGTACTAAACTATGGTAACATCTATTTAGGAAAGATGGTAAGATTTTTACTATTTGTCCTCGGTGCATCTTTTGCATACATTATTTTTTAAGCTAAACTTCATTGCTAATTATGTTACTATACGATGTTTGTCAACAGGGACTCCCGATGAATGTTGTGCCTCTTTGGATCGAGACTAAAGGTCACATGAGAATTGTTAGCTTACGGCCAAGATATCCTACAATGCACTTTAGTGCATACAGGATTTCTAATAGCGAGGAATGCTTCATAGTGAAAGACTGGAGCAAAATTGTGAACCATCGCAGAGAAGTACTAGGGGGCAGCAATCAGAAGCGCAACCCACGATTAGGAGACACGTTCATCTGCATGCTCCAACTTGATGAAGCAGGAGTGCTGCACATGTTTTATGTTATTTTACCCGAGAGAGCAGCAGGAGTGATTAGCTAGCTACAAATGAGTTATGATGATTAAATAGTGTTGGTGGTAATGACTATGATGATTATTATTAGCTAGTGTTGGTGGTAATGACTATGATGATTATTATTAGCTAGTGTTGGTGGTGATTAGATAGCTATCGCAACTAGTGTTTGGTGGTGATTAGCTCGCTAGAATGAGTTTGAAGATGATGATGTGTACTATTGGTGGTAATGACTATGATGATGATTAAACAGCTACTGTTGGTGGTAATGACTATGATGATGATTAAATAGCTTGTGTTGGTGGATTAGATTCAAGTGGAGGCAACATGTGGTGCACATCGAAAGTACTACTAGTCCAAACTAGATCAAGTTTGGATTAGTAGTATACTTTTGACATGCACCACATGTTCCCTCCACTTAAACCTAATCCACCTTCATTTGACATATTGATATAACAGCCTCATAGTTGGTATTGTACCAAAATTTGTATAACGGCATATAAATACATTAAAAATTAAAAAAATGAGAAAAAGAATACTAGTAGCGATGGAGAGTAAACACACTACTACTAGCTATATTAGCAGTAGCGTTGGGGTGAACAAACGATGCTGCTATATGTCTTAGCAGCAGCGCGTGTAGCACGCGCTACTGCTAAGGAATAGCAGTAGCACCTTATCAGTAGCGCGTCCTCCCGCGCTACTGATAGGCAAAATACCCGCGCTACTACTAGGGTTTTCCCTAGTAGTGTGGATGCATAGGATAATTCCAATTCCAAGATCCAATATCTTCGCATAGCCTATACCATGCCAATGCTTTTCCCTTCAAAGATAAAGGGAAAACCTGCTTCTTAACTTCATCTCCGGGTAAACCTGCAAGCTTAAACGATCCACAAATTTGTTCCACATATATCAAGTGCATATCAAGATGTTCATTTCCATCTTCTGCATAATGATTAGCTAGCAGTTGTTCTATCATACCTGAAGGAATTTCATATTCAATATTTTTAGTAGGTGAAGTAGGTTGAGGGGTAGCTAATTGTGGTTACGGTCGAGGTGAAGATACCCCCAATAAACCCCTCAAAGGATTGTTTTCTATAGTAAAAAGTGACAATAAATTTCAGCACACTATATAAATGTTTCCTTACCAAATTCCACTTACCAAAGGCGCTTCACTCCCCGGCAACGGCACCAGAAATTCCTTTTGATGTTTGCTTGAATTACGTTGGTATTTCCCCAAAGAGGAAGGGATGATGCAGCACAGCAACGGTAGGTATTTCCCTCAGAGATGAGACCAAGGTTATCAAACCAGTAGGAGAACCAAGCAACACTACGTAAACATCACCTGCACACAAATAACAAATACTCACAACCCGACGTGTTAAAGGGGTTGTCAATCCCTCCCCGGTAACGGCGCCAGAAAATAGCCTTGATGACCCACAAGTATATGGGATCAATTGTAGCTCTTTTTAATAAGCAAGAGTTTCGAACCCAGCGAGGAGCAGAAGGAAATGACAAGTGGTTTTCAGCAAGGTAATGTGTGCAAGTGCTGAAATTGTAAGTAACAGAGTAGTTTGATAGCAAGATAATTTGTAACAAACAAGTAACGATAATAGTAAAAAAAGTGCAGCAAGATAGCCCAATACTTTTGAGGCAAAGGACAGGCCAAAACAGTCTCGTATAGTAAGCAGAGCGTTCTTGAGGGTACACGGGAATTTCATCTATCACTTTCATCATGTTGATTCGATTCGTGTTCGCTCCTTTGATAATTTGATATGTGCGTGGACTGGTGCTTAGGTCATGTTCTTACTTGAACAAACCACCTACTTATGTTTAACCCCCTCTCAAGCATCCGCAACTACAAGAAAAGTATTAAGAATAAATTCTAGCCATAGCATTAAAATTTTGGATCCAATTGGTCCCTTACGGAATAGCGCATAAACTAGGGTTTAAGCTTCTGTCACTCTCGCAGCCCATCATCTAATAACTACTCCACAATGCATTCCCTTAGGCCCAAATATGGTTAAGTGTCATGTAGTCAATGTTCACATGACACCACTAACGGAATCACAACATACATACTATCAAAATATCGAACACATATCAAGTTCACATGATTACTGGCAACATGATTTCTCCCGTGACCTCAAGAACAAAAGTAACTACTCACAAATGATAATCATGCTCAAGATCAGAGGGGTATTAAATAGCATATTGGATCTGAACATACAATCTTCCACCAAATAAACCATATAGTAATCAACTACAAGATGTAATCAACACTACTAGTCACCCACAAGCACCAATCTATAGTTTCGATACAAAGATTGAACATAAGAGATGAACTAGGGATTGAGAGGAGATGGTGTTGTTGAAGATGTTGATGGAGATTTCCCTCCCCAAGATGGGAGAGTTGTTGGTGATGATGATGACGATGATTTCCCCCTCCGGGAGGGATGTTCCCCCGGCGGCATCGCTCCACCGAAGGGAAAAAGTGCTCCTGCCCAAGTTCCGCCTCGAGACGGCGGTGCTCCGTCCCAAAGTCCTCTCCTTTTTTTTCTAGATCAAAATGACTTATATACCAGAAGATGGGCACCGGAGGTGGGCCGAGGAGAGCACAACCCACCAGGGTGTGCCTGGGCTCCCTGGCGCGCCCAGGTGGGTTGTGCCCACCTGGTGGGCCCCCTCTTGTATTTATTGCCTCCAATATTCCTCATATATTCCATCAAAATTCTCTGTAAAGTTTTAGCTTGTTTGGAATTGTGCAGAATAGGTAGCCTAACGTTGCTTTTCTAGGTCCAGATTTCCAGCTGCCAGAATTCTCCCTTTTTGTGTGTAACTTGCAAATCATGAGAGAAAAAGTATTAGAATTACTCCAAAAGCATTATTATGTATAAAAGCATCATAAATAACAGTAGGAAACCATGATGCAAAATGGACGTATCACCCAAAAGCTTGCCCCCCCAGGGCGCGCCCTGTGAGCTTGTGGCCACCTCATGGCTCTTCTGGCCTACTCCCGAAGCTTCCAGGGTGCCTTGTGGTCCAAGAAAAATCTTCAAAAAGTTTCGTCCTGTTTGGACTCCATTTGGTGATTTTCTATAAAGAAAAAAACAAGGAAAAAAACTGCAACTGGCACTGGGCACTAGATTAATAGGTTAGTCCCAAAAACTAATATAAAATAGCATAATAATGCATATAAAACATCCAAGATTGATAGTATAATAGCATGGAACGATCAATAAATATAGATACGTTGGAGACGTATCAAGCATCCCCAAGCTTAATTCCTGCTCGTCCTCGAGTAGGTAAATGATAAAAACATAATTTTTGATGTGGAATGCTACCTAACATGTTTATCATGTGGCATGAATATTAAGATCTGTAAGATTCAAAACAAAATTTAATATTGACAAAAAAAGAATACTTCAAGCATACTAAAAAGCAATCATGTTTTTCAAAATATCATGGCTAAAGAAAGTTATCCCTACAAAATCATATAGTCTTGTCATGTTCCATCTTCTCAACACAAAGTATTTATCATGCACAACCGCGATGACAAGCCAAGAAATTGGTTCATACTCTTTAACGCGCTTCAGCTTTTTCAACTCCCACGCAATGCCTGAGCATGAGCCATGGATATAGCACTATGGGTGGAATAGAATATGATGTTGGAGGTTGTGTGGAGAAGGCAAAAAGGAAGAAAGTCTCACATTGACAAGCCTAATCAACGGGCTATGGAGATGCCCATCAATTGATATCAATGCAAGGAGTAGGTATTGCCATGCAACGGATGCACTAGAGCTATAAGTGTATGAAAGCTCAAAAGAAAACTAAGTGGGTGTGCATCCAACTTACTTGCTCATGAAGACCTAGGGCATTTGAGGAAGCTCATCATTGGAATATACAAGCCAAGTTATACAATGAAAAATTCCCACTAGTAATATGTGAAATTGAGAAAATAGGAAACTCTCTATCATGAAGAACATGGTGCTACTTTGAAGCACAAGTGTGGAAAAGGATAGTAACATTGTCCCTTCTGTCTTTTTCTCTCATTTTTTATTTTTTTTCCTTTTTTGTTGGGCACTTCGGCCTCTTTTCTCTTGGGCTCTTTTTGGTCGCTTTTTTACTTTTATATTTTTTCCATCCGGAGTCTCATCCCGACTTGTGGGGGAATCATAGTCTCCATCAACCTTTCCTCACATGGGACAATGCTCTAATAATGATGATCATCACACTTTTATTTACTTACAACTCAAGAATTACAACTCGATACTAGAACAAAACTATGACTCTATATGAATGCCTCCGGCGGTGTACTGGGATGTGCAATGATATAGCGTGACATGTATAAAAAAATTGAATGGTGGCCAAGCCACAAATACTATGCCAACTATATGATCATGCAAAGCAATATGGCAATGATGATATGTGACATAATAAAACATAACAGTGGAAGTTGCATGGCAATATATCTCAGAATGACTATGGAAATGCCATAATAGGGAGGTATGGTGGTTGTTTTGAGGAAGATATAAGGAGGCTTATGTGTGAAAGAGCGTATCAGATAACGGGGTTTTGATGCACCGGTGAAGTTTGCACCACAACTCAAGGTGAGTAGGGGCAATGCACGGTACCGAAGAGGCTAGCAAAATGCGGAAATGTGAGAGTGTGTATAATCCATGGACTCGCATTAGCCATAAATAACTCACATACTTATTGCAAAAGTTTTATTAGCCCTCGAAGCAAAGTAATACTACGCATGATCCTAGGGGGTTCTACTTCTTGAGCTTGCGTTGGTTTTTCCCTTGAAGAGGAAAGGGTGATGTAGCAAAGTAGAGATAAGTATTTCCCTGAGTTAGAGAACCAAGGTATCAATCCAGTAGGAGACAACACACAAATCACCAATACCTGCACAAACAATCAAACAACTTGCACCCAACGCGATAAAGGGGTTGTCAATCCCTTCGCGGTCACTTGCAAAAGTGAGATCTGATAGAGATAGATGAAACTAAACAAATTATAAAGTAAATATTTTTCGTATTTTTGGTTTATGGAACGTAAAGTAAAAGATCGCAAAATAGCAGATCAGAAACTTATATGATGGAAAATAGACCCAGGGGCCAAAGGTTTCACTAGAGGCTTCTCTCAAGATAGCAAATAATACGGTGGGTGAACAAATTACTATCGAGCAATTGATAAAAAAGTGCAAAGTTATGACGATATCTAAGGCAATGATTATGAAGTATAGGCATCACGTCCGTGTCAAGTAGACCGAAACGATTCTGCATCTACTACTAGTACTCCACACATCGACTGACTCCTGCCTGCATCTAGAGTATTAAGTTCATGAAGAACAGAGTAACGCATTAAGTAAGATGACATGATGTAGAGGAATAAACTCAAGGAATATGATGTAAACCCCAACTTTTTATGTTGGGAAATGCAGTATTTCAAAAAAATTACCTACGATCACGCAAGATCTATCTATGTGATGCATAGCAACGAGTGGTAGAGTGTGTCCACGTACCCTCGTAGACCAAAAGTGGAAGCGTTTAGTAACGCGGTTGATGTAGTCGAACATCCTCGCGATCCAATCGATCAAGTACCAAACGCATGACACCTCCGTGATTTGCACACGTTCAGCTCGGTGACGTCCCTCGAACTCTTGATCCAGCTGAGGCTGAGGGAGAGTTCCATCAGCACGACAGCATGGTGACAGTGTTGATGAAGTTACCGACTTATGGCTTTGCCTAAGCACTACAACGATATGACCGAGGTGGAAATCTATGGAGGGGGGCACCGCACACGGCTAAGATCAACTTTTATGTGTTGTAGGGTGCCCCTCCCCACGTATATAAAGGAGGGAGGGGGAGGCCAGCCGGCCCTCATAGGCGCACCAAGGGGGGAGGAATCCTCCTCCTAATAGAAGTAGGATTCCCCCCTTTCCTAGTCCTACTAGGAGAAGAAGGAAGGAGGGGGAAAGAGAAGGAAGGAGGGGGCGCCGCCCCTCCCCTTAGTCCGATTCGGACTAGGCCCATGGGGGGCGCGCGGCCAGCCCTTGGCAGCCTTTCTCTCTCTCCCCTAGGCCCAATAAGGCCCATTACTTCTCCCGTGGTTCCGATAACCCTTCCGCCACTCGGATATTTATCCGGTGACCCCCGGAACTCATCCGTTGTCCGAATAACATCGTCCAATATACCATTCTTTATGTCTCGACCATTCTGAGACTCCTCGTCATGTCCGTGATCACATCCGTGACTCCGAACTACCTTCGGTACATCAAAACACATAAACTCATAATACCGATCGTCATCGAACGTTAAGCGTGCGAACCCTACGGGTTCGAGAACTATGTAGACATGACCGAGACTCATCTCCGTTCAATAACCAATAGCGGAACCTGGATTCTCGTATTGGCTCCCACATATTCTACGAAGATCTTTATCGGTCAAACCGCATAACAACATACGTTGTTCCATTTGTCATCGGTATGTTACTTGCCCGAGATTCGATCGTCGGTATCTCGATACCTAGTTCAATCTCGTTACCGGCAAGTCTCTTTACTCGTTCCGTAATGCATCATCCATTAACTAACTCATTAGTCACATTTCTTGCAAGGCTTATAGTGATGTGCATTACCGAGAGGGCCCAGAGATACCTCTCCGACAATCAGAGTGACAAATCCTAATCTCGATCTATGCCAACTCAACAAACACCATCAGAGACACCTGTAGAGTATCTTTATAATCACCCAGTTACGTTGTGACATTTGATAGCACACTAAGTGTTCCTCCGGTATTCGGGAGTTGCATAATCTCATAGTCATAGGAACATGTATAAGTCATGAAGAAAGCAATAGCAACAAACTAAACGATCATCGTGCTAAGCTAACGGATGGGTCTAGTCAATCATATCATTCTCTAATGATGTGATCCCGTTAATCAAATGACAACTCATGTCTATGGCTAGGAAACTTAACCATCTTTGATTAACGAGCTAGTCAAGTAGAGGCATACTAGTGACACTATTTGTCTATGTATTCACACATGTACTGAGTTTCCGGTTAATACAATTCTAGCATGAAAAATAAACATTTATCATGACATAAGGAAATATAAATAACTTTATTATTGCCTCTAGGGCATATTTCCTTCATTTTATCCTCGATGGCAACAATACAATATGTGCCTTGCTGCCCCTATTGTCTCTGGGAAAGGACACCGCAAGATTGAACCCAAAGCTAAGCACTTCTCCCATTGCAAGAAAAACCAATCTAGTTGGCCAAACCAAACCGATAGTTCGAAGAGAATTACAAAGATAGCAAATCATGCATATAAGATTTCAGAGAAGATTCAAATAATATTCATAGGTAAGCTGATCATAAATCCACAATTCATCAGATCTCGACAAACACACCGCAAAAGAAGATTACATTGGATAGATCTCCAATAAGATCGAGGAGAACATGGTATTGAGAATCAAAGAGAGAGAATAAGACATCTAGCTACTAGCTATGGACCCGTAGGTTTGATGTAAACTACTCACGCTTCATTGGAAGGGCAATAGAGTTGATGTAGAAGCCCTCCGTGATCGAATCCCCCTCCGGCAGGATGCCGGAAAAGGCCCCTAGATGGGATCTCACAGGAACAAAAGGTTGTGGTGGCGGAAAAGTGTTTTCGTGGATGCTTATGAGGGTTTGGGAATATATGTGAATATATAGGACGAAGAAGTAGCTCGATGGTGTCACATGGGGCCCACAAGGCAGGGGGGTGCACCCTTCCCCACTGGGCGCGCCCTCCCACTTCTCGCCGCCTCGTGGCTCTTCTGACTAGAACTCCAAGTCTCCGGGGTGTCTTCTAGTCCAAGAAAAATCATGGCGAAAGTTTTATTTTGTTTGGACTCCGTTTGGTATTCCTTTTCTGCGAACTCAAAAACAAGGAAAAAACAGAAACTCGCACTGGCCTCCAGGTTAATCGGTTAGTCTCAAAAATAATATAAAATATCATAATAATGCATATAAAACATGCAAAACAGATAATATAATAGCATGGAATAATCGAAAATTATAGATAGGTTGGAGACGTATAAGGCGTCCCCAAGCTTAATTCCTGCTCGTCCTATAGTAGGTAAATGATAAAAACAGAATTTTTGATGTGGAATGGTACCTAACATATTTATCCATGTAATTTTATTTATGTGGCATGTATGTTCAGATTCATAACATTCAAAACAAAAGTTTAATATTGACATAAAAACAATAATACTTCAAGCATACTAACAAGGCAATTATGTCTTCTCAAAATAACATGGCCAAAGAAAGATTATCCCTACAAAATTGTAGCGACCCGACCCGAAAACGGTCAAGTCTCTGTGTAGCTGTACCATCCCAAGATCATGCTGGCACACACAGTACATTGATGCAAAGATTCAAAGTTCAATCACACCTGAATTTATTACACGATTCTCATATCGAGTCTTTATTACAAGATAATAAATTCAGCCGAAGGCCAACTCATGAGAAATAAGCTAAATAAAGCTGCGGAAGCGTAGACGAATAGCGAGTCCATCTGACTCCATAGGGCAATCGCCAAGCGTGGATCGTAGCCTCACTCCTGATCGGAAAACTCCTCTGCAACATAAGACGTTGCAGCCGTGTAGGTCAGCATTTTTGAATATGCCGGCAAGTCAAAGAGAAAACAACAATAATAATACTAACACTATATGTAATTTGGCTGTGGGGCTCTAAGTTTCATTATTTTTGCGAAGAAGCCAGTTTTTCCCTACAACAAGGACTTGTTTGCAAATACTACATAATGTTGGTAGTTATTGAGATGGTTCCGCCAACCAATGTCTCATTCCCAATTATTAAATAACCCCCTCATTTAATTTATTAAGTTCGGTGTTGAGATATCCGAAATACTCCGAGTTCCAGAGGCTCAAATTCTCTGTAACCGGGGACACGGCTAACCGATTAGATCTTCACTCTGCAGAGGTTTGTGCACTTTACCCGCAAGAATCGTTCCCTCCTTTAAGTCTTCGCACTTCCTGGTGTTTGAAGACGGGACGAACAAAACAGGTCTTCCGAAGAGTTCCTCCGCCACTGCGGCACCCATCCAATCCTACCGTTCTTCTACATCTCGTAGCACCGTCCGCCGAGTCACACCTAGGGTCGACCAAGCCGAGCCCATAATGGCTTGCGGCTGCACAGGTTAGCTTCCGGTCAATGGGGTATCCATCCGTCTCTTCGTGGCTGGGTGAAGCTTTCGCAAGATGTCATGGCGCTTCTCCATGCATCCCGCCAACCGCTGGTTTTCTCCAGGGTGCCCGTCAACCGTCCTCCACCCAGTGGTGAATTTTGAAGTCCATCTTGAGCTTGAAGTCATGGGGTTGTCATCATCTTGACTCTCACATCTCCCTTATGAATCACTCAACCAACCCCGTCTACGAGCATAGCAAAATTAAACTACTTCGTCCCGGGCCATGGTAACAAGGGGGATTGGTTTCAACCTACCTCATGATACTACTCAAGAACATAACTTAAAATTCTCCTACTGCATGCATGGTGGGGAGGTGTAATTCTAATGCAATAAAATCATAGGCATTGTAAAATAAAATATGGTCAAATGACTTGCCTTGCTGACGGTCTTCGAAAGCTAGGGATTCGTGATAGCAGGCTTCGCACTCCGGAAATTCTACCGAGGCAAACAACAATCATAATAAGCATAAGAACATGCAATCACTTAACATAACAGCATGTTAACATGAAGCACACACAAAACAATTGCACCAAAAACCAAAGAAAACTCAAAGAAATCCAAGCCAACAACTAACAAGAAAAGAAAATAAAATAAACTTTTTTATTTTCTGTAAATAAAAGTCCATGTTCTAAAACTACAGAAACTAATCTAAAATAAACTATAACATGGGTAAAATAAAATTATTTACTAAAGAAAACAATAGGAAAACAGTAGCTAGTTAAATAAATAAGAAACACATGATTTTGACTAAACTATTTTTTATTAAATCTAAAATACCCAAATAAATTCCTACGGTAAGGCAAGGTCAAAACAAAGTAGTGACAAAAGATTCACTAAAATAAAATAATTCTTACTCATTTTATAGCAGAAATACCAATCTGACTAAAACTGAAATAAAACAATTTCTAATAATTTAAACATGACTAAACATATTTTCTACAGAAACTACAACAAATTTGCAAACTAACAAAAAAATAATCAACTAAAAATATTAAGTAACCTAAAAGATATGGATTTTACAAAACTGAAACTATTCTGTTAAAAACAGAAACGAAAAAATAACTAAAAAGAAAACTAGCGCTAAACGGGCCTATCTAACGCTCAGGCGATAAATAACTAAAACGTGCCCGAGGAAATAAACCGATCGGGCCGGTCTAACTAACTGCTAACTAAACCAAAATAAACCGAAACTAAACCGGGTTTTATTTAAAATAAACCGTACCCCTTCGCTAGTCTAATCTAGGCCCTAGATTTAGATCGAACGATGGTGGGCATCTCCGGTGACTCACCGCGGTGGCGACGACGGCGACGGTCCACGGCGGCTCGGGTGACGACGGCGCGGTGGCTCCAGTGGTCGGGGAAGACGGCGGAGACATCCGGCGGGTGCGGCGGAGCGAGGGGAGGTCGGGGGTGGAGTTGTTGGAGCTGGGGGGGGTCGAGGCGGCGGGCAGTGGCAATGGCGCGGCGGCGACGTCGGGTTCCTGCGAGGAATCGCGGCGAGGGAGAGGGGTTAGGCGAGGGGGAAAGTGGGGGAACGGGTCGAGGGGGTGCGGTATTTATAGGGGGCGTCGACTTGGAGGAGGGGGCGGATCGGGGGAGGATCCCGGGATCTTCGGGATTCCGGCGGCGGCGGCGTCGCGGGTTGGCGTGGAGAGGAACAAGACGGGGTGGGGTCGGCGTGTCAGCGAGAGAGGGAGGCGGGGTTTGGGTCGGGCGACCGAAGGGAAGGGGAATCGGGCGCGGCGCTGGGTCGGTCGGCTCGGGCGCTGGCTGGGCCGGTTGGCCTGGCCCGCTAGTGGGCTGCCTCGGCGCTGGCTGGGCCGGTTGGCCTGGCTGGCGCCTGGGGTTTTGTTTTAATTAGGGAGAGGAGAGAGAATATATTAAATATATATTTTTTATATAGGACATATATATATATCAAAATTATCAGGGGAATATTCCCTACAATTTGAACATTTTTCCAGGGGCAAAACTCAAACTTAAAAGAAAACATTTTCTATAAATCCCAAATAAAATCAAATTTGAATTCAACTTTTTGGCAAAGTTTTTCATCTGACATTTTTGGAGTGTCATGTTTACTCCTCTCATGCTTTTTCTCAAGTATTTGTCAGGCATTGTGTTGAAATAAATTTCAACTGCCAATTTGAATTCAATATCCAACAAACTCAAAATCTTCTGAAATACTTCAAATGCCACTCAATTTCAAACAATATGCATAGATGCTTAGCTATAATTGTAAAACATTCCAAATGGGAAATTTGGGATGTTACAAAAATAATATAGCCTAGCTATGCTCCATCTTCATCACACAAAATATTCAAATCACGCACAACCCCGATGACAAGCCAAGCAATTGTTCCATACTTTTAGTGTTCTCAAACCTTTTTAACTTTCACGCAATACATGAGCGTGAGCCATCGACATAGCACTATAAGTGGAATAGAATATGGTGGTTGTGGACAAGACAAAAATAAGGAGATAGCTCAGATCAACTAGGCGTAGTAATGGGCTATGGAGATGTCCATTGCTACTTCTTGAGCTTGCGTTGGTTTTTTCCTTGAAGAGGAAAGGGTGATGCAGCAAAGTAGAGATAAGTATTTCCCTCAATTTGAGAACCAAGGTATCAATCCAGTAGGAGACAATGCACAAATCACCGAATAACTACACAAACAATCAAACAACTTGCACCCATACTTGTAAAAGTGAGATCTGATAGAGATCGATAAATGATAAAGTAAATATTTTTGGTATTTTTGGTTTATAGAACGGGAAGTAAAAGATTGCAAAATAGTCGATTGGAAACAAATATGATGGAAAATAGAAAATTATATGATGCAAAATAGACCCGGGGGCCATAGGTTTCAGTACAGGCTTCTCTGAAGATTGCAAATAATACGGTGGGTGAACAAACTACTGCCGAGCAATTGATAGAAGAGCGCATAGTTATGACGACTAAGGCAATGATCATGAATATAGGCATCACGTCCGTGTCAAGTAGACTGAAACAATTCTGCATCTACTACTATTACTCCACACATCGACCGACTCCTTCCTGCGTCTAGAGTATTAAGTTCATGAAGAACAGAATAACGCATTAAGTAAGATGACATGATTTAGAGGAATTAACTCAAGCAATATGATGAAAACCCCATCTTTTTATCCTCGATGGCAACAATACAATACGTGCCTTGCTGCCCCTACTGTCACTGGGAAAGGACACCGCAAGATTGAACCCAAAGCTAAGCACTTCTCCCATTGCAAGAAAAACCAATCTAGTTTTCCAAACCAAACCGATAGTTTGAAGAGAATTACAAAGATATCAACTCATGCATATAAGAATTCAGAGAAGATTCAAATAATATTCATAGATAAGTTGATCATAAATCCACAATTCATCGGATCTCGGCAAACACACCGCCAAAAAGTATTACATCAAATAGATCTCCAAGAACATCGAGGAGAACATGGTATTGAGAATCAAAGAGAGAGAAGAAGCCATCTAGCTACTAGCTATGGACCCGTAGGTCTATTGTAAACTACTCACACTTCATCAAAAGGGCAATAGAGTTGATGTAGAAGCCCTCCGTGATTGAATCCCCCTCCGGCAAGGCGCCAGAAAAGGTCCCTAGATGGGATCTCACGGTACAGAAGGTTGCGGCGGTGGTAAAGTCTTTTCGTGGATGCCTCTGGTGGTTTGGGGATATTTGGGTATATAGGCAAAAGAATTAGGTCAACAGGGTCATTGGGGGCCCACAAGGGTGGGGGGCATGCCCTACCCCCTTGGGCGCGCCCTCCGTCCTTGTGGCCACCTCGTGGCTCTTCAGACTTGCACTCCAAGTCCCTTGGGTGTCTTCTAGTCCAAAAAAAATCATTGCGTAGGTTTTATTCCGTTTGGACTCCGTTTGGTATTCCTTTTCTGCGAAACTCAAAAACAAGGAAAAAACAGGAACTCGCACTGGGCTCTTGGTTAATAGGTTAGTATGAAAATAATGTAATATGGCATAATAATACATATAAAACATGCAGAACAAATAATATAATAGCATTGAACAATCAAAAATTATAGATACGTTGGAGACGTATCAAGCATCCCAAGCTTAATTCCTGCTCGTCCTCGAGTATGTAAATGGTAAAAACAGAATTTTTGATGTGGAATGCTACCTAACATATTTATCCATGTAATTTTCTTTATTGTGGCATGAATGTTCAGATCCATAAGATTCAAAACAAAAGTTTAATATTGGCATAAAAACAATAATATTTCAAGCATACTAACAAGGCAATTATGTCTTCTCAAAATAATATGGCCAAAGAAAGCTTATCTCTACAAAATCATGTAGTCTGGCTATGCTCCATCTTCACCACACAAAATACTCAAATCATGCACAAACCCGGTATTGGCCAAGCAATTGTTTCATACTTTAGAATTCACAAAAAATTTCTACTTTCACGCAATACATGAGCGTGAGCCATGGACATAGCACTATAGGTGGAATAGAATATGGTGGTTGTGGAGAAGACAAAAAGAAGGAGATAGTCTCAGGCATATTAATGGGCTATGGAGATGCCCATCAATTGATATCAATGTGAGTGAGTAGGGATTGCCATGCAATTGATGCACTAGAGCTAAAAGTCTATGAAAGCTCAAAAAGAAAACTAAGTGGGTGTGCTTCCAACTTGCTTGCTCATGAAGACCTAGGGCAATTTGAGGAAGCCCATCGTTGGAATATACAAGCCTAGTTCTATAATTAAAAATTCCCACTAGTATTTGAAAGTGACAACATATGACACTCTCTATCATGAAGATCATGGTGCTAGTTTGAAGCACAAGTGTGGAAAAAGGATAGTAACATTGGCCCTTCTCTCTTTTTCTCTCTTTTTTTCTTTATCTTTTTCTTTTTTTTTCTCCTATTTTTTTCTTTTTTCTTTTTCTTTTCTCTTCTTTTTTCTTTTATTTTATTTTATTTCCTCACATGGGACAATGCTCTAATAATGAAGATCATCACACTTCTATTTACTTACAACTCAAAAAATATTACAACTTGATACTAGAACAAAATATTACTCTATATGAATGCCTCCGGCGGTGTACCGAGATGTGCAATGACTCAAGAGTGACATCTATGAAAAAATTATGAATGGTGGCTTTGCCACAAATACGATGTTAACTACATGATCATGCAAATCAATATGATAATGATGATGTGTGTCATAATAGACGGAACTGTGGAAAGTTGCATGGCAATATATAGAAATGCCATAATAGGTATGTATGGTGGATGTTTTGAGAAAGGTATATGGTGGATGTATGGTACCAGCGAAAGTTGTGCGGCACAAGAGAGGCTAGCAATGGTGGAAGGATGAGAGTGTGTATAATCCATGGACTCAACATTAGTCATAAAGAACTCACATACTTATTGAAAAAATCTACAAGCCATCGAAAACAAAGTACTACGCGTATGCTCCTAGGGGAAGGGTTGGTAGGAGTTAACCAACGCGCGATCCCGACCTCCACAAAAAGGATGGCAATCAAACAATACCTCATGCCCCGACTTCATTACATAACGATTCACCATACGTGCATGCTACGGGACTCACAAACCTTAACACGAGTATTTCTCCAATTCACAATTACTCACTAGCTTGACTCTAATATCACCATCTTCATATCTCAAAACAATCATAAGGAATCAAACTTCTCATAGTATTCAATGCACTTTATATGAAAGTTTTTATTATATCCCTCTTGGATGTCTATCAAATTAGGACAAATTTTATAACCAAAGAAAATTACCATGTTGTTTAAATACTCTCAAAATAGTATAAGTGAAGCATGAGAGTTCATTAATTTCTATAAAATAAAACCACCGCCGTGCTCCAAAAAGATATAAGTGAAGCACTAGAGCAAAATTGCCTAGCTCAAAAGATATAAGTGAAGCACATAGAGTATTCTAATAAATCACGATTCATGTGTGTCCCTCTCAAAAGGTGTGTACGGCAAGGATGATTGTGGAAAACTTAAAAGAAAAGACTCAAATCATGCATACAAGACGGTCCAAGCAAAACACATATTGATATGGCTCCGTTGTATCTATAATTTTTTATTGTTCCATGCCAATATTATTCAACTTCCATATACTTTTCGGCAACTTTTTATACTATTTTTGGGACTAACATATTGATCCAGTGCCCAATGTCAGTTCCTGACTGTTGCATTTTTTTGGTTTCGCAGAATATCCATATCAAACGGAGTCCAAGCGGGATAAAAACGGACGGAGCTTATTTTTGGAATATTTGGAAAATCTGGAAGAAAGATCAACGTGAACCGGTGTCCGAGGTGGCCACGAGGTAGGGGGGCGCGCCCTACCCCCCTGGGCGTGCCCCCCACCCTCGTGGGCCACCCGTAAGGCGGTTGATGTTCTTCTTCGGCCGCAAGAAAGCTAATTTTTGGTTAAAAAATCACGGCGAAGAAGGGAACGCAGAAACAGAGAGAAACAGAGAGATAGATCCAATCTCGGAGGGGCTCTCGCCCCTCCCATGCCATGGAGGCCAAGGACCAGAGGGGAAACCCTTCTCCCATCTAGGGAGGAGGTCAAGGAAGAAGACGAAGGGGAACCCTCTCCCCTCCTCTTCCGGTGGCGCCGGAACGCTGCCGTGGCCATCATCATCACCGCAATCTTCACCAACAACTTCACCGCCATCATCACCAGCTCTTCCCCCCTCTATGCAGCGGTGTAACCTCTCTCTTACCCGTTGTAATCTCTACTTAAACATGGTGCTCACTCTATATATTATTTCCCAATGATGTATAGCTATCCTATGATGTTTGAGTATATTCGTTTTGTCCTGTGGGTTATTTGATGATCAAGATTGGTTTGAGTTGCATGTTTTATTATTGGTGTTGTCATATGGTGCTCTCAGTTTTGCGCAAGCGTGAGGGATCCCTGCTGTAGGGTTTGAAATATGTTTATGATTTTCTTATAGTGGGTAGCGTGAGTGAACAGAAGCATGGACCTAAGTAAGTAGGTTGTTTGCGTATGGGATAAAGAGGACTTGATGCTTTAATGCTATGGTTGGGTTTACCTTAATGATCTTTAGTAGTTGTGGATGCTTGCTAGAGTTCCAATCATAAGTGCATATGACCCAAGTAGAGAAAGTATGTTAGCTTATGCCTCTCCCTCAAATAAAATTGCAACAGTGATTACCGGTCTAGTTATCGATTGCCTAGGGACAAATAACTTTCTCGTAACAAAAAGATCTGTACTAATTTAGTTGTGTCTTTATCTAAACAGGCCCTAGCTTTTATTTACTTGCTCTTTACTTTCTTGAAAGCCTATCCAAAAACACCTACAAAGTACTTCTAGTTTCATACTTGTTTCGGTAAAGTTTAACGTCAAGTCTGGCGTGAGAGTTGTATCGGTGGTCGATAGAACTTGAGGGAATATTTGTTCTACCTTTAGCTCCTTGTTGGGTTCGACACTCTTACTTATCGAAAGAGGCTACAATTGATCCCGTATACTTGTGGGTTATCAAGACCTTTTTCTGGCGCCGTTGTCGGGGAGTCATAGCGTGGGGTGAATATTCTCGTGTGTGCTTGTTTGCTTTATCACTAAGTAATTTTTATTTGATGTTCTTAGTTGTTCTCTATCTTTAGTTATGGATATGGAACACGAAATACCAAAAGAATTAGGTGTACTTGCTACTCATGGAGATGGGGAACTGTAACGCCCTCGATGCGGCTATATCTCCCACGTGTCGAGGCACGACTTAGAGGCATAACCGCATTGAAAGCAATGTCGCAAGTGAGGTAATCTTCACACAACCCATGTAATACATAAGGGAAAGAGATACATAGTTGGCTTACAGTCGCCACTTCACACAATACATAAATAAACATCCATCATTCAGAGTACACTCAAGGTCCGACTACGGAACCAAAATAAAAGAAGATACCCCAAATGCTACACAGATCCCCGATCGTCCCAACTGGGCACCACTACTGATCATCAGGAAAAGACACATAGTAACAACCACGTTCCTCGTCGAACTCCCACTTGAGCTCGGTTGCGTCACCTGCACTGGCATCGTCGGAACCTGCAACTGTTTTGGTAGAATCTGTGAGTCACGAGGACTCAGCAATCTCACACCCGCGAGATCAAGACTATTTAAGCTTATAGGAAGGACAGAGTTGTAAGGTGGAGCTGCAGCAAGCGACTAGCATATATGGTGGCTACATTCGCAAAAGAGAGCGAGAAGAGGAGCAAAGCACGGTCGTGAAGCTAGTAGCGATCAAGAAGTGATCCTGAACTACTTACGCCAAACATTACTCCAACACCGTGTTCACTTCCCGGACTCCGCCGAGAAGAGACCATCACGGTTACACACGCGGTTGATGTGTATTTTATTTGAGGTCAACTTCGGTTTTCTACAACCGACATTAACAAATTCCCATCTGCCTCATAACGCGGGCACGTCTTTCAAATATAATACCTGCAGGGTGTCCCAACTTAGCCCATTATAAGCTCTCACGGTCAACGAAGGATATTCCTTCTACCGGGAAGACCCGATCAATCTCGGAATCCCGGACTACAAGACATTTCGACAGCAATAAAACAAGACCAGCAAAGCCGCCCGATTGTGCCGACAAATCCCGATAGGAGCTGCACATATCTCGTTCTCGTGGCACATCCGGATGAGCAGTCCATACAACTAAAACCAGACCTCAAGTTTCCTTGAGGGGCGCTGCACAGGGCTCTAGTTCGGCCAGCACTCAAAGGAGCACCGTCCGGGGTTAAAATAAAGATGACCCTCGGGCTCGCGAAAACCGGGGAAAAGGCTTAGGTGGCAAATGGTAAAACCAATGTTGGGCCTTGCTGGACGAGTCTTATTCAAAGCGAACTGTCAAGGGGTCCCATAAATCACCCAACCGTAAGGAACGCGAAATCAAGGAACATAACACCGGTATGACGGAAACTAGGGTGGCAAGTGGAACAAAACACAGGCATAAGGCCGAGCCTTCCACCCTTTACCAAATATATAGATGTATTAATTATAGCAGATATATATTGTGATATCCCCAACAAGTAAACATGTTCCAAAAAGGAACAACAACTCCATGTTCCAACAAGGAACAAACTTCAACTTCACCTGCAACTAGCAACGCTATAAGAGGGGCTGAGCAAAGCGGTAACATAGCCAATCAACGGTTTGCTATGAAAGGATGGTTAGGGGCTGACATGGCAATATGGGTGGCATGATATAGCAAGTGGTAGGCATCGTAGCATAGGCATAGCAAAAGAGCGAGCAACTAGCATAGCAAAGATAGAAGTGATTTCGAGGGTATGGTCATCTTGCCTGCAATGTTCTCAGAGTTGTCGAAAGCTTGATCCTCGTAAGCATTCTCAACAGGTTCCTCGTTCACGTACTCGTCTCCCGGATCTACCCAAAGCAAGAACACAAACAAAGGAACCACAATAAATCACGATGCAATGCACAAGCAACATGATGCAAAACATGACATGATATGCGGGATGTGATATGCAATGCGTATGCGCGCTCCGGAAGGAAAATGATGAACCAGGCATCAACTTGGCAAACCAAGTATGCCACTGAAAGATGAGATGATTTCGTTGAAATCGATATAAAGATCACCGGAATCGGATGCACGGTTTGCAAATGACAAGCAAAACAAGAATGGCACAAATCTGCCATTAACAGCATGATGCCACTTAGCAAGCAACAAGAAATTAAGCTACTGGACCCAAACGTACCAACAAAGTATATGGCAGTGATCTACTCAAGATGCTTGACAAAAGATGAACACTGAGCTACGGCTAAATCACATCATAACAGGTTCAAACAAGCATGGCAAAAGTGCACAAAATATCAGGCTGGACATGGCAAAAACAGCATCAGCTAGCAATGTTCAGCGCAAGAAAACTACATGCTACAGGAACTTATAATAGCAAAACATGGCATGGCATGAATCTACTCAAAGCATAGAACAAAAGTCCCTTACTGACCATAAGCCAAAAAGGATCAGAAAATATAGTAACACCCATGTCAATATCGCAAGTTTCGTTAACAGATTCAGCAACATGGCATGTAAAAAACTGATAACAAGTAGGCATGTTTAAGAGCTCGATGCACTCACTACAGAGCCTTTCATGAAAAACTAAGCATACATACATAAAGAAGACATGGCATAGAAGATATGCATGGCAAGAACAACATCATAGCATATACGGATCAACCACTACAACCTTGGCAAAATTGAATAACATGTAAACAATCTGCCAGGAAACATTTGATAGCAAAAGTAGAGCTCGATTGACTCAAGCTATGGCACTCCATAATTGCAAACAAAGGCATGGATGGATAGAGCATAACCATATGTCCAAAACATCCTTACTGAAGTATCCCAAAATATGCATGTATCTCTCGGTAGCATCAAGTTAACATGGCATCAAAATATCAGCAAAACAGAGCTGAAAACAGCAACATCAGGACACCTACTGTGCATGCTTGTTCTAGTCACCACATAGATCACAAAAATACATGGCATACACCCCTGGAAAGATGGCATGGCATATTACAAAACACATGTAGGACTCAAATTCATAGGGTGAACACATCAATCATAGCAAAAATAACAAAAGTGCATGTTCTGTTAAGAAACAGAAACTAACATCACATAGCCCTCTTCCAACAGAATTTCGGGCATCAAGATGAGCTCAAATGAAAATGATGCAATGATATGAAATGATCTACTCTTCGAGGCGAACATTTTGACATATTACACGCGCAAAATGGAGCTACAGATGCAAAGTTACGATGCGTTGAAAATGCCACGAAATAATCACAGAATTTAAAACTTAGAAGAATTTTCGGGGGGGAAAGGAGAAAGTCAACCCTCGGTCGAGGCCGGATTCCATCGGATTGGGGGAGGCGGCGGCGCGGCCCGGCTGCTCGCCGGAGCGCCGGAGGAGGAGTTGCCGGGCGGGGCCGCCGGAGGAGGGAGAGGCGGCGACGCAGACCGGGCCGCCGGCGAGAGTGGCGGGCGCGGTGGTGGGCGGGCGGCGGCGGCGGCGGGAGGCCAGTGGTCGAGCGGGCCGGTGAGGAGATCCGGCGGCCGGGCGATCGGCGCTGCCGGGCGGCGGCGGCGGAGGCGCATCATGGGCGGCGAGGGCGCGGAGGCGACGCGCTGGTTGGCTGGCCCGCTTAGGTTCGCGGGCGGGGGCGCTGGGCGGCGGCGTGCCCACGTGGCGCGCGCTGATTCGTCGGGCGGCGGCGGCGCTGGTGGGCGGACGTGTCCGGACGGCGCGGGGTTTCGTCCGGCGCGAGGTAGGGAAGGCTAGGGTTGATCCGGATTTGGAATGGGGTGTTTAAATAGGCATAGAGGGAGCTAGGAGAGTCCAAATGAGGTGTAGTTTTCGCCACACGATCGTGATCGAACGACGGAGAGCATGGAAGTGACTTAGATGGATTTTGGGCTGTTTTGAAGGGGTGTTGGGCTGCAACTCAAAAGAGGCCTTTGAGAGAGTCGGTTAACCGTTGAGTACCAAACGAGCTCCAAATGACCGAAACCTGACCGGTGGTCTAACGGTGGTATACCAAGGCCACTTGACAAACCTCGGTCCATTCCGAGAAGGTTTAGTACCGCCACGGAAAAACGTAAAAGGGGCCGCCGGGGGAGATAGGAGTGCCGGATTGCAAAACGGACAACGGGAAAAATGCTCGGAATCATGAGACGAACACGTATGCAAATGCGATGCACATGATTACATGATATAAAATGCATGACATGGACACAATGCAAAAAGAAGAAAACCCAACCACGGAGGGAATATCATATCACAATGCCGAAAATGGCAAGAGTTGGAGTTACAAATATGGTAAGTTACTTCCGGGGTGTTACAGGAACCTCCTAAAACCCCATTCACTTATGTAATGGGAGTAATTTTGGATCAACGTGAATACTATAGCGATTATGGCTTGACACAAAAAGGGAAACTATTATGGGATCAAATTCATATATTGAAGTGGTATGCTTGGCAACTATGCATGAATTATGATTATACTTGTTGCTCTAGGATGAAGGTTCCACACCTTCCCTTTTCATGCAAATTTAATGATAATAAAACCTTAGCTTCTTATGCTAATGGTATATATGATTACTATGATGTGGAACGAATAAAATAATTTGTTGCTTTTATGGGTGCTTATGAAATTGAATCTATGTTTAAAGAGTTTGAAGATTTTGATGATGATGCTTATAGACCTGAAAATTTAGCTATCCTCAAATATTGTTATGAGAATTATGAATACAATTCCGAAATTAATGCACTTATTGAGAAAGTCTCCGCTGTCCAAGAAGAGACTAATATTTTGCAGGAATCTATGGAAGAAGAAGTTGATGAAACTGTGAGCTCATTGGATGAAAAAGATGAGGAGGAGAGCAAAGAACAAAAGGAGGAAGAGTGGATTGATCACCCGTGCCCACCTTCTAATGAGAGTAACTCTTCAACTCATACATTGTATAATTCCCCTTCGTGCTTACCGAAGGATGATTGCTATGATGACTGTTATGATCCCTTGAATTCCTTTGAAATATCCCTTTTTGATGATGCTTGCTATGCTTGTGGCCAAGATGCCAATATGAATTATGCTTATGGAGATGAACTTGCTATAGTTCCTTATGTTATGAATGAAACTGTTACTATTGCACCCATACATGATAGTCCTATTATCTTTTTGAATTCTCCAAACTACACTATATCAAAGAAGTTTTCTTTTATTTAGGACTATATTGATGGGTTGCCTTTTACTACTACACATGATGGTTTTGATAGATATAATATGCATGTGCTTGCTGCTCCTACTTGCAATTATTATGAGAGAGTAACTATATCTCCACCTCTCTATGTTTCCAACATGATAGAATTGCAAGAAACTACTTATACTATGCATTGGCCTTTACTATGTGTGCATGAATTGTTCTTTTATGACATGCCGATGCATAGGAAGAGAGTTAGACTTCGTCATTACATGATATATGTTGCTTTGTGCTCACTACTAAATTACAAATCATTGCTAATTAGAATTGGCTTTGATATATCTCGGGATCCAGGTGGATTCACTACTTGAGCACTATATGCCTAGCTTAATGGCTCTAAAGAAAGCGCTGCCAGGGAGACAACCCGGAAGTTTTAGAGAGTCATTTATTTCTGTTGAGTGCTTTTATATAGTTTAAAAACAACAAAAATAAAGAGGGGAACCCAAAACTTTTAAAAAAGGAAAGTGAAAGTGAGAAAGACAAGCATTGTTGAAGTGGGAGAGCTCCTTGAACTTTGTTCATGCTCACAGCAACTTTGTGAATCTTGATTACAGAAACTTTCCAACAAAAATAATTATCCCCTTGTACAATCCCATTGTATTACAGAAATAATGTGCCAAGGTTTGCCTTTAGGATGTTTACAATGCTTGTTGGTTTGTGCGGTGCAGGACAGAAACTTAGGCCTAGTGCACGATTCGTAATTTTTTACTGGAACGTCAAATGGTTCTGATTCTATTTTCACTGTCTTGATGTACAAATTTTCTATTTTTCCTAATTTTTGCAGAATTTTTCAAGTTTCAGAAGTAGGGTGAATGTTCAGATTGCTACAGACTGTTCTGTTTTAGACAGATTCTGTTTTTGATGCATAGTTTGCTTGTTTTAATGAAACTATCAATTCATATCAGTGGATTAAGCCATGGAAAAGCTATATTACAATAGACACAATGCAAAAACAAAATATGAATTGGTTTGCAACAGTATTTAGAGTAGTGATTTGCTTTATTATACTGACGGATCTTACCGAGTTTTCTGTTAAAGTTTTGTGTGGATGAAGTGTTTGATGATCGAGAAGGTTTTGATGTGAGAAGAAGGAAGAGAGGCAAGAGCTCAAGCTTGGGGATTCCCGAGGCACCCCAAGTAAATATTCAAGGAGACTCAACGTATAAGCTTGGGGATGCCCTGGAAGGCATCCCCTCTTTCTTCAACAAATATTGGTATGTTTTCGGATTCGTTTCGTTCATGCGTTATGTGCAAATCTTGGAGCGTCTTTTGCTTTAGTTTTCATTTTCTTTTATGCACCATGCTGGTATGAGATAGTCCTTGGTTGATTTATAAAATTCTCTTTGCACTTCACTTATTTTCTTTGAGTATGGCTTTATAGAATGCTTCATGTGCTTCACTTATATCATTTGAAGTTTGGATTGTCTGTTTCTCTTTACTTAGACAACCGCCATTTGTAGAATGCTCGTTTGCTTCACTTATACTTGTTAGAGCTTCGGCATATATTTTGTAGAAAGAATTAAACTCTTGTGATTCACTTATATCTATGTAGAGAGATGGCAGGAACTGGTCATTCACATGGTTAGTCATAAAATCCTACATAAACTTGTAGATCGCTGAATATGATATGTTTGATTCCTTGCAATAGTTTTGCGATATAAAGATGGTGATATTAGAGTCATGCTAGTGGGTAGTTGTGCATTAGTAGAAATACTTGTGTTGAGGTTTGTGATTCCCGTAGCATGCACGTATGGTGAACCGTTATGTGATGAAGTCGGAGCATGATTTATTTATTGATTGTCTTCCTTATGAGTAGCGGTCGGGGACGAGCAATGGTCTTTTCCTACCAATCTATCCCCTAGGAGCATGCGCGTAGTACTTTGTTTCTATGACTAATAGATTTTCGCAATAAGTATGTGAGTTCTTTATGACAAATGTTGAGTCCATGGATTATACGCACTCTCACCTTTCCACCATTGCTAGCCTCTCTAGTACCGCGCAACTTTTGCTAGTACCATAAACCCACCATTTACCTTCCTCAAAACAGCCACCATACCTACCTATCATGGCATTTACATAGCCATTCCGACATATATTGCCATGCAACTTCCATCATCATCATATACATGACTCGAGCATTCATTATCATATTGATTTGCATGATCGTAAGATAGCTAGCATGATGTTTTCATGGCTTGTCCGTTTTTTGATGCCATTGCTACGCTAGATCATTGCACATCCCGGTACACCGCCGGAGGCATTCATATAGAGTCATATCTTTGTTCTAGTATCGAGTTGTAATATTGAGTTGTAAGTAAATAAAAAGTGTGATGATCATCATTATTAGAGCATTGCCCCAGTGAGGAAAGGATGATGGAGACTATGATTCCCCCACAAATCGGGATGAGACTCCGGACTTTATAAAAAATTAAAGAGGCCAAAGAAGCCCAAATAAAAAAAGAGGCCAAAGAAGCCCACCAAAAAAATAAAAAGAAAACAAAAATAAAACAAAAAAATGAGAGAAAAAGAGAGAAGGGGTAATGTCACTATCCTTTTACCACACTTGTGCTTCAAAGTAGCACCATGTTCTTCATATAGAGAGTCTCTTGAGTTATCACTTTCATATACTAGTGGGAATTTTCATTATAGAACTTGGCTTGTATATTCCAACGATGGGCTTCCTCAAATGCCCTAGGTCTTCATGAGCAAGCAAGTTGGATGCACACCCACTTAGTTTCAGTTTGAGATTTCATACACTTATAGCTCTTAGTGCATCCATTGCATGGCAATCCCTACTCACTCACATTGATATCTATTAATGGGCATCTCCATAGCCCGTTGATACGCCTAGTTGATGTGAGACTTTCTCCTTTTTTGTCTTCTCCACATAACCCCCACCATCATATTCTATTCCACCTATAGTGCTATGTCCATGGCTCACGCTCATGTATTGCGTGAAAGTTGAAAAGGTTTGAGAACGTCAAAAGTATGAAACAATTGCTTGGCTTGTCATCGGGGTTGTGCATGATTTGAATATTTTGTGTGGTGAAGATGGAGCATAGCCAGACTATATGATTTTGTAGGGATAACTTTCTTTGGCCATGTTATTTTGAAAAGACATGATTGCTTTATTAGTAGGCTTGAAGTATTATTGTTTTTATGTCAAAGGATAGACTATTGCTTTGAATCACTCGTGTCTTAATATTCATGCCATGATTAGACATATGATCAAGATTATGCTAGGTAGCATTCCACATCAAAAAATATTTTTTTTATCATTTACCTACTCGAGGATGAGCAGGAATTAAGCTTGGGGATGCTGATACGTCTCCATCGTATCTATAATTTTTGATTGTTCCATGCCAATATTATTCAACTTTCATATACTTTTTGGCAACTTTTTATACTATTTTTGGGACTAACATATTGATCCAAAGGCTCGATGTCGGTTCGTCATTGCATGTTTTTGGTTTCACAGAATATCCATATCAAACGGACTCCAAACGGGATAAAAATGGACGGAGCTTATTTTTGGAATATTTGAAAAATCTGTAAGAAAGATCAACGCGAACCGGTGTCCGAGGTGGGCACGAGGTAGGGGGCACGCCCTACCCCCTGGGCGCGCCCCCCACCCTCGTGGGCCACCCGTAAGGCGGTCGATGCCCTTCTTCGGCCGCAAGAAAGCTGATTTTTGGTTAAAAAAAATCACGGCGATGGTTTTGGTCCAATCAGAGTTACGGATCTCCATATATATACGAAATGGTGAAAGGGCAGCAGAAGGGAACGTAGGAACAGAGAGAAACAGAGAGATAGATCCAATCTCGGAGGTGCTCTCGCCCCTCCCATGCCATGGAGGCCAAGGACTAGAGGGGAAACCCTTCTCCCATCTAGGGAGGAGGTCAAGGAAGAAGACGAATGGGACCCCTCTCCCCTCCTCTTCCGGTGGCGCCGGAACGCTGCCGTGGCCATCATCATCACCGCAATCTTCACCAACAACTTCACCGCTATCATCACCAACTCTTCCCCCCTCTATGCAGCGGTGTAACCTCTCTCTTACCCGCTGTAATCTCTACTTAAACATGGTGCTCAACGCTATATATTATTTCCCAATGATGTATGGCTATCCTATGATGTTTGAGTAGATTCGTTTTGTCCTATGGGTTATTTGATGATCAAGATTGGTTTGAGTTGCATGTTTTATTATTGGTGTTGTCCTATGGTCCTCTCTGTGTCGTGCAAGCGTGAGGGATCCCCGCTGTAGGGTTTGCAATATGTTTATGATTTGCTTATAGTGAGTGGCATGAGTGAACAGAAGCACAGACCCGAGTAAATAGGTTGTTTGCGTATGGGATAAAGAGGACTTGATGCTTTAATGCTATGGTTGGGTTTTACCTTAATGATCTTTAGTAGTTGCGGATTCTTGCTAGAGTTCCAATCATAAGTGCATATGATCCAAGTAGAGAAAGTATGTTAGCTTATGCCTCTCCCTCAAATAAAATTGCAATAGTGATTACCGGTCTAGTTATCGATTGCCTAGGGACAAATAACTTTCTTGTAACAAAAAGCTTTTTACTAATTTAGTTGTGTCTTTATCTAAACAGCCCCTAGCTTTTATTTACTTGCTCTTTAATTTCTTGAAAGCCTATCCAAAAACACCTACAAAGTACTTCTAGTTTCATACTTGTTTCCGGTAAAGCGTACATCAAGTGCGCGTAGAGTTGTATCGGTGGTCGATAGAACTTGAGGGAATATTTGTTCTACCTTTAGCTCCTCGTTGGGTTCGACACTCTTACTTATTGAAAGAGGCTACAATTGATCCCCTATACTTGTGGGCTATCACATATCATGTGGTGAATAAAAATATAGCCTCAAGTAAAGTTACCGATAGACAAAGATGAAAGAGGGGATGCCTTTCGGGGCATCCCCAAGCTTAGGCTCTTGGTTGTCCTTGAATATTACCTTAGGGTACCTAGGGAATCCCCAAGCTTAGGATCTTGCCACTCCTTATTCCATAGTCCATCAAATCCTTACCCAAACTTGAAAACTTGACAACACAAAACTCAACAGAAAATCTCATAAGCTCTGTTAGTATAAGAAAATAAATCACCACTTTTGGTACTTTTGTGAACTCATTCTTTATTTATATTGGTGTAATATCTACTGTATTACAACTTTTCCATGGTTCATACCCCCCCCCCCCCCCCGATACTAGCCATAGATTCATCAAAATAAGAAAACAACACAAAGAAAACAAAATCTGTCAAAAACAGAACAGTTTGTAGTAATCTGTAACTCTCGAATACTTCTGTAACTCCAAAAATTCTGAAAAATTAGGACAACCTAAGAAATTTGTTTACTAGTCTTCTGCAAAAAATAATCAGTATTTTATCGTGCTTCTGTGATTTTTAATAATTCTGGGACTGAGCGCAAAAGTTTCTGTTTTTCAGCAAGATCAAATCAACTATCACCGTAAGCCATCCTAAAGGTCTTACTTGGCACAAACACTAATTAAAACACAAAACCACATCTAACCAGAGGCTGGATGAATTATTTATTGCAAAACAGAACCTAAAAACAAAAAAAAATTGGGTTGCCTCCCAACAAGCGCTACGCCCTTAGCTAGGCATAAAAACACGAATAGATCTAGGTATAGTCGCAATAATGATAAGGCAAATCCCGAAAACTCATCTCATATTCCCTACATTCAGCAGCAAGTTTTCTTTGTGATAAAAAAGGTAATCGAAAGGGCTAAATTTAATAGGATAACAATCCCCAAGATCAAGTTCGGGAGGAATAGGTTCCTCCTTAGGCCCTTCGTATTGTATGACCAACTCATTATTATAAGCATTCTTTTGGCAACAAGTCATGAGCTTGTGTCCCAGAGAGAAACCCTATTCGTTGTTTTGTATAGCAAAATTATCATTAAGCTCGGAAATCGTATCAACTAAAACATTGGTAGGGACCCTCTTTCTTAAATTTTCATTATAAGCAACATGATCTAAAGAACGTAAACGCATTATGTCCTCTTGGTTAAAGAGAATTCCCTCTATGGGAGGACGACCAGCATCTACTTCATAATGCGTGAAAATTTCACTAGCTTCTTTCATAATAAATCTAAACTCATGGGCTAGAAATATAGTGGCGGAGCGCTTGATAGAAGAATGCTCAATATTAGAAAACTCCAGAAAAATCCTTTGTATGGATGGATGCATATGAACAAATTGTCTTTCAAGTTCAACCACGAGCAAAGATATAGCATCCGCAAGACTACTAGTTTTATGGAGAATAGGTCCACCTAACATGGGTAGCGCACCGGCACAAGTAAAGAAATCTTGAATAACCCCTTTTCCAATGATATGGCCGCTAACTATGCGAAGTTTTTTAGTGTGCAAGATAGTAGATTCTTCATGAGGATTAGTATTAGCAAAAGCATCAAAGTTTCTGAAAGTGCAACTATCCCTAGGTGGTTTTGGCAATTCATAACAACATATAGCTCATTGAGCTAATACCATTCCAAGATAAATATTTCAGGAAAGCTCAATGAATGGCATGGCATGGATGAGGAAAGTGGATCCCTCAAAATATCAAGGACAAAGGATTGGCTCAAGCTCAAAAGCTCAAGACTCTAAATTTTATATTCTAGTGATCCAAGATCACATTGAGTCTATAGGAAAAGCCAATACTATCAAGAAGGGATGAGGTGTTGCTTAATGAGCCTTTTGCTCCATGTGCTTAGTGATATGCTCCAAAACCCTCCACTACTTCCTCACATCCACATATGACCTTAACCCAAAGTCAAACTCGGCCCTACCGATTCTTCCTATCCGGCGCCACCGAGTTCAGATGTCATAGCCACTGCCACAAACCCTAGGCAAATTGGTTTCACTGATAGGGATTTCGGTTTCACCGAGATGGGATTGTAATCTCTCTGTTTCCCCTTCGTAACTTTTCGGTCTCACCGAAAGAGCGAATCGGTCCCACCGAGATTACAATGTAAACTCTATGTTTCCCTTTTGTAACTTTTCGGTCTCACCGAAAGAGCAAATCGGTCCCATCGAGTTTACCTGACCAACTCTCTGGTTAGCTAATTACCAAATTCGGTCTCACCGAGTTTGTGTAATCGGTCTCACCAAGATTACGTTATGTCCTAACCCTAACCAAATCGGTCCTACCGAGATGCATGTCAGTCCCACCAAAAACCCTAATGGTCACTAGGTTTACTGAATCGGTCTGACCGAGTTTGATAATTCGGTCCCACCGAGTTTGGTAAATTGTGTGTACCGATTAGATTTTGTGTGGAGGCTATATATACCCCTCCACCTCCTCTTCATTCGTGGAGAGAGCCATCAGAACAAACCTACACTTCCAACTTACCAGTTCTGAGAGAGAACCACCTATTCATGTGTTGAGGCCAAGATATTCCATTCCAACCACATGAATCTTGATCTCTAGCCTTCCCCAAGTTGCTTTCCACTCAAATCTTCTTTCCACCAGATCCAAATCCTATGAGAGAGAGTTGAGTGTTGGGGAGACTATCATTTGAAGCACAAGAGCAAGGAATTCATCATCAACACACCATTTGTTACTTCTTGGAGAGTGGTGTCTCCTAGATTGGCTAGGTGTCACTTGGGAGCCTCCGACAAGATTGTGGAGTTGAACCAAGGAGTTTGTAAGGGCAAGGAGATCGCCTACTTCGTGAAGATCTACTGCTAGTGAGGCAAGTCATGCGTGGGCGACGGCCATGGTGGGATAGACAAGGTTGCTTCTTCGTGGACCCTTCGTGGGTGGAGCCTCCGTGGACTCACAAGAACTGCTACCCCACGTGGGTTGAAGTCTCCATCAATGTGGATGTACGATAGCACCACCTATCGGAACCACGAAAAAAACATTCGTGTCTCCAATTGCGTTTGAATCCTCCAAACCCTTCCCTTTACATTCTTGCAAGTTGCATGCTTTATTTTCCGCTGCCAATATACTCTTTGCATGCTTCCTTGAATGGTGTGAAGATTGCTTGACTTGTTCAAAAGTAGCTAAAATCTGCCAAAGTCTAAAATTGGGAAAAGGTTAAGTTTTTATTGGTCAAGTAGTCTAATCACCCCCCTCTAGACATACTTCAAGGTCCTACAAGTGGTATCAGAGCTTTGGTCTCCATTTTCTTTGATTTCCATAGCTTTTGGTGGTCATAGCCTTGGTTTCACAACCTAGGAGAGTATGGCGTCTAGCGAGGGAAATTATCATCGTAGAGGTCCTTACTTTGATGGCACTAATTTTGCTAGTTGGAAGCATAAGATCAAAATGCATATTCTCGGACATAACCCCGCCGTTTGGGCTATTGTGTGTATTGGCTTGCAAGGTGAATTCTTTGATGGGAGAGAACCGAACCGTGAAGCTAGTGCGGAAGAGTTGAAGATGTTGCAATACAACGCTCAAGCTTGTGACATCCTCTTCAATGGATTGTGCCCCGAAGAGTTCAACAAAATCAGCCGTCTTGAGAATGCAAAGGAAATTTGGGATACTTTGATTGATATGCATGAAGGTACCGACTCCGTCAAGGAATCCAAGTTGGATGTGCTCCAAAGACAACTTGACAAGTTAAAAATGAAGGATGGTGAAGGTGTCGTTGAAATGTACTCTAGGCTTGTTCTTATCACAAATGAGATTGCCGGCTTAGGAAGTGAAGAGATGACCCATAGGTTCATCATCAAGAAGATCCTAAGAGCATTGGATGGAAAATATGATAATGTGTGCACATTGATCCAAATGATGCCCAATTACAAAGATCTCAAGCCTACGGAAGTCATTGGAAGAATTGTTGCTCATGAGATGTCACTCAAGGATAAGGAGGAACTTCACAACAAGTCGAGTGGTGCTTACAAAGCCTCATGTGAAGCCGCACATCATCAAGTGAGAAACAAACCTTCAATGAAGAATTGAGCTTAATGGTGAAGAACTTCAACAAATTCTACAAGAGTAGAAGCAAAGAAAGAAGCTCCAAGTCAAGGTCCTACAATGACAAAAGATCTTCTAGTCGAGAGAGAAATTGCTACAATTGTGGGAGACCCAGACACTATTCCAATGAGTGTACGGCACCCTACAAAAGAAGAGAAGATTCTCCCAAGAGAAGAAGTAGAAGAGAAGAATCACCACCAAGAGAGAGAAGGAGTAGAGATGATCGTTATGAACGAAGACCCTCACGGAGAAGCAAGGATTCGGAAAGGAAGGACAAGTTATCAAAGAGCTACACAAAACAAAGACATCAAGCTCATGTTGGTGAATGGGTATCCGGCTCCGACTCCGACCATCACTCCGAGAGAAGCTATCACTCCGGCTCCGAATACACTCAAGATGAAGGTGTTGCCGATCTAGCACTTGTGTCAACCAACTCCTACGACATATTTGAATCACCAAATGAAGGAATTGGTAGATGCTTCATGGCCAAAGGTCCTAAGGTAACACACCCCGAATATGTTGATTTTGATGTTGATGAAGATGACTTGCTAGGTGATGATGATTTACTTGTTGACAAATCTAGTGATGAATACTATGATGAAACGTCAATAAATCATGCTAATCAAGTTGAAACGAATGACAATGATAAGGAGAAAATTGAGCATCTAACTAAAGAACTAAACACTCTTAAGTTAGCTCATGAAACTATCTTTGAAGATCATCGAGAACTTTTAAGGGCTCATGCGAAGTTACGCTTTGAAAAGCTCAATCTTGAGCAAGAGCATGAGTTCTTAAAGGCAATCAATGATGATCTTCGTAAGAAAAGTTCTTCTTACATTGCCAAGCATTTACTATTATCTACTTACATGCCTCAAGTCAAGTCTAGTAACAAGAACAAGAAAGATTCTTCTTCTAGTAGTAACAATAACAATGCTAAATCCGATATTGTTGCTTCTAGTAGTTCTCATGATTCCACTAATGATCCTCTTAGCCAAGTTACACTTGAGCAAGAAAATAGCTTATTGAAGGGAATTATAGAGAAATGTGTATACAAGAGTCTTGCCGGGAGTAAGCAATTTGAGGAAATTGTATGCAAGCAAGGAAGGCACCGGAAGAATCAAGGTGTTGGTTTTGAACGAAAGTTCAATGCCAATGGAGTTGAGTGGGAAGAAGATCAATACCCCAAGACGAAGTTTGTTCCTCAACAAGAGAAGTATGATCCTACTTCCTTCAAGGGAACACAAGCTCAAGATGATATTCCACCACAAGACTACAAGAACAAAGGCAAGGACAAGCTTCAAGAGAAAATTGATGCATTTGAAGAAGCACCTAAGGCCTTGGTCAAGTGGGTTCCCAAGACTACGTCAAGCTCTACTTCATCAAGTACAACTACTACACCAAGGATTCCCATCAAGTTGATGTGGATCCCGAAGAAGAAGAACTAGAGAGTTCTTGAGGGTGACTCCGCCAACATTTTTCACTCATATCATTATGGCAAGGACAAGTGCAATCAACTTCCATATCTTGCACTAGTTCAAGGAGTCACAAACCCTCATGTTGGTAAGGCAAGGAACAAGGTAACCTAATGTTTTCATGGACATAATTTTGTGTGTGCATCACTCTATGTCTATGGATATCCTTGTTTGTTCCTTGTGGGACTAACCCATGTAGGTATTGAAAGTGCAACTCACTCCAAAGGATTGCTCAAAACGATCTACATCAACATTGAGCATCCACATCTTCGACACCTACATGAAGTCATCATTGACAAAACCCAAGGTTAGTTTATCCCTCTAAGGGGGGATGTCACATCTAGGGGGAGCTTAACTCTAAGATTTGAGTCAAAGCAACTCTAATGATGTGAACACATAAATGCTTTATGTAAAAGTGGTAACCCCACTTGAGCTTAAACAATGAGTATGACCTATGATCAAATGCTCTCATTTGACTCCTAAGTCAATATACTCATATATAGATGACCTAGTCATCGCCAATTGTTTGATAGATGCTATAATTGGTTGTGCATGCTTTGTCACATATTTCATTTGTCATCTTATTGTGTGAGCATGTTGGTTGCATATTTACTCATTCAAGGACATCCACTTGATGTTTTGATTGTTTGGTTTTTCTTTCTTTGGCCAAGTGGATGGACAAGAATGCCTAAGAACCTTCTCTAGCTATCTATGCTTTTCTCGTCTCAAACTCTATTCATGCTACATCACAAAATTTGATCAAGTCAGATTCAAACCACTCTGTGTGAGAAGCACTCGGAGTCCCCGATTCGTCATAGACTTAAACTTCCAAAACTTCTTTGTGATTTTCGGTCTGACCGATTCCTCCATTTCGGTCATACCGAGATTACTAAGTCGATCTAGGTTTTCATCTCGGTGCAACCGATTTGTACTTTTTGGTCACACCGAGTTGCAATAACTGTTCTCATTTTTGCATCTCGGTGCCACCGAGTTGTACCACTGGGTCACACCGACAGGGTCGGGCTATATATATATCGCCCGGGAAAAATTTGGAAAACTTTCTCTGAATCCTCTCGCCCGCGCATAGCTCGCTCTGCCAACTTGGTCTACGGATCGTCGACTTCGTCGCCAGCCGCCTCCTGTCGCTGGTCTCCGCCGCCGTCGACGGAATTCTCCTCCGTCGTTGCCGCCGTAGCGAGTTCCCGCCGAACTAGGGTATGAACTCGATCACAGTGTTTTCCTCGTCCGGTTCTCAGCACATTGTGTTCTTTATGCATCTCGCCACGATTGAAACACTCCTATCCAGTCAAATCAATCCTTAGAATAGTTGCGATTCGAAAATTTAGGGTTAGGTTTCCGCCGAAACCATCTCGGACCCACCGAGTTGAAAAACTCGGTCCCACCGATTTGGCTAATGCCATTGCACTAGGAAGTCTCGGTCTGACCGAGAATTGCTAATCGGTGTGACCGATTTCCGAACTCTGTGAAACCCTAGCAGTCTCGGTGCCACCGAACTGTGACTCGGTCTAATCGAGTTCACTAGTTTAGGTTCCAAAACTGCTTCGGTATCACCGAGTTTGAAAATCGGTAGATCCGAAATGCTTTCAGTGGGAAACTAAAACTAAGTTTTTTGAATCATTCTTTTTGCAAAAATCTCTGCATTTTGTGATGCTCATCCACTCTACCTCATCTATAACTATTCACAGGGTCAGCAGTTAGTTGAAAAGCATGTCAGACCAAAGTGATAGCCAGAACAAATCTGAAGAGCAGATCCACTTGAGTGAGGGCTCTAGTCCCTCAAGCAGCTCAGATGAGGGGAGCAAAAGCACTCCGAGCAATTTTCCCAAGGCTGCCACAAGGACAAGAAAGAAGAAGACCTCATAGTCTGAGGATGAGGATTACGTGGCGGTTGAGGATGAGGCAAGCTCCAAGAAGAAAGTGCTCAAGAGGGAATTCAGCTCATCTGCAGTAAAGCCTGGCTTGAAAATCAAAAGGCCAGCAGGTAGACAACCTATGTCCAAAGCTAGAGTGTCTACTCAAGCTCCCTTGGAATCTCAACCCAAAGAGCCTGTTGCAGCAGAGGGAAAGAAAAGGAAAGAAAGGGTCAAGAAGACCATGGCAAGAGTGATAGGGAAGCCTTCCATGATGGAAGAGGAAGAAGAAGAAGAGGTTGCAGAGCGTGCACCCAAGGCACAAAAGCTGATGGGTGATGCTATCAAATCAGGGGCTGCAACTTTCAAGCCCAAAGTTGCCTCCAAGCCCAAGAATGCACCCAAGAGGAATACCAAGCTGATGGGTTGAAGCTGAAGAAGATGAAGAAGGGCAGGTCCTAAGGAAGCTCAAACCCAAGATCTCAGACCCCAATGATGCTCATCCTGTGGCTGAAAACATGAAATAATGGGTTGAGGCTATGGAGAGAGTCAGATCCATATGCCACGAGGAGAAGGACTGCTGTGGATTACAGGTTTCACACCAAGGAGCAGCAGGACTTTTACGAGACTATCTTGCTGGATAAGAAGCCCATAGTTTGCGATATGAGATGGGTCAACTGGACCTACATGAAGGAGAATGCAGAACACTACCCTGGAGTATATGACAGCTTCAGTGCTTGTGGAGTTGCTGATTTTGTTGGGCAGAAGCTCACCAATTGGAACAATGAACTTATCATGCAATTCTACTCCACAGCACATTTCTATCTAGATGGCAGGATAGTGTGGATGTCAAAAGGAACCAAATATCAGTCTACCATAGAGGAATGGGCAAGTTTGATTAATGACCCAAAGGAAAGTGAGGATGACCTGGACATTTATGGTAAGAAGAAAATGGATCATAACTCAATGGCACACATGTACAAGGAGATTCCAGATGATGCACTTGAGAACTTCAAGTTTGGATCATTCCATTTTCTGCTGTCAGGGCTGCCTACGATCAACTGGATCTTAAGGCATACTCTATTGCCCAAATCAGGTGACCATAACATGATTAGAGGGCATGCAATCAATTTGCTTCATGTTTTTGATGTGCCTCAGAAATTCAAGGTCATGAGCCTCATAGTCGAGACAATTAAGAGGACAGCAGCAGATCAGAAGAGGAGCTGTGGTTATGCCCCACAAATTCAGGAGTTGATAAACTCAAAGATGGGCACAGGAAAGTATCTATTGGACATGGTTCTCTATCCTGATTGTGAGGACAATCGAGTTGTCATGACCGAGAATGAACCATCATCAGTGCAAGCTCAGGAGAGAAAGGAGAAGGCAAGGCAAGAGAAAGCTGCAAAGATGCCAACTCAAGCAGAGGCATCTGACTACTTTCTGAAGAACAAGCAGGAGCAGCTTGGTTATTTAATAGCATCAACTCTACGGATTGAGAAGGGGTTGGCCACCCTAACTCAAAACCAGGAGAGCCTGGAGAGAATCATGGAACAAAAATTCTATGATCTTGATGTCAAAGTGACTGAGATTCAGTCAGCTATGGAGCAGTTACAAGATGATATGCAGGCGAGGAAGGGCAAGACGACAACTGGTGCATTTGCCAGAGTGCCTAGAGCTCAGAGGTTATCTGCAGTGCCAACTCCAGACACCAGAGCAACTTCTTCAGCTCCTACTACAGCTCCTGCTCAACCAGCTCCAGCTCCAACTTCTTTAGCTCCTACCACGTCTACTGATGCGTTCATCCTTGGAGTCCTGTCTACACCATGACTAGAAGACCAAGCCTGAGAGACGACATAGAGCTATGCATTTTCTAGGAACTTTTTGGTAACTTGTTGCCAAAGGGGGAGAAAAATGTATAGATCATAGGCTTCGAGAGAGAGAGATTTGCTTTTGTTCTCTCTTGTCTTCTTGGTTGAAATTTTTTTGCTTTTGATTGCTTGAGATACTATGCATTACCTGTGAGACATTGATGATCATGTGTTTGGTCATAAGCTACACTTATGCCTTTATGATATTATCTTATTTATCCTTATATGATCATTCACTGTGCTTGGTGATGAGTGCATGTATTAATTCGTTATTATTTTGAGCCCTCCACCAAGATGTATGTGACATGAAAGAGTAACCCATGAGCCTAATTTCTTGTGCATTTGCAGTCCAAAGCAACTCTTAAGATATGCACAAATTTAGGGGGAGCTCTTGCTTATCACATACTTCTCAAAGCGACGATGTTTTTCAATTTTATTATCATTTGGCAAAGATTTGATCTATATGTTGTCATCAATTACCAAAAAGGGGGAGATTGAAAGTGCAACTATCCCTAGGTGGTTTTGGCAATTCAAAACAACATATAGCTCATTGAGCTAATACCATTCCAAGATAAATATTTCAGGAAAGCTCAATGAATGGCATGGCATGGATGAGGAAAGTGGATCCCTCAAAATATCAAGGACAAACGATTGGCTCAAGCTGAAAAGCTCAAGACTCTACATTTTATATTTTAGTGATCCAAGATCACATTGAGTCTATAGGAAAAGCCAATACTATCAAGAAGGGATGAGGTGATGCTTAATGAGCCTTTTGCTCCATGTGCTTAGTGATATGCTCCAAAACCCTCCACTACTTTCTCAAGTTCCACATATGACCTTAACCCAAAGTCAAACTCGACCCTACCGATTCTTTCTATCCGGCGCCACCGAGTTCAGATGTCATAGCCACTGCCGCAAACCCTAGGCAAATCGGTTTCACCGATAGGGATCTCGGTCTCACCGAGATGGGATTGTAATCTCTATTTCCCTTCAGAACTTTTCGGTCTCACCGAAAGAGCGAATCGGTCCCACCGAGATTACAATGTAAACTCTCTGCTTCCCTTTTGTAACTTTTCGGTCTCACCGAAGAGCAAATCGTCCCACCGAAGTTTACTCCGACCAACTCTCTGGTTAGCTAATTACCAAATTCGGTCTCACCGAGTTTGTGTAATCGGTCTCACCGAGATTACGTTATGTCCTAACCCTAACCAAATCGGTCCTACCGAGATGCATGTCAGTCCCACCGGAAACCCTAACGGTCACTAGGTTTACTGAATCGGTCTTACCGAGTTTGATAATTCGGTCCCACCGAGTTTGGTAAATTGTGTGTAACGGTTAGATTTTGTGTGGAGGCTATATATACCCCTCCACCTCCTCTTCATTCCTGGAGAGAGCCATCAGAACTGTGACGCCCGGATAATTAGGCTACAGTAATCCCACGTTAATGAGGACACGTCACCTCGGTTACTGCTAATAATCTCGCGTCGGTTCGAAACTTTCAAATTCAAAATTTAAATATTGTCAAACATCAAAAGTTTTCAAACATCAAAACAAAAATGTTCGGTTAGTGCGGAATATTACATAGGTAACTATAGTAAAGAAAACACAGATTTATAAAATACTTATATGCCCTAAGTTGAATTAAAACAGTAAAAGTAAATAAGTAAAAGGAAAAGGAACTAAAACAAAACAGAAAACAGAAAAGGAAAGAGAGAAGGCCCCCCACTGGCTTTGCCCAAAGCAGCCGCCCAGCCGCCCCACGGCCCAACCAGCCGCCCCCTGGCCTATAGGCCACCCACACCCCCCAGAAACCCTAACCCCCCACTCCCACTCGCCCCACTCCTCTCTCCCCCCTCCCCACGATCCCACGCCCGATCCAGATCGGGATCGGGGACGAAATCTCCCACGGCGCTCGGACCTGTCGCCTCACTCGCCACCAGCCGCGCCGAGCACCGCCACCCCTCGCCTTCTCCTCGACGGGCCCTCGCCGACGCCACCACCGTCGCCTCCATCTCGCCTCGTCTGCCGCTAAGCCGCCCACGCCGCTGAACGCCGCCTCGCTGCCCGATCGCGCCGACGCTCGACACCGACGCTTCACGCTGTCGTCCTCACCCCTCCCCTTTCGACGGGAGGGGCTCTCTCGCCCATGGCGCCGGAGCCACCTCGCCAGACCGCTGCACCGGACTCCTCCTCGCTGACGCCCACGCGCCTGCCGCCTTCTTCCTCGCCGCAAGTGAGCGCCGTCGTCCCCTTTCCTCTCTCTCCTGGTCGCCCGGCCGCCCCCCCGCCCAGAGCCGCTCCAGCCGGTGGTGCCCTGCCAAACCTCACTGGCGCCCCATCACTACCACCGGGCGCCTAGACTCGCCCAGACCTCAAGGCCAACCCCACCGGTTCCCTGTTGTTGCTGACGAGCAGCGCCATGGCCGGAGCTCGCCCCCTCGCCGGTCCTGCTCACCGGCGCTCCCTCCTCCTCCGGCGGCGCTCTCCCTCCGGCCAGTGCTGGGCTAGCCAGCTGCGCTTGCCTCAGGTTCAATTAGCGCCAGGCGCCCGCTAGTGCCCAAGACGCCCGATTGCCCTTCGAGGCACACACACATGGGGCCCACGCCCAGACAAAAAAAAGGGGATTAAAGGAAAAATAAATAATTAAAATAATAATTAAAATATTAATTAATTAATTAGAGAATTAATTAACTTAATTAGACCTGATTAATTAAACCTAATCACTACTTAACCTAATTAACTAATGTTAATTAAATTTGATTAGGTTAATTAGATAACAGAGAATGACATGCGGGACCCACGTGTCGTGGTTGACTCACCAACCTCGTTGATCGCCGACGCCAAAGATGACATCATGTCGACGTTATAAATACATTTCCAATTAATTAAATAATTAATTAAATTCCAGAAATTAATAAAATCTTTAGAAAATCATATCTTTTAATCAGTAACTCGGATTAAAATATTTTCAACATGAAAGTTGCTCGTAACGGCGAGATTTAATCCGGATACGCAGTCCATTCGTCCGCCACCCACCCCTAACCTATCGAACCTGCAAACTTTCCTCTCCGGTTCATCCGTCTCGACAGACGTCCGAACCGGAAAACTTTCCGGATGTTTCTTCGCCACTATCGCTTAGCGCTGCGTTAGAACACGCCTAGCTCGCTCGTTGTCCCGTTATGCACTTGCTCGCTATGTATTTACTGTTCTTCCCCTCTTCTCTCCGAGCAGACCCCGAGACCGGCGTCGATGCCCTCGTGATCGACTACGCCACCGACGACCCTCTCTCTTGCCGAGCAACTGTGCAAGCCCCCTTTGATCACCGATATCGCTTACTCTTCTCTATACTGCTTGCACTAGAGTAGTGTAGCATGTTACTGCTTTCGCTAATCCTATACCGCTGCATAGCTTTGTCCTTGCTACTATCGTTGTTACCTTTACCGCTATCCTCATCGCTTAGTATAGGATGCTAGTGTTCCATCGCTGGCCCTACACTCTTGTCCGTCCGCCATGCTATACTATCGGGCTGTGATCACTTGGGAGGTGATCACGGGCATATACTATATACTTTACACTATTACATTACCCGTGATACTGTTCGGAGATGGGGCTGAAAGGACGGTGGCTCCATCCCGTAGAGGTGGGCCTAGGTTCCCACGGCCCCGACTATTACTTTGTGGCGGAGCGGCAGGCAGGTTGAGACCGCCTAGGAGAGAGGTGGGCCTGCCCTGTTCGGCGCTCGCGGTTACTTAACATGCTTAACGAGGTCTTGGTATTTGATCTGAGTTGGCTACGAGCTTATACGCACTAACCATCTACGCGGAGTAGTTATGGGTATCCCGCGCCGTGGTATCACCGGCACTTCAGACGTCACGACGGAGCGGGCGCGGCCGGATTGGACTGGAACGCTGTTGGGCTAGGTCTGCTCCGGCCACAGACATAACGTGTGTGTGTGCTCAGGCGATGGGCCTGCACCCTGCGCGCTTAGGTTTAGACCGCGTGTTGGCCTCTGTTGTGCCTAGGTGGGGCTGCGACGTGTTGATCTTCCGCGGCGGGCATGACCCAGAAAGTGTGTCCGCCAAATGGGATCAAGCGTCTGGGTAAGATGGTGCACCCTGCAGGAAGTTAATCTATTCGGATAGCCGTGATCTTCGATAATCGGACGACTTGGAGTTGTACCTTGAGCTTATGACAACTAGAACCGGATACTTGATAAAACACACCCTTCCAAGTGCCAGATACAACCGGTGGTCGCTCTCGCTCAGGGATATGAGCAGGGGATCGCCGGGTAGGATTATTGCTATATGATGTTACTTGGAGGACTTCGGTTTGTCCCCTCCTACCTGTTGCAAGGCAGGTGTCCAGAAGCGTAGTCTTCGTTAAGACTAGCTATCCCCCTCTTATTCTGGCTTTCTGCAGTTCAGTCCACTTATATGGCCCTTTACACATATATCCATGCGTATGTAGTGTAGCTCCTTGCTTGCGAGTACTTTGGATGAGTACTCACGGTTGCCTTGTTCCCCTTTTTCCCCCTATCTCTACTCGATTGCTGCAACCAGACTTTGGAGCCCAGGAGCCAGACGCCACCGCCGATGACGACTACTACTCGAGGTGCCTACTACTACGTGCAGCCCGGCCGACGACGACTCAGAGTAACCTAGGAGGATCCTGTGCAGAGGCCTGTTCCTCTTCGATCAGATCCGGCTTTGTGCTAGCCATCTTATGGCAACTTGTTTAACTTATGTCTCGTACTCAGATATTGTTGCTTCCGCTGACTCGTCTATGATCGAGCACTTATATTCGAGCCCTCGAGGCCCTCGGCTTGTATTATCATGCTCGTATGACTTATTTTATTTGTAGAGTTGTGTTGTGATATCTTCGTGAGTCCTCGGTCTTGATCGTATACATTTGCGTGCATGATTAGTGTACGATTAAACCGGGGCGCCAAGTTGGTATCGAGCCGATCGCCTGTAGAATCCCCTTCCAACTCCTTGGCAAGTCGAGTCTAGACATTGCAAAAACTTTTACTAACTTGGCTGTGTGCCTTACGGGCCCACGTCGCCATTGGGTGGTATTAGGATCTTTTACTCCTCGATCTATACTCTGGGATTCTGAACTCTCTTCTATTCGGGTTAAATGATTTTGCTAAAAACAAAACTAACTTTAGGTTCTCGCAAGTACTTTCTCCCGGAGAGCCCCTCACTTCAGATGATCGCCTGCTACATCAGAAGATTCCGAAGATACTCTCTGATGTTCTCTCGAGACTTTGTGCCCATCACTTTTGCTATTCCTGACCACCGATAAATCCGTATGGAAAACTACTTACACTTGCCATTCATACGATCATCCCCCATTGATCTTGTTATTACAAGATACCCCTAAGTTTTCTCTATTGTTCCGAGAATACTTTGTGCCTACTGCCTAGCAGTTCTTGTCACATGAATACCCCTTATAAATCCTCGCACTTGTCGAGTATCCGCTCATCCCCAGTTGTTCATGTGTTTCACAAAAGCCTTCAAAATAATATTCGAGCTTCCGAGAATCCTCTGGAGCCTTTGGCTCTTGGAATTCTTGCTTGCTTGCATTATGGTTAATCCCATAAGTCTCGTAGTCATATTGACATTCCTTGTCATTATCATTTTGGTCTGTTGACTCAATATGTTTGCGAATACCGCAATCATCATTGATCCTTATAAATTACCTTTCCGCTGAGCTGCCATTCTTTTAAGCTCGGAATTGGTTCTCGACCAATCCAATTGTCGTTGATTGTACCCTAAGGCTGTTCAACTTATCCATCCCTAATCAGAGCATTGCTTCTGATCCCTTGATTTGGGAATCATAATTCCTTTGCATTTGACACTTGAGTTAGTCAGTTGTTTCTATAATTTGATCTCCTTGCATTCTTCTACCTCTAGTTGAGTACTGATACTCACGTCAGATCCCTCGTGGACCACCAGATCCTTTGTTGGATTTTATCTGACAACGCCCTTCATATTCAATAACCTTGTGAGCCTTTCCGCTGATACATAATGCCTTTGGTAAATTGTATCCTATGCTTTCTCAACCATGCTCTGCCTTCGAGCTTGAGTTAATTATTACTAAAGATTCTGGTATATGATTCCAAGAGGCCCCTATGGGTAGAACATATGCCTTCACTAAACCGTGTGAACCCGAAAGTTTTCACGAATCATACTCTTCTGGTGCTTCGCCAGATAAAACTTTCAACACTGCAACTTCATCGAACGCGAGAAGTGAATGAAGGGTTATGCATTGGAGAAGTGGGAGTCGATCTTGAACTTGTGTTCATGCCCATGGACACGATGTAGATCTTATCATTAAAGCTTCTCTTAAATTAATTATTCCTTTGGTATAAGTTCATCTTATATCAGGGATCTGGCCTTTTGCAATCGTGGTTCCGACCATGTTCTCTTTTAAATACCATTTCTCGTGCAAGTTTTAGCACTTGTCTTCAGAGAGCAATAACCCCGTCCAACCTCTACTTTGATATGTCATCGAGTATTACCCCGGTATCTCGAGATTATCATGGAACCGCATAACCTCTTATGAGTTCTTCATCAAGTGCTACCTTCCCATCTGCTTCCAATTTTTCACGGGCTCGAAGTTTTAAACACTCAAAGACACCGATAAATGAACCGAGTCCGCACTACGGTTCAACAACTCTTCAGTGAGCTTCTATAAGTACGGGTTTGTACCCGATCACGCCGTTCCTAGCCTGTTTGGCTATATCATTATCGTGCTAAAATTTTAACTGTGCTACCGGGTCCTTCTCCCCGGAGCACAAATTTCGACGGTGAGCTAATCTTACAATCAATCTTCCACGTCATATCGTTGTCCTTGAACAACAAGCTTGAGTTCGAGTTTGTGTCGTAAGTGTGGTTCCAATAACCTCTTGCTTCATCATTCCTTTGACTTGATGTCGTCGCTGATTGATTACATCTGCATGAAATCTCTCGACAATTGTGTCGTGATCATCATCAACCTTATGAGCTCTTCCAGGAATTCAATTGGATTCATGATGGGTAATACCATCCTTCCCCCTCGATGATTCCTGTTCTCATCGACCACTTTATTGCCTTCCGTTCAACACAAGTTGTTCGTGTTTTGTGTAAACCTTGAAATCCCTGCTATCCAGCATTTGTTCTTCTTTACCTTGGAGTATTACCATCTGTTAATATCAAGGATGTTGTGAGGACTGCTCCACCTCGTAAGAGTTCTTGACATAGAAATACTTCTCACCATCACCATTCTTTCTTGGTCCCCGTGATAATTCCAACAAGTGGACGGTGTTGTTTGGATTCTTTCCTTCTAGCAACCCTATTTTTCGGAGTTAATGGTTTTAGGCTATTGATTATCGAATCACCATTCTGACATTGGTCGTGCAACCCAACCCATATTTCGGGCGCACCTTTCAACCAATGTTTAGTTGTGTATGTTTTCCTCGAGCATACTTCCTTGTATCATCCGATCGCATAAATGTTATCTCCTTGTTCACTTAATTGTGGAAGTCCATCTTTTGGGAATCTCGGTGGATTGCCGTTGAGTTCACCAGACACCTCCTTGTTCTCTCCTTGGGTTAAGGATGGACTCTTGTTAACGGAAATAACTTCATAGTTCATTTCCCCGAGAATCTTACAATGTCATCTCGTCAATTTGCGTTGCACCTTTTCTTCTCAGGTATCCTAAGTCTGAGGTATCCTGACACCAATCGGATCTGAATCTCGGTCAGCTATGATGGTTGGGAAAACTTTCCAAGAGTTATGATGTTGATCCTTTGATGAACCGGTAGTATGATGTCATGCCTAGCACTTCCGGCTGGAGGACCTATCATTATAGATTCCTTTTCAGCAGGGTTATCCATTCATCCATGAGGGAATTGTAATACTGATTCTACAAGTTATTCCAAATGGATCCTTCGTGATTCCAAAGTCTGATCTTCACCTGAAGGCCATGTCAATGCTATCTCGAAGCATGTCTTTGGTACTCTGGTTTTCAACAAGACCATTTGAAGCCCAATGCTAAATGTTTCCTGCTCAATTATCCAAACACCTATGTGTGGGTAATGTCATGAAATTTCTCTCCCCTTACCTAAAGGGTTTTCTACATTATATCCTGTCATGGATATCATGCTCTGCTTATCCTTGGTAAGTGTATATCCCTGAAATATGTGTTTAAACACATTTTCCTTTCCATTGTTACGCTTAATATGATAATCATATTTTACTTTCCATTGGTTGTTTGAACCTTTCTTGGGATATATATAATCTAAGCAGTGATAATCCCTCGCTTAGGTAAGCACCTCGCTGTACCAATCTGTAAGTAAGACCCTATTACTATTGTTGATGACATTCGGTAACCACCGATGGACGAGAACCTTGCCTATTGGTCCGCCTCGCTCAACGAAAGGGAAAATGGTTCTCTTCGTCCCTCGCCCTTGGTACCTATGTTGTTGCCGACATGACCCTCGACTCTCCTCCGACTTGCCTTGCTTACATGATCGTGGTGATGTCAACAACCTTCTACTTTTAACCACATGGTGGGCCCATAACCCACAGTTTCACAGGATCGAAACCCGACTCTCTGTGACACCCTTGCTGAAGTTATTCCTCACGCTTGACCTTGTATGTAATTCACGGGCCACTTGCGTTGATCAATCCTGGTATCGACGCGATACTTACTCTCGCTACTCAACCCCTTTCTCATTCTAGTTCGGGCTTCGAGCAACTATCTATCCGCTTGGAGCCTATTATGGTACCTTCAGTACCTTACTCTCGAGGTATTTCATATGTTCAACTCGAGAGATAATCTTATACTAATTCATGGGTTAGCCCTGCATCGTTTCCCTTAAAAGCATTATGTCGTAGTGAGCTGCCCCTTATCTTTCGTAAGTACGATGGAGTTCACGAAGAAATGGTGACAAGTTTATCATGATGCATCGGAATAAAGGATTGAAGACATCGACGAAAGGAACTAACTTCTTCGAGAAGATCCGTTAGGATATCGTAACCAGAACTTTCCCCTTACTCCCCTCTTAAATCTCGGGACGAGATTTCTTGTAGTGGAGGAGATTTGTGACGCCCGGATAATTAGGCTACAGTAATCCCACGTTAATGAGGACACGTCACCTCGGTTACTGCTAATAATCTCGCGTCGGTTCGAAACTTTCAAATTCAAAATTTAAATATTGTCAAACATCAAAAGTTTTCAAACATCAAAACAAAAATGTTCGGTTAGTGCCGAATATTACATAGGTAATTATAGTAAAGAAAATACAGATTTATAAAATACTTATATGCCCTAAGTTGAATTAAAACAGTAAAAGTAAATACGCAAAAGGAAAAGGAACTAAAACAAAACAGAAAACAGAAAAGGAAAGAGAGAAGCCCCCCATCTGGCTTGCCCAAAGAGCCGCCCAGCCGCCCCACGGCCCGGCCGCCCACCGCCTATAGGCCACCCACACCCCCCAGAAACCCTAACCCCCCACTCCCACTCGCCCAACTCCTCTCTCCCCCCTCCCCACGATCCCACGACGATCCAGATCGGGATCGGGGACGAAACTCTCCGGCGCGCGGGACTCGCCTCGCCTCGCCACCCAGCGGCGCCGAGCACCGCCACCCTTCGCCTTCTCCTCGACAGACTTCGCCCGACGCCACCACCTGTCGCCTCCATCTCGCCCTCGTCTGTCGCTAAGCCGCCCACGCCGCTGAACGCCGCCTGCTGCCCGATCAAGGCCGACGCCGACACCGGCGCCCCACGCTGTCGTCCTCACCCCCTCCTTTCTCTGGACCGGAGGGCCTCGCTCGCCCTGGGCGCCGAGCCACCTCGCCAGATCACTGCACCGCGGACTCCTCCTCGCCGACGCCACGCGCCCCGCCGCCCCTTCCTCGCTCGCAAGTGAGTGCCGCCGTCCCCTTCCTCTCTCTCCTGTGTCGCCCAGTGCCGCCACCAGCCCCCTCAAGACCGCCCAGCCGGTGGCGCCTGCCAAACCTCACGGCGCCCCATCATACCACCGGCGCCTAGACTCGCCCGCACCTCGCGCCAACCCCACCTGTTCCTCTGTCGCTGACGAGCCAGCGCCATGGCCGAGCCTCGCCGCGCCTCGCCGGTCCTGCTCACCGGCGCTCCTCCTCCTCTGGCCGCGCTCTCCTCCGCCTGGCGGCGCCTGGGCTAGCCAGCGCCGCCTCGGTGTTCATTAGCGCCAGGCGCCCGCTAGTGCCCGCATGCCCGATTGCCATTCGAGGCCACAGACACATGGGGCCCACGCCCAAGGACAAAAAAAAAGGGGATTAAAGGAAAAATAAATAATTAAAATATTAATTAATTAATTAATTAATTAATTAGAGAATTAATTAACTTAATTAAACCTGATTAATTAAACCTAATCACTACTTAACCTAATTAACTAATGTTAATTAAATTTGATTAGGTTAATTAGATAATGTAGAATGACATGCGGGACCCACTGTCAGGTTGACTCGGCCAACCTGTTGATCGCCGATGTCAAGATGACATCATGTCGACGCTATAAATACATTTCCAATTAATTAAATAATTAATTAAATTCCAGAAATTAATAAAATCTTTAGAAAATCATATCTTTTAATCCGTAACTCGGATTAAAATATTTTCAACATGAAAGTTGCTCAGAACGGCGAGATTAATCCGGATACGCAGTCCGTTCGTCCGCCACCCACCCCTAACCTATCGAACCTGCAAACTTTCCTCTCCGGTTCATCTGTTCGACAGACGTCCGGAACCGGAAAACTTTCCTGATGTTTCTTCGCCACTATCGCCTAGCGCTGCGTTAGAACACGTCTAGCTCTGTCTGTTGTCCTGTTATGCACTTGCCTGCTATGTATTTACTGTTCTTCCCCCTCTTCTCTCCGATAGACCCCGAGACCGATGCTGATGCCCCTGTGATCGACTACGTCACCGACGACCCCTCTCTCTTGCCAGAGCAACCAGGCAAGCCCCCCCTTTTGATCACCAGATATCGCCTACTCTTCTCTATACTGCTTGCACTAGAGTAGTGTAGCATGTTACTGTTTTCAGTTAATCCTATACTGTTGCATAGCCTGTCCTTGCTACTACTGTTGTTACCTTTACCTGCTATCCTACTGCTTAGTATAGGATGCTAGTGTTCCATCAGTGGCCCTACACTCTTGTCCGTCTACCATGCTATACTATTGGGCTGTGATCACTTCGGGAGGTGATCACGGGCATATACTATATACTTTACACTATTACATTACTTGTGATACTGCTAGGAGATGGGGCTGAAAGGACAGTGGCTCCATCCCGTAGAGGTGGGCCTAGGTTCCCGACGCCCCGACCGGGTACTTTGTGGCGGAGGCGGCAGGGCAGGTTGAGACCGCTTAGAGAGAGGTGGGCCTGGCCCTGTTCGGGCGCTCATGTTACTTAACACGCTTAACGAGGTCTTGGTATTTGATTTGAGTTGGCTACGAGCTTATACGCACTAACCATCTACGCGGGAGTAGTTATGGGTATCCCGCCGTGGTATCACCGGCAATACTTGACGTCACGACGGAGCGGCGCGCCGGATTGGACTGGAACGCTCATTGGCTAGGTCTGCTTCCGCCGTGTCACGCAACGTGTCGGTGTGTGCTCAGGCGATGGGCCTGCACCCTGCGCGCTTAGGTTTAGACCGCGTGTTGGCCTCTGTTGTGCCTAGGTGGGGCTGCGACATGTTGATCTTCCGCGGCGGGCATGACCCAGAAAGTGTGTCCGCCAAATGGGATCAAGCGTAATGGGTAAGATGGTGCACCCTGCAGGAAGTTAATCTATTCGGATAGCCGTGATCTTGGTAACAGGACGACTTGGAGTTGTACCTTGAGCTTATGACAACTAGAACCGGATACTTGATAAAACACACCTTCCAAGTGCCGATATAACCGGTGGTCGCCTCGCTCGAGGATATGAGCAGGGATCGCGGGTAGGATTATTGCTATATGATGTTACTTGGAGGACTTCAGTTTGTCCCTCCTACATTGCAAGGCAGGTGTCCGAAGCGTAGTCTTCGTTAAGACTAGCTATCCCCTCTTATTCGGCTTTCTGCAGATTCAGTCCACTTATATGGCCTTTACACATATATCCATGCATATGTAGTGTAGCTCCTTGCTTTGCAGTACTTTGGATGAGTACTCACGGTTGCCTTGTTCCCTTTTTCCCCTATCTCTACTCGATTGCTGCAAACAGACTTTGGAGCCAGGAGCGACGCCACCGCCGATGACGACTACTACTACTGGAGGTGCCTACTACTACGTGCAGCCCAGCGACGACACTGGAGTAACCTAGGAGGATCCTGTGCAGGAGGCCTGTTCCTCTTCGATCCAGATCCCGGTTTGTGCTAGCCATCTTATGGCAACTTGTTTAACTTATGTCCACTCAGATATTGTTGCTTCCACGACTCGCCTATGATCGAGCACTTGTATTCGAGCCCTCGAGGCCCCTGGCTTGTATTATGATGCTCGTATGACTTATTTTATTTGTAGAGTTGTGTTGTGATATCTTCCCGTGAGTCCCTGATCTTGATCGTACACATTTGCATGCATGATTAGTGTACGATTAAACCGGGGGCGTCACAAGAACAAACCTACACTTCCAACTTACCAGTTCTGAGAGAGAACCACCTACTCATGTGTTGAGGCCAAGATATTCCATTCCAACCACATGAATCTTGATCTCTAGCCTTCCCCAAGTTTCTTTCCACTCAAATCTTCTTTCCACTAGATCCAAATCCTATGAGAGAGAGTTGAGTGTTGGGGAGACTATCATTTGAAGCACAAGAGCAAGGAGTTCATCATCAACACACCATTTCTTACTTCTTGGAGAGTGGTGTCTCCTAGATTGGCTAGGTGTCACTTGGGAGCCTCTGACAGGATTGTAGAGTTGAACCAAGGAGTTTGTAAGGGCAAGGAGATCGCCTACTTCATGAAGATCTACCGCTAGTGAGGCAAGTCCTTCGTGGGAGACGACCATGGTGGGATAGACAAGGTTGCTTCTTCGTGGACCCTTCGTGGGTGGATCCCTCCGTGGACTCGCGCAACTGTTACCCTACGTGGGTTGAAGTCTCCATCAACGTGGATGTATGATAGCACCACCTATCGGAACCATGACAAAAACATCCGTGTCTCCAATTGCGTTTGAATCCTCCAAACCCTTCTCTTTACATTCTTGCAAGTTGCATGCTTTATTTTCCGCTGCCAATATACTCTTTGCATGCTTGCTTGAATGGTGTGAAGATTGCTTGACTTGTTCAAAAATAGCTAAAATCTATCGAAGTCTAAAATTGGGAAAAGGTTAAGTTTTTATTGGTCAAGTAGTCTAATCACCCCCCCTCTAGACATACTTCAAGGTCCTACAGTTTCCCCCATCATTACTACTATCCTTTTCAACAATAACCTCCCCAATTTCAGACATGATGGCAACAAACCGATCTAGCAAACGAGCAAGCCAAGAGCAAACGAAGAAGAACGGAAGAGGGGCAAAGAAAAAGGTAAATCTTTTCAAAAATCATTTTAGAAGTGGCGGGAGGAAAATGAGAGACTAATGGCAAATAATGTAATGCAAGAGATGAGAGTTTATGATGGGTACTTGGTATGTCTTGACTTGGCGTAGATCTCCCCGGCAACGGTGCCAGAAATTCTTCCTGCTACTTCTTGAGTGTGCGTTGGTTTTTCCCTTGAATAGGAAAGGATGATGCAGCAAAGTAGAGATAAGTATTTCCCTCAATTTGAGAACCAAGGTATCAATCCAGTAGGAGACAACAGACAAATCACCGAATACCTGCACAAACAATCAAACAACTTGCACGCAACGCCATAAAGGGGTTGTCAATCCCTTCACGATTACTTGCAAAAGTGAGATCTGATAGAGATAGATAAACGATAAAGTAAATATTTTTGGTATTTTTGGTTTATAGAATGGAAAGTAAAAGATTGCAGAATAGCAGATCGGAACCTAATATGATGGGAAATAGAAACTTATATGATGGAAAATACACCTAGGGGCCATAGGTTTCACTAGAGGCTTCTCTCAACATAGCATCTAAATACGGTGGGTGAACAAATTACTGACGAGCAATTGATAGAAGAGCGCATAGTTATGAAAATATCTAAGGCAATGATCATGAATATAGGCATCACGTCCGTGTCAAGTAGGCTGGCTCCTACCTGCATCTACTACTACTACCCCACAGATCGGCCGACTCCTGCCTGCATCTAGAGTACTAAGTTCATGAAGAACAGAGTAATGTATTAAGTTGTCACGCCCAAGATGCGACCCTATCCTAAAGGAACTCGAAGGTCCCACCAAGGATAGAAGCGCAGCTTGAAGACGCTTTTGCAAGGTGGATATCATTACATCAACATTACATAATAGTGGGGATACATCCAATACATACAATGTCACATGAATACAACAATACAACAAACAAGATCAACATCCGACTACGGATGAATCATAAACAGAAACTCAAACAATATCCACCTTGCTAGCCCAGGCTGCCGACCTGGAACCTATCCCCTGATCGAAGAAGAAGCAGGAGGAGAACTCCAAAACAAGAAAACATCGCTCTCGCGTCATGATCATCGCATAACCTGTACCTGCAACTGTTGTTGTAGTAAACTGTGAGCCACGAGGACTCAGCAATCCCATTACCATGGGTATCAAGACTAGCAAAGCTTAATAGGAAAGGAAGGGGTAAAGTGGTGAGGTTGCAGCAGCGACTAAGCATATATGGTGGCTAACTTACGCAAATAAGAGCGAGAAGAGAAGCAAAGCAAGCGGTCGTCAACTAGTAATGATCAAGAAGTGATCCTGAACTCCTACTTACGTCAAACATAACCCAAGAACCGTGTTCTCCTCTCGATCAACCCTGAAAAGAGACAATCACGGTTATGCACGCAGTTGGTGTATTTTAGAAGAGTTTACTTCAAGTTTACTACAACCGGACATTAACAAATTCCCATCTACCACATAACCGCGGGCATGGCTCTCGAAAGTTCAAACCCTGCAGGGGTGTCCCAACTTAGCCCATGATAATCTCTCGCGATCAACGAAGGATATTCCTTCTCCCGGGAAGACCCGATCAGACTCGGAATCCCAGTTACAAGACATTTCGACAATGGTAAAACAAGACCAGCAAAGCCGCCCGGATGTGCCGACAAATCCCGATAGGAGCTGCACATATATCGTTCTCAGGGCAAACCGGATGAGCAAGACGTCGGGTTGGCATAGACCCTGATTGCCCAGGGGGCGCCGGACATCGCTCGGTTTGGACCAGCACTTAGAGAAGCACTGGCCCGGGGGGGCTAAAATAAAGATGACCCTCTGGTTGGCCGACCCAAGGGAAAGGTATAGGTGGTGGTGAGGCAAATGGTAAAACCAAGGTTGGGCCTTGCTGGAGGAGTTTTATTCAAGGTGAACTGTCAAGGGGGTCCCATAAATCACCCAACTGCGTTGGGACGCAAAATCCGGGAACATAATACCGATATGACGGAAACTAGGGTGGCAAGAGTGGAACAAAACACCAGGCATAAGGTCGAGCCTTCCACCCTTTACCAAGTATATAGATGCATTAATAATATAAGAGATATTGTGATATCCCAACATAAACATAATCCAACATGGAGCAATCTTCATCTTCACCTGCAACTAGCAATGCTATAAGAGGGGCTGAGCAAAAGCGGTAACATAGCCAAAAAACGGTTTGCTAAGAAGGGTGACAACGGTTAGGGGCTATCATGCAATTTGGGAGGCTTGATAAGCAAGTGGTAGGTAACGCGGCATAGCAAAAGAACGAAGCAACTAGCATAGCAATGATAGTAATGAGATCCAAGGTGACGGTCATCTTGCCTGAAATCCCGCTAGGAAGAAGAACGAATCCATGAAGAAGATGAAGCCATGAAGACGAACCAAGTGTAGGCAAACGAATCCTCACGATCGCAACGAAACAGGAACTAACGAGAAGGAGCACAACCGGAAAGAAACAAACAACATGGTAAAGACACAACACATGAACAAGGCATGTTGCACAATCAAGTATGATGCATGACAAGATTAAATGTTGTTAACATGGCAAGAGGTGAAACATAAAAAAACTACCTATCTAGGCAATTTTAAATGAGGCCGGAAACAACAAACAACAATTCCGGAAAATCCTCATGTGCATATTTTTGGATTTGGTACTGTTCTGTCCTAAACACAATTTTAATGTTGTTAAACAGCAAAATAAAGTGCACCATGTTAAACTAGACATTTTTTCACCCCATTTACATATAAAGTTTATTTAAAACGGAGCTACGGTGATTTAGTTATGAAATAAATCATTTTAGCATGGCATTTAAGCAAATTTAAACAAACAGCATTTTAAACATTCCAAACATGGATGAAAACAGCATATTATGAAACTAGATGAAATTCTAAGCATTTTTCATGTATAAATTATTTACATAAGATGCATAGTTTGTGAGTTATTAAAAGTACGAAGCATGAGGGTTTTTCCATAAAACAGTAAATCCCAGATAATAGCTAAATCACAACAGAGGAAAAAAACACGCATCGGGCCTAAACTGCTGGGCAAACAGAGCACAAGAGGGGCTGGGGGTTTCTCACCATGGGCCATGGCCCGGTCGGTGGAGAAGGCTGCGGGGCCGCGGTCAACGAGCGAAGCGGGTGGCCCAGCCGGTCAAGATCAAAGGGAGGCACTCGTACTCTACAACCGAAATAGGGCTTCGATGCAGAGGATGCCGGCGCACGAGCATGGCGCAGGACGGCGGCGCGAGTCGGCGGGGTCTGGAACAACGGGGAAGAAGGCAACGACAGGGCTGGTGCAAGATCTCCGGTAGCTTGATCCCGTCGGGCGCGTCGGTGAACTGCAAAGAGGCGGCCATGGCGGGGAAAATTCAGAGAGGAGCAGCAGGGAAAGGAGAAAACACAGGAAGGAGGAGGAGCGGTGGTGGCGACCTGCTGATGCTGCTCGCCTGCAGGACGACGGCGAGGGCGGAGCAAGGCAGCGATGTGGGCGACGAGATGGAGGTCGGGGACGGCTCGGTGCAGGGGCATCTCCTCTCGATGCTAGCGGCTCGATGCAAAGCAAGAGGACGCAGGAACAGACGAAGCAGATGGTCGCGGGCACGGAGATGGCTTGGACTCCGGCGAGGCTTGCTGGTGTCGAGGAGGAAGGGATCCAGCGGCGGCTCTCTTGCGGGAGCAGAGGAGGCCTCGCGCGGACGAGTGGCTCGGTCAACGACGGGACTGATGCGTTCGCTTGTCTCATGGACGTGGCCGAGGCGAAGGCAGGGAGGAGGAGCTCGGCATGGGGCTCCTCGGGCACGAAGTTCAGGCGGGGATGGACGCCGGCGACGCGGACGAGGCGAAGGCCTCCGGCGAAGAAGCTCCAGGCGGCGGTGCTGCAAGATCGTGGACGCGAGCATTCATGGCGTCGGGTCCCTGCTAGAGAAGGGAGAGGCAAGAGAGATTAGAGAGGTTGAGTGAGAGAGAAGCATGGGGAGCAAATGAAGAGAAGGCAGGGAAGAAAAGGAGCGGGACGAGGCCGGCGGCATGACCTGTTGTTGCTGTTGTCGCCGGCGGCGTGGACGCGCAGGCGGCGGGGAGGCGCTGGTGCTAACGATCCACTTGGGATCGAGCAGAGGAGGGAAGAGGAGTCATGCTGCGAGAGGATTTGGGCAGGTGGATGCTGCAGCGGTCTGGTTGTGTGGATGGATCCCGAGGGGGATTTGGTGAGTGGGTGGCGGCGGCTGATCCGAGGAGGGGGAAGGCTGTAGGTTGCGGCGGCTAGGGGGACAAATGTCCTAGGATTTAGGGTTTGGTCTAAAAATGGACTAGGGCTATATATATATATATATATATATATATATATATATATATATATATATATATATATATATATATATATATATATATATATATATATATATATATATATACTGAAAGGGATGATTTGGATCCTCCGATCGCGATCGGGCGGTCCGAATAAATGGGTTAGGGAGTCCAAAAGAAAACGGAGATGTTTTATAGATGTTTGGGGATGATCCGGATCCATCGGTAACGACAGACCGGTTCGGGTCCGGGAGAAGTTTCGGATGCGGGCGAGGGGTCGATGCATTGGCAAGAGAGGTTAGGTGGTCACGGTCAAGAGGGGAGCGAAAACCCGATTGGTCTCGGAACGGTCAACGAAAGCAAGGGGGGACACGGCAACTACGAACGTGTGCAAGCTTTATGAAAACATGCAGATGCAATGCGAATGATGCTATGAGATGAGATGCATGGCCGAACAAAATGCAAAACAAAACACAAAACCCAACCACGAAGGAAATAATATATCGCATCTCCGGAAAATGCAAGAGTTGGAGTTACAATTATGGAAAGTTACATCCGGGGCGTTACATAAGTAATATGACATGATGCACAGGAATAAACTCAAGCAATATGATGCAAACCCCATCTTTTTATCCTTGATGGCAACAATACAATACGTGCCTTGCTGCCCCTACTGTCACTGGGAAAGGACACCGCAAGATTGAACCCAAAGCTAAGCACTTCTCCCATTGCAAGAAAAATCAATCTAGTTGGACAAACCAAACCGATAGTTCGAAGAGAATTACAAAGATATCAAATCATGCATATAAGAATTCAGAGAAGATTCAAATAATATTCATAGATAAGCTAATCATAAATCCACAATTCATCGGATCTTGGCAAACACACCACAAAAAAGTATTACATCTAATAGATCTCCAAGAACATCGAGGAGAACATGGTCTTGAGAATCAAAGAGAGAGAAGAAGCCATCTAGCTACTAGTTATGGACCCGTAGGTCTGTGGTAAACTACTCACGCTTCATCGGAAGGGCAATAGAGTTGATGTAGAAGCCCTCCGTGATTGAATCCCCCTCCGGCAGGGCGCCGGAAAAGGTCCCTAGATGGGATCTCACGGGTACATAAGGTTGCAGCGGTGGAAAAGTCTTTTCGTGCATGCCTCTGGTAGTTTGGGGATATTTGGGTATATATAGGCGAAAGAATTAGGTCAGGAGGGTCACAGGGGGCCCACAAGGGTGGTGGCACGCCCTATCCCCAGGGCGCGCCCTCCGTCCTTGTGGCCGCCTGGTGGCTCTTCAGACTTGCACTCCAAGTCCCCTGGGTGTCTTCCGGTCCAAGAAAAATCATCGCAAAGGTTTTGTTCCGTTCGGACTCCGTTTGGTATTCCTTTTCTGTGAAACTCAAAAACAAGGAAAAAAAACAGGAACTAGCACTAGGCTCTAGGTTAATAGGTTAGTCCCAAAACTAATATAAAATAGCATAATAATGCATCTAAAACATCCAAAACAGATAATATAATAGCATGGAACAATCAAAAATTATAGATACGTTGGAGACGTATCACCCATCAATAGATATCAATGTGAGTGAGTAGGGATTGCCATGCCACGGATGCACTAGAGCTATAAGTATGAAAGCTCAATAGAAAACTAAGTGGGTGTGCATCCAACTTGCTTGCTCATGAAGACCTAGGGAAATTTGAGGAAGCCCATCGTTGGAATACACAAGCCAGGTTCTATAATGAGAAACTCCCACTAACATATGAAAATGACAACTTAGGAGACTCTCTATCATGAAGATCATGGTGCTACTTTGAAGCACAAGTGTGGAAAAAGGATAGTAACATTGTCCCTTCTCTCTTTCTCTCTCATTTTTTCTATTTTTTTTGTTTGGCTTCTTTGGCCTTTTTTTTATTTCCTCACATGGGACAATGCTCTAATAATGAAGATCATCACACTTCTATTTACTTACAACTGAAAAAATTACAACTCGATACTTACAACAAAATATGAGTCTATATGAATGCCTCAAGAGTGACCTATATGAAAAAAATATGAAAGGTGGCTTTGCACAAATACGATGTCAACTACATGATCATGCAAAGCAATATGACAATGATGGAACATGTCGTAATAAAACGAAACGGTGGAAAGTTGCATGGCAATATATCTCGGAATGACTATGGAAATACCATAATAGGTAGGTATGGTGGCTTTTTTGAGGAAGGTATATGGTGGGTGTATGGTACTGGCGAACTTTGTGCGGCACTAGAGAGGCTAGCAATGGTGGAAGGGTGAGAGTGCGTATAATCCATGGACTCGACATTAGTCACAAAGAACTCACATAATTATTGCGAAAGTCTATTAGTCATCAAAACAAAGTACAAGGCGCATGCTCCTAGGGGGGTAGATTGGTTGGAAAAGACCATCGCTCATCCTGGACTGCCACTCATAAGGAAGACAATAAAAAATACATCATGCTCCAAATTCGTTACATAACGGTTCTCCATACGTGCATTCTACGGGACTCACGAACCTTAACACAAGTATTTCTCCAATTCACAATTACTCACTAGCATGACTCTAATATCACCATCTTTATATCTCAAAACAATCATAAGGAATCAAACTTCTCAAAGTATTCAATGCACTTTATATGAAAGTTTTTGTTATATCCCTCTTGGATGTCTATCATATTAGGACTAAATTCATAACCAAAGCAAACTACCATGCTATTTAAAAAAGGACTCTCAAAATAATATAAGTGAAGCATGAGAGTTCAATAATTTCTATAAAATAAAGCCACCGCCGTGCTATAAAAAGATATAAGTGAAGCACTAGAGCGAAATTGCCTAGCTCAAAAGATATAAGTGAAGCACGTAGAGTATTCTAATAAATCACGATTCATGCGTGTCCCTTTCAAAAGGTGTGTACATCAAGGACGATTGTGGCAAACTAAAAAGTAAAGACTCATATCATACAAGATGCTCCAAGCAAAACATATATCATGTGGTGAATAAAAATATAGACTCAAGTAAAGTTACCGATAGATGAAGACGAAAGAGGGGATGCCTTCCGGGGCATCCCCAATCTTAGGCTCTTGCCACTCATTATTCCGTAGTCCATCAAATCCTTACCCAAAACTTGAAAACTTCACAACACAAAACTCAACAGAAAATCTCATAAGCTCCGTTAGTATAAGAAAATAAATCACCACTTTTGGTACTGTTGTGAACTCTTTATTTATTTATATTGGTGTCATATCTACTATATTCCAACATTTCCATGGTTCATACCCCCCGATACTACCCATAGATTCATCAAAATAAGCAAAAAAACACAAAGAAAACATAATCTATCAAAAATAGAAGAGTCTATAGCAATCTGTAAACTTCGAGTACTTCTCTAACTACAAAACTTCTGAAAAATTAGTAAAACAGAGGAAATTTGTATGTCAATCTTCTGCAAAAAGAATCAGTATTTTATCATGCTTCTATGATTTTTAACAATTATGGGAGTTAGGGCAAAAGTTTCTGTTTTTCAGCAAGATCAAATCAACTATCACCGTAAGCTATCCCAAAGGTCTTACTTGACACAAAAACTAATTAAAACACACAAAAGCATCTTACCAGAGGGTAGATGAAATATGTTTTGCAAAATAGCAAGCAAAATTATTGGGTTGTCTCCCAAAAAGCTCTTTTCTTTAAAGCCTTTTTAGCTAGGCATTGATAATTTTGATGATGCACACATAAAAGATAACAATTGAAACGCGAAGAGAGCATCATGTAGCAAGTGAAAAACAAGTTTAAGTCTAACATACTTCCCATGCATAGGCATTTTATAAGCAAACAAATTATCAAGGCAAGCAAAAACTAGCATATGCAAGGAAGAAGGAAGAAACAATAGCAATCTCAACATAACGAGAGGTAATTTAGTAACATGAAAATTTCTACAACCATATTTTCTTCTCTCATAATAATTACATGTGGGATCATACTCAAATTCAACAATATAGCTATCACATAACATATGATCCACATGCATGCAAAGTTGACACTCTTCCAAAATAGTGGGATTGTCATCAAATAAAGTCATGACCTCTCCAAGCCCACTTTTATCAAATTCATAAGATTGATCATACTCCAAAGTAGTGGGATCATTATTACCTAGAGTTGACACTCTTCCAAACCCACTTTCAATATTATCACAAACATATTCATCATGAGGCTTAAATAAATTTTCAAGATCATAAGAAAAATCACCCCAATCATGATTATTGCAACAATTAGTAGACATAGCAAAATTAGCATCCCCAAGCTTAGGGTTTTCCATATCATTAACACAATTGACATTAATATAATTTGTAGTAAAATCATTGCAATCATGCATTTCATTCAAGGAGCTATCGTGAATCACTTTATAATTTTCTTCTTTCAACACTTCATCACAATTTTCAGATTCTGAATTTCAAGCAAAACCTCATAAAGATAATCTAGTGCACTCAAATCACTAGAAATTGGATCATCATAGTTGGATCTTTTAAAAAGATTAGCAAGTGGATGAGGATCCATAAACTCTTTGCTTCTGATTTTCAATAAACATACAATTGTACCAAGCAAACCAGCAAACAAACCAAGTAAGACATAAGGGCAAACGAAAGGACGAACGAAAGAAGGGCGAAAGAAAAAGTCAAATCTTTTCAAAAATTGTTTTAGAGGTGAGGGACAGGAAAACAAGAGGCAAATGGCGAATAATGTAATGCAAGAGATGAGAGTTTATGATCGGTACTTGGTATGTCTTGACTTGGCGTAGATCTCCCCGGCAACGGCGCTAGAAATCCTTCCTGCTATTTCTTGAGCTTGCGTTGGTTTTTCCCTTGAAGAGGAAAGGGTGATGCAGCAAAGTAGAGTAATTATTTCCCTCAATTTTGAGAACCAAGGTATCAATTCAGTAGGAGACAACGAACAAGTCATCGAATACCTGCACAAACAAACACAAACTTGCACCCAACACGATAATGGGGTTGTCAATCCCTTCACGGTTACTTACAAAAGTGAGATCTGATAGAGGTAGATAAATGGTAAAGTAAATATTTTTGGTATTTTTGGTTTATAGATTGGAAGTAAAAGATTGCAAAGGAAGTAAATCGGAAACTAAAATTATAGATCGGAAACTTATATGATGGAAAATACACCCGGGGGCCATAGGTTTAACTAGAGGCTTCTCTCAAGATAGAAAATATAACGGTGGATGAACAAATTACTGCCGAGCAATTGATAGAAAAGCGCAAAGTTATGACGATATCTAAGGCAATGATCATGAATATAGGCATTACGTCCGTGTCAAGTAGACCGACTCTTACCTGCATCTACTATTATTACCCCACACATCAACCGACTCCTGCCTACATCTAGAGTATTAACTTCATGAAGAACAGAGTAACGTATTAAGTAAGATGGCATGATGTAGAGGAATAAACTCAAGCAATATGATGTAAACCCCATATTTTCCTCCTCAATGGCAACAATACAATATGTGCCTTGCTGCCCCTATTGTCACTGGGAAAGGACACCGCAAGATTGAACCCAAACCTAAGAACTTCTCCCATTGCAAGAAAAACCAATCTAGTTGTTCAAACCAAATTGATAGTTCGAAGAGACTTGCAAAGATATCAAATCATGCATATAAGAATTCAGAGAAGATTCAAATAATATTCATAGATAAGCTGATCATAAATCCACAATTCATCGGATCTCGGCAAACACACCGCAAAAAAAGTAGTACACCGAATAGATCTCCAAGAACATTGAGGAGAACATGGTATTGAGAATGAAAGAGAGAGAAGAAGTTATCTAGCTCCTAGCTATGGACCCGTAGGTCTGTGGTAAACTATTCACGCTTCATCGGAAGGGCAATGGTGTTGATGTAGAAGCCCTCCGTGATCGAATGCCCCTCCGGCAGGATGCCGGAAATGGCCCCTAGATGGGATCTCGAGGGTATAGAAGGTTGCGTCGGTGGAAAAGTGTTTTTGTGGCTCTGTCTGTTGGTTTTGGGATATATGAGAATATATAGGTGGAAGAAATAGGTCAATGGAGTCACAAGGGGCCCACAAGGGTGGGGGCGCGCCCTCCGTCCTTGTGGCCGCCTCGTGGCTTCTCTGAATTGCACTCCAAGTCCTCTGGATGTCTTCTGGTCTAAGAAAAATCATCGCGAAAGTTTTATTCCGTTTGGACTCCGTTTGGTATTCCTTTTCTGCGAAACTCTAAACAAGAAAAAAGACAGAAATTGGCACTGGGCTCTAGGTTAATAGGTTAGTCCCAAGAATAATGTAAAATAGCATATTAATGCATATAAAACATCCAAAGCAGATAATATAATACTTCCTCCGTCTGGGAAAAGTTGTCACCCGCACAGTACATTGGTTTTTTTGCAAAAAGAACCTCGTAATTTTAAAACAACAACAAATAGGTCCTTGATCCCTTCTTCTTCCTTTGTCCGTCCGCACGCGTCGCCAGTGGCCGTCGTCGTGGGATTCCACTGCCGTGCTCCGACGCTCGCAGCGCTCCCGCAACCACCGGTCGCCGCCCACTTCCGCCACCAGCTGCCTGCCTCCGCCGCCCTCCGTCGCAACCACGGAGGCGAGTTTGTTTTCGATCCAAGGACCAGTTGGTGCCCCGCTACGCAATTCAACCACCCAGCCGCCGCCCACCAGGGCGACCAGCCACCGTGTCGCAGCCCACCAGCGAAATGCGCCACCCACCTCCTCTGCCCACCTGCGGCTGTTCCGCTGCTGCGAACCTGCGCCGCACGGAGGTGAGCTGCTCGGCCGCCCACCTGCGGCTGCTCCAGCAAGGCGACCACCTCGACGGGCACCTCATCCTCGTCGCCCAACTCGCGTCCCCGGATGGTTCCTCACGCCTGCGGCAACTCCAGCCGCCGCTGCCAACCTCAGTCGCCGCTCCTCCCTCCGCTGACTTCGGCAGGCTGTGCCTCGCACATCTTCCCCGCCTCCCCGGTAGCGAGACGACCTACAGACCTCTGCAGCAGCTGCTGTTGCCGCCTGCCCGATCGAGTCCCCGCCCTGCTCCTGCTATTGGCGACTGTTGATCGCCTCTGCTGCTGCTGTTGGCGACTGCAGGTAATTGACATCAAAAAAATTCAGTTAGTTTTTGGCTTATGTAGGTTGATTTAGATTTCTAGTTACAAGCAGCAGGTTCTTATCAAATGAAACAACATGATCTGTAGATTGATCTGTAATGGCAGAAACTGAATAAAACAATTGTCCTCCTGCTGAATGTTATCTCAAACAATTCAGAAAAACTGAATTTTATCTCAAACAATTCAGAAGACTGAATGTTGAAGAAAATGTTGTTCAAATTCTGTGCCGAAATTCACTGTAATATTGTTACTCCAGATTTTGGACACAATTTGAAAACAAACAATCAGACCATTAATCTCTGAAAAAATTCAGCCTGACCATTAATGTACAGAATGATGTAGATTAATCCTGGCCATTAATCTCTACAAAAAAATGTTGTAGAGGATGTTATTAACTTTTCTGATGTTGTAGAGGGAGTAATAGATATTCATAGTTCTATAACTACTGCCATGGTCTACATAGACGTAGTCATGATGTCCAAGATTCAGGCATGATGTTTATATTAATAAGAAAAGAAAAAAGAACAAGTCTGTGAGGACGATATATCTACTGATTGCTTTACTTCAATGTTTTAAACTTATGTTAGCTAGCAGCTCCTGAAAAGAAAAAGGAACAGGTCTTTATTTGAATTTATTAGAGTTTATTTGGAATTCTTCTTCTTCTAGTCTTACTACTACTGTCAACATTCAGTTTTGAACGTCAGGTTCGAATATTTATTCTGAACATGCTGCAAGATCGTAAGGTTCTGAGTATTATAAAGACCAATTGCAAACATACCTAAAGTTTCTAATTGTCCAATTTCAGACATTCATTTTACAAAGAGCTAAGCATGGCCATGACTCTTGCCTAAATATTCATGTAGAAACAATTCAAGCAGCACAAAACTGAAAACTGAAAACTGCCACAATCCCTTAACTAAGAGTTGATAAAAGCATGTCCCTAAAATTAGAATTATTTGAATTAGCTAGGTTTATTCTTCTTCTTATTCCTATTCTTCTTCTTCATAAACAGAAAAAAGATGAATATTGTTGGTCTACTTCATAAACAGAATATTCTTCAGTAAACACTTGTAAATCTAGAGTGGTTATAAACTTATTTTCTGGAATCATCAGTGCATTCAAGCTAAATGTTGCTAATTCTTTGAAATTTGAGAAAGAAGAGGAATGAGCATCAATGTGCATTTAGGCTAATTCCTTGAACTTTGATCATCAATCCAAAGAATACACTATGATCAATCCAGAGTATCATCAAAGTTGTTCCTAAACTCAAGATTATTCCTAGTCTGAACATGTCACAACATTACTGTCAAAATTTCAGAGTTGACAATAAATATAGTGCAAACTGAAGATTGTTCCTAAACTGAAGATTATTTAGGAACACACTTGTTCCTAATCTTAATGTTGATTTAGGAACACAATCTCTAGCATGTGTATGTCTTTTTGAGGGAGTACTGTACCATCCCAAAACTGAAATTGAATTTTCTCCTTCCCTGCCACCACTTGCCTACTTCACTTAATTTCTGAACTTTAATGATATCTCTACTGCTTGCTTTACTTCAACGTTTTCATTGTTTATTGTTTTAAAAGGCAATGCATATTGGTTTTCTTCAACTAAAGCAAGGCATGCTATCTGGACATACTCCATGCTAGATATTGTTGCTTATATGTTCAGGGGTACTAAAAATGCACAGTGCTCATATGTTCAGAGATATAGACAGAGGTAACCAAATGTTCAAAAGATCCTTACTGTAACCAAATCATATGCTAGCTACTGTCAATTGCTTTGCCTATGTTTATTTATTTTTGAGAATGAGCTAGCTTCTGAAGAAATAAAATGGATACTGTATTAGTCAAAAATAAATGGATCACTTGTTCCTGGCAGAAAATCAGGACTAGATGTTGTCATCTCCTCCTCTGTTGATTTGAAGCAGCAGCAGTACGGCAAGAAGAGTTGGCAATTGAAGTAGCAGCGCCACGAATTGAAGCAGCAGCAGCAATGAACTTTAGTCCATGAAAGTGCAGAGTTTAAGCTCTATTCAACAAATGAAAACAGCAATACGAGGGTCTGGGCCGGCTAAAATAAACATTCGAGCTCTCTTGCTCGATGGTCTCGACGAGTGTGGGCAGGAGCGCGAGCCTCCAGCGCGATGTGGCGTCGTGCACCTCCTCGAGCACCTCGGGCATCACGACCAGGCGGCCCACGGCGTGAGATGACAGCGTTGGCGTCGACGACGGGGGCCAGGCTGGTCGAGTTGGCGCAACTGGACATGATCTGGCTCACCGCCTGCACGGACGACTCCTTGGCCACCGTCTCCAGCCGCGCTGTCGCGGCTGCGCCCCACACCACGGGTGCCGAGGCGGCACCGCCGGAGGAGGCGGGGCGGAAGGCCGCGTCGCCGACCACCGAGCCGAGGGCCGGCCATGCTTCTTCCATCAATGCTAGGAGGGAGGGGGTGGGCGTGAGCAGGAGATGCGGCGGAGGAAGCAGAAAGGATTTTTGGGGAGAACGAAGAGAGATTCAGGAGGCAGACAAGGGAGGCAGGGATTCTGAGCGAGGCAGAAGGGAGCGTCGGAGGAGGCAGCTGTGGCGGTGGCGAAGGACGTGCGGGAGAGCGGGAGAGCAGCGCGGCGCAGGGCAGCTCCGGCGTCCAGGCGCCTGTTTTGGAACGGCGGAGTGTCGAGTGGAGAAGACGAGGAGTGCAGGTTGTGTCGGGAGTCTGGGAAGGGGTTTTCTGCAAAAAAAACGCCATGGGGACAACTATTCTGGGACGTATGGAGTAGCATGGAACAATCAAAAATTATAGATACGTTGGAGACGTATTAGGAGGTTGGTAGGAGTTAACCATCGCGCTCCCCCGACCTTCACGCAAAGGAAGACGATCAATAATAAATCATGCTCCAATTTCATAACATAACGAGAGACCATACCTGCATGCTTCGGGAATCACAAACCTTAACACAAATATTCTTACTAAGCAAAAATTACTCACTAGCATGACTCTAATATTACCATCTTTATATCTCAAAACAAATGCAAGGAATCAAACTTCTCATATATTCAATGATCTTCATGAAAGTTTTTATTATATCCCTCTTGAATACCCATCTTATTTGGACTAAATTCATAACCTAAGAAAATTTTCATACTATTTATAAGAATCTGAAAATAATATAACTGGAGCATGAGAGTTCATCAATTTCTTTAAAATATAACCACCACCGTGCTCTAAGAGATATAAGTGGCACTAGAGCAACTACCTAGCTCAAAAGAAATAAGTGAAGCACATAGAGTATTATAATAAATTCACAATTAATGTGTGTCCCTCTCAAAAGGTGTGTCCAGCAAGGAAGATTGTGGCAAACTAAAAAGCAAATAAATCAAAGACTCATATAATACAGTACGCTCCAAGCAAAACACATATCATGTGGTGAATAAAAATATAGCCTCGAGTAATTTACCGATGGATTGTAGACAAAAGAAGGGATGCCATCCGGGGCATCCCCAACCTTAGACGCTTAGTTGTCCTTGAATATTTCCTGCGGGTTCCATGAACATCCCCAACCTTAGGCTATAGCCACTCCTTATTCCTTATCCCATCGAAACTTCACCCAAAACTTGAAAACTTCACACCACAAAACTCAACAGAAAACTCATGAGATCCGTTAGTATAATAAAGCAAATCACCACTTTTAGGTACTGTTGTAAACTCATTCCAATTTTTTATTTGCATCATATATACTGTATTCTAACTTCACCATGGTTCATACCCCCCCCCCCCGCGCGCGATACAACCCATAGATTCATCAAAACAAGCGAACAACACAATGAAAACAGAATTTGTCAGAAAAACAGAACAGTATGTAGTAATCTGTACATTAGCCAAACTTCTCTAACTCCAACAATTCTGAAAAATTAGGACAACATGGGGTATCTGTATATAAATCGTGTGTAAGAAATTCAGAATTTTATCACGCTCCAGCAAATTTTAACGATTCTGCTACTGGACGCAAAAGTTTCTGTTTTTTCACAGAATCAAATCAACAATCTTCCAAATCATCCCAAAGGTCTTACTTGGCACAAACACTAATTAAACACTAAAACTCCATCATAATAGAAGTATGATGGGTTATTTATTGAAAAACAGAAGAAAAATCAAAAAACATAAAATAAAATTGGGTTGCCTCCCAACAAGCGCTATAGTTTTACGCCCCTAGCTTGGCATATTGCATAGATCTAGGTATTGTCATCTTCGGTGTTCAATTCCTCATTTGCACATCCATACTTCCTTGGGACTTCATTAGTTTTATTAATGCTCACACTCCTAGATAGAAAATCAAGAAATTCGTTTGTAAGAGTTGGTTTCGTAATCATATTGGTAAAACTAGGGCAAATACTTATCATCTTAAGATCCTCGTTTCCTTCACTAGATGATTCACCCTTATTTTTAGGAACATAAATAAACTTAGTAGTTCTATTATGAGGAAAATTTTGGGTAGTTTTGACGGAAGCAAAAGCGGAACCCAAATTGGTAATAATCTCCTCCAACTTATCGATTCTAGTGGGACTCTGTTCTACCCTCTCATTAATTATAGGCTCCTTCCACATTAGTGTTTTTAAATTAATCTCTACCTTTGATACAATTTGAGTAATATGATTATGAATCTTTTTATCCAAACTTTCAATATGATCTATGGAAGAAATTTTATTCTCAATAATATCCAGCCTTTACATCACATGTTCCGAGGTTAATGTTGTTTCATTAATCATGATTGGTGGCGAACCCACCAAGTTTCCCATAGCGTTAAAAGCATCCATAGGGTGACTACCCAAGAAATTACCCCCAGTAATAGTGTATAGCACAAATCTATACCAAGTGGTAACACCCACATAAAAATTCGAAGAAGGACGCTACTAGATTACTTACGAGTAGATCTATTCTGAGCATTGCAAATTCCATACCAAGCATCTTTTAAATTCTCTCCTCCCCTTTGTTTAAAGTTAAGAACCTCACTTCTCGACGTGCATGCCATCAGATAAGAACAAGCCATGATGACAAAGAAAGCAATCTAGCACACAAGCAAACAAAAACAAACAAAAAGAAGGCAAATATTTTTGTGTTTTTCTGAAAAAATTTTAGAAGTGGGGGAGATGAAAACAAGAGGAAAATGGTAAATAATGTAAACTCAAGTGACGAGAGTTTATGAAGGGTGGTAGGCTTGATGTAGATCCTCCCCGGCAATGGCGCCAGAATTCTTCCTGCTACTTCTTGAGCTTGCGTTGGTTTTTTCCTTGAAGAGGAAAGGGTGATGCAGCAGAGTAGAGATAAGTATTTCCCCCAGTTGAGAACTAAGGTATCAATCCAGTAGGAGGAACACACAAGTATCCAATAATTGCACCTATACAAACAAACAAATACTTGCACCCAACGCGATAAAGGGGTTGTCAATCCCTTCATGGTTACTTGCAAGAATGACATCTGATAGTGATAGATATAAAAGAGAAGTAAATGTGTGAAATAAAATAAAAGTAAATAAATTGCACCAAGGTATTTTTATGTTTTCGATTTTATGGATCAGAAAATGATATGATAAAAGATAGAACCGGGGGCCATAGTTTTCAGTAGAGGCTTCTCTCTTGAAAGAAAGCATACGGTGGGTAAATAAATTACTATTGAGCAATTGATATAAAAACGCATAATTATGACGATATCTAAGGCAATGATCATTTATATAGGCATCACGTCCGTGACAAGTAAACCAACTCCTGCCTGCATCAACTACTATTACTCCAGACATCGACCGCTATCAACCATGCATCTAGTGTATTAAGTTAACAAGAACGGAGTAACTCCTTAAGCAAGATGACATGATGTAGAGGGATACATCCAATTGATAACCCACAAGTATAGGGTGTCGCAACATTTTTTGAGGGTAGAGTATTCAACCCAAATTTATTGATTCGACACAAGGGGAGCCAAAAAATATTTGTAAGTATTAGCAGTTGAGTTGTCAATTCAACCACACCTGGAAATTAATTATCTGCAGCAAAGTGATCAGTTGCACAGTAGTATGATAGTTTTGATAGCAGTGGTAACAGTAGCAATAGTAACGGTAATAGCAGTAACAATTTTGTAGCAGTTGTAACAGTAGCAACATCAATAGTAACTTACCAAGAGCAATATGTGGAAAACCTGTAGGCATTGGATCAGTGAATTCGTTGGATAATATGCATCATATAACAGTCATAACCTAGGGCGACACAGAACTAGCTCCAATTCATAAATATAATGTAGGCATGTATTCCGTAAATAGTCATCGTGCTATGGAAAAGAATTTGCATGACACCTTTTGTCCTACCCTCCCATGGCAGCGGGGTCCATAAGGAAACTAAGGGATATTAAGGCCTCCTTTTAATAGATAACCGGAGCAAAGCATTAACACATAGTGAATACATTAACTCCTCAAACTATAGTCATCACCGGAAAGTATCCCAATTACTTTCACCCCGGGGTTTATGGATCATAACACGTAATAGGTGCATATGACTTGCAATCGGATATATAACATAGATATAATGGTGAAAACATAAACGGTTCAGATATGAAATCATGGCACTCGAGCCCAAGTGACAAGCATTAAGCATAGCAAAGTCATAGCAACATCAATCTCAGAACATAGTGGATACTAGGGATCAAGCCCTAACAAAACTAACTCGATTACATGATGCATCTCATCTAACTCCTCACTGACCAGCGAGCCTATGAAGTAATTACTCACTCTCGGTGGGGAGCATCATAGAATTGGTGATGAAGAAGGATTGGTGATGACGAAGACCGAAGATTCCCCTCTCTAGAGCCCGAACGGGCTCCAGATCTGGCCTCTCGATGAAGAACATGAGGTGGCGGCAGCTCTGTATCGTAAAATGTGTTGAAACTTCCTCTCCTCTTTTTCTGGAAAAATAGGATATTATAGCGTCGAAATTAGGGTCAGAGGGGCCTCGAGGGCCCCACCACCCACCAGGGCGCGCCAGAGGGGGGTGGCACGCCCTGGTGTCTTCAGGGCAGCCAGGGCCCCCCTCGAGTGGCTCTTGGTTCCATTATTTTTTATTTATTCCAAAATAATTCTCCAAAAAGTTTTGTCCAAATCCGAGAACTTCTATTTCTGCACAAAAACAGCATCATGGTAGTTCTGCTTAAAACAACGTTAGTGCGCGTTCGTTTCATTCAAATCATGCAAATTAGAGTCCAAAACAAGAGCAAAAGTGTTAGAAAAATAGATACGATGGAGATGTAGCACCAATTAGTATGAACAAACCCCATCTTTTTATCCTTAATGGCAACAATACAAATACGTGTCATGTCCCCTTCTATCACTGGGAATAAGCACCGCAGGATTGAGCCCATTACAAAGCACCTCTCCCATTGCAAGAAAAATCAATCTAGTTGGCCAAACCAAATCAATAGATCGGAGATAAATACAAAGCTATATAAATCATGCACAAAAGAGTTCAGAGAAGACTCAAATAATATTCATAGATAATCTGATCATAAACCCACAATTCATCGGATCTCAATAAATGCGCCGCATAAGAAGATTACATTGAATAGATCTCCAAGAACATCGAGGAGAACATTGTATTGGAGATCAAAGAGAGAGAAGAAGCCATCTAGCTACTAGCTATGGACACGTAGGTCTATGGTAAACTACTCACACATCATCGGAAGGGAAGCAAGGTTGATGTAGAAGCTATTCGTGGTAGAATTCTTCTCCGGCAGAGTACCGGAAAAGGTCTCCAGATGGGATCTCATGAAGACAGAAACTTGCGGCGGCGGAAAAGTATTTTTGGTGTTCCCTCTGGTCTACGAGGAATATTTGGGTATTTATAGAAGAAAAATTAGGGTTGGAAGTCCCACAGGGGGGCCACAAGCTTGGGGGGTGCCCCTCCTAGGGCGCGCCCTGTGAGCTTGAGGCTACCTCGTGGCTCTTCTGGCCTCCTCCCGAAGCTTCCAGGGTGCCTTGTGGTCAAGAAAAATCATCAAAAAGTTTTGCCCGTTTGGACTCCGTTTGGTATTGATTTTCTGTAAAGACAAAAAGAAGGAAAAAAACAGCAACTGGCACTGGGCACTAGGTTAATAGGTTAGTCCCATAAAATGATACAAAATAGCATAATAATGCATATAAAACATCCAGGATTGATAATATAATAGCATGGAACAATAAAAAATTATAGATACGTTGGAGACGTATCGGTGCCATGAGTAAAATGAGTGCTAGCACCAAAAAGAAATTCCTCCTCGAACTGATTTATTCATTCCCCTTGCACAACAGCTAGATCATTGCACACACTAGTAAAATGTTGCTTCATATAGAGTTCCCACATCATTTTCACCATATCGATTGTTGAGTTGAGTTATGAATAAATTTAAAAATTGTATTGTTCATCATTCTAGAGTGTTGCTTCTTCCCTTGAGAGATCAAATAAAAGACACACCATTAAGCTCTGAAAAAAAATAAAAGTTAAAAAAAGGAGCTCCACTGGTATATTCCAATGATGTGTTTTCTCAAATGCTTAGGTCTTCCTGAACAAGAAAGTTGGATGCATACCACACTAGTCCGTAAGAGAACTTTTATACTTTCATATCTCTAGTGCATTTGTTGCATGGAAATCACTACTACTTGCATTAACATTGATGATAAGGTCTTAACACTGCCTAGAGATCCAGATGCATTTATGCGAGACTATTTTCAAAAAAAAAATCTCACAAACCTTCATCATTATTCTCTTTCTACAATAATTGATAAAATCTGAGAACTTCCGCTTGAGTGTTTTATAAGGAAAGTGTGTGCATAAAGGATAAAGTCCACATTGTTTTTCTTGATCCACCTTGGGTTGGTTTATGATAAGATGTTGAGAAATACAAGAGTCAAATTTGAGTTTCCAGTTATAGTCTTGACATTCTTTCGTAACATTTGGCAAGGGAACATTGGTTATTAAACTTTCTCTATCTTACTACAAATAAATGTGCAGAGCCAGCTTAAACATGATTATCTTTTATATATATATATATATATATATATATATATATATATATATATATATATATATATATATATATATATATATATATATATATACCTCTAGCATTGCATCGCTTTTATGAAAGCTAACTTTTATGAGATTACATCAGATAATCATGTTCATGTCGATGTACAATTCACAATAAAACATATTTTTTGGTACCATCTACGTACTCGAGGATGAGTATAGATTAAGCTTAGGGATGTTGGATATGCGTATCTATAATTGTTTGTTATGTCTTTGCCACTTTTATACCATTACTATATAGTTTTGACACTTTTTATACAATTAATTTTATTGGAGTACAATATTAATCTAGTGTCAAGCGGCAGTTGTTCTTTCTTGCATGCTTATGCATTTGCAAAAAAAATCTTTTTGGGGACCAAAAAATAGGAAAAATATGTTGTGAAGTTTCAAGTCAGAACAGATCCAGGGCATGGGAGCCAGTAGAGGGCACCCATGTGAATCCCATGCAGCGTGCCACATGGAAAAAGGGCTTGGCCATGTGGAGGCCCTAGGGCACTCTTCCACCGCCTCTCGTCCCCATGCCTTTATTTTCTCTCAAAACGTCTAGAAAGATTTACAAAAGAATTTTCTACCGTCACCACCTTGCGTTCAATTTGGAGGCCTTTTTCGGTACTATCAGCGGGGGAATTCATCACGGAGGGTATCTTGAGTCCTAGACTAACGTTTCGAGTCTCGGTGCCATTGGCTGGGTTCATCGCCTATCTAATCCGAATCCAGAGGGGCTTCGTCTACCCCATTTTCGTCGTCATAGATCCTGGACAGCTAGCGTGCTTTTGAATACTTTCCAGGGTTTTTGACGCCACTAGGTCCAAAAGCTAGGATAGCATGCTTTGTGTTCATGTTGCCCCATGTATTCTCTAATCGCGTTCTTCCCATGGATAACCTGGTCGGTTTGCTTGGTCCCTCTGGATGTTATGGTTGGCTCTGCCAATTTTGCTTTGCGTGCATCATTCTGGGTAAAGAACCTAGCCAGGTAAGTCCATCAGCATCCGACTCGATCTCGCGTCGGCCAGCATGTTGGTGGGGGCATTGGATTCATCATTTTCTTTGTACTATTATGTTTGTGTGCTTGATTGATGGGCTAATGCTACTTCTTGAGCTTGCGTTGATTTTTTCCTTGAAGAGGAAAGGATGATGCAGCAAAGTAGAGTAAGTATTTACCTCAGTTTTGAGAACCAAGGTGTCGATCCAGTAGGAGACAACGAACAAGTCACCGAATACCAACACAAACTAACACAAACTTGCACCCAACGCGATAAAGGGGTTGTCAATCCCTTCACAGTTACTTGCAAAAGTGAGATCTGATAGAGGTAGATAAACGGTAAAGTAAACATTTTTGGTATTTTTGGTTTATAGATCGGAAAGTAAAAGATTGCAAAGGAAGTAAATCGGAAACTAAAATTGTAGATCAGAAACTTATATGATGGAAAATAGACCCGGGGGCCATAGGTTTCACTAGAGGCTTCTCTCGAGATAGAAAATATAACGGTGGGTGAACAAATTACTGTCGATCAATTGATAGAAAAGCGCAAAGTTATGACGATATCTAAGGCAATGATCATGAATATAGGCATCACGTCCGTGTCAAGTAGACAGACTCCTGCCTACATCTACTACTATTACCCCACACATCGACCGACTCCTGCCTGCATCTGGACTATTAAGTTCATGAAGAACAGAGTAACGTATTAAGTAAGATGACATGATGTAGAGGAATAAACTCAAGAAATATGATGTAAACCCCATCTTTTTATCCTCGATGGCAACAATACAATAAGTGCCTTTCTTCCCCTACTATGAAAGGACACCGCAAGATTGAACCCAAAGCTAAGCACTTCTCCCATTGCAAGAAAAACCAATCTAGTTGTTCAAACCAAATCGATAGTTCGAACAGACTTGCAAAGATATCAAATCTTGCATATAAGAATTTAGAGAAGATTCAAATAATATTCATAGATAAGCTGATCATAAATCCACAATTCATCGGATCTCGGCAAACACACTGCAAAAAAAAGTAGTACACTAAATAGATCTCCAAGAACATTGAGGTGAACATGGTATTGAGAAACATAGAGAGAGAAGAAGCCATCTAGCTCCTAGCTATGGACCCATAGGTCTGTGGTAAACTACTCATGCTTCATTGGAAGGGCAATGGTGTTGATGTAGAAGCCCTCCGTGATCGAATCCCCCTCCGGTATCAGCCATTGGTTGGGGATGTGATTGCTTGTATCTGCGTTGGTATTTCCCCGAAGATTAGAGATGATGCAGTAGAGCAACAGTAAATATTTCCCTCAGTTATGAAACCAAGGTTATCAATCCAGTAGGAGAACCAAGCAACACTATGTAAATGGTACATGCACACAAAGAAAATATATACTTCCAACCCAACGCGTAAGAAGGGTTGTCAATCCTCCTCGGTATTGAGATAGATTAAATTGTATGAGATTGGATAAATAGATCTGACGAAAACACAAAAAATAAATAAAGAAATAAAGAAAAAGTGCAGCAAGGTATTTTTGGGTTTTTGGAATAATAGAGAGGCCGTAGATTTCGCTAGTGGCTTCTCTCAAGAAAATAGCAAACAGTGGGTAAACAAAATTACTGTTGGGCAATTGATAGAAGAGCAAATAATTATGACGATATCCAAGGCAATGATCATGTATATAGGCATCACGTCCAAGATTAGTAGACCGACTCTTGCCTGCATCTACTACTATTACTCCACACATCAACCGCTATCCAGCATGCATCTAGTGTATTAAGTTCATGGAGAAACGGAGTAATGCAATAAGAACGATGACATGATGTAGAGAAGATCTATTCATGTAGGAATAGGCCTGATCTTTTTATCCTTGATAGCAACGATACATGCGTGCCTTGCTGCCCCTTCTGTCACTGGGTGAGGACACCACAAGATCGAACCATCACAAAGCACCTCTTCCCATTGCTAGAAAAATCAATCTAGTTGGCCTAACTAAACCAAAGTTTCGGAGAAGAAATACGAGGCTATAATAATTATGCATATAAGAGATCAAATAAGACTCAAATAATATTTATAGATAGATCTGATCATAAACTCGCAATTCATCGGATCCCAAGAACATCGAGGAGAACATTGTATTGAGAATCAAAAAGAGAGAAGAAGCCATCTAGCTACTGCCTATGGACCCGTAGGTCTGTGGTAAACTACTCACGCATCATCGGAGGAGCACCGGTGAGGATGATGAACCCCTCCGTGATCATGTTCCCCTCCAGCAAGGTGCCAGAAAAGGGCTCTAGATTGGATCTCGTGGTTCTGGAACTTGCAGCGGCTGGAATTGTGTTTCGTCGACTCCCCTAAGGTTTCTGGAATATTTGGGTATTTATAGATCTGAGAGGCGGTGGAAATGACCTCCGTGGGCCCCACCACCCACCAGGGCGCGCCTAGGGAGTCTAGCACGCCCAGGTGGGCGTGCCCTGATGGGTGGTGCACCTCATGGGCCTTCCCTCGTGCACTTTCTTGGCTCCCAAGTTGTCTTCTGGGCAGAAAAAAATTCCAAAAAGTTTTGCTGTGTTTGGACTCCGTTTGATATGGATATTCTGCGAATTAAAAACAAGCAAAAAACAGCACCTGGCATTGGGCACTATGTCAATAGGTTAGTCCCAAAAAATGATATGAAGTTGCTATAAAGTGAATGTAAAACATCCAAGAATGATAATATAATAGCATGGAACAATCAAAAATTATAGATACGTTGGAGACGTATCAGGATGTTACATGTCCAATCAACTGGGCAAAGGTAGGCACTCACGCAAGGCAATGCCATGCCTTGCGCGAGGGGCTTGTGCGGGTAGCTGATGCTATTCCTAAATGTACCCCTACTTTCATTTTGTTCACAGACTTCTTACTCGGTCCTAGCTTAGCTGACTGCGCCAGCTTCGCAGGATGCGTTGTCGCCAAGACAAATGATAAGCGTTATTTTTACGAGACCAGATTGATCAATTGTGTTGGCTTTGCAACATGTGTCGTACCTCCAACAAATGGCATGTTTTGTTGTTTCACTGTGCGTGAGTTCCATTCTATTTTTTAGGTCCAATAGCTCGGATACTTTGTATGCGCTATTGGAGGGAAGAACCATAGTCACCACGGTAGAGTGCAGCATGACAATGCCTCCCCAAGGTTGCAAAAGGGAAGCACGAGCGAGATGATATCTGCAATCAATCAACAGCACTAATATACAAATATAATTATATAACTTTCTGAGCCACACCCCTCGTCCCTCAACAACAGTAGGTACAATATTTCTTCCATGATTATCAGAAGGTTAACCCATCATGAGATTCCATGCAACAGTTCCAACTCAGGACAAATTACACACGTCTCACTGTCATACAAATTTTATTTATGGAGCGGGAGAACCTCGTCAAAGTCTACCCATTGATGTTAGCTTAAAAGAAATTCCACAAGAGCTGGACCTCAAGAATAAAAGCATACCTAGCGAGGCTCGTCGATCAAGGAAGGCATGATAGGTTTTTCTCTATCTGTACATGTTCCAACCACTTTGGATCAGACATGTCAATCATTGATATGCATCAATATGCATGATCATCCTATATATGGGAGTCTTATGAAGTAGCTGAGAATGTTGTCCATGAATGGGAACCAGGGTTGTGAGTCTACGTGCTGATCCAATGCCAACGATACAACGAGCCTTCCATTGTGCCACTGGCAAAGGCCAATTGCCGCCAAGATGCTAAGCAACCTACAGGCTTAGCAGGCCTATGTTAAACATATAGAGAAGCACCGTCCTAAAAAAATCTCTGTTGCTCTCAACAATGCCAAACTTTTCCAAATCAATTCAAGAGGAAGCCTGTTGCATGACATCTTGTTGTTCATTAAAATTTTGTATTAGGGCTCAAATGGTGCCAGAAAGCATGTCGTTGGTCTATAAATTATGATATACTGAGGCTCGTCATACCATTTCTCGAAGTCACAGACAATGATTTCAGCGGTTCACATACCTACTCCAAACATATGGATTCTGCTACATAATAACACTTTTTTATGTTGTGGATATTGTGCCTCGTGTAAAGGAACTAGTGGTACCAATGATGAACAATCTAGCATAGGACATGACGAGTGAGGGAATGCGGTTTACTCGACTTCACATTGTCTTCTAGTCGGCACATGACCCAGGGATGTGTCATGTGCATATATAGATGGATTGGAGTGTATTCATTGACGTGTGTGTATTTTTCCATGTTGAAGCGCATGGACAAGTCTCAACCCGATTTAGAGATTCCGTGAATTAGCTAATAATTCATGAATGCCATATCAATTTACATAAGACACCATTACACTCTAATAAATATGTATACTCGGGCGCACCCCCGCGGCTAGAACAACAACAAGAGTATCGAGGCGTATGTTTGGCGCTAGCTACCGTTATCCCATCTAACTAAGAGGGTGATGGTGGCTTTTTTAATTATCTCTTCTTAGTTAAGATTCCATGCACCAAGTTACTAAAACAAGGAACTAATGGAGGCAGACCATATATATTTGATCTGTAGATTGTCATTATCACTACAAAAAAATACACTTCCATGATGATACGTGTTTGTCACAGTAGGTCGCATTTTCTGTCATGCATGTACATCCATGATGATTTTATGACAGAATCAAGATAGTCGTACCTGTGCTGTCGTAGAAGTGTTCCATGACATTACCAAAATTATCATCACGGAAGTGTCCACTTCCATGATGATAAATCCCGTGTCACAGAAGTGCTTTCGTCAAGGGTGACCGACACGTGGCATCCACCGTAACGGAACACCGTTAAGCTATAGGGTCGGGTTTTGGATCCGATAACACATTACCAGCCCCGACCAATGGGGATTTTCCACGTGTAAAATCATCATTGGCTGGAGGAAACACATGTCGGCTCATCGTTGGGACAGATGTCATCCACTCATTGGACAGAAGGCGCCTATGATACGTCGACACGTGGCACGGCCTAACAGAGGCCCATTCCTGTGAAAAGGCCGGCCCATTTGACTTGGTCAAAAGGTGGCGGGTCGGCCCATGTAAAGCCTGTTAATGGCCTGTTCGCATATAGCCCATTTACAGCCCGCTAACCTAAGGCCCGTTACACCCTATGCGAATTAGGCCCAGTAGCGTCATCTGGGCCACTGATACGTCTCCAACGTATCTATAATTTTTGATTGCTCCATGCTATATTATCTATTGTTTTGGACTATAGTGGGCTGTATTTTCCACTTTTATATTATTTTTGGGACTAACCTATTAACCGGAGGCCCGGCCCAGAATTGATGTTTTTGCCTATTTCAGTATTTCGAAGAAACGAAATATCAAACGGAGTCCAAACGGAATGAAACCTTCGGGAACGTGATTTTCTCATCAGATAAGACCCAGGAGACTTGGACCCTCCATCAAGGAGGCCCTGAGGCAGCCACGAGGGTGGAGGCCCCCCCTAGGGCGCGCCCCCCTACCTTATGGGCCCCTCGGAGCTCCACCGACGTACTTCTTCCTCCTATATATACCTACGTACCCCCAACAGATCAGATACGGAGCCAAAAACCTAATTCCACCACCGCAACTTTCTGTATCCACAAGATCCCATCTTGGGGCCTGTTCCGGAGCTCCGCCGGAAGGGGAATCCACCACAGAGGGCTTCTACATCATCACCATAGCCTCTCCGATGAAGTGTGAGTAGTTTACTTCAGACCTTCGGGTCCATAGTTAGTAGCTAGATGGCTTCTTCTCTCTTTTTGGATCTCAATACAATGTTCTCCCCCTCTCTCGTGGAGATCTTTTCGATGTAATCTTATTTTTGCGGTGTGTTTGTTGAGACCGATGAATTGTGGGTTTATGATCAAGATTATCTATGAGCAATATTTGAATCTTTTCTGAATTCTTTTATGTATGATTGGTTATCTTTGCAAGTGTCTTCGAATTATCCGTTTGGTTTGGCCAACTAGATTGGTAGTTCTTGCAATGGGAGAAGTGTTTAGCTTTGGGTTCAATCTTGTGGTGTCCTTACCCAATGACAGAAAGGGTTGCAAGGCACGTATTGTATTGTTGCCATCGAGGATATAAACATGGGGTATTTATCATATTGCATGAATTTATTCCTCTACATGATGTCATCTTGCTTAAGGCGTTACTCTGTTTTCATTGACTTAATACTCTAGATGCATGATGGATAGCGGTCGATGAGTGGAGTAATAGTAGTAGATGCAGGCAGGAGTCGGTCTACTTGTTTCGGACGTGATGCCTATATACATGATCATACCTAGATACTCTCATAACTATGCTCAATTCTATCAATTGCTCAACAGTAATTCGTTCACCCACCGTAAAATACTTATGCTCTTGAGAGAAGCCACTAGTGAAATCTATGGCCCCCGGGTCTATTCTCATCATATTAATCTTCCTACGCTTTATTATTGCTTTGCTTTTTTACTTTGCCTTTTATTTTACCTTGCATCTATATACCAAAAATACCAAAAATATTTTCTACCATTTCTATCAGATCTCACTCTCGTAAGTGACCGTGAAGGGATTGACAACCCCTATTCGCATTGGTTGCGAGGAGTTATTTGCTTTGTGTAGGTACGAGGGACTTGCGCGTGGCCTCCTACTAGATTGATACCTTGGTTCTCAAAAACTGAGGGAAATACTTACGCTACTCTGCTACATCATCCTCTCCTCTTGGGAAAACCAGCAAGCTCAAGGCGTAGCAAGAAGGATTTACGGCGTCGTTCTTGGGAGTCTCATAAAAGTCAACATACCAAGTACCCATCACAATCCCTTATCTCTCGCATTACATTATTTGCCATTTGCCCCGTTTTCCTCTCCCCCACTTCACCCTTGCCATTTTATTCGCCCTCTCTTTTCCGTTCGCCTTGATGTCTTTCTTGGCTCGTTTGCTCGTTTGGTTGAAATAGTTGAGTATTTATTCCTAAACAAAGAAGCTAATATCTGTGGATCCTCATCCTCTTGCCAATATTTTTAAGAGATCCAATTATCATGAACCAATTCCTAGTGATTTGGATGCACTAGATTATCTTTATAAGCTTTTGCCTGAAATCCGTAAATCTGAAAATTGTGATGAAGTGCTTCACGATAGATCTTTGAATAAAAAGCATGATTGCAATGATTTTATTATAAATTCTCTTGATGTCAATTGTGCTAATAATATGCAAAACCCTAAGCTTGGGGATGCTAGTTTTGCTATGTCTACTACTTCTTGCAATGATCATGATTGGGGCGATTCTTCCTATGATCTTGAAAATTTATTTAATCCCCATGATGAATATGAGATTGATAATATTGTTTGCAACAATATTTAAGGTGGGTTTGGAAGAGTGTCAACTTTGGATCCCATATATTTGGATAACATTCAATCTTATGAAATTTTTGATAAAATTGGGCTTGGAGAAATCATGACTTTAGTTAATGATAATCCCACTATTTTGGAAGAGTGTCAACTTCGCATGCATGTGGATCGTGTTGAGAATATGTTATGTGATAGCTATATTGTTGAATTTTCTTATGATCCAACATGTAATTATTATGAGAGAGGAAAATATGGTTATAGAAATTTTCATGTTACTAAATCACCTCTCGTTATGTTGAGATTGCTATTGTTCCCTTCCGCTTCCATGCATATGCTAGTTTTTGCTTGCTACGATAATTTGTTTGCCTATAATATGCCTATGCATAGGAAGCATGTTATACTTAAGTGTGTTTGTCACATGTTTTATGATGCTCTCTTTGTGCCTCAATTCTTGTCTTTCTTGTGAGCATCATAGAAATCTCAATGCCTGGCTAAAAAGGCTTAAAAGAAAAGCGCTTGTTGGGAGACAACCCAGTACTTTTCCTTGATGCTTAGTAATAAATAATCCATCTACCTTATGTTTAGATGTGGTTTTATGTTTTAATTAGTGTTTGTGCCAAGTTAAACCTATAGGATCTTCTTGGATAATAGTTATTTGATCTTGCTGTAATTTCCAGAAACTTTCGGTTCACGAAACAATTGTTAAAAATCACCAGAACGTGATAAAATAGTGATTCCAATTTCTGCTGATCAATAAACAAATTGCCTAGGTCGTGCTATTTTGTCTGAATTTTTGTAGTTCCAGAAGTTTGCGTTAGTTACAGATTACTACAGACTGTTCTGTTTTTGACAGATTCTGTTTTTCGTGTGTTGTTTGCTTATTTTGATGCATCTATGGCTAGTAAAATAGTTTATAATCCATAGAGAAGTTGGAATACAGTAGGTTTAACACCAATACAAATAAAGAATGAGTTCATTACAGTACCTTGAAGTGGTCTTTTGTTTTCTTTCGCTAACGGAGCTCATGAGATTTCTGTTGAGTTTTGTGTTGTGAAGTTTTCAAGTTTTGGGTGAAATCTTTTGATGGATTATGGAACAAGGAGTGGCAAGAGCCTAAGCTTTGGGATGCCCATGGCACCCCCAAGATAATCCAAGGACACTAAAAATTAAAAGCTTGGGGATGCCCCGGAAGGCATCCCCTCTTTCGTCCACTTCCATCGGTAACTTTACTTGGAGCTATATTTTTATTCACCACATATTATGTGTTTTGCTTGGAGCGTCTTGTATTATTTGTGTATTTGCTTGTTAGTTTACCACAATCATCCTTGCTGCACACACCTTTTGAGAGATCCATACTTTAATTGGAATTTGTTAGAATACTCTATGTGCTTCACTTATATCTTTTGAGCTTTATAGTTTTGCTCTAGTACTTCACTTATATCTTTTAGAGCATGGTGGTAGATTTGTTTTAAAGAAACTATTGATCTATCAAGATTCACTTAGATTATTTTTAGAGTCTTTAATAGCATGGTAATTTGCTTAAAATAATAATATGCTTGGTATTCAAGATTTGTAAAACTTTCTTTTGAGTGCGTTGAATACTAAGAAAAGTCTGATGCTTGATAATTGTTTTGAGATATGAAGGTGGTAATATTAGAGTCATTATAGTTGAGTAGTTATGAATTTGAGAAGTACTTGTGTTAAAGCTTGTGACTCCCGTAGCATGCACGTATGGTGATCCGTTATGTGATGAAGTCGGAGCATGATTATTTATTGATTGTCTTCCTTATGAGTGGTAGTCGGGGACAAGCGATGGTCTTTTCCTACCAATCTATCCCCCTAGGAGCATGCGTGTAATACTTTGCTTTGATAACTTGTATATTTTTGCAATAAGTATATGAGTTCTTATGACTAATGTTGAGTCCATGGATTATACGCATTTTTCTCACCCTTCCACCATTGCTAGCCTCTCTAATACCGCGCACCTTTCGCCGGTATCATACACCCACCATAAACCTTCCTCAAAACAGCCACCATACCTACCTATCATGGCATTTCCATAGCCATTCCGAGATATATTGCCATGCAACTTTCCACCGTTCCGTTTATTATGACACGCTCTATCATTGTCATATTGCTTAGCATGACCATGTAGTTGACATCGTACTTGTGGCAAAGCCACCATTCATAATTCTTTCATACATGTCACTTATGAATCGATTGCATATCCCGGTACACCGCCGGAGGCATTCATATAGAGTCATACTTTGTTCTAAGTATCGAGTTGTAATTCTTGAGTTGTAAGTAAATAAAAGTGTGATGATCATCATTTTTAGAGCATTGTCCCAAGTGAGGAAAGGATGATGGAGACTATGATTCCCCCATAAGTCGGGATGAGACTCCGGACGAAAAAAAAGAGGCCATAAAAAAAGAGAAAAAAGGCCCAAATAAAAAAATGAGAGAAAAAGAGAGAAGGGACAATCTTACTATCCTTTTACCACACTTGTGCTTCGAAGTAGCACCATGATATTCATAATAGAGAGTCTCTCGTTTTTTCACTTTCATACACTAGTGGGAATTTTTCATTATAGAACTTGGCTTGTATATTCCAATGATGGGCTTCCTCAAATTGCCCTAGGTCTTCATGAGCAAGCGAGTTGGATGCACACCCACTTAGTTTCATTTGTTGAGCTTTCATATACTTATAGCTCTAGTGCATCCGTTGCATGGCAATCCCTACTCACACACATTGATATCTATTAATGGGCATCTCCATAGCCCGTTGATATGCCTAGGTCTTCCCTTTTTTTGTCTTCTCCACAACCACCATTCTATTCCACATATAATGCTATATCCATGGCTCACGCTCATGTACTGCGTGAAGATTGAATTTTTTTTGAGAATGTCAAAAGTATGAAACAATTGCTTGGCTTGTCATCGGGGTTGTGCATGATTTAAATATTTTGTGTGGTGAAGATAGAGCATAGCCAGACTATATGATTTTGTAGGGATAACTTTCTTTGGCCATGTTATTTTGAGAAGACTTGATTGCTTTGTTAGTATGCTTGAAGTATTATTATTTTTATGTCAATATGAACTTTTATCTTGAATCTTTCGGATCTGAATATTCATACCACGATTAAGAAGAGTTACATTGAAATTATGCCACGTAGCACTCCGCATCAAAAATTCTCTTTTTATCATTTATCTACTCGAGGACGAGCAAGAATTAAGCTTGGGGATGCCTGATACGTCTCCAACGTATCTATAATTTTTGATTGCTCCATGCTATATTATCTATTGTTTTGGACTATATTGGGCATTATTTTCCACTTTTATTGCACCAAAAAAATATGCATCTGAATTCTGCAGGGACTTCCTCAGTCCTTCAGCTTCCTATCACAGCACATATGATTGATGTCTTTCAACTTGAATTTGAGACTCAAGAAGACGAACTGATTCAGGCAGCGAGTTCGAAGAGCTTGTGCCAGCAGTAGTGGCCAGTAACTCGAAAACTACATCAAGCAGGAGTTTTGGATTCCCTCATTGTCGTCAAGATAGTTTTTATCAGCTTTCTTGGAGACCAACAGGGATGTCTCACTATCTTGAACCTTATCTGCATTACTTCCTTTACCATTGGATAACGCGGTACTGTTCTCCAATATTTTGTCCGCATTCTAAAAGAGAAACAAGCAAACACATCACATGTTTACCATGTTGTATAGGAAACTCATTTTGGTAAATGAGTTCAATAGTAAAGTGGACAGGATAACATCATGAAACAAACATATATCTATGTACCATGGTCACTTTATGGTCTATATCATTCTAGTTTTTGTTGCCAAATCAAGATAGAGACACAGTTCAAATAATATTTGTCCAAGACAAAGCAGAATAGACAGAATATAAGTGTGGGTAACTATAGAGCAATAACAACACTTGTAATGTGCATGACATGAGAACATAACTGTTTATTCAATTGAAACTAAAATCAACATAGAGCAGGTTCTGACTGACAAACCATTTAAAGAAACAGGTTTAAAACATACTGTTGCGCCATTGGAGTTTCAATTCCATCCTTCAAATTTAAAAATAGTTGGTATGAGTAAATACAGTAATGCAAGAGCAAAGGAGTATGAACCATAGCTCTGAGAACTGACACGAGAACAAATCTTCTTCTCCTTTAAGCGTTGAGTTGGGATTGGTGGTGGTCCTCGTGCTTTGGCGCTGCAGTTCCCTTACTAACTGCTCGTGTTTGGGTGCTCTGTGGTGGAGACGGTGTTGTGTCAAGCTGGGCTGGGTTACTATCTGCCGGGGTTGGGCTTAGAAGGGGTGTAGCTGGTTCTCTGTCCAACTGGGTAGGGGTACAATCTGCGAGAGTCTGGGTTATGTGTGGTGGATCTGGTCCTTGGGCAAGTACAACCGTGGTTCTATCTGCATCAACTGGTAGCACTATCTTTTCTGAAGACCGTGTTGTTACTCCCTTAGGTACTGCCATCACGCTCTCCAATTCAAATGGCTGATAAACAAGAAAAGTAATTGAAAGTATAGGCATTGTATGATAGACAGGTGCAATGGATAGTGGGGAATAAAAGAAGGCATGAAATAATTCATATTTATGTTGTCTAACCAAACAGGATAGCATGACACAATTTCACATATATGATGGCTAACTAAATAGGATAGCATGACACAATTTCACATTATGATGGCTAACTAAAAAAGATGGAAAGACATAGTTCAAAATATGAGACTATGTAAACAGGATGACATGACATAACTATATAATGTGTTTATTAAATAGGTTGGCATGCCATAATTCACATACATTCACGGATAGAATGCCATAATTCAAAATATGATGACTGTAGACACTAACAGGATGAGATGATATAACTATATGATGTGTTTATTAAATGGGTTGCCATGCCATAATTCAGATAGATGATGTGTATGTACTATGTAAACATGATGGCATGATATAATTCAAATATATGATTTATATAGTAAGCAAGTAAGCAGATGGCAATCCATATATGATGTAAAAACTAAGCAATGCAAGACAACATGCATGACATGGGTAATATAACCCTGCCAAGTTTGAGCATAGACCTCAGGGGGGAAATAGGACTGGTTATCAGTCTCTGAATCCTCCTCTGATGAGCTCTCTGTAACCAGCAAGATGTCTGCTTTAGCAGGTAGCATTGTCCGCTCTGAATACCTTTTTTCCACTCCATATACTTCCATCACCGCTTCAAATGGCTGATGCACAGGAAGAGTAGTTGAATATACAAACGTTGTCGACAAATGGAACACGTAATACAGAAAAATGATAGCATGATATAATTCACATACATGATGATTGGCTAAACAGCATGGCATTGCATAATTCACATATATAATGCCTTTGCAACAAGATAGCATTGTATAATTCACATATATAATGTCTTGCAACAAGATGGCAATGCATAATTCACATATATGGTAATTAGACACTTTGAGCAGTGGCATTCACACAAAGCATGTCTAAACTAATCAAATGACATAGCAATGCGAGACACCATACGCATGATATGAGCAACATAACCCAGCCAAGTTAGAGCATACACCTCGGGGAATAGGACTGGTCATCATGTCTCGAATCCTCCTCGAGGAGCTATCCATAACCAGCGAGATATGCGGTTCGTCGAGATAGCATAGTCTGCTCTAAAGACCTTGTTTTCACTCCGAATTTGCCATCACCGTGTCAAATGGCTGATGCACCACGAAGAGCGATTGAATGTACTAACATTGTTGACAAATGTAATATGTAACGAAAAAAGGATGGCCTGATATAATTTACATATAAGATGACTGGCTAAGCAGGATGGCATTGCAAAATTCACATATATGATGCCTAGCTAAACAAGATGGTGTTGCATAATTCACATAAACGATGAATAAACTAAACAGATGGCATTCGCACAAAGGATGTCTAAACTAAGCAGATGACATATTTGATGTATAAAGTAAGCAATGCAAGACACCATATGCATGATATAACCAACATCAGCATGCCAAGTTAGAGCGAAGACCTCAGGGGGTAAATAGGAGTTGTCTTCTCCTTTTGTATCCCCCTCAGAACAGATATCTTCCTCTTGATTCCAATCCGAAATGCGTGGAGGGGGGCTGCCTTTGCGCCTACCATGGAGTGACGTATGCATGAAATTTTATTGCCACGCAAGGCTCGTCTCTTTTGCTCTACATGTTCAGTTCCATTGTTTACAATAACTGTCATGCATAGGAATAAAACATAGTGAGATTATGTAAGGAGTGCATGCAGAAATCGGTGATGGTAGCAACTTTGTGGATAGACCCAAAACCAATAATAGCAGGCAGATAATGGCTTGTTAAAAATACAGATAATGGCTTCTTTACTGTTTGTTTCCCACCCAACATGAAACTCATAGTAGACACCGGAGATTAACGGATAGTAGATAGATACTATTGATAGCGGCCCGATATGTACCCCACAACCATTTAAAAACTCAAGTTTGACCATTAGTTTGGAGGTGACTCGAGTCTAATCGGTGAACAGGACGATAAAGTAGCATGTAATATTAAGCGATGCATAACGTGGCGAGACACCAAAGAGTGCGACCTCTCTTGCGGACCCGTGTAGTCCTCGAGGTCATCTGCTTGGTTGATGATGGTAATGCAGTTTTCATGGCTGCCAGTGGCGAGGAAGAAGATCTGAGGCGGCGAAAGACAGTCTGGAGGCCGGATCCCTGCTGTGCTGGACCCTTCTGTCATTGGAGCAGCTGAGCAAGGGTGGACGACGACGCAACAGGAGCGGGGCAAACCACGCAAGGTTTTCTTTGACAACTACCTGCAAGAGAAGTAATTCTGTAAGGGCTCGTTTGAAATGGATGATTCCAACAATGCAGGGATAGGAAATAGACAGGAATAGGATAGGAATGCACGTGCAAAACAGAGAATTTAAAAACACGGGATTTCTGCCAATCTGGGTGTTTGATTCACAACAATTGGAAGATCATAGGATGCAAAGAAGCATGGTGAGATTAATTCAAACCACAAGAAAATGTACGGTTATAATGCTACTATGCTACTATCTCTTACTCTTGTGCTTCATGAATAGGAATTTGAAAAGGAGGACAAGTGAAAATTAAAATTCCTATGTTTTTTCTTTCAAGGAGACACTAAAGGAACAAATCCGTGTGCTCAGTGGACAATATATATAACATGTAGAGTAAAAAAGAGATGCAACAAGTGTACAACCTCTTTGGTGAAGCCATGTCGGTCTCGGCGTGATTGGGTTGGCGGTGAGGATGCTCGGTTGACTTTCTTTGTCGGAGGAGGAAGAAGATCTTAGGCGTCTAGAGATGGAGCCGAGTACTGCTCCGCTGTGATGGAGGGTTTCGTTGTTGGAGCAGCTCCGGTGAGTTGTCTGACGCCGAGGTGAAGCAGGACAAGAGAGACAACGAACAACGTTAACCTGAGTGGAATTCTAATAGCATCTCCAATACATGACGTAAAATACATAACCACAAAGTGCTAGATGTAAAATACATCAGCCTCTCATCTCTGAACTTAATTGTCGAAACTGAACTTAAGCGTTAAACTGAACTTAAGCGTGGAAACTGAACTTAAGCTGTCAAAATTGAATTATCTTTGTCGAAACTGAATTTTGTTGTCGAAACTGAACGCACTAGAAAGGTGAGGCTACGTCGGTCGTGACTTTTTCATCTCTGGTCGGTCGATTTTGCAGCCGTTGGATCTGAAATCAAGGGCTGCGGTTCGTCTTCAACCTCCACCCCCCGAGCCGCCACCACCACCGGCCTAACAGCAGCCCCCTACCGCCATGGCGGTGGTGCGCCGCCCGCCCGCCCAAAACACTCCCACCACTGGTCCGCCGCCGCCAGCCATCCTCTAGCCCCCCGTGCCGAGCTTTTTCTCCGCGACCCCACGCCACCGCCCGTAGCGCCCCATCACCGGCGACCACCGCCCCATCCTGAACCCTATGATAGATAGTGGGGTACCTCTCGAGAGCCCCCCCCCCCCTGCGGCTGGTTCTTCCTTCACCCTAGCGAGCCCCCCACCCCTGAAAATCAATCGACCCAAAAGTCAATTCAGTCGATGAAGTGTAGCTAAATCGAGCAACATCGCAAGCAAGAGCAAGAGCGAGAGCAGCAGCGCGAGCAAGAGCAATAGCAAGAGCAGACCAGGCAGGGGACCGAGAGCAAGAGCAGAGCAGCAGCGCGAGCGAGAGCAGAGCGAGCGCGACGCGATGTGGACGTCGCCGCCGAGGGAGCGATGCCGTGGAGAAGTGGCCGGCGACGCCGCCATGGATGGAGCCGCGCCGTGTCGGCTCGGGACCGAGCGCCGGCAGCATCATGAGATCGAATCAATAAGAAAATGCGGTGATTAGTGTACAACCTCTTTGGTGGCGCCGATTAGGCCGCAGCTTCATCCGAGGAAGCGGTGATGATGATGCTCTTCGGTGGTGCGGTGAAGGCGGCGGTGTGGGAATGGAGGTGGCGCGAAAGACGAGGGGAACGTCGGGGCAGCTCCTTGGAGGTGGAGGACGGGGTGGCTGAACTGGCGGGACGATGAGATCGACGATGGATCCTCGTCCGGTACGGTGGATGAGGGACGTCGAGGTGTTGCTGTGGACGACGTCGTCGGGGAAGAGGCTCCGGCTGGGTGGCGGACGGAGCAGGGTGTGGGGTTTCGTCGCGGGTTTTCGCGGCATCGGTGTACGAATGGGTGGGCGGATGGGATGGCAGTGGAGAACCATGGCTTAGAGACGCGCTTGTCCGAAATATGGGGTAAGTTATGAAAGTACCCCCACCGATTTGAGGCGGTTATTTCGGTTCAGGGGTACCACGGGCATTTCGCGTGTCAGGATTTCACAGGAGGTGGGAGTTTTCGCGCACGTTATAATTTCGGAATAGCAAGGTGCGGGTTGAAATGGAGGGAGTTGTCGGAGGACAACGAGACAAAGATATATCTTAAATATTTCGGGCTAACAAGGCGCGGGTTGAAATTTCCGGACAAGCCTAACGTGTATTGTACCAAATCAATGCGCACTACAAATGTCGTTCAAAACTTTGAATTCATGTTATGTTCAATTAAAATATTTTGCTACATGTATAATGCATGCAACCTACTACTCAAGTGAACGTTTTAGTGCATTCCAAACGTATATACTACCGCTTCAATATGAACTAAATTTGAATTCGTTTCTCTATTTGAATAAGATCTACAGTAATGATTTTTGTGAAGTCAAAGCATTTGAATTCGTTTCTCTGTTTAATAAGATCTACAATCATCATTATTGTCAAGTTAAACCATCATTTGTGTATTATCTTCACAACACACCACATGATTAGTCTCGAGTTACATATGAACTCGAACTAGATTTTTTGAATCCACTTTATTTTGATTTCAAATCACATTACATTTCTAGCTCTAGCTAGATCTTCATAATCTAAACCATGTCTCATATGTATAATGTGTTTATCACATTATGTATGGTGCCCGCCCCTCGCCTACAAGTATTTAGATGTGAGTTGCAAACACCACACACTACCACAAATTCAAATAAAATGCGAGAATGTTCGATATATAGTATTGTTTAGATTGTTCGATATTTAGTTGTAAGCTGCAAATGCCACACATTATCACAAATTCAAATAAAATGTGAGATTGTTTGATGTATAGTATGGTTTAGATTGTTCGGCAGTTAGTTGTGAGTTGCAAACGCCATGCATTATCACATTATGGTATAACATGTGCACAGCACGTGTATCACCACTATATTCATGCATGCAATGTTTAAAACACTATGATCTCCTATTCAAATATATGAATCCGCTTGCATATCAAATTATGATCTTTGTTAGTCTCTTACACCCACACAATCCTCTAACCTTTGTAGCTACCACTAACTTTCTCTCGTGCATGCACGCCCTCCTCGCCCTCCCCTCCTCGGCATTCTATCCACGGGCACATTCATTTTTTTCTTTAGGTCGTTCTCCCGGAGTCTCCACAACTCCTTTCCGACACACACCGATCGATAAACCTCTCCAGCGATGCCTGCCTACAACATACACACACACCTTCAATCTCCTCCTTTATGTGTCCTTGCCTCGTGTCTCTCATACGGTCAGGCACACGTGTAAACTCTCGCCCCTCTTTTCATCGATCTCATAACCGCACACTCCTCCCCTATCTAGCTAGTAGTTGGGCCTCTCGCACCACCTCCTAGCTCCATTCTCTCTGTCTATCCGTCTCGCTGGGCCTTATTCTCCTCTAACAAATGGACGTACACCGACCGATCTCTCGCTATACATATAGCTAGCTAGGTCCTTATAACTCGTTTTACCCACACGTCAATCGATCTACCTCATTAGTTGTGTCTCTCCCTTCCTCCGACAAACAACGATTGATCTACCGATCTAGTTAGGTTTGCTTACCAAACACTTGGTTCCCCTTCATCATCCATGGATGCGTCCCGACAGATCTATCACGCACAGGCACACACAGAAACACATCCTCACTCTTATTGATAACATTGCAGTTCCACCCTCAGTTTGTCTAGTAGGCCTCTCCCACCATCTTCGAGAAGAAACTCCATCACCCATCCAACACTCTACCCCTCTCCCTCCCTCTCCCTCCCTCTCTCTCTCTCTCTCCTCTCTCTCTCTCTCTGTGTGTCCCATCATATTTCCCGTCCTTCAGTTATGTATGGATGTCGACCGATCTCCCTCAAGACATAGCTGGGTCTCTCCTTCTCAACACATATACGAGTCGTTATACCTCTATAGTTAGGCCTCTGCCTACCCCTCCCCCCACCCCCTCCCCCACACACACCGATACATCGAGCGCTCTAGTCATGTCTCCCTGCCACACACAAACTTGACATGTGCCCTCTAACGTTCCGGTAGGCCAGTCGCCCTATATCTTTGATTTGCACACACACACAATTTCGATGGCTCTCTTCATCGATCTCGCACCAACCCACTTGATCCCCTCTTCGACTCTATCGATAGCTATGACCCCTCCCTCTCTTCTCATGGATTGCCCGACCCTCTATGTATGATATGGATAGGCCTCCATTTCAAACACATTGCATGCAAAATTTTGGTTGAGATGTCATCGACACATATTCCCACAAATAATTCACGAAATCAACCCCCCACCCCACCCCCACCCCCAAAAAAAGCACTCACGAATGCGGTTTGTATCTCTCACACACACCCACGTAGGTGGGGGACGTGCACGAAGAGAAGAGGTGCATGCACGGCGCACGTACTCCCGTCTCTTTCCCAACCACACCCGCGTGGGTACACGGTGGAGCTCATTTCTGTACGAAAAAGGCAGCCCACGTGGTAATTTGGCACGTGTACTTGTTGTCCACATGGTGGAGGGAGGATCGTCTACCACGGGTGAACAAACAAATTGCGACTTGACGTGTTATGTTAAAAAAGAGGCAAACCTTGTGGGGCCTACCTTAGAGGCAAGGCTCTATACAGTGGAGTACTTTTGATGTGTCTCGTCAACTCGCAGAACGAGGAGAATCTTGCTTAGTACGTCGTCTCCCCCGCCCACGGGCGCGGTGGCTCGCAGGATGAGGTGAAGCTTGCTCCGCCTTACGCCCGCTCCCTCGCCCATGCGCGCGGTGGCTCGCAGGACGAGGAGAAAAATTTACTACTCCCTCCGTTTAGTCCTCGTCCCTACTACCTTGGTTATAGAGATTATATCATATTGTTTGGAATATATATGTCCTTTAGTAGATTTCAATATGAACTACTTGTACATACTCCAAACACTGATGTATATAGACGTATTTTAGAGTGTAGATTCACTCATTTTGCTTCGTATGTAGCACTCTCCCTCGCCCCTCGACCCTCGCCCACGTGGTTGACGTGCAGCAATTCATTCGGTCTCATATAGCGAGCGATATATCTTTGACTGCCATTATTGCTCGACTTCAAGAGGCGAAGAGCCAATCACAAGGTTAATATTTTGGAGATGCCAAGCGCAAGCTTATAGGAGAACGAGTAGTAGGTGTCGCGTCATTTATAAATAAAGTTTTTTTTCTTTGATGCACGTCATTTAATATGATAGGTTCATATGGAGAGAAAAGGAAACCGCTCCACTATATACATAGTCAGGACGGGCCAGCCTACACGGTTGCTTGCTGGGGTTGCTCTCTTCGCACTCTCTCGCACAAAATGGCTGTGGCCACATCTCTAAGATCCCGGCGGATCACGTCCGCTTGGGAAGGGTGGATGCTTAGTGTAGATGCGGTGGCCGTCGCCGACGGGCGAAAACCTTGTCGGCACGTCCCGATCAAGGGTCCCGCCGTTCTCTCTCACAAAGCGGTGAGGTTGCCTTCGTCCCTTGCTCTTTGCCGCGGCGTGGGCGTTGCCGCCTCCGCCGCCCTCCTCAAGGTTGAGCTCGTCCCTCGGTACAACTCCTTTACAGCCAGCTTGCACCTCGCTCCAGCTGCCCACATAACTCCCGTGGATATTTCTCTACTTCTTTGCCCCGCACATACCTCTCTGGCTTCTCGTCATTGTATTTGTGATGAGTTTATGTCTCATCAACTAGTCCCGATAATCTTATTTCTAATCACGCTTCTTCAATTTCTTTGCCACAGGATGCTCATCTCGATTTTGGTGAAACTGCACAAAATGATCCGATGGTCAAAAGGTTGCAAACTTCATTTATTAAGCTCGAGCGTTGCCAACAAATTGAAGCTTGGTCGGGGTTCACGGTTCAAGGGCTAGGGACTGCATGGATTGTTTTTTCTTTAGCTGCCTCTGTTCCAAAATAAGTGTCAACTTTAGTAGTAGTACAACTTTGTACTAAAGTTTGCACAAAGTTGAGACACTTATTTTGGAGCGGAGGAGTACATATTTGCTATGATCATCAATCATTGAGATGCAATAGCATGCATGTTAGTCTCCTTTGTATTTGATGAAATGTTGCAGCGGGCAACCTTGGACACAAGATACATGTAACAAGTGGAAGCTTCATAGCATTATACAAATTTATCTCAGCGATAAATTACGGTATGTACTATACTAGTACTTCCTCCGTTCCTAAATATAAGTCTTTGTAGAGATTTCACCATGAACCACATGCGAATGTATATAGATGCATTTTAAGTGTAGATTCATTCATTTTGTTACGTATGTAGTGGAATCTCTACAAAGACTTATCTACTAGTAATAGCTAGCCCCCACTACTAGGAATTCTCTATCCTCTCCTTGAGCCACATCATCAAAATTGATGTAGCCGTTAGATGAAGTAAATCAGTCCATAATAGCCGTCTGATCTAGACGTTGCGAGGCTCCGCACTAAGCTACATGCAAGCATGCAGAAATACTGTGGCACATGCATGTGAGTGGGTTTTAAATCACATCAACATGTCTGCATGCAAGCATGCACCGGTAGCATGCATGTAAGTGAGCTTTTAAGTCTCATTAACATGTCAAAAAGAAAAATTTTATCCCATTATGCAGTAGGGGTTGGCTGATCTTTTTTCCTTACGTGGGATGATCTAAATGATGATGGGAGTTTATTTAGTTTGTCTACCACATTTGTCATGCAGTTATAGAGTTTTTTTAGTTCTATGAAATCGATAATTTTGCGCAGAGAAATATACCGTTGTTCCGCGGCAATGTGCGGGGACTCATCTAGTAATATTTAGGAACGGAGGGAGTACTATGTAAAGAGTTAGGTGTTGCACGGTGATCATGTGAGGTGGGCCATGTAATCACTGAGCCTGCATGTTTTCACTGCTCTTGCACGCCTCCGCAATAAGAATGGAGAAAATTGTAATCTAGTAGTAGTACCTCCTTTACGCGGCGTGGGACATCCAGCAGAGCCCTACCACCTCGGTAATAAAGACCAATGGGCCGTCAAATCACATAGACCCAACAGTAAGTTGGATGGACGAAGCAACCATCACTCTTGCGCCAGTGAGAGGTCGCGTCCACTCTGCCCGGGCATGAATGCGGCATCGATTCTTTGGAGCGGCACTGGCCGTTTAGGGCGGGAAGCGCGCGCGGGCGATGGAGGGGCTTTGGGTGGGCCAGGCTGGTCAGGAGCGAGCGTGGCAGCTGTCCCCATGTCCCTACCGGACACGCCCGGAAACGAGAGGATGCACCAAGTCTCGCGGCTAAAATCGTACACTACACAACATCTCCCTGTAGGAGTAGGTCGATCTGTCCCTCTCTGTAACACACACATGCTATTAAACACACACACACACACACGCACGCACCTTGGTCCCGTTGCACCTTCTAACGTGACTTATTACACCTAGACGAAGGGAGTAGTAAGTATACGAGATACGGTGGCACACTGACTTAAGTCGAATACAAGTGCCCAAAATTTGTGTGCATGTTATAATAAGGATTCACTTAAAATAGTACGTGAGCAAGCAGAGGATCAATTGGACAGTGTTCCCGAGCGATGGCGAGATGTGTGAGTAAGATACACCGTTGGCGCTTTTAATTTTTCTTATTAATTTGTTTGTTTCACCCTCATTGGTGGGACCCAGCATTACTACGTGGAGAGAGGTAAGGTGACTAAGGCTGCATTATTTCTGCACCACTGTGGATAGTCTTACTACCAAAGCCACATGACACGATTATGATTGAAATCCCAATGACTCCCACACACACACACAAAAAAACACGGCATGCTTGTCACACGAATGAAGGAATGTATAAAAGGTTATTTCCCTCTCGTTGAACATAACGGGAGGGTTGTGTAGCTGGTTAGCCTGTTCGCTCATCAAACTTGAGGTCCCGGGTTCGATAACTACACTTGAGCATAATTTGTGCCAGGAGGATTCTTTGACTGGTCAAAATGTTTTCTAGGGTTTGCACGCTTCACACTCTCTCTCTCCAGTATATATATATACATATATATATATACACGCTGGAGCCTCAGCGCTTGTAGTTGCTCTCTTCACACTCTCTCGCCCTCTCCCGCTGGAGCCTCAGCGCTTGTAGTTGCTCCATTCACACTCTCTCGCCCTCTCCAGATCTAAACAAGACTTCGTTGGCCTCTCTCTCCCCTCACTACTGCTCAAAGAGCTGGCAGGATCCGTCCGCCGGGAAGGGAAGGAGGCTTAACGCTGTCGCCGTCGGTGAGGGACTATCGGTGCAGCTGTTCACTTTCCACCCAGCGGCGGCGCGGGAGGGCCTCCGACCCCTTCTTCTTCGCCGCCGTCTCGTCGCCCATCGAACCACGCCCCAAGAACCTTAAGGTATAATTTACATAATCCACATGCATTGTTGTAGCTGCATGTATACCATGAATCTAGGACGTGGTTCAAAGAGGAAAGGAGTGGGGGAAAGTAGTGGGAAAAGTTGTATATAGCATGAATCTAGGACGTGGTTCAAAGAGGAAATGAAGGAGGAAAGTTGTATAGCATGCATCTAGGACGTGGTTCAAAGAGGAAAGGAATGGGGGAAAGTAGTGGGGAAAGTTGTATCGCATAAATCTAGGACGTGGTTCAAAGAGGAAAGGAAGGGGCAAAAGTACTAGTTCAAAAAGGAAAGGAAGGGACAAGGCTGTAGAGTTTGAGCAGGACTAGATTTGCTGCACTCACATAGGGAAAGGTGTCTAAAGATAACAAAATTGGGACCAACACAAATATGCTCCTTGGTTGTTTGTTCTTTGTTGCAACAGACTGTGCATGACCACAGTACATCGGTAGATTTACATGGTGATGATGCGTCCACTGTCCCGTGCAACCCATTAGTTGTTGTTAATCTAAGGCCATGTTTGGTTAAAAACTCCCTAGTCCCTATCTGCTTGGTTCCAGGAACTAAACATGGACTAGAGTTTATTAAATGACATGCTAAAAACTCCCTAGTAATGAACTAACAGAGACAAGGTGCGATGCGTGGCAGGGGAAACTGTTGGAAAAAGTCCCAAAAAGACTCCCTCGGGGTCTTCTTTCTTTAGTCCCAAATGCCCACTTTTAGTCCCTAAAAATCCCTCCTGTTTGGTTTAGATGGGACTGACACGGAGTTTTTTTAGTTCTACACCAAAATGTCCCTGTAAACAAACACCCTCTAATAATGCCGCTGGAAAATTGATGCAATGCCACAGTTAAAAGCAAATTACATGTTTAATGAATTTTGTCGTTAATATAATCTTTATGTTAATATTAATCAATGCCACCATTTGAGAAATGCTACTGTCTTGCTTTCTTTCCCATTTAGATAAGGTAGATGCTTCTTTGTGTTGGCTTCTGTGTCATCCATCGTTATTGACCACTAATTGTTTCCTTTGCACCTTTGTGTAAACAGGGTTATCTACTTCACCTCGTTGCCATTGTGACCTTTTGTTGCACTGCACAAAACACTTTTGTTTTAAGAGTGTTTTGTGCAGTTCAACCAAAATGCCACACCGACAACGTTGCTTGATTGCTTGATCTTAGTGGAACTGCACAAGAGGAGATCTTACTTCCTATCCGTTAAGGCGAATTTGGTTCAGATCTTCTTCTTGTGAGTTGTTTGAATTCCGCATCATGAGAGGTCAGTACTAGCCTTCTTTCACATGATTCTGCAGTGTGCTTTCATATGTTGTGCTACTTGTACGATAATGTTGCTTGATTTTAGTGAACTGCACAAATGGAAATAAGACTTCCAATCTGTATGTGCACCGTAATATCCCATTAAGGTAAGATAAGGATATTTCACAACTGTTGGCCTGTATTTTTCCACTTTCATAGAAAATTAAGTTTAGTACTATACTTATGCTCCCTAATTGACATGCCAAATCTTACATTGAAGGCGAAGCTTGTCTGTTATTGAACCAAGTGATGAAGGGGAAGAACAAGCGGAAGAAAAACAAAAATCAACTCCCGGTGCTGTAATGAAGCACTAGAACTATGATGACACAAGTAATGATATAGTTTTGCATCTTAATTTATTGTTATGGCTGGAACGAGCAATTGTTTTGCCACTGATTTGATGCCACTCTTAATGTAATATCTAATTATCTCTACTTGTGCAAACTGGGATCTTCTTTGAAGATACCATATATTTTAGTGGAACTGCACAAGAAGATGTTGGAAACATTAAACTAATCGAGGAGTATATAGTAAGCATGGCCACCACCATAGATAGCAACAGATGGTTCCGGAGAAGTGCTTCATCTGTATGCTCTACACAATAAGCCTCCTGACAAAGGTTGGTAATCGCCCACTGATTTCATCCATATGATTGAGCTTTGTCATCTCTATTGGTGTTGTGCTACTGTTTAGATACTGTCATGAAAAAGTGGTATTGTCCTTGAGAAGTGCTTCATCTGTGCTGTTTTAAATATTGCCTTTCCTTTTTTTCGAGCAAACAGGGATGCTAGCATTTAGTAGTCCTCTTGTCTTTGCACAACAGGATCATCTTCCTCTGAAGAAGAATATGGAGTACGTGAAGTGACTAGTTCCGATTATGTCAGGATGAAGAAGCCCTGTCTATCTTCTCATCAGAAGGAGCAGTTGAAGGATGGTTACATTACTCCCCACAAGACCAAACTAACTTCAGCTCAGAAGGACTGACAAATCTCCATTTTTTCGTTGTGATGCGCGAGTACAGTGTTGTTCTAGGATTCTTTCTGGTGAGTTCCGTCTTTCTAAAAGTGTGCTCTACATGGACCATGTATGTGCCTGTTGAAACTGTCAATTCATAGTACAGTTTGCTTTATACTAATCACTTTTTGTATTTGTGCAAACAGGGTGCTCACTTGATTTCAACGGGAACTGCACAAAATGTTCATGAATACATTGAATCATTCATTTCCACCACAAGAAAGGAGTTGCCGATAAGTTCAAGGCGTTGCAACATATAAGGGCGAAATCATCCAAGCTACGCGCGAATTTGGTTGATTTTGGTGGAACTGCACAAAAAGAACAGCTGGTTTATTTAGGACGAGGTACCATGTCAATGTCCGAACTAATGGCAAACCCTGCCCATTCCACAATCGTAGGCATTTGATATTTTGGAATGGGACAACCTTGTCAAATTTTGCTCATTAATTTTAGCAAGACATGCGTTTGATATTTTCGAATGGGACGCCCTTTGCTGTCAGCAGTTTCGATCAATTTTTTCTTTATTCTTTAGTTGTGAAGTAAATATTGCCTCTGACATGTGAGTCACTGAGATGCATAATCATCGATTGTTTTGAATGTTCTCTATGAATTGCCAGGCATGTGTGTTTGATTGCAATGTCTGTAAACGCTAAAAGCTGCTCAAACTCTTTGTACTCATACTTTCCTTTTACTTTCCACATTGTGAAAGTGCATACTTTTTGTATAAGATTGGTCAAAGTAGAGATACTTTGACTGCAGATAAAACTTGTATGCAGACTAGAAAGGACCGGAGGAGTACATGTGAAACGCTGCAAGCGAGGTGATCACCACAGGAATAATGCTAGTATGTATTGTTTTGCATGTTCATCCAAATGCCGGTGATACAGGAATTGAACTAATCAAAATAAATTCATTCATACACAGTGATTTCATATAAACATGCGGATTTCATTACATTTCATACATTCTTCAACTAAAAAGTGCGCTGGAGGTACAATTAATTAAGCGAAGCTACCCACTGTGTCCCCGAGCGAACAGAAGATTGGTGACTTAGCTGCAGGTGCGATTGCGAAGCGACATGTGGCCTGTTGGGCCCACGTGTCGATCACCAAGCGCACCAGCGATTAAGTAAGCAGCGTTCTTCTCCGGCGCAGCTCTCCGACTCCATGTCGCCGCCAAGAAGCAAACCGGCCGTCAATGGTCAACCCGCTTAGCTTGGCTTCTACTGGGAGGGTAGCAACGGTGGCCTTACTTGGACCCGGCGGTGACGACCTACCGTGTTCTACTCTTCCTTGTTTTACGTGGTGGCGGCCTCGTTGGCAGCGGGTGGGGCCTCGGCGGAGCCGGCGATGTCTCTCGTCTCGTTGCCGATGGCGGCGCCTCGTGAGCGGTAAATCCTCCCCATGTTGCCGGCGAGGTGGGGCCTCGGCTGAGCCGGCGATATCCTCTGCCTCGTTGTTAGCGGGCGGGGCCTCGGCGAGCCGGCGGTGTCCTCGCCTCGTTGTTGGCGCCACAGGCCTCGGCGAGCAGGCCTCATCGGCGCCGATGGAGCGGGGACTCGTCGGGCCGGCATTATCTCTGCCTCATCCTCGGTCTCGCCAAACAGCGCCTCGTCGCTTCGCCGCCCTCTTTGCTAGCCTCTTTGTGGCGGCGCAGCCTCCGCCACCGCATGCGGTACCGCCGGCCTTCGAGGCAGCCCTTGCGGCAGAGCGGTGCAGTCGGCGGCGCCTCTGCTCCGCCCGCTCGCGGTGATCGCTCCTCCACTGCGGGTGCTCCGGAGGAGATGGTGGTTTTAAGCGGCATCGGCTGCGCCTCCCGAAACTGGTCCTCACGCATCTGCCTCACCCTGTTCATATATTGGGCATGGGCCTCGCCGATGGTCATGATGCAATGCACCAGCGAGGATGGCACGGAGGAGGGGGTTGGCGCCGGATCGTCGACTACCATGTTCTCCATTGGGACATCGTCGTCCTCCGGCTGCCTGCCGGCCAGCCGGTCGGCAGCAATGGCTGCCATCTCCTTGTGGTCCGTCGTCCGCCCATCCCAAAGAGCGCTGGAGCGCGAGGAAACCATGGTGGGCAGTAGTGGTGTGGACAGGAGAAAGGGAACGGATGCGGATGACTGCGGCTATGGTCGGTGCAGAAGTTTATATAGGAATGGTGGGCGGGCGGAGGGACGGACGTGTGGTGCCGGAGTAGCCACCTCGGCAACCGCGTATCATTAATGTGGGCGGCATATGAACGGACGGATGGCACTTGTGTCGTTTGAAGGCGAACAATCGCGCTGCACCGGAAGCGAAGCGGCGGTACCGACTGTTTCGGGCGGAAAGCGCACGCGGGCGAGAAGATGACTTTACTTGGAGAGGATGACAATGGGGACCCACCAGGTCCATAGCCTCACGTACGCAAGTGCCTCCTTATTATTATTATTATATATATAGGGCTGGACTATTCTGTTACTAGTAACAGAATATTATTCTGTTACCCCCGGTCCTATAAGGGCGCGACGTCGTAGAAACTGTCCCGCCCATCCCGAACGTAACCCACCACCTTCCGCCGGAGGCAGCCGTCGTGGGCGAGCGAGCGACGGCGGCAGCCGGAGCGAGGGAGCCCGCGGCGCCGTGACTGGCCGCCGACGGATCCACCTCCGCCATCTCCTTCCTCGCTGGCAAAGCAACGGCGGCCCCTGTCTCCCTGCTTTCACGCGCCGTCGACTCCGCCCCCTACTTCTACCCACCACCGGCGCCGCCCCTCTACTTCCACCACGCCACCACGCCACCAGCCCGCCTCCCTGCTACTCCCACCGGAGCGCCACCCCTGCTTCCACCATGCCGCCCACCCACCTCCCCGCTGCTTCCACCGTGCCACTGGCTCGCCTCCCCGCCGCTCCCGTCGGAGCGCCGCCCCCCTGCTTCCACCGCGCCACCGGCCAACCTCCCATCACCGTGGAAATCTCCCCACAATAGCCTTCGTGGCCACACCCATCGCCATCACCGGTGACCCGCCCCACCGCCGCCTCGGCCACCTACCCCCACCTGCGCCGCAACCCTGGCCTCGTATCACCTGATCCCATGGCAAAAGGCTAGGATACCGCCGCTGCTGCCCGTGCGTCTCCGGCCACATATCGACGCCATCCCGATGTGCTGCCACCCTCCACCGACCCATCTTCCCCTTCCCCCCACCGGCCATGACCACTGCACACAATGTGCTCGTCCAAATGCATCAGTGCCTGAAGTGCTAGTCATGTGTTCAATTGTTCTAATTCATGTAGTTCCCATTAGAAAATTTTGATACTTCAGGTTGCTAATTCGTACTGTGTATAGTTTATTTTTATTTTTTTGAAGCAGTTATGTCTATATTCGATAACAAAAAATATCAAGGTTTGCTCCGATCTTCGCCAAAACAGTTCAACCACTAAGCACAAATAGCAAGGACACCATCACTTTGTTTGCACATTCCCTTCTGAAGTTAGGATGCATGCTCAGTACATCAATTGATGCTGCTCAGTTCAAATTATTATCTCACTGCTGCTCTGCGGGACTCTGTATTTTGTTTTCTGTATTGCTATGTTGTCAGTCCAATGTTTGGAGAAAAAGATGGAGTTCTGGGTGCGCGGATGATGCGGTGTGTGGCTGGTCAGAGGTTCACTCTAGCACCAATACTCTTTCACAAAGAAAAAAATCTCTTATCACTGATAGAATTATGTGCGTGTTGATGCTCACGACAAACCATGGAATGGTTGTCTTTTGCAGGGTGCAGTACCTGACCACCCTCTACCCTGCACGTCGCCCCTTCTCCTACCTGTAGCTCTTCCACTTGCATTCATGTGAGCTTTGCACTGATGAAACTTGAACTGTTTAACTGTTCATGTAGACTTGGTAGTGGGTATTGTCAGTTCAATTCACCCCTACACGACAACAGTACAATGATAAAAAAAAACTCAGTTAAAAAAATACGCTGGAGGTTTATCAGAATGACAGAAAATGTCAGTTCAAATTTTCTGCACCATCAGTTTTATTGCTTAGTGTTGTAGTCACTTGTTTTCTTGATGCCATCAGGTGTTTGCTTAAAATACTTCAGTTCAACAAAAAGCTCCAGAAAAGTTTGGAGTGAAAAGCTCCATGGTGTTTCTTCGGCTGCAACATGTACATGCATCCCTACAAAAAAATGGTGAGCATCCCCCCATGTTGCCTGTTGTTGCCGCAGGCTATGCATTTTTCTTCTTGGAGCTAAGCTATTGTTGCTAATACATCTGGATTTGGACAAAGAAGATAGAGAATAAAAGGGACGGGTGAAGAGAGAGCAAGTAGAGGAGAAAAATTGTGGGAGCCAGGCTTCCTAAAGCATTGCATCTGAGTTGATTCTGGCTGCCTCACGAGTTAACAACTAACTTATTTTATGTTATTAGCAACTTTTTTCTTTTCTTATGTTATTAGCAACTACTTTTTTGCGCATAAGCAACTGTCTGTTTGCTCCAGTCATGCATAAGTATCTTGATTCTTGCTTAACCCTTATTGCAGGATGATTCCATTCTCTGCCAAGTCCATTAGACAAGCGGTCTAGGTCCCAAGATCGGGGAACAATATGGCGCTCAATTTGAGGAAAGTGGAATTGAATGGATATGAAGAGTATATGTTTATTTTCTTGTAAGTAAACCTACCTTCGATCCTCAGCTGCTCCATTAATGCCCCCTAGCATGTACAAGTCCCCTTGTTATACTCTTCATTTATTCCACCTCCAATTTTTTTTCCAATTCTATTCTTCGTCACAGGTTCACTACTATTACCTCGGTGCAAACAAGTGCCAAAAAGTTCAGTTCATACTATACTAAATGTCCATATTGTAGATAATATTTGTGATGTCTTAAATTTCTGGAAACAAGCTTCAGTACAAGAAAAATGGGCTAGTCAGTTCATCCATATGCAAACCACCGTAACAAAACGTATCTCTAATCCAATTAGGTGAGGATGTGCAACATATGTTTAAGTAAAACATTTATACCATGTTACAAAAGTAACTTCCCCTGTTCCATAGAAGATTGAGTGAATTTTTTTATATTTTAGAAAATAAGTGTACACAAAGTAGCTCTCTCTCTTTCTATTACTCTGTCTCATGTGATGTTACTGCTCCTAGTATGTGAAAATTCCTGCCATATTGACAAAATGAGTGAAATCTTATGGTGTTCTCTGTGAAATGGAGATACCTAGTCTAACAAGAGTTCAAGTATAGAAAATGTGATGGTGGCAATTTTCAAAACCTTTAACTGTTGAAGTACATAAGAAACACAAAGTCCAATCTACAAAAACAACAGCAGACGTGATGTTCAATTTTGCTAAATTATGCAAGTGGTAATTCATATGGGTTTCCTTTGTGGTGAAGATCTCATCAGTACTGATAGCTTAACTTATTATGTTAATTCTAGTGCGGCACTAGCGAAGGTAGAAATGTACTGAATGTTCACACCTTTAATCTTTTCATTTTGTGAACACGCATCAGTTCAGTATGAAAAAGGAACATAATAAGTTAACTTTGCAAGTGAATCAGTTCACCTTGAATAAAATATAGAAGTGCACCATCAAGTTTTCCATCAGTTCGCTTATAAAAAAACAGAAAGTTGGTTGTGTAAAGAAAATCGGAGAACCAATATCAGCCTAGAAGTTCACTAGGGAACTCCACTCAAGTGCACTTGTTAGAAAATTTTGGGTTTACTATATTTTATAGACTGCAGAAATTTTGAACTTACTATTTTGAAATTTTCGTTGCCATTATCTAAAGTTGTACGCTGGACTAAAAGTTGCCTTTTTTATCTTTAGTTCTGACCCTTTTTTCTGAACTTACTATTTTGTTTGTGTACATTGTCCTCTCGTCAATTTTGTGATTTTAGACCAAGTTTCAGCCCTCGAGCAAGAGCTCATCCACCACGGGTGCTTGCAGCCATCCAAGTCGAGGGTTTACGCCAGTCCAAGTAGAATCGCACCCACCATCTTCACTAGCACTGCACAACCGCCAAGTCGAGCACACACACAAGGAGAACATCATTGCCTTTGCTTTGCACATTGCTTGGTGATGCATGATCACTGATGGATTCAGCAAGTGTTTTATTAGTTTAAACTCCTACAAAGTCACAATTTCTTCTCGGTTTCGTGAATGCTCGCCAGCCATGCGTCCCACATGCTTGCGACGATAGCTGCCACCACTAACTGCATTGGCGGCCAGTACGCCTGGTACATGCTCGATGGTTGCACACTACCGCCGTGGACATGCACAATATACTTAGTAGAAGTTTGTTAGTTCGGATTCTTAGCATTCAATTTCTAATTTAAGTTCAGTTCCTTTTCCTAATTTAAGTAAAGTGAGCACTGGAAAATCAATTAGTTTGTTTTTACTTATATTCCATAAACTTGTAGTAACCTAATTGATTTGGTGCTAATGTTCATATAAGACCCCTAGAAAATAATCAAATACATTATTATCAGTACAATTTGTATTTTGTAATTAGTTCATATAGATCTCCCAGAAAATATATTGTATGCCAGTTAGGTGTATGTTAAAAGTCATAGCCTCGCTCCTCCAAAAATCAAATACACTATTATCAGTACAAATTGTATTCCATTGTTCCATGTTGTGTTACCCCATTTAGTCAGTGAATGGTTACGAATGTTTTTGTACAGCGCCAAGCCGTTCGATGCCGCAGCTCGGGAGGCTGCCTCCTTTGACAGCTCCTGATCTTCGAACAGCCATGGCTCCCTGCCTGCACAACTCGCTGTCGATGACCTCCTTTGACCGCTCGCCTTTGAGGCCCCACCAGACTCACACGACGATGCTGGCCGTCCACAGCCAACACCACAGGCCGTTCACAGCCACCTCTCATGGTCGTTCTCAAAACCTACCCAAAGTGCAGACCGTACATGAGGACAGGGCGAGGTATGTGCTTGTCCGTGTTAAGCGATTTGTGCCAGGCTTTCACCAAAAATTTATCTCAGTTCTCAGCTCTAACATGGCAAATAATTTTCAATTTGCAGGAGGATGCAGCAAGAAAGAGCTAAGCGATCCAGTAGAGTTTATTGATTGAAGGTGTTCACCTTTTGTGTGATTTTCAGTTCATGTTTGCCGCGATTTTTCAGTCCAGCCGCTTACTATTAAATGACCAGAGTAACTAAAAAGCTTTGGGTCTGATAGAATATCTCTTGTTATAACTTCTAAATTTGTCTAGATGCAAGGAACAAAATCTCCAGCCAACTTTTGCTTTGCTGAAATAAATCAAGCTCTGTTTTTTGTTGAGCAACAACATGGTGTACACAGTAAGAAAGAAGCACATGAACATGATCACTGAGAAGCTGGCCAACCCGCAGCCCTTGCTGGTTCAAAGACCTTATAGTGAGAAGGAAAGGAGATGCTACAGTCAGCAGCTTCCTCATGCCATCCCGGTATGGTGTGTGTCCCTTGTCCATCCTCTGCCATTCATTTTAGTAACTAGCAGCAGCATAACCCCGCCTGCACATTTTTTCGTAAGTTCTAAAAATTTTAGAGCTTCAGTCCAACTATGTTGCTTCTGCGATTATCCATGTGTAGAAAATCACACTAAAGATTGTTTTGTTCTCTGAAACTAATTCGTATGCATCGTCCCGGCAACGCATCACGCAGCCACCGACCTCCTCTGCTTGGGCCACACCACCACCGGCCGGTCCACAATGGTTGCTGGCAGCCATCCAAGTTGAGAGCTGATGGTAGTCCTCTGCATGTGTCAACGACACTCTCACGGCAATCTCTCTCTCTCTCCCACTTTTGTTATGCTATTAAAATGCGTACATGCGGTCTGCTAATTGAGAAGTTGGGGAGATGTGAAAAAGAACACGCTCTTTAGGTGTTCAGTACAATTTATTATTTTAGTTTAGTTCAAAAAATCTTATTTTAACCCTGTAATATACATGGTTGGCAAAAATATGACTATAGTTGTTATAGCAAAAGCAGTACAAACTTTTTAAAAGTTTATTTTTTGAACTTCTCCCAATAAATATACATGAACTTGATTATCTTTTTAACATCACTTACATCAGCTCATTTGAATTTGTGCATGTTCTTGTAACACAATCAGTTCAGATCTCAAGAAACCATAAGTTTGTTGACAAATATGTATATTAGTTCAGTTCTATTTTTGCGACTTTGCATGTTATGTTTGCCCACTATGCAAGTGTTCATGTTGCTGCTTCTAGAGAGTCCTAAATTTATAGAGGTTTTTACATTCTTTTTGGTTTTTGGTTTTTGCTTTTCATTTTTTATCTCTTCTTTGTCCCAGAGGGAAGCATCACTGGTTGGGATAGTTCAAAAAATAGAACTATCAAGTTCTTGGCAAGAGCTTTCGCTGAACAGTTTTATGAACTTGCGCATGACCATGAAGTAGAAGAAAGCATAACATCAGTCCAACTGGTGGACGTGGAGGTGATTTTTGTATCTAAAAAAGCAAAACATCAGTCCAGCTGGTGGACGTGGAGGTGATTTTTGTATCTAAAATCATGTGTGCTTTTCTATCCAATTGATTGTGTTAAAGGTAGCAAGGAAAAGCTATGAGAGAATATTTTTTGTTCTAGAAGTGAACTATGTTTTTGTAAAAATTGTGTATGATAGTGAAGTTGTGCATGAGTATGTAATGTCTACAGAAAGGAAAATCATGTATGTTGATTGATGAAAGTTCAATGTAAAATAGTAGTGCACATGGATATACTTATTTCGCTCTGGTGTAGCAGTTCAACATGTATTATATCCTCAATGCATAATGAAACGCGGAAAAGGTTCAATATGTGTAGAGAAATTTGAAAACAGTTCAAAGAAAAACATCATGCGAACATGGAGTGAATATGGACAGATGAATGCATTGCTAAACGGGGCTTCTGAATTTGCATTATCACCATGCTTTTTCCATCGTATTCAGGTTGCAAAAATGTTCTTGTATGAGTACAAGCTAGTCGATCGATCTATCCAGTGGATTCTTTCCAGATGCTAGCTTATTCTTGGGAAGTCTTGATTTGGAGGAAAAAATCGTGTTGACTAGCTGTTGTTATGCCTCAAAGCAGAGACTTTATCTTACATTTTGATATCTAATGTTGGTTTATAATTCTCTGAATTTATTTATCCATTATGCTCGATTACTAGAACATCTTTTACTTGTTTTCTACCGCGCGCCGTCCCAGCCTCCCTTCGTCGCCGCGCACCGCCATCCCCGCCCAGCGCCGCCACCCCGAGCCCCTCCGCCGTGCGCCGCCACTCCGAGCCCTGCCGCCCTGCGCCTGTCACCCCCCGCCTTGCGCAGCATCCTACCGACCGGACCAGCCGCCGGCCGAATCCAGCCTCGCCCCCGAGCTTCGTCTTCTTCCTCGCCGAGACACGCGACAGCCAGCCCAGTTCGTTCGTAGTAAGTACCTCAGTATGAGTTAAAAACGGTGATCCGTTCGGAATAAAAGAAATGGCAGAAATTCAAATTGTAAAAGTTCAAGCAAAAAAAGAAACCCCATGAAAATCCTGCTTAGTAAGTACCTCAGTACAAGTCGTAAAATGAGAGAAGTTCAGAACATCGTTGTCAAAAAATGTTGAGTTAAAAAAAGAAAAAATAAAACATTTTCTTTTTGAATAAAATACCATTCAGTTCGATGATACAAACCATGCAAGTACATGGGCGACGATAGAGTAAAACCGTTGAAAATTTACGAGCAAAAAAATTACCCAAACACAGAGCAAAGTCTAATTAGTGAAAACATACTTAGTACAAACCCATGCAAACATCAGTATAAGTACTCTTTTTTCAGAATAATTCAAAATTACTCTACAAAAAATATCTCAGTACAAACACACACATATATCAATACGAGTACTCTGTTTTCAGACGGGAAAACAACAGGATCCGTCATGCCATATTCAAAATTACTCTTAAACGATTGTGAATTTGAGAAAACGTCCAACATGACTAAGTTTTGCATTTTCGATAGCTATCCAACGGTATATTATTTGCCCCATTTCGACAAACTTTAAAAAAACCGTGTTCAAAACCAATTTTAACCGTATATGAATTTGTATTTAAACCGTAAGGAATTAGAAAAAACTTTCTATACGCAAAAGTTGCGCATTTTCCATAGCTTTCCAGCGCCGTATCATTTGCGTCAATCCGACAAACCGTTTGCAAAAAAACAGTGAAAAAACATTTCATCCAGAATTTCACCATTTTTCAAATTACTTTTAAATCATATAGAATTTGAAAAAATAGTAGATATATGGAAGATGCGGATTTCCACAAACTTTCCAACGCCATCTCATTTGCTCAATTCCGATAAACCATTTGAAAATTAAGTCGAAAATACGATTCACGTTTTCGGTTTTGAAAAAAAACGGTTTTTTCAAAACTGCTCTTAAATCATAATTTTTCGCAAAAAAAAATTTATAAAATTGTAATGTGGATGTCAAGAGCTTTCCAACGATATATTACACGCCCCATTTCGACAAAAAAATTACAAAAAAATTTGAACTAAAGAAGGCGATTTTTAAGAGCAACAGAAAGCATCAGTTCAACCGCTCGAATTTCATCAGTTCAAGTAGGGTAACAGAATAATATTATTCTGTTACCCCTCGGCCTATAAGGAGCGATCCGAGGAACTAAGAGCTAAAAAAAGCCCACCAAAACTACCCTGCCGCCGCGACCTCACCTTTGACCAACGCGCCGCCGCGACCTCCCATTTCACGGTAGCACGCCATTTCTCTCCCTCCCCTGGCCGCCATTGTCTCCCTCTCCCCCAGTGCGCAACCTGTCCCCACCTTCTCCTTTAGCTCCGGCCGCCGCCCCACACGTTCTCCCTCGGCTCCGGCCGCCGCCCCCACCTTCTCCCTCGGCTCCGGTCACCACCCCCACCTTCTCCCTCGGATCCGGCCGCCGCTCCCTGCCTTCTCCCTCGGATCTGGCCGCCGCTCCCCACCTTCTCCCTCGGATCCGGCCGCCGCTCCCCACCTTCTCTCTCGGATCCGGCCACCGCCCCGCACTCCAACCACAGATCGAGATGTCGATGTTTCCTTGCCCCAGATCGCCCCGCCCAAAACCATCCATCGCCACCAGGGCCACCCAAACGACGTCCTCCCCGCGCCGCCGCTATCTCTCCTTTCTCCGCCTTGCTCCAGCCAAGCACCTCCTCACCTCCATTGATGTTCAGCACTTCGTCAAGTTCATCCCATGGCGGCTGCGCTCGTGGCCGAGCTCACTCCAATCCCTCCACCATGCTACCTCCTTCTGCTGGTGAGGCTTCATCACTGCAACGCCCCGGCCGTTCACTGTCGCCACCCCAGGCCGTTCAACGAGACGACGCCAAGTCGTTCGATGTTGCAACTCAGGAGTCTGCCTCCTTTGACAGCTCCTGATCCCCGGAACAGCCATGGCTCCCTGCCGGCACAAATCACCGTCGACGACCTCCTTTGACAGCTTGCCTCTGAGGCCCACTAGACCCACACAGACGACGCTGGCCGTTCACAGCCACCACCACAGGCCGTTCACACTCACCACTCATGGCCATTCTCAAAACCATCCCAAAGTGTAGATCGTACATGAGGACAGGGCCGAGGTATGTGCTTGCCCGTTTCAAATGCTTTGTGCCAGGCTTTTGCCAAAATTTTATCTCCGTCCTCAGCTCTAACATGGAAATAATTTTCAATTGCAGGTGGAGGCAGCAAGAAAGAGCTAAGCGATCCAGTAGAGTTTATTGATCGAAGGTGTTGACATTTTCTGTAATTTTCAGTTCACATTTTCCATGATTTTCAGTTCCGCGTCTGATAGAATATCTCATGTTATAACTTATAAATTTGTATACATGCAAGGAATAAAATTTCCGGCCAACTTTTGCTTTGCTGATATAAATCAAGCTCTATTTTGTTGTTGAGCAACAACATGGTGTACACAGTAACAAGAAAACACATGAACATGCTGATCAGTACGGAAGCTGACCAACCCGCAGCCCTTGCTGGAGCAGTCGCCTCCACCCCCCATCCGTGATTCTAGGTATGTTAGCCGCAGGAGTTCAAAAATTAGCTTCTTTCAACTGAATAAAATGTCACGCAAGTTCAGGTATACCTGCTGCATGAGTTCAAAAAATATGAAGAGATGAAGCTCAAACCAAGTTCAAAAACTGTTTCCTTCATAAATTAGTTATTTTTTGGTTAATTCATTGTTATGAATAGTACAAATACACACGGTTGTGTAGTACATGTGTGTATTGTAATTGTAATTGTGGTTTGGAGTTCAGAAAAAAAAGGTTGATAGAAGAACCCAAAACATTTGGTAGTTCTGTAACCCAAAATTTGAGTTCGACATGTTGTCTATCATCAACTCATTAAGAACCTCAGAAAACGGTTCAATGTGTCTGTTCAAAAAAATAGTGTTTCTATATATAAAAAATTAGTAGCTCGGCAAGAAGAAGTTTAACCGATTCAGTGCAAGTTTTGCTTCTGAAAACTGACATTGTTCATCATGTACTAATCCATTTAACCTGTGGATGTGTTTAAAAAACATGGCATGTACTTAAAATGCCTTAAAAACAAAGAGTAAATAGCATCAGTGAGTTCTAGTACCTAAACTGCAGAAGTTCATTGACAAAAAAAATATCAGTACAATATGGTGCTTCAGTTAGAAGATCACTCATGCTATTTGCTTCATAGTTTCTCTATTATTTTAACTTCTATTTGAAGCTTTTTGTTTGTAAATTCTGCATCTTTTTTTGTTTACATACTATAAGCATTATAATCGGTACTTGGACTAGAGTACAAGTATTACTTCGAGCAAGTTCGAAATGAAACCCGCAGACATGTTCTATGTTCATTTAGCAAATAGTGAGAGACAAGACTGGAGTGCTCGAAACATGTTTGATGCTTTGTCCATGAGACTTCAACGCTTTAAAAAAGACAGGATGTGCGCACCTGTTCGTATAGCAACAAAGAGAAAAAGGCTAGTGCTCCTAGTGGTGCCCCTTAGAATATGAAGTGTACGTGCTCCTACTGATTGCTTCTTGCTTCCACTTTTTATCATGATTTTGTCTATGCACTATAGGAGTGCTTTTTGTCTCTGTGGATCAACTGCTCAACAACATAATCATGTGCCGCTCAGTACATGTATTACTACTGGGAGGTTCAAAAATCAGAACTCAAAAAGTTCAACCTTGGTGGTATTGTGCACATGCAAAATTAGATAAGTACTTGTAAAAATTGCTCCCAATATTTGATGTATTCCATGCAATGCTTACTAGATTGCTCTAAAAAAAGTGGCATGTAATTGTGAATTTACTAATGGTATAGCAGTTAAATATGTATTATATCACCGGATCATAATGAAATGCAGAAACAGTTCGATGTGTGTATATGCATCCGTTCATACTTGTCATTTCTTTTTTCTTCGTTGTTTTTTCTTGGTACACATGTGGTTCAGGAAAAAAAGTGATCCAAAGTTCAAAGAAAAACCATTGTGGAGTTGATGTTCTAAGTTATATAGTGATTCAATACACAAAAATTTGTAGCGGTTCAGCAAAATGATTCAGATCAGTACAAACTCCAGAGGTCATAAGTTCAGAGGACAAAAATTTAGCAAAAACAACCAAATTTTTTGTATTGTTATACATAAAAAATCAAAATTTTCAGTTCACCTTTGTGTGTGTTTGCAGATCATCTTACATGTGTCAAGCACCAAACCGACACCCCTAGTACCCACCGCGACTTGTGCTGCTGGTGCTAGTGTGGATGTGTACCAAGTTCAACTACCAGTCTACTCCGAGTTCAGGTATGTAGTCGTGGACGACCATAAGGCAAGTTGTAATATTCCTATTTAGTACTACTTGTTAGCGTTTTTTTAACTCTCTTCATTTCTTTATAATAGGGTAGTTCAATTTTGCTAATTCCTACGGTTCTCTAGTTAGAAAACCAGTGGATCATTTTTTTAGTTCCTGCGGTCTACAAAATTATTTGACCACCTTCATTGGCACTTCTTCTTCGACATCTCCTAAAGTTCAGCTTTCGTCATCTCATCCTTGTATCTCTATGTATGTTCAATCGTTGCTCGCTTAAGAGTTCAAAAAAGAAGATTTTGAACAGTGATCTCTAAATATTTTCTTGATCACTAAACAGGACCAATTTTAGCATGTTTCCTGAAATATTTTAGCATGTTTTATGTTTTCATCGACAAAGTTCACACACTGCTGTCTCGGACGTTCAAATATTTGTTTCCCTGATGTTCAGATATTATCGTCTAGGAATACATGCTGTAACTTCGAGAGAAAAAGTTCATGTTGATTACTCCCGTCAAGTGTAAAAGTTCGCCAATATGCAATCCATAAGTTCAATATCCAGTACATTAGTTTAGTAGTTGGTACTAACTACTCTCGTTTTTTATTTGATGTACCTGTGGTGTCTAGTTTTTCTGTCAGTTAGATTTCTAAATTTCATCCAGTTCAATTCATATTGTAGCTCCAATTTAGTCCACGTGGTTAATTGTTGGCTGGTGTGTGTGCAGGGTATCGTGACATTGAGTAGGAGCGAAGTGTATCACTCCAGCACGCCAAGCTCCATTACACTGCCGGTGGGGCTCTGCTGCCGGAGCACCTTGGCCGTTCACAGCCACCACTCCAGGTCGTTCAACGCCACCACCCTAGGCCGTTCATTGCCAGCAGCAACCTGGATCCCACCCCTCACCCTAGGAGTTTTAGTTATCGAGTTAGTTCCTGTCCAACTTGAGCTTTCAGTACAACTTGAGCTCCCTGAGATGATCGTATAATTAACTTCAAAATTACTACATGGTCCATGTATTTTACAGCAAGTCCATGTAGTACTACATGCGAAGTACAAAAATTACTGCTAGTGAGAGTTCATTTAAATCCTGGTCAGTTCATCTCCTCGAAACATATTTACTTCTGATCTGCTCTGATCTTTCAACTGAATTGTTGATGCTGCATCCTCTCTCTCATGGTGTGATGTTGTTGCTCTCTCATAGCTAAAACATGGTCTCATAAACATCCTATAGCTGACCACAATCTGTAATTCTTAAACTACATGTTGTCCTGGTCCTTGAGCTGCTATCGCTCCACCGCCGTGTACAGGAAGTTCAACGCTGCAACTACAGCCGTTCAATCTCTCCGTCGTGGACATGCCCCTCCACCTCCTTCTGGTTGCTAGTCATCCCGGTGTAGCCAGGCCATTGGGCTCGCCGACGCTGTGATCAGCAGGCCAACCCGGCCGCCCCAGGCCGTTCACCCTCGCAGCTCCCTGGCCGACTGTGTCGAGCCACCTTCCGCCTGCATCTTGGGCTCCCGTATGCGTCCCCTACCCCAACAGGTGCACACGTCCCGGCCCACCGTTCCCTGTGTTGTTCTTTTGACCTTGAACTATATAGGATACAACTTTTATTTGATTTTTAGTTCACCTTTTCCGTTCTTTTCAGTTCATAAACTTTAATGTATTGATGAAATCCTGAAATATCATATGTGCACTCTACGTATTTGTTTTTATGCCTACGAACAATTCTTCACTTGTGCTGTTATGCATCAGTTTTGGTCACCAAAAAAATGGAGGTTTAGATATGAAAAATGGATTAGAGCACCATGTCCTCACCCAGAAGTATGAAAAAATCATTGCTTTCAGTTCTAGTAAAATGTTTTTTTTAAACTGGACTGCTGATTCTTTCTGTAATGGGCTTTATATATTATCTTTCTGTAGGAAAATATGGTGGCCTTCAGCAAGTAATCTTTCTCTAACGGGCATCCTATGCCTGCGCCATCGAGAGCCTGATCCTACTTGCTGCGTGCTCACGGCGACCACAAGCATCGTAAGAAAAAGGCTCGTTGAGCTGCACTTGTTTGTACTGTCGCTCTTCCTCTGCTCCTCAAGCGCCACTGCTGTCTCGTGCTGACCTCGACGCACCGACCGTCGTCCAGGCTGCTGCTGGTTCGTGCTACATAAACAAACAGAGTTAAAGAATATAGATGAGAGGAATTTAGTTCAGGAAGATTAAAAGGGTCATGTTTAGAGATGAGGCTGAGGGATCTGGTTCAACTCCCATCACCCTTGTTTGGTTTTATGACTACTTGATCGATTACTAGAAGTTCAAAACAAGATGTAGAAATTCATTTTTCCTATGTATATAACTTGTAGAAGTTGATGCTTAATGTTCTAGTTCGTGCTTCTCTGCAGGTTAACCTCCTGGGATACACAAAGTTTCAGTTCGTCGAGAGGCTTCCTGGAGCTTCAAAACATTTCACTTCACCTTTTTAGGCTTTTTCAGTACATCTTACAAAGTGTGTTTCCTTTCATCATTTTTGTCTACTTCAAAAGAAGTGTAGAAGCTTGAGGAAATACCCCCAAAATCATGTGTGCCCTCAGCACTCTTCTACGTGCTTGTTCTAATGCTTATGAGAATTATTTTTCAAGGTCATAATTTGGAACTAGATAACTTTTCATAGATGATTGTACTGAAGCTAGGTGTTTAACAGAATTATTTCTCATAAGTTCACAAATCACCTATTGGTTTGGGTTACATCTCATCCACATCTTCACGAAAAAAGTTGGAACTTGCATCTATATTTATGTTCCGCTTACCTTCGGTTAATTGTACTGGACTTGGCTAATTGTAGCTTACTAGTACTAAACTTCAGTGCCATGCTCAGTCCAACCCCGTGGCTTCAGGTTGGCCGAGTTCATCGCGACCATCAGTTTGGAGACCTGCATCACTGTGTGCTCCGTCACCAGCCTCCTGCACAAGGAAAAGCAACCGGAGTAGAGGCTTTTGAGATGCTCTGTTCAACAGCCTCCTGCACAAGGAAAAGCAACCGGAGTAGAGGCTTTTGAGATGCTCTGTTCTAGCGAGGTGGCTGATTATGTTTGTCAGTTTGTAATACTTTGACCGCAGTTTACTTATGTATCTTTTTCTGGCCGGAGCACGACCAGAGCTTATGTCAGTATGAACTTTGATTGGGATGGTACTACAAACTCTATAATTACTTACCTTTTATACAATTCACTTGGATTGTGCCCCTATTACCAACTGTGGTACAAAAATGCACTGTGCTCACCATTTTATTTTAGTTCATCAGTTTTTAATACTTTAAAGAGAGGAGGTAAAAGTGAACCATTCGGTTTTGTATTATAAAAAGTGTTAATGTGACAAACTTCAAAAACATCTTGTTTAATTAGTTCTGCTTGTTCTGTGTATAGTATTTATTCAGCTAAAAAGGTATGGTTCATACATTCTGGTCGATCTTGTTGTAATTGTCCTTGTTTTTTTCCTGATGCAAGTTTTGTGGTCAGTCCAGATGGGAGAAGGTGATCCGTCCAAAGTGTAATTCTGTGACGTTGACGTCCAAGTTCTACAACTGATCCATACAAACAAAAACGATGGTCCGTTCTACAAAGGAAAATTGGTTTAATTAAAAATATTGATCAGTACAAGTTAAAATCGATGGTCCGTTCGGAATAAAAGAAATGACAGAAATTCAAATTGTAAAAGTTCAAGCAAAAGGAAACCTCATGCAATTCAAATGGTAAAAGTACAAGTTATAAAATAAGAGAAGTCCACAACATCATTGTAAAAAAATGTTTAGTTCCAAAAAAAAGAATAAAAACATTTTATTTTTAAAAAAATAATTCAGTTCGATGATATAAACCATGCAAGTATAGGGCCGATGATACAATAACATTCAGTTCAACAATATAAATCATGCAAGTTCAGGGCTAGGATACAGTAAACCGTTGAAAATTTACGAGAAAAATATTACCCAAAAAACAGAGCAAAGTCTAGTTAGTGAAAACACGCTTAGTACAAACCCATGCAAGCATCAGTACAAGTACCTTTTTCGGAACCATTTAAAATTACTCTACAAAAAATAGCTCAATACAAACATACATATATATCAGTACGACTACTCTGTTTTTCAGATGAGAAAACAGCAGGATCCATCATGCCGTATTCAAGATTACTCTTAAACGGTTGTGAAGTAGAGAAAACGTCCAACATGACTAAGTTTCACATTTTCGATAGCTATCCAACGGTATATTATTTGCCCCATTTCGACAAACTTTTTTAAAAAATCACGTTCAAAACCAATTTTAACCGTATTTGAATTCGTATTTAAACCACAAGGGATTAGAAAAAACTTTCTATAAGCAAAAGTTGCGCATTTTCCATACCTTTCCAACGCCGTATCATTTGCATCAATCCGCCAAACCGTTTGCAAAAACCAACGCAAAAACATTTCGCTCAGAATTTCACCGTTTTTCAAATTACTTTTAAATAATATAGAATTTGAAAAAATAGTAGATATATGGAAGATGCGGATTTTCACAAGCTTTCCAACACCATCTCATTTGCTCAATTCCGACAAACTGTTTGAAAATTAAGTCCAAAATACGATTCACGTTTTCAGTTTTGAAAAAAATGTTTTTTTTCAAAACTGCTCTGAAATCATAATTTTTTTTGCAAAAATAAATTATAAGATTGTATTGTGGATGTCAAGAGCTTTCCAACGATATATTACACGCCCCGTTTCGACAAAAAAATGCGAAAAAATTTGAACTAAAGAAGACAATTTTAACAAAGAATGAAAGCATCATCCAACCGTCAATTTCATCAGTTCAACCGCTTGAATTCATCAGTTCAAGTAGGGTAACAGAATAATATTCTGTTACGCGTAATAGAATAATATTCTGTTACGCGTAATGAATAGCCCATGTATGTATACACACACACACACACACACACACACACACACACACACACACACACACACACACACACACACACACACACACACACACACACACACACACACAATATATATATATATATATATATATATATATATATAACTGTAATTTATTTTTCTTCCTCCTGGTTTCTCGACATCACGGTCCCATACCATTGTCAACCTATGTAGTAGTCAATAAACAGAGAATTGCACAAGAAGCGGCCGACACCGGGACCAAGGAGCTCGAGCAGATTTGTGTTTTTGAGGTGTGAGCATTGCAGTAGTTTTTCGATGTTTAGCCCAGATATTAATTTTTCTCCTCTGAACAACAACGAAAACATCGTTGCAGGTATTAATCTGGCAGGCTGTGGCCCGCTTAGCCCAGCCGATATCCAGCCCAGATATTAATTTTTTCAAGCTGAAAATGGCTAACCCAGCTATACTTTTTTAGGAATACCCGTGCAAGGTCAAGTTGTTATTCTCCGCTCATTGGCTACAAATCTTTCCTAGGAGGGATGCATTAGGCTTAACAAGAAAATGGGCTTTAAGAAATAATAAATGGGATGTAATCATAAAACTGGCAGTAACTATAAAAAATGCACCAAACACGTGATTACTTTATAAAATATTATTTTGGATATTGAAAATTTTAATTTCATTAATTGTTGCGAGCGCAATGTTTCGTTGGATTTTTACGTAATATAAATTTATATTGAAATTGTATTTAATCTGACTAGAAATTTCGATATAAAAATATTTCGGATCCCATAAAAATGTGGGAAATTTTATTGAATTCTGTTTTGAACGGTTGGTTGAAATGGGTTGTACTTTTAACAAACTGTAAATGGGCTGCAGTAAATTCCATTAGAATTCAAAAATGGGTTACACATTCTTACAAATCTCAAATGGACTATAAGTTCTCTGCCACACACTTCTGGCCTTACTAAGTTGACGCGTCCCCTAAAAAAACAGAGTTGACGCGTATGCAAGGCTTTGTCAACTTATAGTCAACACACGGTTCTAGTAGCAATGGCGTTGGATGTCCATCCAACGGATGCCGCTTCTTCTTCAATCTCGGATATTCTAGCTTCACCCGCCTAAAAATGATTCCTCCCCGACATCCGGGTGCATCGTTTGAAGTTAACTGTGGGCCTACTAAGTTGACGTACCAAGGGCTTTGTCAACTTAGTCAATATAAACGATTTTAGCTGCAGTGATCAGACGATGTCCATCCAACGGCCGTCGTGCTTCTTCAACCTCGGTCTTCTTGCTCCGGCCGCCCAAAGCAGCGCCGGTCCCGCCACTGCTCTCGCCTCCCGTGGTCGGTGTCGCCACGGAGGCCTCACCGCCCCTACTACTCCCACCGGTGGTCGCCATCCCTCCACTCACCCACACCCCCGTTATTCTCGGCGGCGGCAGCAGCCGAACCAAATGAACCTCGTACTCTCTCTGCGTGTGCATCCACCGCCGCGTTTTCCCGGCTCCACGTCGTCCCCTTCCTAGGCTCATTGCCGCCCACCGCCTCGGTGCTCTCGGCGCGGCGTGGTCAACGTGGTCAAGGAACGAAGTTTCATCGGATGTGGATCAGACGCGGAGAGGTCGATACTGGGTCCACGGTAGCCGCAAGGAAGTGCCTCCTTATTACGCGTAAAATAATTATTCCTCCACCGACAATGGGACCCACCGGATGGGCTACCGATTTCGCAAAAAAATGATTCGCGCCTTGACTGCTGGGACCCACGAGCTACATCTTCGCACGCAAGGAAGTGCGTCCAGAAAAAATGATTCGCCCGATCGCTGGGACCCACCAGCTACATCTTCGCACGCAAGGAAGTGCATCCGAAAAAAAACGATTCGCCCCGATTGCTGGGACCCACCACTACACCTTCAAGACGCAAGGAAGTGCGTCCCGCAAAAAACGATTCGCCCCCCTGACTGCTCGGACCCAGCAGCTTGTAACATCCCAAATTTCCTATTTGGAATGTTTTACAATTATAGCTAAGCATCTATGCATCCTGTTTGAATTTGAATGCCATTTGAAGTTTCAGAAAAGTTTTGAGCTTTTAAATTTGAATTCAAACTATAGCAAGTGGAAATCATTTCAAAAACTATGCCTGATAAATACTTGATCAAAAGTATGAGAGGAGTAAACATGACACTCCAAAAATATCAGAGGAAAACAATGCCAAAAGTTTTGAATTCAAATCTGAATTTTATTTGAATATTGAAAAAAATAGAATTTTATAAAGTTTGGATTTTGCCTTTGAAAAAATGTTCAAATGATAGGGAATATTCCCCTGATCATTTTGGTATATATATGTCCTATATAAAATATTTATATTTATTAAGTTATCTCTATTTTTGTTTTACTTTAAAAAAATAAATTTCAAAAAATAGAACCCCCCTCAGCGCCAGCCAGCCCCTCTGCCCAGCCAGTGCCAAAAGCCACCAGGCCAAAGCGCAGCAGCCATTGCCCACTGGCCACCGAGCTGCCCAAAGACCGCCTCACCTCACCCCCCTCGCACCAAGCCCTTCACACGGCCGCCTGACCGCACCACGCCTCTCTCTCACCGACAGGCAGGCCCCACCGCCTTCAACCCCGCCCCACGCCACGCCGAGCCGCCGATCGCGGATCTCAGAAGATCCGGATGCCGATCTCCCCGATCGCCCCGTTGTAACGCCGAGGCCCCGCCATATAAGCCGGACCCCGCACCCCATTCCCCTAGCCCCTCGCTGAACCCTCCTCTTCCTCACACGAGCTCACGGAGCCCGAGCGACCGCCGCCGCCATTTCGCCGCCGCCGCCCCTACACCTCCCGACCCCCACCGACTCCACCAGACGCCTCCCGAGCTCGTCTGCAGACCGCCGAGCCACTCCGCCTCCCTCGACGACCGAGCCGCTGCACACACTCGCCGCCGCGCCGCCCGCCGCCGCCGCCGAGCGCCGGTGAGTCGCCGAGAGACCCGCCGTCTCGATCCCCAATCTACTGGCAGATTAGAACCCCAAGGGTACGTTTTAATAAAACCGCCTTGTTCGACCGGTTTAGTCCTGTTAGTTTTAAGTTAGGGTTTTATTTTTTAGCCGCCCGACTAGTTTAACCCTAGGCCCGTTTATTTTATATTACGCTCGGTCGTAGTTTAGGCCCATTAGGCCCTTTTTCATTTATTTTCATTTTCTGTTTTAATGAATAGTTCCTGTTTTGAAAAATTCATATCTTTTATTCTGTTTAATATTTTTAGGTGATTCTTTTTTGTTGGTTTGAAAATTTTCTATAGTTTCTGTAGAAAATATTATTAGCTATGTTATAATTAATTAAAATTGCTTTATTTTAGTTTTAGTTAGAATAGTAAATCTGTTATAACATGAGTTAGAAAAATTATTTTGGATGATTCTTTTGTTCCAACTTTATTTTGACATTGCCAAACCATAGGAATTAAATTGGGTATTTTAGGATTAATTAAAAATATTTTTAAGCAGAATCTTGTTAATCCTAATTAATTAACTAGCTACTGTTTTCCTATTATTTTAATTAGTAAATAAATTTATTTTTAACATGTGGTTGATTATTCTAGGATAGTTTCTGTCACTTTATAGGATGAACTTTTATTTATTATAAATAAAAGTTTTATTTTAATTTTCTTAATAGAAATTGAATTAGGCCTAATAGGAGTTTCATAATAGATTTTAAATTAATTCTTTTTGCTCCTAGTTGCTTAATGAAATCTTTTCTGTTAAGTTAACATAAAACCATGATTAGGTTATGTTAGAAAAAAATTTGTTATATAAAACTATTCTAGTTGTTGTTTGAAGTAGGAAACTTGAGTTGGTTTTCTTTGAGTTTTCCCTTGGGTTTTGATTTGTTGGTTTTGGTGTGCTGCTATTGTTATGCTATTGTATTATGTGATCCTATGCTATATGCTTATTGTGAGTATTGTTTGTCTCGGTAGAGTTTCCGGAGTGCGAAGCTTGCTACCACGAATCTTTAGCTTACGAGGATCATCAGCAAGGCAAGTTTTGATCATGTTATTTTCTATACCTATGTTTTTGTGCATTAGAAATTGTCACCACCCCACCATGCATGCAGTAGTTGAAATTTTTGAAGTTATTAATCTTGAGTAGTATCATGTGGTAGGATGAACCAATCCCCTTGTTACCATGACCCCGGGACGAAGTAGTTTACTTTGCTATGCTCGTAGACGGGTTTTGGTTGAGTGAAATTCATAAGCAAGATGTGAGAGTCAATGATGATGACAACCCCATGAACTACAAGAATCAAGATGGACTTGAATTCACTCATTGGGTGGAGGACGGTTGACGGCACCTGGAGAACCCAGTGGTTGGCGGGATGCATGGAGAAGTGCCATGACATCTTGCATGGAAAGCTTCACCCAGCCACGAAGAGACGGATGGATGCCCCATGACCGGAAGCTTACTGTGCAGCCACAAGCCATTATGGGCTCTGGCTGGGTCAACCCTAGTAGTGACGCTGGTGGACGGTACTACGAGATGTAGAAGAACGGTAGGATTGATGGGTACCGGCAGTAGCTGAAGAACTCTTTGGAAGACCCTGTTTCATTCGTCCCGTCTTCAAACACCATGAAGTGCGAAGACTTAAAAGGAGGGAATGATTCTTGCGGGAAAAGTGCGCAAACCTCTAATCGATTAGCCGTGTCCCCGGTTACGGACAAATTGAGCCTCTGGAACTTGGAAGTATTCGGAAATCTCAACACTAATGATTAATTTGAGGGTTTTATGACTTAATAATTTGGGAATGAGATATTGGTTGGCGGAACCATCTCAATAACTACCAACAATTGTAGTAATTTTTGCAAGCAAGTCCACTGTAGTAGGAGAAAAATGGCTTTTCGCAAAATGATGAAACTTAGAGCTCCATAGCCAAAAATGCATATAGTGTTAGTAACTTTATTATTGTTATTCTTCATGACTTGCCAGCTTATTCAAAAAGCTGACCTACACGGCTGCAACGTCTTATGTTGTAGAGATTTATTCCGATCAGGAGTGAGGCTACGCTCCGCGCTTGGCGATTGCCCTTTGGAGTCGGATGGACTCCTTTACTTCTACGCTTCCGCAGCATTAGTAGTTTATTTCTCATGAGTTGGCCTTGAGCCGAATTTATTCTCTTGTAATAAAGACTCTATATGAGAATCGTGTAATAAAATTCAGGTGTGATTGAACTTTGATTATTTCATCGATGTATCGTGAGTACCAAAGATGATCTTGGGATGGTATGCATACGTAGATTTGACCGATTTTGGGTCAGTCGCCTGAGAGATGGTATCGAGCACACGCTGGCCGTGGGACGTAACCCCTAGGATCGGAAAGCCATAGGAAGAGACTATTTACTTTATATCCTTATCATTCCGTAATTCTCCCTGTTCATTTCTAACTCCTCTCCGATTTTCAACATTCTAGATGGCGTCGAGTTCACCCCAGTTTGCTACGGAGTTTTGCCACCCGACGAGACGATGCCCTTCGGCAGGAAGCTGGTCCAGATGGTAAAGAAGCTGAAGATTGCTCTACCCTCGATCACCGGGAAGCCAACCAATGCACTTCCGACGGACACCCGTTACAGGATTGAGGTGCATATCCTGTGGAGAACCTTCGAGGACACATGGAGCCTATTGACTTGAGTTCACCGACTTCAACTGGATCATCGGAAGGGACATGGTGATCTATCGAGCACTTGGACATCTCCGAGAGGAGTACAGGGCCGAGCTCGATCCCTCAGACCTCGCCATGGTTTCTCGCAGGCAAGGAATGGAGATATCATCCGTACCGTGGAGGACGACTCCACTCTCTCTTACATCCAGGACTTGGAGTGTCTCCTCAGGAAACGGGAGATTCAGACTCGCCGTAACTCAAGACACACGGAAGCTTTTGTTCCGTGGCTGGAACTAGAGGAGAAGGCACGCAGACTTCCTTGGCCATGAGGAAGAAATCGCGGACTTCATGGAGACGATCGACGACCGAAGATGAAGCTTGCCGCGATAGAGGAAAAGATGGACTTGGGAGAGGACCTTTTTCCGAGTGGAGATGATGGACCCCTCGTGAGCAATGATCAGGATTTTGAAGGGAGCTCCACTGGAGAAAGCCACAAGAGGAGGCGCCGCACCGGAGGACATCACACCAGAGGACGCAAGGATTATTGATGAAGACTTTTAGTCGACCACCATGTTATTTTTACTTTTTCGTCGATCAGTTAGGCCGATATTTCCCTTCGATTAGTCATGAGCTTTTGTAATCGAGATTGAACCATGTTTGAGTGGAATGAATAAATGATTGGTGTGTTTATGATTGTGCATTCATATGGGTAGTGTTATTTCTCATTAGACCCTTGTTCTATTCTAATTTTCTCATCCACTCCAAAACACCAGATGCCTCCGAGACGTGACACCGGTTTTCCGTCGGAGCTCACCCAGCTGCTCCAGCAGCAGAATGCCCTTATGCAGCTTCTCATTCAGAATCAGAACAACAACACCAACAATCCACCGCCACCACCCCCCGTGGACAACTTGACTCGATTCTCGAGGCTGAATCCGCCGTTGTTCTCTAGTAGCACCGAGCCGATTGTGGTGATGATTGGCTCCGCAAAGTCGGAAGAGAGCTAATCACCGTTGGATGCACCGATGCAGAGAAGGTGCGCTTTCCGCGATCAACTTGATGGACCTGCAGCTTCTTGGTGGGAGAACTACACCGCCACTTATCCCATCGGTGCCATCACATGGGATCAATTCCAGAGCCTTCCGCACCGCTCATGTTTCAGCTGGAGCCATGAGCACTCAAGAAGCGTGAGTTCCGCAACTTACGCCAGGGAACCGTCATGTGGCGCGAAGACGTGGATGAATTCAGCAAGCTAGCCCGCTATGCCCCTGATGATGTGGCCACAGATGCCGCAAAGCAGGAGAAATTTCTCGAGGGACTCAACGATGAGCTGAGTATGCAGCTTATTGTGGCTACCTACAACAACTACCAGGAGCTGGTAGACAAGGCCACCATCCTTGAAGGCAAGCAGCAGCAGATAGAAAGCCGCAAGCGGAAGTACAGCCAGGGGAAGCACAACTCGGGAGCTCAGCAGAAGCCCCGTTATGCACCATACTCAGGAGGGCACACCCATCATAACCATGGAGGCCATAACCATGGAGGAAATGGGAACAATCGCAGCCAGGACAACAAGTCAGGCCATGGCAATGGAAATGGAAACGGTAGTGGCAACCAGCATCGTTTCGCCCGGCTCAAGGATCTGAGCCACATCACCGCTTCAAGTGCCGAAGACAGGCACTATGCCACCGACCGCCCGGAGGCCAAGCAGAGGAATGGAAACGGCAATGGAGGCTCAAATAAGAAGCCCAATCCGTTCCCTCGTGCTCGGTGAACCACATCGACGTGGAGGACGCCTATGATCAGCCGATAATCGTGGTTGGTAAGTTTTATTGAATTCACGTTCAGTTTTGGTACTCTTTGATTCTGGTGCAACACATTCATTCATATCAAGGGTAGTTGTGGAAAAGTACGGGTTGCCCACTAAAACCCTTAGAAGCCCCTTCGCGTCGGTTCGCAGGAGGAGAAATGATGGCAGGCTTAGGCTGTCATGCAACCCTCAACATCGGGAATCATAAATTTCCCGCAGACCTCATAGTGTTGGAAACCTAGACCTTGGATGTAATCCTAGGCATGGATTGGTTAACAAAGTTTGAAGGGAACATAGATCGTGCCCAGAAGTCTATTCTCGCTCACCACCCCGGAGCGTAAGAGGATCAAGTATGTAGCCAGCACAGCCGGATGAAGAATCAGTGCATTCCCTCACGGAGTTGTTCAGAGGAAGTGCCAGAGTGCAAGACTTTCCGATGTGTTTCCGGAGGAATTACCAGAATGCCACCGGACGGGGACATTGAATTTCTGATCGAGTTATTGCCAAGACAGCCCCAATATCCAAGAGACCTTATCGGATGCCACCGAATGAGTTGAAAGAGATCAAGGATCAAATTAATGAGTTATTGGAGAAAGGATATATTCGGCCAAGCTCATCACCTTGGGGAGCCCCAGTTCTTTTGGTAGAGAAGAAAGATGGAAGCTTGAGGATGGTTGTGGATTATCATGCGTTGAACGAAGTAACCATCAAGAACAAGTACCCTCTGCCGATGATTAATGATCTGTTTGATCAGCTAGTTGGAGCCAAGGTATTCTCTAAGATCGATCTTCGATCAGGGTATCATCAGTTGAAGATCCGTGAAAACGATATACCCAAAACAGCATTCACTACCAGGTATGGTTTATATGAGTATACCGTCATGTCATTTGGATTGACTAATGCTCCTGCATACTTCATGAATTTGATGAACAAGGTGTTTATGGAATATCTGGACAAATTTGTCGTGGTGTTCATCGATGATATATTGATTTTCTCCAAGAGCGAGGAAGAGCATAAGGAACATTTGCGTCTAGTTCTGGAGAAACTTCGAGAACATCAGTTGTATGCCAAGTTCAGCAAATGTGAATTTTGGCTGAAGGAAGTTGGATTCCTCGGACATGTTATTTCAGGAGAAGGAATAGCAGTTGACCCGCCAAGGTTGAATCACCACCGATTGGGCCACCCACCTCAGTCAAGGAGATCCGCAGTTTTCTCGGACTCGCAGGATATTATCGGAGGTTTATTGAGAACTTCTCGAAGATTGCCAAGCCCATGACTGAGCTGTTGAAGAAGGAGGCCAAGTATGTTTGGACCGAGGAATGTGAAGCCAGTTTTCAGGAATTGAAGAAACGGTTGGTTACAGCCCCAGTGTTGATTTTGCCGGACATACACAAGGAATACCAGGTTTATTGTGACGCTTCTCGTCAAGGACTCGGAGGAGTACTAATGCAGGAAGGAAAAGTTGTAGCTTATGCCTCCAGACAGCTACGACCTCATGAGATGAATTATGCCACACATGATTTGGAGTTAGCAGCCGTAGTGCATGCACTCAAGACCTGGAGACATTTCCTCATCGAAAACCGTTGTGATGTTTACACAGATCACAAGAGCTTGAAGTATATTTTCACGCAGAAGAGTTGAACCTCAGCAGAGGAGATGGCTAGAGTTGATAAAGGACTACGACATGAGATTGCATTACCACCCGGTAAAGCTAATGTTGTAGCAGATGCTTTGAGCCGTAAGAGTTATGTGAATACTCTTACCGCAGGAGGATTACCCTGTGAGTTAGTCGATGACCTCGAGAGATCTCCGATCGGAGATAGTTCCTAGAGGATTTGTAGCAACTCGAAGTTCAGTCCACTTTGGCCGAAAGGATTCGTGAAGCCCGTAAGTCGGACAAGGAAATTGATGAGATAAAGCAAAAGATGAATGAAGGAAAAGCTAAAGGATTCCGTAAGGATGAGCACGGAACTATTTGGTTCGAGGACCGATTTATGTGCCCAATGATCCCAAACTCAGGAAGCTAATTCTTCAGAGGCTCATGATTCACCGACTCGATTCACCCCGGTAACACCAAGATGTACCGGATTTGAAGGAAAGTTTCGTGGACGGTATGAAGAAGGATATTGCCGAGTACGTAGCAAGATGCGATGTTTGTCAACGTGTAAAGGCAGAACATCGAAGCCAGCAGGGTTACTTCAACCTTTGCCGATTCCAGATTGGAAATGGGAGAAACTTGGAATGGATTTCATCACAGATTACCCAGACCCGCTCAGGTTATGATTCTATCTGGGTAGTGGTTGATCGTTTGACCAAGGTAGCTCACTTCATTCCCGTGAAGACTACCTATACCAGTGCTAAGTTGGCCAAGATATACATGACCAGGATCGATGTCCGCATGGAGTTCCGAGGAGTATCGTGTCGATAGAGGAACACAGTTTACCTCAAAGTTTTGGAATCAGTTGCATGAAACTTTGGGTACGAGGCTGGAGTTCAAGACAGCTTTTCATCCATGAGCATGATGGATGAGACCGAGAGAGTCAACCAGATTCGGAGGACATGTTGAGAGCTTGTGTGCTAGACTATGGGTCTAGCTGGGATGACAATTTGCCATACGCAGAGTTCTCATACAACAACAGCTTATCATCCGATCAAGATGGCCCCTTCAAGCTCTATACGGAAGGAGGTGCGAACACCATTTTGTGGGATAGTGTTGGAGATCGATCACTTTTTGGTTCCGACCTTATCAGGATTCAAGAGAAAGTCAAGCTGATTCGAGACAGACTCAAGATAGCACGGTCGAAATGTAAGAGTTATGCCGACGAGAAGCGCAAGGAAGTAACATACGAAGTGGGAGACCGAGCATATCTTCGTGTGTCTCCACTTCGTGGAATCAAGAGGTTTGGTGTCAAAGGGAAGCTAGCGCCCGATTTATTGGCCCTACAAAATCCTCGAACGTCGTGGAGAAGTTGTTACAAGTTGGAACTGCGGAAGGATTGTCCGGAGTTCATGATGTCTTCCATGTTTCTCGGTGAAGAAATGTCATGCCGACATGGCCGATATTCCGTTGAGAGACACAAGGTGCCCCTAGAGGCCATACAGCTTGACAAAGTGATCTGACCTACAAGGAGAAACCCGTCCAAATTCTCGAGATCATGAAAGCGAGTCACCCGCAGCAAGGTCATCAAGTTTTGCAAGGTTTGTGGAGTCACCACTCCGAGGAAGAAGCCACCGAGGAGCGCCAAGAAGACCTTCTTCGAGACCACCGCACCTATTTGTTAGCCAACCCGAATCTCGAGGGCTAGATTCATCTTAAGGTGGTAGGTTTGTAACATCCCAAATTTCCTAGTTGGAATGTTTTACAATTATAGCTAAGCATCTATGCATCCTGTTTGAATTTGAATGCCATTTGAAGTTTCAGAAAAGTTTTGAGCTTTTAAATTTGAATTCAAACTATGGCAAGTGGAAATCATTTCAAAAACTATGCCTGAAAATACTTGATCAAAAGTATGAGAGGAGTAAACATGACACTCCAAAAATATCAGAGGAAAACAATGCCAAAAGTTTTGAATTCAAATCTGAATTTTATTTGAATATTGAAAAAAAATGGAATTTTATAAAGTTTGGATTTTGCCTTTGGAAAAATGTTCAAATGATAGGGAATATTCCCCTGATCATTTTGGTATATATATGTCCTATATAAAATATTTATATTTATTAAGTTATCTCTGTTTTTGTTTTATTTAAAAAAATAAATTTCAAAAAATAGAAAAACCCCCCAGCGCCACCAGCCCCCTGCCCAGCCAGCTGAAGCCACCAGCGCCAGCGCAACCCAGCTGCCCACTGCCACCGAGCTGCCCAAAGACCGGCCTCACCTCACCCCCGCACCAAGCCCCTTGGCCGGTCGCCCGACCGCACCGCGCCTCTCTCTCTCACCGACAGCAGGCCCCACCCGCCTTCAACCCCGCCACGCCACGCCCGCGCCGCCGCCGATCGCGGATCTCATGAGATCCGGATGCCGATCTCCCCGATCGCCCCGTTGTAACGCCGAGTCCCCGCCTATATAAGCCGGACCCCGCACCCCATTCCCCTAGCCCTCGCCGAACCTCCTCTCCTCACACGAGCTCACTGAGCCGAGCCGACCGCCGCCGCCATTTCCGTCGCCGCCGTCGCCCTACACCTCCCGACCCCACCGACTCCACCAGACGCCTCCCGAGCTCGTCGCACCCGCCGAGCCACTCGCCGCCTCCCGACGACCGGCCGTTGGCACACTCGCCACGCCGCCGCCGCCGCCGCCGAGCGCCGGTGAGTCACCGAGACCCCTCCCCCGCCGTCCGATCCCCAATCTACGGCGTAGATTAGAACCCCCGAAGGGGTACGCGTTTTTAATAAAAACCGCCCGGTTCGACCGGTTTAGTCCGGTTAGTTTTTAAGTTAGGGTTTTATTTTTTTAGCCGGCCCGACTAGTTTAACCCTAGGCCCGTTTAGTTTATATTACGCTCAGTGCGTAGTTTAGGCCCATTAGGCCCTTTTTCATTTATTTTCATTTTCTGTTTTAACAGAATAGTTCCTGTTTTGAAAAATTCATATCTTTTATTCTGTTTAATATTTTTAGGTGATTCTTTTTTTGTTGGTTTGCAAATTTTCTATATTTTCTGTAAAAAATATTATTAGCTATGTTATAATTAATTAAAATTGCTTTATTTTAGTTTTAGTCAGAATAGTAAATCTGTTATAACATGAGTTAGAAAAATTATTTTGGATGATTCTTTTGTTCCAACTTTATTTTGACATTGCCAAACCATAGGAATTAAATTGGGTATTTTAGAATTAATAAAAAATAGTTTTAAGCAGAATCTTATTAATCCTAATTAATTAACTAGCTACTGTTTTCCTATTATTTTAATTAGTAAATAAATTTATTTTTAACATGTGGTTGATTATTCTAGGATAGTTTCTGTCACTTTATAGGATGAACTTTTATTTATTATAAATAAAAGTTTTATTTTAATTTTCTTAATAGAAATTGAATTAGGCCTAATAGGAGTTTCATAATAGATTTTAAATTAATTCTTTTTGCTCCTAGTTGCTTAATGAAATCTTTTCTGTTAAGTTAACATAAAACCATGATTAGGTTATGTTAGAAAAATTTTGTTATATAAAACTATTCTAGTTGTTGTTTGAAGTAGGAAACTTGAGTTGGTTTTCTTTGAGTTTTCCCTTGGGTTTTGATTTGTTGGTTTTGGTGTGTTGCTATTGTTATGCTATTGTATTATGTGATCCTATGCTATATGCTTATTGTGATTATTGTTTGTCTCGGTAGAGTTTCCGGAGTGCGAAGCTTGCTACCACTTAATCTTTAGCTTACGAGGATCATCAGCAAGGCAAGTTTTGATCATGTTATTTTCTATACCTATGTTTTTGTGCATTAGAAATTGTCACCACCCCACCATGCATGCAGTAGTTGAAATTTTGAAGTTATTAATCTTGAGTAGTATCATGTGGTAGGATGAACCAATCCCCTTGTTACCATGACCCCGGGACGAAGTAGTTTACTTTGCTATGCTCGTAGACGGGTTTTGGTTGAGTGAAATTCATAAGCAAGATGTGAGAGTCAATGATGATGACAACCCCATGAACTACAAGAATCAAGATGGACTTCGGAATTCACTACTGGGTGGAGGACGGTTGACGGGCACCCTGGAGAACCCAGTGGTTGGCCGGGATGCATGGAGAAGTGCCATGACATCTTGCGGAAAGCTTCACCCAGCCACGAAGAGACGGATGGATGCCCCATGACCGGAAGCTTACCTATGCAGCCGCAAGCCATTATGGGCTCTGGCTGGGTCAACCCTAGTAGTGACGCTGGCTGGACGGTACTACGAGATGTAGAAGAACGGTAGGATTGGATGGGTACCGGCAGTAGCCAGAAGAACTCTTTGGAAGACCTGTTTATTGGTCCGCCTTCAAACACCATGAAGTGCGAAGACTTAAAAGGAGGGAATGATTCTTATGGAAAAGTGCGCAAAACCTCTGCAGAGTTTAAAGATCTAATCGATTAGCCGTGTCCCCGGTTACGGACAAATTGAGCCTCTGGAACTTGGAAGTAGTCGGAAATCTCAACACTAATGATTAATTTGAGGGTTTTATGACTTAATAATTTGGGAATGAGATATTGGTTGGCGGAACCATCTCAATAACTACCAACAATTGTAGTAATTTTTGCAAGCAAGTCCACTGTAGTAGGAGAAAAATGGCTTTTCGCAAAATGATGAAACTTAGAGCTCCACAGCCAAAAATGCATATAGTGTTAGTAACTTTATTATTGTTATTCTTCATGACTTGCCAGCTTATTCAAAAAGCTGACTTACATGGCTGCAACGTCTTATGTTGCAGAGATTTATTCCGATCAGGAGTGAGGCTACGCTCCGCGCTTGGCGATTGCCCTTTGGAGTCGGATGGACTCGCTTTACTTCTACGCTTCCGCAGCATTAGTAGTTTATTTCTCATGAGTTGGCCTTGAGCCGAATTTATTCTCTTGTAATAAAGACTCTATATGAGAATCGTGTAATAAAATTCAGGTGTGATTGAACTTTGATTATTTCATCGATGTACTGTGAGTACTAGCATGATCTTGGGATGGTACAGACACAGAGATTTGACCGATTTTGGGTCAGGTCGCTACACAGCTACACCTTCACATGCAAGGAAGTGCGTCCGGGCAAAAAAACAAAACGATTCGCCCCTTGACTGCTGGGACCCGCAAGCTACATCTTTTCAGGCAAGGAAGTGCCTGACAGTCGGGACCCACCTGGTCAAAGCGTACGTAGCATTGTCGTTCTGGTCGCGAACGTGTATGTACATATATATTGGTGGATGTAGAGGCGCGCACGTGTCGTAGTAGAGGCGTGTACGTGTCGTAGTAGAGGCGCATACGTGTCGTAGTAGAGGCAAGCACGTAGCTTGTACACGTACGTACAGCGGCTAGGGTGCAAGAAAGAAAATACGGCCACGTATGTGTACATACGGGTGGGGTCTCGAATGCCTACTTGCGCATACGTACGGCGAGGGCTCGTGTACATGACTGGGTCAGAACGGAGAAACAACGTCGTCGTCGTGTCCATGGGGAGGCAACGGAATGTGTTGTGTTCATGGGGAGGCAACGGAATGCGTCGTGTTCATCGGGAGGCAACAGAACGCGTGGGAGCCAACCGGCTGGGTCGGAACGGAAAGCGTGGTCATGTTCATCGGGAGGGCTTGGACGGAACAGGCGATGGAAACGAGGCCTGGTGTACCGTAGAACGGAGGAAACGGCCTTGTGTTCGACCGGCCACGTTCGAAACGGGATCTTGTTCATCGGGAGGGGTCTGGCGTACCACAAAACGGAGGAAACGGACCTCCTACGGTCGAAACGGGGGTCCTGTTGATCGGGAGGGGTGTGGCGTACCACAAAACGGATGAAACGGACCTCCTACGGTCGAAACGGGGTCCTGTTGATCGGGAGGGGTGTGGCGCACCGCAAAACGGATTTAAACGGACCTCCACGGTCAAAACAGGGTCCTGTTCATCGAGAGGGTGTGGCATACCGCAAAACGGACTGTGGATACTGTTCATCTCCACGACCGTCCTCCTCCAGCCTCCACGGGCTACCGTCGACCTCCTCCGGCCTCTACGGGCTCCTGTTCATCCAGCCTCCACCGCGGCGCTTACTCCACCGCCATCGCTCAACAACCCTCCACCGCTCATCGCTCATCTAGCCCTCCACACCACGGGTCCTGTTCATCCGAGGCAATGCCACCGCCATCGCTCATCCAACCTCCCCGCAACGCCTCGCTCGTTCCCAGAGGCAGCATCGATCGGCTTCAATTAGCAGCAGCTTGCGGCGAATTGCTCGATCGGGTTTAGTTAATAGCCATCGATCGATCGCCGGGTTCGAGAAGGCGTAGCTCGCAGGCAATCGCCGGGTTCGATTAGAGCCCAACGCCTCGCCGGGTTCGATTAGAGTTAACGCCGCACACATGCGTACGTACGAGAGAAACGCGATCGCCGCCCCGACCTCCCACCGTGAATCGGAACTCCCGAAATTTTCCTCGCCTCGCTTCTACCACGGTTTTTTCCGTCATGGACGGCCCAAAGAATGGCATGCAGCTGCGTTTCCGCCCGCCTGTGATGAAAAGCCCATTTTTGTCATGATTTTTGTCATAGAAGTAGGAGCCCACCACATCTATGATGATATCGGGTTTTGTCACAATTATCGTCATAGAAGTGTCATAGTATGACAGAAAAAAATTTCGTTCGGCCCAAAATGTCACGGATGTGTCTTTTTTTTTGTAGTGTATTGATGAGTTCAGAAAGTTCATTTTCAAAGTCCATGAAGAAATCCCAAAATACCAGTCCTACCAGATCATAGCGTTGAAAGACCAGGCTCACATCCCAAAACACGTCAGGCCAGCTCGAGTGCTCAGCTTAGCAGAGCTTTGCTCGCACCCTGACGAGTTTTTTCCTTCCTGGCAGGTGACTGCCGGGTTGTGGCACGATCTCTTGCCATCGTGTTCCCTTGGTTGGATGTCATGCTTTAAATTGGGATGTCTGCCCGGTATTTGGAATTTGTGGTCTTCTTGGGTGGTCTCGGGTCACCTCAGTTGTTCTGAGTATGAGTCCCTAGTTCCAATGGTTATAGTCATGTGTCATGGGAGGTGCATTCAGCCCTTCCATCAACCCGGCTATTGTGTTGCCCTAGTTGGCCAAACAAGCATATGGTCAATGATTATTGTTGTTTGTCGTTGGTAAATACACATGCCAGATACAAACACAATACCAACATAATAACTTGCAGACAATTGACGAGAAATATGTTTCTAATATTTCACCTTAATTTTTGGTTACATTAGATGAAGTTGGTCTTTGTGGCAATGGGGCAACGGATCATCTTTTCATAAAAGGAACACTTACTATACGTGTCTCCATAGATTTTTTTTTAGGTTCCCGACTATAGTTGATCATCTTAAAGGCAAATATAGACGCAGTACGAGCATAATCATTTGCAAGCAGTCAAGGAAAAAAAGCATTCAGATATTTAGTTTAAATTCCCGGTTGTAGTTATATGGCGCAATGGGTCATCTAGTTAATATAAAGAGTTCTCATATACTTCATGTTTGATACACTAGTAGGGATCTTCACATTATAGAACTTGGCTTATATATCCCAATGACAAGCTTCCTAAAAAGCTCTAGGTCATGAGCAAGCAGGTTGTATGCACGCGTCACTAGTCCATACTCATAGCTCTAGTGCATTCGTTGCATGGAAATTCCTACTCCTTGCATTAACATCAATTATAAGGCCTTCCCATTGCTTAATGACCAAGCCTCGTTGGTGCAAGACTTCTTCATTTTTGACTACAAATCAACCCCCATCATGATATTTTTCTTTTCCATCAAAAAGTGATATGGTTGAACTCATGCTCAAGTGTTGCACATACGTTGTGTAGTGCATGGTATTGCATAATCAATGAAGATTTGGTTTGCCTTGGATTGGTTTATCATATTTTCTGTATAATCTTAACATTTTTTTTCTAAACCTACGATAGTGGGAACATTGATTAAAAGCATTGATTCATGAACATTGATTAAAAGCATCGATTCATGAAAATCAACAGTATATATATTAGCACATTTTAATGTTACTTGCTTGCTATCAATTATTGACTATTGCATTGCATTGTTATTATTCTGAGCTAAACACAAATTACATCGGATTGACCATGTCCATGTTAAGATAGCATTCACAATCAAAAAATATTTGTTTATCACCTACTTGCTCGGGACCTATCATGAATTAAGCTAGGGATGTTGATACGTCTAAAATATATCTATATTTTTTATTTCATGCTATATCTATATCATAAGTTCATAGTTTTGGTACAAAATTATATCATTTTTCTCGACTAAACTATTTATTCAATGCCCATTATCGGTTGTTGTTTTTGGACTTTTAAGAAAATCATTTTTCCAGGAAAAAAATCAAATGAAAATAGGCCAAGAAGTTACAATCTGAATTGCTTCTTTATATTGTTGCAAACATTAATTCCAACCACACTATACATTAATCCTTGTATGTAACAAGGCTAGAGAGATTGATAACCTTAGTATTTTTGTTGGGGACCAAGACAGATTATGTAATTGTGTATAGGCGCTAAACATTAGCTAAAATTGGGACTCCTATTGGGTTGATAAACCTTAAGGACATCCTGAAGGAAATATGCCCTAGAGGCAATAATAAAGTTATTATTTTATTTCCTTATATCATGATAAATGTTTATTATTCATGCTAGAATTGTATTAACCTGAAACTTGATACATGTGTGAATACATAGACAAACAAAGTGTCCCTAGTATGCCTCTACTTGACTAGCTTGTTTATCAAAGATGGTTACGTTTCCTAGCCATAGACGTGTGTTGTCATTTGATGAACGGGATCACATCATTAGAGAATGATGTGATGGACAAGACAGATCCGTTAGCTTAGCACTATGATCGTTTAATTTATTGCTATTCCTTTCTTCATGACTAATACATGTTCCTTTGACTATAAGATTATGCAACTCCCGAATACCGGAGGAACACTTAGTGTGCTATCAAACGTCACAACATAACTGGGTGATTATAAAGATGCTCTACAGGTGTCTCCGATGGTGTTTATTGAGTTGGCATAGATCGAGATTATGATTTGTCACACCGATTGTCGGAGAGCACTACTAGGAACAGGCCTGATAGTTGCGCACCTGTTTTGGCCATTAATGGCGCACTACAGGTGCGCCACTATCATCACGCCATTAGTAACTAATACTAATGGCGCACCACTGGTGCGCCATTAGTATATTAGACAGTAGTGGCGCACCAGGCAGTGCACCATTAGTATGCCTCCCAGGGGGCCATATTTACCGTGTGCTCTGGGTTACTAATGGCGCACTAACAGACAATGCACCACTAGTATTTTTTACAGCAGTGCGCCACTAATGTCATGTATGGTGCGCTACTAGTATGAATATTAGGATTTTTTTTTCTTTTCTGATATTTGCACATGTTACAAAATATATTACTGCACAGAATATAGACAGCAAAACATATAAACAGCAGATTCATCAAATACAATAGAAGATTAGTCTCCGAATACAATTCATCATATTAGCTAGTCTCCGAATTCAAAATACCGAACAAAGTTAGAACATTACAAGTTTCGAGACCGCGAGTAGCGAGTTTGTCTTCACATTACAAGTCGATATCGATCATCTAAACTACCATCACATAGAAGAGAGCTACCGTCATCACGATGAGCATCATCGCGATGAAACTGGTCTTCATCCGGTTCCTCCTCCGCTCCCTCCTCTCTCCCGCTAGATAGCGCATGTATCTAGCTTCCGCCTCCGCCCTAGTGGTGTACCCTTTGTAACTGTTACCGCTGAAACGGTGAACCTGTCTCCGACACTCCTCCCCACCGTCAGAGACTCGGAACCTTACCCTTGTACACAACATACGACGACATCTCTATGCACTAGCCAAACAAAACGTTAGTAGCAATTCACAGACAATACATAAGCAATATATAAGTATGCAACAAAAGGATCGGAAGAGAAAAGCAAGACATTAATAGCATGATTCATTGTCCTACTAATAAATAGCATCGATTACATATAAGTTGAGCGACTGTCCAAACCAAAGAGACATACAAGTTTATTAAAGTTTAATTATAACATGAGATAATCGATATTTCAGAACTACATGGCATCACTATTTTTGACTCGACTCAGGGACCGGAGCGTGGAAGAAGCCACCGTCTGTCGTGATGGTCATGAAATCACGGACGTTGTCAGCCTGCATTTGTAGCGTTGTTTCTATCTCACTGTTGGACGGTTGATATCTGAGGTAGAACTGCCCCGAGTCGACGGCGACATCTTGATGGATGATTTCCGCAAACTCCGACTGGATGCGAAAGAATTCTTGTTTGATGTCCGCGTCCTGGATTGCCGACAAGCGTGCAGCTCAATCTTTGAGATTATTTGGTAGCAGAAGGTGATTATGGTCCCGTACGATCGCCCGCATGTGATGGAGGGCGTATTAGGCATCCTTCTGACCACCAGGCGGCTGCTTGACGCAGGGGAACGTCGTATTATGGGTGAACGTGTGCTTGCCGTACCTACGAACTGGCCCGCGGACAAGTTCGGATATGTCCATGAACAGCCAGGCAGGCGCCAGTCATCCAACCATATTCATCGAATCTCGGCCCCTTGTCCAGTGTATAAAGGGGAGAGAAGGGTTTGTGGTGGTGCGTGAGGCGAGTTGGCAGCGACCGCGGACATTCGGACTCCCCCAAATCTCCCCTAGTTTGGGGGCGGTTTACAGGGTTCACACGTGGAGACCAATCTGCGAACATTGGTCCAGACATTTGAAAAAAGATTTGGTGCCCTAGATCCGTAGGAAATCTTCCCTGGGTGTAGGTGTAGTAGCGTTCCTTGACCTTTCTGACTATGTGCACTCAGGCCGAAGCTGGCACGCCCCGAACGTCCTCCCTCTTCCTCCTTAATCCAAATCAGAAACTGTTTCTGTAATACTCCTCCTATAATAGTTTCCTCACGTCCTCACCTACTCACCTATCGCCCGATTCTGCCGTGACAGAAGCAGACACGTCACCACGGCCCTGTTGTAAACATGCAAATCTGCTTCCGCCCTACCATCCTGGAACAGGGAGCCACGGGCAGATCCATGGTTTCCAGTCCTCCACCTACGAACTGCAGCATCAGTCATTGTCGTCTCTCGAACTGCAGCAGCACAGTCATCACTCATCACTCATCAGCAGTCGCCGCCTGTAGTATGTAGCCAGTGGATCTCACGCCTCCTGCACTGTCTGGACCAAGACAAAGCGGCAGATCGCCGCGGTCACGTCAATCCGTATCACGGCCGCCCGCGAGATTGGCTGGCCGGACCGCACGGATCATATCGAACACCCCGGAAGCAAGCATCTAGCTACCGGTAAAGATGAAAACAACCTACAGGCGGGTGGTTGGGAGGGCCGCCGTCGTCTTGGCGTCGTCTCGCGGCCCGCGTCGTGTGGCGGCGCCGTGGCGCGGCGCCTCATCGATCTCTTGAGTGCTTCACCTGACCGAACCGGTAGGGACCGAGGACCAGTGGACACGGGGACGGGGTAGCCAACAAGGATCTGATGCCAATCCCACACCGCCGGATACGATTCGTATGGACAGAGCCCCACCCCTCGTGCGCTGCTGCTGATCATATGCACCAGCTTTGTTCCATCTGCCCGGTCCTTGTTTTTCTTTTTCGCCCATTCTTTTGCCTTTGTCAAGTGTCAAGCAACTAAGCAGAAGATGAAAAGAGCGTTCGCAAAGGAAGCGATGCGCTGCTCGTGTTTTTGTTTTCTTTTGAAAATGATCAGATATATTATAAAAGTTCATCGAGAGTACAAATCATCTCAAACATTCTAGGTGTTTTGGGGCCTATGGCAACCGTGTAGCATGTCGCTCTCTAGCGTGCTCTCCAGCATATCGTTCTATCTCCCCACCCTGACTTTGTGAGATGGTGATGGACAACTACTGAAACCTACACTGTCAATTTATGTTATCATACCCTGTTCATCGGATCAAACTCCATGCCCCACTGGAGACTTACCTGGAGGAAACGGGCACCCGTGAGGATTTGTTTTTCGTGTGGCTAGCTATTCAAGGTCGCTGCATGTCTGGCGAGGCATGGCCCGCCTCACGATGACACCCACGCGCTCTGTGACCAGGTGATAAGACCACGAACCACCTTCTTCTGCACTACCTTTTCTCCAAGGTTATCTAGCATGAAATTCTTGCTTGGTGTCATGCTCCCAGTCCCATTGCCCTATCCGACGCTGATGACTCCTTCCTAAGTTGGTGGGCGTCCTCTACTACCAATGCACCAACTGCCATGCACAAGGATCTAGCTTCCCTCCTGCTGCTCAATGCATGGTCCATCTGGAGGCATCAAAATTTCTGCATCTTCGACAACGCCCGCCCCTCCACCGCAAACTCGTTACAGTCTTCAAAGATGAAGCTAGCTCTTGGGCGAAGGGCCTTGCTAGTTTATTACCAACATGATGTATTAGTGCCTGACGCTGGGCAACCCCTTTCTTTTCTGCTCATGTAACCTCTCACTACGCCTTTCCGTGTGTACGTCGCGAGGTGTTACCCTTGTAACCTAACTCTCTTTTGTTCTCCCCTGCCTATCAATTGAATGATACATAATTTGCTTATTCATGAAAAAAATATAATAAAATTACATCAAGATTCCGAGACCACCGAACGACCACAACTGCTGCCAGAACGAGCCGTCAACGTGCCGCTCTCCTACCAGAGGCGGGGTGACCTTGTTGATAACAGCCCGGGAGTCTTTGTGCACGTGCCCCTAAAGACTATAGCTCTGGAGCATGTAGTCGTCGCCGTTGAACCCTTGCATAGATTTGAATCACCCGATACCAAATCTCGCCACATCATGAGAAACTCTAACCTCAACGCTCCAAGGAGACGGCCGGAATCTACGCCGAAGCTCCATGGACTAAGTCTGGATGAACGAACTTGAGGAAGATTGAAGCATGGAAGACAAACTCGAAGAAGAAGCGTCACCATCCACGTGAGCGCCGCACTTGTGAGGACTAAAAAAACCTAACCTAAACTACTAACTGGAGCGGAGGCACCGAGATTCCCCTTCCTGCCACCGGCCGCCAGAGCGGTGGGCAAAAGGAGGAGAATCCACGAACTCGCCAGTGAACTCTGTACGGGAGAGTTTGTCCTGACCTCCTAGTATTGGGGAGAAAAAATGTTGCTCGTGTTTGTTCCAAATTGTTTACACTCTCTCATAACAATAAAAATTTCTTTGAAGGATTAAGAGCATCTACAGCCGAACTTTGCAAATCCGACCCCTCAAACGCCCCCGGCCGTGCCTGGGCGCGTCCGTGGGCACTGACCGAGCACTCCCTAAATTCGTGCCTCCACACCCACGTATCTCTTATCCGGTTCCCTATATCCATTCAAATTCATGCAAATATAGTATGCAGATCACTGAACGAACAAAATCGACAGGAAACAAACATATAAACCGATAACAAATGGGCATAATCACATAAACATCACCAAATGGGCATAGTTCATAGAGTTCAACGATCTGGCACACTCTAACTACATACTTCCTCGCCGACCCTTTGCCCTTCCGGTCGGCGGCGCTGTTGTAGGCGTCTGCAGCAGGAGGTGGGTCGACGTTGGAGCCGTCGGAGGAGGAGGAGGAGATGACGATGTAGCCTTGTAAGCGCCGAACGATGCGGTCTTGCTTGCGCTTGAGCTTGGCTGATAACCCACGAGTATAGGGGGATCAATTGTAGCCTCTTTCGATAAGTAAGAGTGTCGAACCCAACGAGGAGCTAAAGGTAGAACAAATATTCCCTCAAGTTCTATCGACCACCGATACAACTCTACGCACACTTGATGTTCGCCTTACCGGAAACAAGTATGAAACTAGAAGTACTTTGTAGGTGTTTTTGGATAGGTTTGCAAGAATATAAAGAGCACGTAAATAAAAAGTAGGGGCTGTTTAGATAAAGACACAACTAAATTAGTTTTAGTAAAGAGCTTTTTGTCACTAGAAAGTTATTTGTCCTTAGGCATTCGATAACTAGACCGGTAATCATTATTGCAATTTTATTTGAGGGAGAGGCATAAGCTAACATACTTTCTCTACTTGGATCATATGTACTTATGATTGGAACTCTAGCAAGCATCCGCAACTACTAAAGATCATTAAGGTAAAACCCAACCATAGCATTAAAGTATCAAGTCCTCTTTATTCCCATACGCAAACAACCTACTTACTCGGTTCTGTGCTTCTGTCACTCACGCCACCCACCATAAGAAAATCATGAACATATTGCAAACCCTACAACGGGAATCCCTCACGCTTGCACGAACGGAGAGAACCATAGGACATCACCAATAATAAAACATGCAACTCAAACCAATCTTGATCATCAAATAACTCATAGGACAAAACGGATCTACTCAAACATCATAGGATAGCCATACATCATTGCGAAATAATATATAGCGTTGAGCACCATGTTTAAGTAGAGATTACAGCGGGTAAGAGAAAGGTTACACCGCTGCATAGAGGAGGGGAAGAGTTGGTGATGATGGTGGTGAAGTTGTTGGTGAAGATTGCGGTGATGATGATGGCCACGGCGGTGTTCCGGCGCCATCGAAAGAGAAGGGGAGAGGGGGGCCCTTCGTCTTCTTCTTCCTTGACCTCCTCCCTAGATGGGAGAAGGGTTTCCCCTCTAGTCCTTGGCCTCCATGGCATGGGAGGGGCGAGAGCCCCTCCGAGATTGGATCTGTCTCTCTGTCTCTCTCTGTCTCTGCGCTCTCAAATTCCGCTCTTTCACTGTTTCTTATATATCCGGAGATCCGTAACTCCGATTGGATTGAAACCTTCGCCCAGATTTTTTTTCTGAAAATTAGCTTTCTTGCGGCCAAAGAAGAGCAGCAACTGCCTTACGAGGGGCCCACGAGGGTCAGGGGTGCGCCCAAGGGGGGCAGACGCGCCTCCCTGCCTCGTGGCCACCTCGGGCACCGTCTCGCGTTGATTCTTCCTCCCATATTTTCCAAATATTCCAAAAATATTCTCCGTCCGTTTTTATTCCGTTTGGATTCCGTTTGATATGGGGTTTTGCGAAACATAAAACATGCAACAAACAGAACTGCATCGACAATGGATCAATATGTTAGCCCCAAAAATAGTATAAAAAGTTGCCAAAAGTATATGAAAGTTGTATAATATTGGCATGGAACAATAAAAAATTATAGATACGATGGAGACGTATCAGCATACCCAAGCTTAATTCCTTCTCGTCCTCGAGTAGGTAAATGATAAAAAGATAATTTTTGATGTGAAATGCTACCTAGCATAATCTTGATCATATATCTAATCATGGCATGAATATTAAGACACGAGTGATCAAAGCAATAGTCTATCATTTGACATAAAAACAATAATACTTCAAGCCTACTAATAAAGCAATCATGTCTTTTCAAAATAACATGGCCAAAGAAAGTTATCCCTACAAAATCATATAGTCTGGCTATGCTCCATCTTCACCACACAAAATATTCACATCATGCACAACCCCGATGACAAGCCAAGCAATTGTTTCATACTTTTGATGTTCTCAAAACTTTTCAACTTTCACGCAATACATGAGCGTGAGCCATGGATATAGCACTATAGGTGAAATAGCATATGATGATGGAGGTTGTTGGAGAAGACAAAAAAGGAGAAAGTCTCACAACGACACGGCTAATCAACGGGCTATGGAGATGCCCATCAATTGATGTCAATGAGAGGAGTAGGGATTGCCATGCAACGGATGCACTAGAGCTATAAGTATATGAAAGCTCAAACTGAAAACTAAGTGGGTGTGCATCCAACTTGCTTGCTCATGAAGACCTCGGGCATTTGAGGAAGCCCATCATCGGAATATACAAGCCAAGTTCTATAATGAAAATTCCCACTAGTATATGAAAGTGATAACTCAAGAGAGTCTCTATATGAAGAACATGGTGCTACTCTGAAGCACAAGTGTGGTAAAAGGATAGTAACATTGCCCCTTCTCTCTTTTTCTCTCATTTTTTTCATTTTTTTATTTTATTTTTTTGGTAGGCTTCTTTGGCTTCTTTTTTTATTTGGGCTTCTTTGGCCTCTTTTATATTTTTGTAAAGTCCGGAGTCTCATCCCGACTTGTGGGGGAATCATAGTCTCCATCATCCTTTCCTCACTGGGGCAATGCTCTAATAATGATGATCATCACACTTTTATTTACTTACAACTCAATATTACAACTTGATACTAGAACAAACATATGACTCTATATGAATGCCTCCGGCGGTGTACCGGGATGTGCAATGATCTAGCTTAGCAATGAGATGAAAAAACGGACAAGCCATGAAAACATCATGCTAGCTATCTTACGATCATGCAAAGCAGTATGACAATAAATGCTCAAGTCATGTATATGATGATGATGATGAAAGTTGCATGGCAATATATCTCGGAATGGCTATGGAAATGCCATGATAGGTAGGTATGGTGGTTGTTTTGAGGAGGATATAATGAGGCTTATGTGTGATAGAACGTATCGTATCACAGGGTTTGGATGCACCGCCAATGTTTGCACCAACTCTCGAGGTGAGAAAGGGCAATGTACGGTACCGAAGAGGCTAGCAATGGTGGAAGGGTAAGAGTGTGTATAATCCATGGACTCACATTAGTCATAAAGAACTCATATACTTATTGCAAAAGTTTATTAGCCCTCGAAGCAAAGTACTACTACGCATGCTCCTAGGGGGATAGATTGGTAGGAAAAGACCATCGCTCGTCCCTGACCGCCACTCATAAGGAAAGCAATGAAAGAACACCTCATGCTCTGACTTCGTTACATAACGGTTCACCATACGTGCATGCTACGGGACTTGCAAACCTCAACACAAGTATTCCTCAATTTCACAATTACTCAACTAGCACGACTCTAATATCACCACCTTTATTTTGCAAAACTATTGCAAGGAATCAAACATATCATATTCAGTGATCTACAAGTTTTATGTAGGATTTTATGACTAACCATGTGAATGACCAGTTCCTGTCATCTCTCTAAATAGATATAAGTGAAGCAAGAGAGTTTAATTCTTTCTACAAAAGATATGCCCACACTCTAAAAAGTATAAGTGAAGCAAAAGAGCATTCTACAAATGGTGGTTTTCTATGTGAAGTGAAACAGGCAATCCAAACTTCAAATGATATAAGTGAAGCACATGAAGCATTCTATAAAGCCATACTCAAAAGATATAAGTGAAGTGCAAAGAGCATTCTATAAATCAACCAAGGACTATCTCATACCAGCATGGTGTATAAAAGAAAAGTAAACTAAATGCAAAAGACGCTCCAAGATTGCACATTTCGCATGAATGAAACCAATCCAAAAACATACCGATACTTGTTGAAGAAAGATGGGATGCCTTCCGGGGCATCCCCAGGCTTAGACGCTTGAGTCTCCTTGAATATTTACTTGGGGTGCCTCGGGCATCCCCAAGCTTGAGCTCTTGCCTCTCTTCCTTCTTCTCACATCAAGACCTTTCTCGATCATCGAACACTTCGTCCACACAAAACTTCAACAGAAAACTCGGTAAGATCCGTTAGTATAATAAAGCAAATCACTACTCTAAGTACTGTTGCAAACCAATTCATATTTTGTTATTGCATTATGGCTACTTTAATATAACATTTTCATGGCTTAATCCACTGATATAAATCGATAGTTTCATCAAAACAAGCAACCTATGCATCAAAAACAAAATCTGTCTAAAACAGAACAGTCTGTAATAATCTGAGCATTCACCATACTTATGTTACTTGAAAAATTCTTCCAAAACTAGGAAAAATAAAAAATTTGTATAGAAAGACAGTGCAAAAAGAATCAGAACCGTTTAACGTTCCAGTAAAAAATTAAAAATCATGCACTACAGCCAAAGTTTCTGTCCTGCACCGCACAAACCAACAAGCATTGTAAACATACTAAAGGCAAACCTTGGCACATTATTTTTATAATACAATGGAATTGTACAAGGGGATAATTATTTTTATTGCAAAGTTTCTATAATTAAGATTCACAAAGTTTTCGTGAGCATGAACAAATTCAAGGAGCTCTCCCACTTCAACAACGCTTGTCTTTCTCACTTTCACTTTCCTTTTTGAAAAGTTTTAGGTTCCCCTCTTTATTTTTTTGTTTTTAAACTATATGAAAGCACTCAACAGAAATAAATGACTCTCTAAAACTTCCGGGTTGTCTCCCTGGCAGCGTTTTCTTTAAAGCCATTAAACTAGGCATATAGTGCTCAAGTAGTGAATCCACCCGGATCCCAAGGTATATCAAAGCCAATTTTAATTAACAATGATTTGTAATTTAGTAGTGAGCACAAAGTAACATATATCAAGCAATTACAAAGTCTAACTCTTTTCTTATGCATCGGCATGTCATAAAAGAACAATTCTTGCACACATAGTAAAGACTAATGCATAGTATAAACAGTTTCTTGCAATTTTTTCATGTTGGAAACATAAAGAGGTGGAGATATAGTTCCTCTCTCATAATAATTGCAAGTATGTGCATCAAGAACATGCATATTATATCTATCAAAATCATCATGTGCAGTAGTAAAAGGCAACCCATCAATATAATCCTTAATAAGTACAAACTTCTCCGATATAGTATAATCGGGAGAATTCAAAAAGATAATAGGACTATCATGTGAGGGTGCAATAGCAACAATTTCATGTTTAACATAAGGAACTATAGCAAGTTCATCTCCATAAGCATAATTCATATTGGCATCTTGGCCACAAGCATAGTAAGCATCATCAAAAAGGGATATTTCAAAAGAATAAACGGGATCATAATAGTTATCATAGCAATCATCCTTCGGTAAGCTCGAAGGGAAATTATACAATGTATGAGTTGAAGAGTTACTCTCATTAGAAGGTGGGCACGGGTAGCTAATCCGCTCTTCCTCCTTTTGTTCTTCGCTCTCCTCATCATCTTTTTCATCCAATGAGCTCACAGTTTTATCAATTTCTTCTTCCATAGACTCCTGCAAAATATTAGTCTCTTCTTGGACAGTGGAGGAGTCCTCAATATATGGTTTAACATAGGCATTAGAAGCATAATTATCATAGCAATATTTAAGTATGGCAAAAATTTCAGATTTGTATAGAGTAGCGTCATACTTTTCAATCAAAGAAGCAATTTCATAAGCACCCTTAAAAGCAACAAATTCTTCAATTTGTTGAACATCATAGTAATTATAAACACCCTTAGCATAAGAAGATACAATTCCATTATCACTAAACTCACATTGGTAGGGAAGGTGTTTCTTAGGGTTTTCAGAACAACAAGTAAAATCATATATTTCACATAAATTCCAAGCATAGCATTGCAAACGATGAATTTGATCCAGTAAATGTTTCCCTTTTTCAGATATACGGTGTTGCACATAACAAGCATGCTCATCTAAGGATTTGCCCTCAACTAAGCTAGTTGGGGTTTCAGCACGAGCACATAGGGATCGAAGATGATCCAAGTAAAAAGCTTCAAGAGTGTGATAGATTTTGAGTGGTTCTTCAACCATTGGTTCAGTAGGTACAACTAATTTTTTTGGTATTTTGTGTTTCCTACCCATAACTAAAGATAGAAAACAACTAAGAACAGCAAATAAAAATTACTTAGTGATAAAGCAAACAAGCACACACGAGAATATTCACCCCACGCTATTGCTTCCCGGCAACGGCGCTAGAAAAAGGTCTTGATAACCCACAAGTATAGGGGATGAATTGTAGCCTCTTTCGATAAGTAAGATTGTCGAACCCAATGAGGAGCTAAAGGTAGAACAAATATTCCCTTAAGTTCTATCGACCACCGATACAACTCTACGCACACTTGACGTTCGCCTTACCGGAAACAAGTATGAAACTAGAAGTACTTTGTAGGTATTTTTGGATAGGTTTGCAAGAATATAAAGAGCACGTAAATAAAAAGTAGGGGATGTTTAGATAAAGACACAACTAAATTAGTTTTAGTAAAGAGCTTTTTGTCACTAGAAAGTTATTCGTCCCTAGGCAATCGATAACTAGACCGGTAATCATTATTGCAATTTTATTTGAGGGAGAGGCATAAGCTAACATACTTTCTCTACTTGGATCATATGCACTTATGATTGGAACTCTAGCAAGCATCCGCAACTACTAAAGATCATTAAGGTAAAACCAACCATAGCATTAAAGTATCAAGTCCTCTTTATTCCCATACACAAACAACCTACTTACTCGGGTATGTGCTTCTGTCACTCACGCCATCCACCATAAGCAAATCATGAACATATTGCAAACCCTACAACGGGAATCCCTCACGCTTGCGCGACACGGAGAGCACCATAGGACAGCACCAATAATAAAACATGCAACTCAAACCAATCTTGATCATCAAATAACACATAGGACAAAACGGATCTACTCAAACATCATAGGATAGCCATACATCATTGAGAAATAATATATAGCGTTGAGCACCATGTTTAAGTAGAGATTACAGTGGGTAAGAGAGAGGTTACACCACTGCATAGAGGGGGGAAGAGTTGGTGATGATGGCGGTAAAGTTGTTGGTTGAGATTGCGGTGATGATGATGGCCACGGCGGCGTTCCGGCGCCACCGGAAGAGAAGGGGAGAGGGGGCCACTTCGTCTTCTTCTTCCTTGACCTCCTCCCTAGATGGGAGAAGGGTTTCCCCTCTGGTCCTTGGCCTCCATGGCGTGGGAGGGGCGAGAGCCCCTCCGAGATTGGATCTGTCTCTCTGTCTCTCTCTGTTTCTGCACTCTCAAATTCCGCCCTTTCACTGTTTCTTATATATCCGGAGATCCGTAACTCCGATTGGATTGAAATCTTCGCCCAGATTTTTTTTCCGAAAATTAGCTTTCTTGCGGCCTAAGAAGAGAAGGAACCGCCTTATGAGGGGCCCACGAGGGTCAGGGGCGCACCCAGGGGGCAGGCGCGCCCCCCTGCCTCGTGGCCACCTCGGGCACCGTCTCGCGTTGATTCTTTCTCCCATATTTTCCAAATATTCCAATAATATTCTCCGTCCGTTTTTATTCCGTTTGGAGTCCGTTTGATATGGGTTTTCTGCGAAACATAAAACATGCAACAAACATGAACTGGCACTGGGCACTGGATCAATATGTTAATCCCAAAAACAGGAACTGCCCTCAACTAAGCTCGTTATCCCCTTCGTGGGTGTGGGCCTCGTGATTCACTTTTGTCAGACCTTTTAAAAATATACTTCCTTCGTTCGGAATTACTTGTCGTAGAAATGGATGTATCTAGACGTATTTTAGTTCTAGATACATCCATTTCCGAGACAAGTAATTTCAAACAGAGGAAATACGAGCCAATATACATCTAGATGAATAGTGCAACCGTATATCACTAAATGAGATGACACTGTTTAAAGCATGTGATGACTGACTTGACTGCACGAAATCAAACACGGTGAAATTAAGGCTCACCCGTTGCGGATGCCAAAAGTATCATTTTTTTATTCGGCCACCTCATCATTGCATGTCGCAGCCATGTCTTATTCTGAGCAATTTTCTGTAAATGTACGCTGCTCATTTCTCTGTTTTTATGAAACTAATCCTCAGAGTAGTATACAATTAACTACTTATTATCATAGTGTAAAAAAAATCTTATATTTTGAGACGGACAAAGTAATTACTACCTTCTACCGGGTTTACTAGTCCTCTCGTATTTTCGGTCATATTTTTGCAATAACTTTAACTAATAAATTGTAACTCATATGTAGCAAAAATCATATTATTAAAAACTACATTTGGATACAAATAAAACAATACATATTTTTATGGCACGTATTAATATTTTATTAGTCAAACATGTGAACAAAGTTTGATCCAAAATACAATCAGGACTAAAAAATCCGGACGGAGGTAGTAATTAGTTGTGCTTTTTTCAAAGCTCTTTCAAGATGGTTCTTTTAGCCCCTAAGAGATAAGAGAAATATTTGATCGGAATCGTCCATTCATCAAGGTATATTTGACCACACATAATATTATGGCAGTTTATTGTCAAAAGGGAATTATTAAAATATTTCCCTCATCTCTTTTTATTTTAGGCTACTAACACATTCAATCCTCATACGTCTATGTTGTATCTACCATATGAAGACGCATAATTCCCCTGAAAAAACATGGATAATTATAATGTTGTGAAATATGATACATATCCATGGGATCCTAAAAATTTGTATACACACTACAATCTACAAATGGCGTTATTATAATTCGTCTAGATTACAACCTAATAATCATCACCATAATTAACAGTATGTGTACTCGCATTATTCTGAGAGAGGCAGTATTAATTAGATATACACATGCCATGCTAGGAATGTGTTTGACCTTTTATTGTGTGAGAAATACACTAAACTTTGTCTGTTATGCATTCTCTTCTCAAGGAAATAAAATGTGCAAGAACATTGGTACACATGGGTGCTTTGTTAAAGAAAAATACTGATGGTATTATGTCTGCTTTTTTGCTATGATTTTGTCACTGGTATTCATTTACCGTGCAAAAGAAAAAAAACTAGTATTCATTTTCGGTGTTTTCTAGAAACAATTTCTATGCATTTTCTATTGTTTAGCTCCCAACCGACAAAATAAAACATGCGTAAACATATAGTATCACAGAACTTGACAAACTTCTTATTTCATTTGTTAGACATAATGATAAGGTACGTTCAGCAAAAGGAAATAGTTAGGAAAAAAATCAGCTAAACAAATAATGGGCAAAAAATCTGGCGTTAATTGGATCTGTTATTTTTTTCCTATGTATGCAAGGTTTTAAAGAAAGGGAATAAATTATAATAATTTATTTCCTTAATTATACCGCAACAATGTCTAACCCCCATCCCATTATGAATGGTCTATTACCTCCTATTACATGTTGTATATATCAACCATTAGTTCATTAAAATTTAACAGTCCATAATGCTCTGGACCACCTTAAAGTTTTCCTAAAAAAATGTTGTGGCGCCGTTCCAGTAGCCCCATCCAGCGGTTTTCGCTCCCTAAAAATTCTCCTTAATCCATCATCTCAAGTGTATCCGATGATTAAATACAAACCCAAACACCTGTTGTATTGTTCTGCAAACAAAACATGATGCACAGTACTAGCATGTGCCTACTGCTAGCCCACCTGCTTTCGCTCAGATTGGAAGTACCTCCTGCATGGGACATGTCCTAAAATACGGTGATATACGGTCTTCAAGTGGGGCTGCTAATTGCAATACGTCTAGCAACACAAATCCCCATGCTAGTTCAGCCGGTGGGATTCAGAGCTGCCTGCAGACGGGCCTCTGCAATGCTTTTTCGGATTGACACGGCACTATTCACCGTCAGCAGGTCACTACGGCCTGCCTGGGTAGTTCAAACGAAACATCTTGTCCATGCAGCCAAGTGGAGACGGGCGAGGTGACATAATTTGACGGCCCGCACTGCAACGGCCAGATGATGATACTAGTCCGGTCCCGAAGCTGCAATCCGGGAGACAGACATATATACGGCCGCGTAGCTGCCACCGCCGATTGGCTCCCGAGTCCTGTCACCCGTGCGTGCGACCTCTCGGAGGAAGCTTCGGCCAAGAGCACAACAGTAAGAGCATCTACAGCCGGACTTTGCAAATCCGGTCCCTTAAACGCCAGCTGACGTATCCGATGCGATCAGACACGTTTTAAATTAGTCACTCTGTATTCACCTCTCTCATATTTCATCTTCTAAATACATACAAAACATGTAAAAAAAACCTACATACTATCTACATACTACTCTAGCTACTCTTCTTCGTCGAAGATGTCCACGACGACGGTGCCGAGCGCCGGCTGGGCGGGCGGGTAGGAAGGCTCCGGCTCATCCTCCTCCTGCTCGACCAGATCCATGTAAGCGGACATCTCCGCCTCCTCCGCGGCCTCTTGCGCCTTCATCTCCTGCCGGCGACGGCGTCTTGCCTCTGCAGCCGACTCCGACCGGGGGGAGTCGAGGATGGCCTGCTACTCCGCCTGCAGATCCCCGTCGCTAGCGTTCCCACATCCTACTCCTTCGGCTCATCCCCGTCCTCCTGAAAGTCCTCCTCCTCCTCCTCCACCACCACCACTCCTCCTTCAACTTCTTCTTCGGATCCACTGCATCCGGAGGTAGCCCCGCGGCGATTCGGGCTTCGCGCCTAGCCCGGATCTGCTCAATGAGCTCGAGCGACGCTCCGGCGTCGGAAATGGCTTGCTCCTCACCCAGCGGCGGACAGGAGAAGGAAAATGTGAATGGATGGTAGTGTTTCGGTGCCGCCGGTCGACTTAAATAGCCGGGCAATGCACTACGCGACCCGGTGAAGCTGCGCCACGCGAAGCCACCGGTCCGACGAAGGAGCTGAGCTTCGACCGCCGGGTTTGAGGGCCTTTCCGCGTGAGACCCCTTTCGTCAGTCCGACATGACGGACGCGCCCGGGCGTCCCATTTCCGCCCCATTTTTTAGCTGGATATGGGGGTGCCGGTCAGCTCGGACGTTTGAGGCATTCGTCTGAGTCAAAAAAATGTGACCGGTCAATGACCGGTGGCCCGCCCAAGCGTATGAGGCGAGTTTGAAACGACCGGCTGTAAATGCTCAAACCCGCACTATTCCCGCTTCCACCACCCAGGCGAAGTTGGTACACGGCCTACAGTGTCACCGCTCTGTGCGCGTACATGCGTGTTGACTTGGGAGCGCACGCGGCCAAAGGCCACGGCCGGGACAAAGCTAGGGCGGGCAGTTGCACGTATGCGGTGCGGTCCTTCCCTGCCATGTCGAATGATGTGGATGATTTGGCAAATATCCGTGAGTAGGACGTACGTGAACGTGAGCGAGTGTGCGGTGCGGCGATAAGCTGTACCGACCTTTGTCAAGTTTCTGTTCTCAATTACGTGTTCTTCCTTGCAGGGATAAATCACGGCCAAAATCAGTTGGGTTTTCTGATGAGTCGCATGCTCCTTTTACCAGCGGCAAACAGCATCGTTATCTTCAGGCGATGCTACGGTACGTACTGTACTCCCAAACACGGGGCGGTTGCTCCGCTGCCTCCGCGGGCAATCATGCGTCCCTACTGTTCGGTTCTGTTGTGTTGTGTTCTTATTCAGCGGCCGGCAGCGTTTGCCAGCGGACGGGCAACCGCCGGGGCTGCCAAAACGGGCCTCGGATCGGTCACTCGGCGCCCTGCTCGGCGTGTCGACAAGGCGATGCCATTCCTGGGGCATCATTCCATGTTTCCCGCGGCGCAAAACAGGAAGCTTTCCTCGTGCTCCTCCGCGCCATGGACCCCCGCCTGTGACTCGGCCTATCAAGCGGCCGTGCGCTCGCAGCAGTTGGTAAGGAGCAACAGGATCCTGCTCTGTGCCGAGCATTCAACACCAGGGGAAAGATCATAAAGACTGCAGCGCCCAGCCTCTCCGCCTTCATGCCAGTAACAGTGTAACTTACAATACTAATAGTGACGGGCTTCCAGTGACGGTTACTATAGTACAGCGTCACTAGCGACGGTTTCCATCTTACTGGCATGAATGCAGCATCACCAGTGACGGTCACCGTCTTACTGGCATGGCATGGCATGGCATGGCATGGATACAGTTCACAACAAGTGCGGTGCTCATGACGTTGAGCAGCATCACACCATCATCACGCGACCAAGCATCCGGCAAAGAATAACCACACCTAGCACGGAAAGAACAAAAGTTTCTCTTTTATTTTATTCACTCTACTCTATATGGAGATCACCAATGCATGCATATCAGTGCAGGAGGGTTGCAAATTTCCTTCTATATATGGAGATCTCTTATTAATTTGCTATCATTAACAGGATATAGAGCCAATTAATCTAGTTGATTAATGCCGGAGCAATGGTAAGGATATGACAGGATCCACCATTGCTGCACCGCGGGGCTGCCACGGCCGGCGGGTCTCTTTCACGGCCTGGCGCCGGCGAGGCTCACCCAAATCTGCTCGAAGACGTCGATTATGAGGTCATGGTGCGCGGCGTCGTTTAGGGAGAGGTAGCAGGCCAGGAGGTCCTCCAGGTCTTCCGCGTCCTGGATGCCCTTGGCGCTGATCATCTCCTCCATGGACTCCCGGAAGTCCTGCCGCGGGTCCTCCGACATCTTCACCACCGGGTAGCTGCTCACGATCACCGGCGCCGGCAGCGATGGCGGTGGTGCCGCCCATTTCCGCGCCGGCGGGTTCGCTTTCCTGGCGGCGGCGGCCAGACGCGGGCTCTTGGAAAGCGTCTTGAGGCGGCGGCGGCCCGACGATGATGCGGAGGAACGCCTCGGCCTGCTGACGCTGCTCTTGTCGGAGGCAGAGCTCGCTCTCGCGGTCGCGTCAGCGTGGTCGTCGGCTTGGCCGCCATCCTGCTCGTTCGGCCCAGGCCGTCTCCTCGCCGGCTTGGTCACGATTGGCCGGAGCCTTCTCCCCGGTGCGTCCTCGTCCCGCAGGTCGATGATGATTTCGTTCTGCGACGCGATCACCTTGACGTTGCGGCCGTCGTCTGCCGGGCCTGTCACCGTTGGTCTCCGGGGCTCCCCGCCGTCACTCTTGATGCACATGTCACGACGCCGTCCAGAGCTGCCTAGCGCGCCGACCACGGGCTCCTTCCCCCGGGCGGGTCCTCTTTCTTCAGGCGCGTGGTCCACCTTGTGCCGCCTCCTGGAGCTCCTCGTCGGCGATTGCGCGTCCTTGGCCATGGGCGGCTTCGGAACCAGCGGCGCCGGGACCTCCCTGTCTCTGGTGGAGTAGTAGTACGACGCCCTGCGAGGGAGCGGGGTACGGGGCGACTCCTTCGTCGGCGTGACCGGCGGCTCGACGTCGGCCTCCGGCTGCTGGACGTCGTTGCTTACCTCCCTGTTCCACCGGGACGACGGCGGCCGCTGCACGGCCTCCGCGCTCCACCGAGCCGACGACCCCCGAGCCGACGGCGGCTGCTGGTAGGACCGAGCCGACGAGGACCGATGATGCACCCCGACGCCGCCGCGTCCGTGGGCGCCCATGTCGCGGAGCTTGTAGAACCAGGCGTTGGGTATCATGTCGGACAGCCGGAACTTGCGGCGGACCATGGGTCCTCGCCGGCGGCCGCCGGTGCCTGCTCTGCTCGCTCTGTACGACAGTACGAGGAGGAGAAATGGAGCAGGGGAAACTGCTGTGGACCAGGGAGGAAATGAGAAATGCTCGAGCACGACCGCGGTGACTTGGAGGGGCCGAGGGACCGGCGAGCGAAGGTTAAATAGCGGCAGCGTGACGAAGGCGGGCGGGCGGTGGAGGGTGTGACATGAGGCTCCTTTTGTCTCTTCTCTGTGAAGTGTGGGCATCAACATCCCCTGGCTCACTCGACGCCTGGCGCCACACTGGATTTATGCAGGATAAGTTACTCTTTTTGATACATATTAATTCTTATTAATTGATGCAGCTTGAGTACAACTTTATATACTAACTAAAGTTGTACTGAAGCTGCATCATATTGGAAGAGAGTAGTACACTTACTACTCGTGTATAGGGGAGCTTCTACCGCACGCACGACTTCTCCTCTTCTTCATTCCCGGCTCCACATTGGTCCTTCTCCTCTTCTTCATTCCCGACTCTCCATCATACACAAGACTTCTCCCAAATGGTACCAAGTTGACCTCCCTCCTTTGTTAGCACCTCGCCAAGTTATTGAGTTGATAGCAGGAAGATCCATTAACAGCTAGACTAAATTAATTGGAACTCGCAAACCAAAATGGCGACTTTCTGTATCCCAAAATCTAACCTAAGTACCGGCGAAAGCCGTACTTTTCTTTTTCAATCAAGCATTCAACTTGCATAACACCATCTTTCAACTCATCAAAATGGGTATTCAAAAGAAAAGGATATGCACCTAGCAGCGGTAGTGAACAATGATGACATTGGCAACTCGACGGGAATCGATAACCAGGCAATCTAATAACAAACGGAAGTGGGTTGTGAGGACACTAAGGTGCGCGTGCACACACACAGACTCCGGGGAGACGAACAAGAAGTGGTAAAAAGAAATGGAAAGACACAATGAGAGATGAGATGATGGATGGAATGAGAATGCGACTTTGTTTCGAGCAAATGGCACGGTTGTGGGAAAGAAAGAGTAAGTATACACAATACTACGACTACATGTTTTTACTTGAATTTGTGGCTTCTTAGTTTGGCAACCTTCCTCCATACAAATTAAGGTAAGGGAAAAAATGACTTTGACCAAGGATTTGTATCCTACGAGATGTTTCGTAAGTTTCTCGCGCAATAGGGTTGAGGGAACTTTTCTGCCACACAATTTTGTGCAGAAGTAGAAACCCTAAAGAAATCCGGTTCCATGTCGCCAAGGCCCTCAATAACACAACAATGAGTATAGCTATTCTTAAATTAGCACCCTCAATAAAAGTACCACCATGTCAACTGTGAGTCGCAGACTAATCCGGTAGTATTTAAAGACGGAGAAAAGTACATTATTGTCTCTCAAGTGTATCACATATCTACAAATCGCCGCTCAATTCCAAAACTGCAAATCCTGTGTGTGCCCCTCCCACCCAACTGTCGAAAGCACGTACTTTTATCCCCTTCGACCAAATGTAAAAACCATATACTTTTTGTCCCTTTGACCATTATGGTGGTTTGGTGATGTTGTGGACACTTTTTTTTTCTTAAAACCCGACATGTAGAACTAACTTAACAACCACATCAAGTAAATAAAATCAAAACCCATCTGAATTAGGTCTTCACTCTTCCGATGTCATCTACATGAGGAACCTGCCGAGCTGGACCCGGCTACGAAGACGAAGTAATCCCCGTCGTGCGCGTGGGTTTGGTAAAGGGATCCTATAGTCGGCCCTTGAGCCTAGCCAGCATGTCACCTTTCGTGGCCCTATTAATCGAGAACATACAATGATACAAACACCGATAGCCAAGCAGTCTCATGCTCCATTTGCACAACACCCTTGACATCAGCCTAAGCACCACCCTTGAAACAAAGGAACATAAATGGCATGAGACTCCAACAAAATTCCTCCCGCCTCCCATGTAGCAGTTGATGGGATGTTGCTCCGATGCTAGTGAAGGCAAGGGAGTCCAGTGGTTGCCTACTTGAGCTGAAACTGATAAAGATGGTGATGTGGGATTGATAGAAGGTCTTCCAGCTTGAGAAGGGGAGGCGAACATGAACGACAATGTCTTTCGGCTAGGCATCATGGTTTACCACAGCTGCTGACAAATGATGACACTTGGGGCACCAAGTGCCGAGAGTTAGTGTGAGGTGAAAGGTTATAATAATCTAGTTTTGAGGGAGAGAGGTGCATCCCATAGCAAGAAATTGGAACCAATGTGAAATGTGATTGCTCCCATTGACGATTTCATGATTGCTCCTCGAGGATGATTTTTTTCCATTCAGTGGTTGTGACATAGAGGTAGGCACAGACGATGGCTCAAACATAATGAGAAGGCGAGCAAAGGGCAATTTGGGAGGCTATTGCGGCGTGGATTGGAACCATCGATGTGTTGTGGCAGATACGACACCAGGACCACATGTAGCCAGCCAGACTTCAATGCGCTTGTGCTCCTACTGATGTCCAACAACAATGGGGGCTTTGCGGGGTGTTCTCGTGGAGCAGGAGGGGGCACATGGTTTGAGAAACTAGTCGATGCGTCTCCAGAATGGCGAATGTCTTCGTCGGCTAGTGTGAGTAGTCATTGTCGTCATTGGGGTGTGTACGTGGCATGGCGTGAACGGTCAAACATTGCCACCGCGTTAGATTTGTGTCAACAATAGAACATGTTACTGCCCAAACCATCGGGGGACAAACCAAAGTATATGATTTTGATAGTTGAAGAACAAATATAAGGATTCCCAGTTTTGGAGTTGAGGGATGATTTATAGTTTATTGATATAGTTGAGGAACAAAAAATGTTGACGAATGTTAGTGTTCGATACCCAACAATAAGGTCATTTTACATGCCCATTTTACTTAGTTCACCGTCTCATTTTACAGTAATTTATTAGATGTCGACCGGTGGTCCTTGAACACGTATTCCCACATTTTGATGCATCATTTTTCTTCACCTATTGCATCCTCCTACACCCCTCCCCCCTTACTTGTTGTGCCCACCAGCATATCACATTATTATAAGAAAATGAAGTGGCATATTCTATGAACTAATCTTTGTCGCTCTTATTGGTGACAAAGTGGCAACAACATCACCAAAGTAAAAAAATAGAGGACATACATACACAATATAAATTCTAGTTTTCAAAGAATTAACTAGCGGGAGCATTGTCTTCTCATTTAGCAAAAGAGCGAAAAAATATATTATACGAAGATGACCCTTTTTTAAGGGGGACATGTCGAAAACCTGCCAAGGCACTCAAAAAACAAACTCTAACCCCAAGTTCTAATAAAGGTGATATTTTAGACTAAACATTCCAAAACATACCTTTAACTACTGGTTTATTTACATTGTATTTATGATATAAGTATTTGTGGAGACAAATCAACAATATGATAATTTCAATCTAAATGTTCTAGAAAAAGAAGGCAATCAGAGTTTTTGAAGCCTAACTAACCCATGTGAAAAAATCAACTTTTTTTGAAACTAAAGTCCATTGGACTCAATATTTTTAATTAAGAAGAAGAGAATTCCTGGCTAATTAAGAAAAACCGGGCGAAGACCTGTGCAACACGCCCACAGAGGGCATCACTGGCCAACCTGGCTACCCACAGAATCCACACACAACACTGAGGAAAGGAACACCATCGAGGTTGTTCGCAAACTACCGTCGTCATCCCTTCTCCCCGAGAAGAGACTCCTTTTGATCTAGTGCATTCGACCAGCAACAACGCTTAGCCACAATGAGAGGGCGAGACTTACCGGACTATGTCAAACATTCGGCCACACATGCTCGTGGCAAAGCACCTCCCATTTCGAAGGCGGGCTAAAACGAAAAAATATGCAAGGTTGGCGCCATGAAGGATTGCTGAGCCAGACCATTGTCTGCAAGTCATTGTTGACACTCTGGCCTTGCCGCTGCACCTCAGAATCCTCCACAACAAAGAGACCCAACAACACCACTGACATGTCGGACGAGCCGACTATCACAACCTTGTCGCGCCCTAACATCGCTCATCCCCATCAATGTTACCACATGAGTCGCCGATGACTACAAACTCCAACCATGAGTCCCTCCGACTGGTATCATCTCTACGACGATGCCCCCAAGAGAGAATGGGGTGCCACGAAAAACCATAACATCGCTACCGCCGACCTGGTAGACCCATATATGAGCTTTTCCCTAGAATATATCGGACAAGAAGCCGTGAATTGCAGCTTCGACGCCACAAGGTAATAATGCCCATAGGCACCACCGTTGACGGCTCTGGCCACAACCAAGAGTACAACTTGCGACAAACGTGCACGCCAAGCCCACGAGCGGTCGGGCCACTCATTCACCAGGAGAAATGCCGGGCCTGAAGGCCAGGAGCCCACATCGTAGACCTCGAGACAATGAAGGGCCTAGATAGAAACCTTGCTTTAAAGGGCTGAAGGAGGCAGGAGGCTACACCAGAGCAAATCTGAATCGTCGGAAGCTGAACCCGTACGAGCAAAATGGAGCCGCTGCAATTGCCTAGACTCGATCCACCCCAAGACGTCGCGAGGCTATCGCCAACGCCAAACCTACTCCCCGTACCGCATATCATCGCACCGCCGAAGGAGCCGCCGCTGCCGTGGAAACCGTCGCCTGGACCACCACCATCCCGAGTGAGGGAGAAGGCGACGCAAGAACACTCCCTGCTGCCACTGTCCGCAGCCCGGGCTTAGCCCGGCCGCATCCTCTGGCGGCGGCAAGGGGTTGTGGAGGGGATGGAGGGTCGCGGCCCGAGGAATATCTGTTTTAAAATGAAAAGCAAAACCTTATCAAATGTGTCACTGAAGTTTGTGTACAAGGAAAGGATCCCAACGTTTCTCATCTACTCCCTCCATCCTATAATGTAAAAACGTTTTTGATACTAGTGCAGTGTTAAAAACATTCTTATATTTTGAGACAGAGGGAGTATATTAATATTTTGTCTTTGAATTTTGATCGGACCTGACACATTTGCTTGTCTTTGTAAAAAGAAAAAACTGAAGGACCAAGAAGTGTCCGGACATCGTTGAGTGAAGTTGTTGTGAAGAGAGATGGCCCGAATAAGCCACGATGCACGTAAGAACACAATGCCTGTCGCTTGATTCATTTTCGATCGGGTTGATCTTTTGCGTCGTCATCAGTGCTTTGCTTTGTAGAAAGCACTCTGTCTTTGAGCTGTATGTTTAACTATTTTGGTTTTCATCCGCAAAAATATTAAAATTAATTTTTGGTTTTGCTGCATGCCAGACAAATACCCACAGGAAACGTAAACTTACTTTCCAGACAGCATGAATTCTAAAGCGGCTTTTGTAGAGACGTTTTAATAGGCACCTTTTTTTTTGCAGAATGTGACCGGAAGCTTCCTTTTTTGTCTTTCAGTTTTGCTTGTAATTTCACGTGTTAATGCAGGGTCGCCATGAATGGAATCGCTTAAATATTTATCGAAAACACTTACACCCACACGTGTGGGCGTTAGCCAACTGGCCCACACGTCTCAATCGCCATTCAGTGCCTTTTGCACGAATCTTGGCACGAAAGGGCTGATTTTATGTGCCGCGTAGGACAACTCGCGTGTGTGGCGTGTGAGGGAGTTCGCCCACACGCTGTTTTCCCTCCGAAGTCAGCGGTTGCGACTCGGGACGTGCGGTGGAACTGCCGTCGCGCCCGCACGCCCCGCACGACTTCTGTCCTGCAGCTCCCACGACCGCCCATTTTCCAACTCTCCCACATCCGAGTTGTCATTTGCCATGTTTTTTGCAGGTTACATGGCAACTGCCCTATTCGTAATTGTAAGCAGATGTCAACTCTCTTTTACCCAAACATGTTATTGTTGCCACGTCTGTTTTGTAGCGTTACATGACAACTGTCTAGTATTAGTAGGTGGCAACTCCTAAATATACCATCATAGCCCACATGCCCGTCTCCTCTCCCACACACCGAAAGGTATCAGTTGCCATGTGTTTTTGCAGGGTACATGGCAACTGCCCTAGTGTGCTTGTAAGCAGATGGCAACACTCTCTTTACCCGGACGTGTTTTTTGCCATGTTTTGTAGTGCTACATGGCAACTGTCTAGTGTTAGTAGGTGGCAACTCCTAAAGTTTTCAAATCATGGCAACTGTAGTAGACCAAACCATACATGGCAACAACTGCAGTTGCCCAAAAATGGCATCCGACACTTGACCTGAGATGGCAAATGCAGTTAAGCAACCATGGCAACTGTAGTTGTCCGAAATGGCAACTGTAGTTCAGCGACATGGCAACTGCAGTTACACGTACATGGAAGAGGGTTCGGACCATGGCAATCGCGGCGGGACGCGTGGTTACTATCATGCGGGGCGTGTGGCTCGCAGGCGGGGAGGGGCCACGGCCGAGAAGGGTCGTGCGGGCCGCGTGGTGCTCGCCCGGACGTTCTCATGCGGGCAATCGCGGCACACACCGAACGTGTGGGCTGTGGCGGGGTGCGCCCGGACGTGCTCGTGCGGGCGGGCCTGTGTCGATGCAACACGAGGCGTGCGGCAGATACCCCCTAGATGCCACACGTGTGGCAGTTATCGGCGTCCATATTTATGGAGAAATCCAATTCGGCTCAGTGCTCCCGCACGTCAAAAAAGTTTTTTTAATGTCAAGAAATACTAAAAAAATATGCATTCATGGCCGCATCCAAATGTCACATGCAAAATTTTAGGAGGAAAGCTTAATCATTTTTACTTGTGAAAAAATAACAATTTAAACACCAAATTACACTTAATTTTGTTTTTTTACCGACGAAGCACCATTATCCCATTTCACATGAAAATTGTGAAGCACGCTTGTTATTCCTTGATTGCTTCATGGATTCTCCATGTGTCGCTCCCCTGGCGACAAGGCACCAAAAGCTCGCCTCCAACCATCTCTCTCTATCGCTGTAGGTACGTGCTTCATTCCTGGGCGCATTCGGATCAATTACTGCTCTTGGGGTGGCTGTTGTGTGGCCGTGGTGGATCTTGTGATCCCGCACCTAGATTTGAGATGGCTCCATGGGCACGTGGTGGATGGGATTCTCTTTTGCGGCGATGATGGTGGCCTCCAAGTCACGACGGATCTAGGCATCTAGCCTTGCGTCCATCTAAGTCCTGGGCATGGTGGCGCCACAGTGGGTGGTGCAAGGTAGGGTTTCTACATGTGGTGGTTGCAACTAGGGCAAGCTTAAGGGTGAGTTGTTAGCGGTGGATGTGCTGCGGCAGATCATGCAACTCTAGCCTTAAGATGCTCAAGTTGACCCGCCTCTAGCCGTCATAGTGAAGCATCGGCACCCCAACCGTCTGGGCCCTTTACTCTGAGTGAAACCCATGACACTGGTAGCAGGGTCATAATATGGCAAAATATTTGACATTGTTCCCACCTTGGAGGCATTATCTTTGGAGTCCTGACCCTATGGATGGTGCATGCTCCGGTGTTTACGTTTTCGGGGGACAATAGTTTCGGGTGCAATCAAGGTTGGAGAGGCGCCGCTGCAGACTATGGTGGCTTGTCACCTCTAATGTTTGGAGAGACTTGGGACTGCTTCCCTTGGATGGTGGCTTCTATGTTCGGCGGTGAGGTTGTGGCAGTTTAGATACCCCTTAGTAGGGTTTGTTTCATTTGGGCGACTCACCGAACCTAATTTAGCTAGGTTTGTGGCCAAATGTATATGTGGCTTTTGCCTGGTTTCCTCTAATTAACCTAGCATTGCTAGGTTTTTGGGTTCGACTTTCCTTATAAACTAGAAAAATTATATTCTTCTTATGAAAATTGAAGGAACCCATGCCCTCTTGAAGAGGTTCTTCGAAAAAAGAAGTTTCTGAAGTGATGCCACAAGTGGCTGCCTATCATGTGTCAATCTCTACATGTTTTTTATAGAAATACATGAAGTTTAGATCTATTTCTACTATAATATTTTTTGAACATTATATTTTTCTAAAAAATGAGGGCTAAACCTCCCAGTCTCTTCATCCGTGGAATGCACAAAACCAGAACATCATTGAAGTTTGTACAACACAATGAGACCAAAGTAATAAAGAAGCATAATACAGTAGGTAGATAACAAAGGCAGTACCCTGACAAGATATGGAAAACATCTATGACTAAGTTGCCTTCTTATGCAACAACGCCTCCAAGAATGTATTTCACACTTGTGCTGGTGTCGACATGTATAATATGAGATGAACACAACAAGGATGTCTCATCATGGATGCCACATCTTACCAATTAAGATCAAAACATCGGCATTGTGACAACAAGTTCAACAAGCTAACAACGAAAATTTCTTATTGTTGGGTGCTTCCTCTCTGATAGGAAGGTGTGGGCCCCAAGTGCACAAGTTTGTACAAAGTAGAAAAAATTCCTCAAGTGGATGTGTTGGGGAACGTAGTATTTCAAGAAAATTCCTACGATCACGCAATATCTATCTTGGAGAAGCATAGCAACGAGCGGGAAGAGTGTGTCCACGTACCCTCATAGACCGAAAGCGGAAGCGTTTAGTAACGCGGTTGATGAAGTCGAACGTCTTCGCTATCCAACCGATCCAAGTACCGAACACACGACACCTCCGCGATCTGCACACATTCAGCTTGTGACGTCCCTCGAACTCTTCATCCAGTTGAGGCCGAGGGAGAGTTACGTCAGCACGAGGGTGTGGTGACGGTGATGATGAAGTTTCCGGCGCAGGGCTTCGCCTAAGCACTACGACGATATGACCGAGGTGTGTAACTATGGAGGGGGGCACCGCACACGGCTAAAAGATCAACTTGTGTGTCTTGGGGTGCCCCCTTGGCCACGTATATAAAGGATGGAGGCGGAGGAGGCCGGCCTAGGAGTGGCACTGAGGGAGTCCTGGATTAGGGGGTCCTCGGACAGCCGGACTATATCCTTTGGCCGGACTTTTGGACTATGAAGATACAAGATTGAAGACTTCGTCCCGTGTCCGGGTGGGACTCTCCTTGGCGTGGAAGGCAAGCTTGGCAATTACGGATATGTAGATCTCCTCCCTTGTAACCGAATCTGTGTAACCCTAGCCCCCTCCTGTGTCTATATAAACCGGAGGGTTTAGTCCGTAGGACAACAACAATCATACCATAGGCCAGCTTCTAGGGTTTAGCCTCTACGATCTCGTGGTAGATCAACTTTTGTAATACTCATATCATGAAGATCAATCAAGCAGGAAGTAGGGTATTACCTCCATCGAGAGCGCCCGAACCTGGGTAAACACCGTGTCCCCCGCCTCCTGTTACCATCCGCCTTAGACACACAGTTCGGGACCCCCTACCCGAGATCCGCCGGTTTTGACACCAACATTGGTGCTTTCATTGAGAGTTCCACTGTGCCGTCATCATAAGGCTGGATGGCTCGTCTCGTTTTCAAGGACAACATCACCTCTGGGGGAGCCCTGGCTGTAGGCCAAACTCTCCGGCTAGGCGGTTTCGTCATGACCGCCCGTTCGGCCGATGCGCCGACGATGACTTCTTGGGTCATCGAAAACAGCCTCCACGTCGGCTCGGAATTCGCCGAGCGCTTGATCCAATGGAGCTCTTCCTTGAACGGGCTCTTGATCGTGATCGCCGCCTTGGGAGTCGCTACGGATTATGATCAGATCAGGCTTAAACCCGACCGAAGGGAGATTAACTCCCCGCCGGTCACCCATCAGGTAGCGGTGGTGGAGGAGCAGTGCAGCGATTCTTCCTCTATCTTGAGGACAAACTATGTCCGGATTCCCGAGATCTCCGAGCCGAATACCCATTTACGGGAGGACATGGCCCAAACCTTGAATCTAGAATCAGGCAGCGGGCCAGACCTGTTGAGCAACATCCCGGAGCCCGAAGTGCCAAGCTCGGAAACTCCTCCGCCGCTGGGTCTCAGATCAGGTCAGGGTTCGGACTTAAATCCACCCACCCATCCAGATATAAGCAATCTTTCCCACATTAGACAAGATCCCCAAGAGACAGTACACCACTATTGGGCCAGATTCCTCCTTGTAATGAGCAAGGTTAAGGACTGTCGCGAGGAAGACGCAATCTCATTCTTTTGCAATAATTGCACGAACAAGGGAATCCTCAATGCCATAAGCCGCCGTGACATAGCACGCTTCGCTGACTTGGCGGCCATAGTACGGAAGTACTGTGCGATGGAAAGCGCCTGGAAAACCCAAACAAAATTTTGGGATCCTCCGGCTCTCACAAAACCCCCCATCCAAACTAAAAGGGTGTACTCTCGTAAGTCACCCGATCCAATTATAAAGAAATAAAAGCCCACTACAGGGCGCGGAACCGTACTGGAGGGATGGCTTAACGGGCAATGAAAAATTCACAGTACAGCGGATACCATGCCAACACACAGCCTTAGAGCATGTTGGGTACTCCGGCAGGTGGCCAAAAGCGGTGAGGATCTCCTCATCAGCAATACCGCAGAGCACCATCCCGCGGAAAACAGCAATACAGTATTGACAGTCTTCGAGACCTTCGCCTCAAATAATAGGCGTAAGCAAGCACTCCGCAGCCTTGCCGAAGTCTGCCACGTAGCAGCAATAAATCCATGGAGTGATACGCTATCACCTTCAATGCCAGTGACGAACCTAAATTCCGAACGGCCCGAGCACCAGCCGCCTTGGTCCTTAGTCCAATTGTGGACGGCTTCCGGCTTACTAAAGTGCTCATGGACGGCGGCAGCGGATTAAACCTCATCTATGAAGAAACTCTTAGCAAAATGGAAATAGACAGGAGCCGCATTGAGCAAAGCAGCATGACCTTCAGAGGAATCATCCCTAGTTGGGAGGCACGCTGCGCGGGAAAAATCACGCTAGACGTGGTATTCGGCACGCCGGAGAATTATAGGTCCGAAGAAATCACATTCCAAGTGGCCCCGTTCAGTAGCGAATACCACGCCCTTTTAGGGTGGGAGGCATTCACGATCTTCCAAGCTATACCCCATTACGGGTACATGAAGCTCAAAATGCCCGGGCCCAATGGAATCATCACTCTAGCTAGTGATCCGGACATAGCACTCCGCGCCGAGAATAAAACCGCCGCACTAGCCCTCGAGGCGTTATCCGAAGCCCTCGCGGCCGAAGAACTGACGGCGCTGTGCTCCACAGTGGACAGGGACGACGTGATACTCGACAAAAGATCCAAATCCACCTCTTTTAAACCAGCGGATGAAATAGTCAAATTCCAAGTCCACCCAACGGACCCTACCAAAACAACATCCATCGGGGCACAGTTAAACCCCACAGTAGACGCTGCACTACGGGAGTTCTTGCGCGAAAATTGGGACATCTTCGCCTGGCATCCTTCAGACATGCCAGGAATCCCACGCAGGTTGGCCGAGCATAGCCTTAACATTCTAAAGGCGTTCAAGCCGGTCAAACAGACTCTTCGGCGTTTCTCTGAACCTAAGCGACAATCCATGGGATAAGAGCTAGCCAAGTTACTGGAGGCCGGATTCATCTGAGAAATAAAATATCCGGACTGGCTAGCAAACCTGGTGATGGTACCAAAGAAGGACAAATCCTGGCGCCTATGTGTCGACTTCAAGGACCTTAACAAGGCTTGTAGTATGTCATCGCCCCGTGGACAGAACCCTTCTTGGCCTACCTAACTAGGCAGAAACTACCTCAGGACCCAAATGAGGCACGTCGCATTGTGCGGCGGTCTAAAGCCTACAAGGTCCACGAGGGAGAGCTTTATAAGAATAGCGCTACCGGAGTCCTTCAAAGGTGCATCTCCGAAGAGGAAGGACGACAACTTTTGACAGAAATTCATGCTGGACTTGGCGGCCACCACGCCGCAGCCCGGGCCCTGGTAAGCAAGGCCTTCCGTACAGGTTTTTACTGGCCGACGGCCCGAGCATACACACATGATCTCGTTCAACGATGCGTCGGTTGCCAGCTTTTTGCAAATCAAAGCCTATGCCGCCTACCGCTCTCCAAACAATCCCCATCACTTGGCCCTTTGCGGTCTGGGGGCTTGATATGGTCGGACCCCTCAAAGGGGGAAGCCATAAGAAAAAATACTTATTGGTCATGGTGGATAAATTCACCAAATGGATAGAAGCCAAACCAGTCAAAATGGCCGAGCCCGGACCAGTGATAGACTTCATATTCGGGGTTGTACACCGTTACGGCGTCCCCCACAGCATCATCAACGATAACGGCTCGAACTTTACAGCCGACGATGTAAAAATTTGGTGCAACAACATGGGCATTAAGCTCGATTATGCTTCTGTCTCTCACCCGCAAACTAACGGTCAAGTCGAGCGAGCAAATGGTCTTATCATGAGCGGCATAAAACCCAGATTAGTGCAATCCTTAAAGGAATCAGATACGCACTGGGTAGAGGAGCTCGACTCCGTACTATGGGGGCTGCGGACCACGCCGAATCGCACTACCGGATACACACCGTTTTTTATGGTGTAAGGCGCAGAGGCGGTACTGCCCTGCGACATAATTTATGACTCAACTCGAGTGCGCATGTACAAAGAGAAAGAAGCCGAGCTTGATCGGCAGGACAGTTTGGACGCCTTGGAGGAGGAGCGTGACATGGCAAAAGCCCGTTCCGCATTTTATCAGCAACATGCTCGAAGGTATCAAAGCAGAGAAGTACGGGCCAAAACTTATAACGTCGGCGAACTCGTTCTACGCCTACCGGAGAAGAAAAAGAACAAGCTCAAGCCCAAATGGTTAGGTCCCTTCATTATTGACCAAGTTCTGACCGGTGGAGCGTATCGTCTGCGGGATGCATCGGACAATCGACTCAAGCCAAACCCATGGAACGCAGCCAGACTCCGAAGGTTCTATGCCTAGTGCCGGACTCTATGTTCTTCTCCTTACCTCCGTCAATTTTTTATATATCCGTTATCTGTCTTTTATTTCTTTCTTTCTTCTCTTTCTCTTCAAGGCCTTAAAAGGCTCAATTGTGTCTTGACTACACAATCTTGACGCGCTAGCCGCGCTCATTATACCTGGGGGCTTCTTATACAGAAGCTTAATGTAACTATTTTCCGGGCTCTATGCCCCACACATGTGTTATTATTTCACATGTACCTTTTTTCTCCATTATATGCATCGATATGACTTAAGTTTTGGCCAAGCTGGGTTGCCTGGCTCTTGTGTTTATGCCCTACGTTCCCGTTAATTCGGCTAGGGCATAAGGGGAGCACCTCTGTGATTGTTACTGCCGGGTCAGCCGGATGTGTACCTCAGACTGGGTGAAGCCGAAAGCTAGCGTTCTTAAGAGAATACTCGGTCGGTGAACAAAAGATGACCTTTACTTATTGTAATAAGTGCCCCCAGATGTTTATATCCTGCGTCTCTTTTCACAGCTCAGACATGCACATTAGGGCATGCGTACCCAGGGAAAGGAACCCTTAACGAAACTATTCTCCCTGTAAGATATTTCTTACTATCCATGTAATATAACATAGCTAGTTGGGTACTTGTCTGTTCAAGCACTTATGACCCCTACGCCTGGTTTCCATGCGTACCCCGGTTTTTACATAACTGAGCGGGCATTCGGATACACTCCAGACTGTCGGGTCCAGAGGTCGAAGAGAAAAGGTCCGCCATGACAAATGATTTACAATCCGGCTAGGGACAATACATGTCACTTGAAGTACACAGTCACTTAGAATGACTAAATTCTTCTTCTATACCATCCAACAGGCTGTCTAGCCTATAATCTTGTTGGGAATACTTTGCGGCTAATTCTACTTGGTCATACACAAAACTGACGGGGGTATCTTTCCCATCGGACCCCACAGGTCCGACCTCGGCCATGTGGTTCGTGTCAGCCTTGGTATATCGCGTCTTCACCATGGCCCAGGATTCCCCCGCACCTTGTCGGCAGGCTGATATCTTCCATAATCGGAAGCGCCGCCGCGCTCCCTTGAGCTTCTCTACAAGCTCCCCCATGCCTCCTGGCAGGAGGCAGATGGCCACAAGGCTTGGGCAATGCCTCGCATCACTGCCGAACTTGTTCGCAAGTAGCCAGAGAGCTCTGGCGAAGATCACCCGCAGACCCGGGCATCTCCTCCGCGGGACGACCCGTCAGCATACCTGCAGACATAACTCTGTTAGCTGGTTTCTTCGCCGAACTCTTTAAAAGTTCGTTCAAGCACTTACTAAAAATGCCGCGTCGAAGCCTCTTATTCTCCTTTACGGAGTCAGCAAGATGGGCTCGAACATCTTTCAATTCCATGCCTAGCTGGATATTGGCGTCTTGGAGATCGTTTTTCTCCCGCCTAACCCGTGTAAGCACGCGCTCGCCAGCCTTTAGCTGTCGTTGAGCATGCGGCTCATCCCCTATCATGACCTCCGGATTCACTTCGGAGTCATCTGCAGAATCTATTGTTAGACTTGCATGCATGCCGCATACTACCTGGTACCTGTCATTCTTTGCAAAATAAATAAGTGTTACCAGATGGGGTCTTCTCGGACTCCTTCACTGCGGCAATTGCGGCCTGAAGCTGGCTTTGCACTCCTCCATCTCTTGAGACAACTGGGTATTCTTCTGCGTAAGAACCTATGTAAACAATGATCCTTAAATCAGTTGTGCCAACTGTTTCAAGTCTCAGGGGCTACTGATATACATAATTATTAGATTTTCTTACCCGTATATCCTTTACATACTGGTCCGTGGCTTTGGCAATACCATTTTGAGCAGCTCGGATGTACGCGTCTCCTGAGTTAAAGGCATCGAACGCCTCTTGGGAGAAACAAGCGTCATGAGTGCGGTTCGGCGGCGCTTATGATTCATGGCGCCTCCACTTGAATTGTGAGAGGACAGCCTATCCGCATCCTCTGTAGGAGGAACATCCGGTGTTGGCCCCATGTTAGCGTCCGCCTCTAGGTCCGGCTCTGGAGCCCGGCTGGTGGAGGCGTGGCCGGTAACCTCTCCGGATATAGTCCGGCGAGCATTTTTCCTACTAGGAAACATGGACGTTGTTATATTTTAAAAGACGACAACCACGGAGCGGGGTTCTGTTTCATACCTCTGCGACGGTGTCTCAGTCCTGACCGCCTTCCGTTTAAGCCTACGGGCTTCGGTGCCCCTTGTTGGTGAGTCATTGCGGGTTCGGCATGACGTCCCGAGGGCCTTCCCTGTAAGACACCATATGTGTGCGGTAGGTGAAGTGCAGAAAAAGGGATCCTTCTCGGAAGTTGGGACTCCGGTTTTACTTACATGTGATGCAGGGAGTAGTCCAGGATAATCGGCTATGATGGCCACCATGGCATCATCGCAGCTCAATTGATAGAACGTCCTATCAATAAGTTCCACAAACGTGTCCGGATCCTCTTCGAGTCCGGGGTCGAGGGCCCGGTCAGGGTCCTCTGGTTGTGGAGGCGGGCTGTGGACCTCCCTCATAGCTTTTCGCAGTTCCTGCTATGAAATAGAAAGGTAAATATTTATGACAAAGAATGGGGAAGGTCTGGAGTAAAAAGTAGCAGCTCACCCAGTTTGGGGGGTTGTACATGGAGAATCCATCCCGTGGCTTGGTATGGATGAACTCCTCTTCCTCTCCTTTATATAAATCGGGCAGTATTTTTGCTAGAGCAGCGACGGAGTCCGGACCTTTACGACCGCAGCGGGTGGCATCGTCTTCTCCATTGAAGTGCCACATGGGTTGTCCCCGATATTGAAGTGGTTGCACCCCCCGCATTATACATATTGACATAACCTCGACTATTGTCAATCCTGATTTGGCCAGCGTTTGTATCCGGCCCATCAGATAAAGGACCTCTCTGTTACCTTCCTCCTAGGGGCTCCGAGGGCGCCAGCTGCGGCGTTTCTTCAAAGGGGCGTTATTAAGCTCAGGAAGGCCCATCCGAACAGGGTCCGGAAGGGGGACGTCCTCCATATAAAACCACTCCGAAGGCCAGTCTTTGGATGCCTTCTTCGGAGTACCGGACAGATATCCGGTCCCGGATGCGCCATATCTCAGCTCCGTCCACTTGATATATCGACCCCTCTTGTGTACGGGGTATGAGGCAGAATAGCCTCTTCCATAGCTCGAAATGAGCTTCACAGCCCAAAAACAGCTCGCAAAGGGCGACATAGCCTACGATGTGTAATATGGAGGCAGGAGTAAAATTATGCAGTTGGAGGCCGTAGAACTCGAGGAGCCCACGGAGGAATGGATGGATTGGAAATCCAAGTCCCCTTAACATGTACGGGACAAGGCATACCCGCTCCCGGTTGGATGGGTTGGGAAAGCTCTCCGCTTGTTCCCCGACATTGTAAGTGGCTAGTCCAGCTCGGATGGGGACCATGTACGCAGGAGGAAGAAACTCCTGGGTTTGTAACTCTACTAATTGTCTGTGGGAGACGGAACACTTCTTCCAGTTGCCTGTCTTAGGGCTACGGGAGCGAGAGGAGGAGCTGCGACGACCGGCCATGATGGGATGGATTTTTCTGGGCGCGCTCCGATGGATACTCGCTGAGGGAGGATGGTGTGATCTGGATCTGAGGATCCCCAGTCTCTTAAATAGATGATTTACTCACATGGTTAGGGTGGCAAGTGCAAAAATGCCCCGACTTCTCGCATTCGCTCGACACGTGGAGGGTAGCCATTATTAGGCGCAGAAGCCGAGGAGTGCAACATTCATGGGAAGCCGGACACTACTCGACAGGTACTCAAAATTTGGAGAAGAACCCGCCTTGCAATGCCGAAGACAATCTGCGCGTCGGACTCGTCGTCATTGAAGCCTGGTTCAGGGGCTACTGAGGGAGTCCTGGATTAGGGGGTCCTCGGAAAGCCGGACTATATCCTTTGGTCGGACTATTGGACTATGAAGATACAAGATTTAAGACTTCGTCCCGTGTCCGGGTGGGACTCTCCTTGGCGTGGAAGGCAAGCTTGGCAATACGGATATGTACGTCTCCTCCCTTGTAACCGACTCTGTGTAACCCTAGCCCCCTCCGGTATCTATATAAACTGGAGGGTTTAGTCCGTAGGACAATAGCAATCATACCATAGGCTAGTTTCTAGGGTTTAGCCTCTATGATCTCGTGGTAGATCAACTCTTTTAATACTCATATCATCAAGATCAATCAAGCAGGAAGTAGGGTATTACCTCCATCGAGAGGGCCCGAACCTGGGTAAACATCGTGTCCCCCGCCTCCTGTTACCATCCGCCTTAGACGCACAGTTCGGGACCCCCTACCCGAGATCCGCCGGTTTTGACACCGACATGTGCGCCAATAGGGGGAGTCCAACTAGGATTCCCAGTCCTAGTTGGAGTCCCCTTCCTTTTGCAAGAGAGGAGAGAGGGAAGGAGTAGGAGAGGGAGAAGGAACGAGAGGGTGGCGCCGCCCCCTTCCTAGTCTAATTCGGACTTGCCATGGGGGGGTTGGCCACCCTTGAGTCCCTTCTCTCCTTTTGCGTATGGCCCATTAAGGCCCACTACTTCCCTCGGCGAATTCCCGTAACTCTCCCGTACTTTGAAAAATACCCGAATCACTCGGAACCTTTCCGATGTCCGAATATAGCCTTCCAATATATCGATCTTTACGTCTCGACCATTTCGAGACTCCTCGTCATGTCCGTGATCTCATCCGGGACTCTGAACTTCCTTCAGTACATCAAATCACATAACTCATAATACAAATCGTCATTGAACGTTAAGCATGCGGACCCTACGGGTTCGAGAACTATGTAGACATGACCGAGACACATCTCCGGTCAATAACCAATAGCAGAACCTGAATGCTCATATTGGCTCCTACATATTCTACGGAGATCTTTACCGGTCAAAACGCATAACAACATACGTTGTTCCCTTTATCATTGGAATGTTACTTACCCGAGATTCGATCATCGGTATCACCATTCCTAGTTCAATCTCGTTACCGGCAAGTCTCTTTACTCGTTCCGTAATGCATCATCCCGCAACTAACTCATTAGTCACATTGCTTGCAAGGCTTATTGTGGTATGCATTACCGAGAGGGCCCAGAGATACCTCTCCGACGATCGGAGTGACAAATCCTAATCTCGATCTGTGCCAACTCAATAAACACCATCGGAGACACCTGTAGAGCATCCTTATAATAACCCAGTTACATTGTGACGTTTGATAGCACACTAAGTGTTCCTCCGGTATTCGGGAGTTGCATAATCTCATAGTTAGAGGAACATGTATAAGTCATGAAGAAAGCAATAGCAATAAACTAAACGATCATAGTGCTAAGCTAACGGGTGGGTCTTGTCCATCACGTCATTCTCTAATGATGTGATCCCGTTCATCAAATGACAACACATGTCTATGGCTAGGAAACATAACCATCTTTCATAAACAAGATAGTCAAGTAGAGGCATACTAGGGACACTCTGTTTGTCTATGTATTCACACATGTACCAAGTTTCCGGTTAATACAATTCTAGCATGAATAATAAACATTTATCATGATATAAGGAAGTAAAATAATAACTTTATTATTGCCTCTAGGGCATATTTCCTTCAGTCTCCCACTTGCGCTAGAGTCAATAATCTAGTTCACATCGCCATGTGATTTAACACCAATAATTCACATCACCATGTGATTAACACCCATAGTTCACATCGCTATGTGACCAACACCCAAAGGGTTTACTAGAGTCAGTAATCTAGTTCACATCGCCATGTGATTAACACCCAAAGAGTACTAAGGTGTGATCATGTTTTGCTTGTGAGAGAAGTTTTAGTCTACGGGTCTGTCACATGCAGATCCATATGTATTTTGAAAATTTCTATGTCTACAATGCTCTGCATGGAGATACTCTAGCTAATTGCTCCCACTTTCAATATGTATCTAGATCGAGACCTAGAGTCATCCAGATCGCTGTAAAAACTTGCATCGACGTAACTCTTTACGATGAACTCTTTATCACCTCCATAATCGAGAAATATTTCCTTAGTCCTCTTAGGTAACTAAGAATAACTTTGACCGCTGTCCAGTGATCTACTCATGGATCACTATCGTACCCCCTTGCCAAACTCATAGCAAGGTATACAATAGGTCTGGTACACAGCATGGCATACTTTATAGAACCTATGGCTGAGACATAGGGAATGACTTTCATTCTCTTTCTATTTTCTGCCGTGGTCGAGTTTTGAGTCTTACTCAACTTTACACCTTACAGGCAAGAACTCCTTCTTTGACTGTTCCATTTTGAACTAGTTCAAAATCTTGTCAAGGTATGTACTCATTGAAAAATCTTATCAAGCGTCTTGATCTATCTCTATAGATCTTGATGCTCAATATGTAAGCAGCTTCACCGAGGTCTTTATTTGAAAAAATCCTTTCAAATACACATTTATGCTTTCTAGAAAATTCTACATTATTTCCGATCAACAATATGTCATTCACATATACTTATCAGAAAGGCTGTAGTGCTCCCACTCACTTTCTTATAAATACAGGCTTCACCACAAGTTTGTATAATACTATATGCTTTGATCAACTCATCAAAGCGTATATCCAACTCCGAGATGCTTGCACCAGTCCATAGATGGATCGCTGGAGCTTGCACATTTTTTTAGCACCTTTAGGATTGACAAAACCTTCTGATTTCATCATATACAAATCTTCTTTAATAAATCCATTAAGGAATGCAATTTTTACATCCATTTGCCAGATTTCATAAAATGTGGCAATTGCTAACATGATTCAGACATACTTTAAGCATCGATACGAGTGAGGAAATCTCATCGTAGTCAACACCTTGAACTTGAGAAAAACCTTTTTCCACAAATCGAGCGTTGTAGATAGTAACACTACTATCAGCGTCCGTCTTCCTCTTGAAAATCCATTTATTCTCAATGTCTTGCCGATCATCAAGCAAGTCCACCAAAGTCCATACTTTGTTCTCATACATGGATCCCATCTAAGATTTCATGGCCTCATGCCATTTTGCGGAATCTAGGCTCATCATCGCTTCCTCATAGTTCGTAGGTTCGTTGTGGTCTAGTAACGTGACTTCCAGAATAGGATGCCCATACCACTCTGGTGCGGAACGTATTCTGTTTGACCTACGAGGTTTGGTAGTAACTTGATCTGAAGTTTCATGATCATCATCATTAACTTCCTCACTAATTGGTGTAGATATCACTGGAATTGATTTCTGTGATGAACTACTTACCAATTCGGGAGAAGGTACAATTACCTGATCAAGTTCTACTTTCCTCCCACTCACTTCTTTTGAGAGAAAACTCCTTCTCTAGAATGGATACATTTTTAGCAACAAATATCTTGCCTTCGGATATGTGATAGAAGGTGTACCCAACAGTTTCTTTTGGGTATCCTATGAAGACGCACTTCTCCAATTTGGGTTTGAGCTTATCAGGCCGAAGCTTTTTCACATAAGCATCATGACCCCAAACTTTAAGAAACAATAGCTTAGGTTTCCTGCTAAACCATAGTTTATACGATGTCGTCTCAAACGGATTTAGATGGTGCCCTATTTAACATGAATGCAGCTGTCTCTAATGCATAACCCGAAAACAATAGTGGTAAATTGGTAAGAGACATCATAAATCGCACCATATCTAATAAAGTACGGTTACGACGTTCGGACACACCATTATGCTATGATGTTCCAGGTGGCGTGAGTTGTGAAACTATTCCACAATTTTAAATGAAGGCCAAACTCGTAACTCAAACATTCGTCTCCGCGATCAGATCGTAGAAACTTTATTTTCTTGTTACGATGATTTTCCCCTTCACTCTGAAATTCTTTGAACTTTACAAATGTTTCAGACTTATGTTTCATTAAGTGGATATACCCATATCTGCTCAAATCATCTGTGAAGGTCAGAAAATAACGATACCCGCCGCGAGCCTCAACACTCATCAGATCGCATACATCAGTATGAATTATTTCCAATAAGTCAGTTGCTCGCTCCATTGTTTCGAAGAACGGAGTCTTAGTCATCTTGCCCATGAGGCATGGTTCGCAAGCATCAAGTGATTCATAATCAAGTGATTTCAAAAGCCCATCAGCATGGAGTTTCTTCATGCGCTTTACACCAATATGACCTAAATGACAGTGCCACAAATAAGTTGCACTATCATTATTAACTTTGCATGTTTTGGCTTCAACATTATGAATATGTGTATCACTACGATCGAGATTCAATAAACCATTCACCTTGGGTGTATGAACACAGAAGGTTTTATTCATGTACACAGAATAACAATTATTCTTTGACTCAAATGAATAACCGTATTGCAATAAACTGTTGGGGAACGTAGTAATTTCAAAAAAATTCCTACGCACACGCAAGATCATGGTGATGCATATCAACGAGAGGGGAGAGTGTTGTCCACGTACCCTCGTAGACCGAAAGCGGAAGCGTTATATCAACGCGGTTGATGTAGTCGTACGTGTTCACGGCCCGACCGATCAAGCACCGAAATTACGGCACCTCCGAGTTTTAGCACACGTTCAGCTCGATGACGATCCCCGGACTCCGATCCAGCAAAGTGTCGGGGATGAGTTCCATCAGCACGACGGCGTGGTGACGGTGATGATGTTCTACCGACGCAGGGCTTCGCCTAAGCACCGCTACGATATGACCGAGGTGGAATATAGTGGAGGGGGGCACCGCACACGGCTAAGAACGATCACGAAGATCAACTTGTGTGTCTATGGGGTGCCCCCCCTCCGTATATAAAGGGGGGAGGAGGAGAGGGCCGGCCAAGGGGAGAGGCGCGCCCTAGGGAGGGCAATCCTACTCCAAGTAGGTTTGGCCCCCCTTTCCTATTAGGAGTAGGAGAGGGAAGGAAGAGGGGAGGAAGAAGGAAAGGGGGGGGGCGCCCCCCCTCCCAATTCGGATTGGGCATGGGGGGGGCCTCCTTTGCTCCTTCTCCCTCCTTTCCACTAAGGCCCAATAAGGCCCATATACCTACCGGGGGGGGTTCCGGTAACCTCCCGGAGCTTCGGTATAGTCCCAATCTCACCCGGAACCTTTCCGGTGTCCAAATATAGCCGTCCAATATATAAGTCTTTATGTCTCGACCATTTCGAGACTCCTCGTCATGTCCGTGATCACATCCGGGACTCCGAACAACCTTCGGTACATCAAAACTCATAAACTCATAATATAACTGTTATCGTAACGTTAAGCGTGCGGACCCTACGGGTTCGAGAACTATGTAGACATGACCTAGAACTGTTTCCGGTCAATAACCAATAGCGGAACTTGGATGCTCATATTGGCTCCTACATATTCTACGAAGATCTTTATCGGTCAGACCGCATAACAACATACGTTGTTCCCTTTGTCATCGGTATGTTACTTGCCCAAGATTCGATCATCGGTATCTCAATACCTAGTTCAATCTCGTTACCGGCAAGTCTCTTTACTCGTTACGTAATGCATCATTCTGTAACTAACTCATTAGCTACATTGCTTGCAAGGCTTATAGCGATGTGCATTACCGAGAGGGCCCAGAGATACCTCTCCGACAATCGGAGTGACAAATCCTAATCTCGAAATACGTCAACTCAACAAGTACCTTTGGAGACACCTGTAGAGCACCTTTATAATCACCCAGTTACGTTGTGACGTTTGGTAGCACACAAAGTGTTCCTCCGGTAAATGGGCGTTACATAATCTCATAGTCATAGGAACATGTATAAGTCATGAAGAAAGCAAAAGCAACATACTAAACGATCAAGTGCTAAGCTAACGGAATGGGTCAGGTCAATCACGTCATTCTCCTAATGATGTGGTCCCATGAAATGACAACTCATGTCTATGGTTAGGAAACTTAACCATCTTTGATTTACGAGCTAGTCAAGTAGAGGCATACTAGTGACACTATGTTTGTCTATGTATTCACACATGTATCATGTTTCCAGGTAATACAATTCTAGCATGAATAATAAACATTTATCATGATATGAGGAAATAAATAATAACTTTATTATTGCCTCTAGGGCATATTTCCTTCAGTCTCCCACTTGCACTAGAGTCAATAATCTAGATTACACAGTAATGATTCTAACACCCATGGAGTCTTGGTGCTGATCATGTTTTGCTCGTGGAAGAGGCTTAGTCAACGGGTCTGCAATATTCAGATCCGTATGTATCTTGCAAATTTCTATGTCTCCCACCTGGACTTGGTCCCGGATGGAATTGAAGCGTCTCTTGATGTGCTTGGTCATCTTGTGAAATCTGGATTCCTTTGCCAAGGCAATTGCACCAGTATTGTCACAGAAGATCTTCATTGGCCCCGATGCACTAGGTATGACACCTAGATCGGAAATGAACTCCTTCATCCAGACTCCTTCATTTGCTACTTCCGAAGCAGCTATGTACTCCGCTTCGCATGTAGATCCTGCTACGACGCTTTGTTTAGAACTGCACCAACTGACAGCTCCACCATTTAATATAAACATGTATCCGGTTTGCGATTTAGAATCGTCCGGATTAGTGTCGAAGCTTGCATCGATGTAAACATTTACGACTAGCTCTTTGTCACCTCCATAAATGAGAGACATATCCTTAGTCCTTTTCAGGTATTTCAGGATGTTCTTGACCGCTGTCCAGTGATCCACTCCTGGATTACTTTGGTACCTCCCTGCTAAACTAATAGCAAGGCACACATCAGGTCTGGTACACATCATTGCATACATGATAGAGCCTATGGCTGAAGCATAGGGAACTCCTTTCATTTTCTCTCTATCTTCTGCAGTGGTCGGGCATTGAGTCTGACTCAACTTCACACCTTGTAATACAGGCAAGAATCCTTTCTTTGCTTGATCCATTTTGAACTTTTTCAAAACTTTATCAAGGTATGTGCTTTGTGAAAGTCCAATCAAGCGTCTTGATCTATCTCTATAGATCTTGATGCCCAATATATAAGCAACTTCACCAAGGTCTTTCATTGAAAAACTTTTATTCAAGTATCCTTTTATGCTATCCAGAAATTCTATATCATTTCCAATCAACAATATGTCGTCCACATATAATATCAGAAATGCTACAGAGCTCCCACTCACTTTCTTGTAAATACAGGCTTCTCCAAAAGTCTGTATAAAACCATATGCTTTGATCACACTATCAAAGCGTTTATTCCAACTCTGAGAGGCTTGCACCAGTCCATAAATGGATCGCTGGAGCTTGCACACTTTGTTAGCTCCCTTGGGATCGACCAAACTTTCCGGTTGCATCATATACAACTCTTCTTCCAGAAATCCATTCAGGAATGCAGTTTTGACATCCATCTGCCATATTTCATAATCATAAAATGCGGCAATTGCTAACATGATTCAGACAGACTTAAGCATCACTACGGGTGAGAAGGTCTCATCATAGTCAACCCCTTGAACTTGTCGAAAACCTTTTGCAACAAGTCGAGCTTTGTAGACAGTAACATTACCGTCAGCGTCAATCTTCTTCTTGAAGATCCATTTATTCTCTATTGCTTGCCGATCATCGGGCAAGTCAACCAAAGTCCACACTTTGTTCTCATACATGGATCCCATCTCAGATTTCATGGCTTCAAGCCATTTTGCGGAATCTGGGCTCACCATCGCTTCTTCATAGTTCGTAGGTTCACCATGATCTAGTAGCATGACTTCCAGAACAGGATTACTGTACCACTCTAGTGCGGATCTTATTCTGGTTGATCTACGAAGTTCAGTAACAACTTGATCTGAAGTTTCATGATCATCATCATTAAATTCCTCACTAATTGGTGTAGGTATCACAGAAACCGGTTTCTGTGATGAACTACTTTCCAATAAGGGAGCTGGTACTGTTACCTCATCAAGTTCTACTTTCCTCCCGCTCACTTCTTTCGAGAGAAACTCCTTCGCTAGAAAGGATCCATTCTTAGCAACGAATGTCTTGCCTTCGGATCTGTGATAGAAGGTGTACCCAACTGTCTCCTTTGGTTATCCTATGAAGACACATTTTTCCGATTTGGGTTCAAGCTTATCAGGTTGAAGCTTTTTCACATAAGCATCGCAGCCCCAAACTTTCAAAAACGACAACTTTGGTTTCTTGCCAAACCATAGTTCATAAGGAGTCGTCTCAATGGATTTTGATGGTGCCCTATTTAACGTGAATGCGGCCGTCTCTAAAGCATAACCGCAAAATGATAGCGGTAAATCGGTAAGAGACATCATAGATCGCACCATATCTAGTAAAGTACGATTACGACGTTCAGACACACCATTACGCTGTGGTGTTCCGGTGGCGTGAGTTGCTAAACTATTCCGCATTGTTTCAAATGTAGACCAAACTCGTAACTCAAATATTCTCCTCCACTATCAGATCGTAGAAACTTTATTTTCTTGTTACGATGATTTTCAACTTCACTCTGAAATTCTTTGAACTTTTCAAATGTTTCAGACTTATGCTTCATTAAGTAGATATACCCATATCTGATTAAATCATCTGTGAAGGTGAGAAAATAAAGATATCCGCCACGAGCTTCAACATTCATTGGACCACATACATCTGTATGTATGATTTCTAACAAATCTGTTGCTCTCTCCATAGTACCGGAGAACGGCGTTTTAGTCATCTTACCCATGAGGCACGGTTCGCAAGTACCAAGTGATTCATAATCGAGTGGTTCCAAAAGTCCATCTGTATGGAGTTTCTTCATGGGCTTTACACCGATATGACCTAAACGGCAGTGCCACAAATAAGTTGCACTATCATTATCAACTCTGCATCTTTTGTCTTCAACATTATGAATATGTGTATCACTACAATTGAGATTCATAAAAAATAGACCACTCTTTAAGGGTGCATGACCATAAAAGATATTACTCATATAAATAGAACAACCATTATTCTCTGATTTAAATGAATAACTGTCTCGCATCAAACAAGATCCAGATATAATGTTCATGCTCAACGCTGGCACCAAATAACAATTATTCAGGTCTAAAACTAATCCCGAAGGTAGATGTAGAGGTAGCGTGCCGACCGCGATCACATCGACTTTGGAACCATTTCCCACGCGCATCGTCACCTTGTCCTTGGCTAGTGTTTGCTTAATCCGTAGTCCCTGTTTCGAGTTGCAAATATTAGCAACAGAACCAGTATCAAATACCCAGGTGCTACTGCGAGCTCTAGTAAGGTACACATCAATAACATGTATATCACATATACCTTTGTTCACCTTGCCATCCTTCTTATCCGCCAAATACTTGGGGCAGTTCCGCTTCCAGTGACCAATTTGCTTGTAGCAGAAGCACTTAGTTTCAGGCTTAGGTCCAGACTTGGGTTTCTTCTCTTGAGCAGCAACTTGCTTGCTGTTCTTCTTGAAGTTACCCTTCTTCTTCCCTTTGCCCTTTTTCTTGAAACTAGTGGTCTTGTTGACCATCAACACTTGATGCTCCTTCTTGATTTCTACCTCCATGCCTTTAGCATTGCGTAAGAGCTCGGAATTGTCTTTTCCATCCCTTGCATATTATAGTTCATCACGAAGCTCTTGTAGCTTGGTGGCGTGATTGGAGAATTTTGTCAATGATGCTATCATCCGTAAGATTAACTCCCAGTTGAATCAAGTGATTATTATACCGCACATTTTGAGTATATGCTCACCGATGAACTATTCTCCTCCATCTTGCAGCTATGAACTTATTGGAGACTTCATATCTCTCAATCCGGGCATTTGCTTGAAATATTAACTTCAACTCCTGGAACATCTCATATGCTCCATGACGCTCAAAACATCGTTGAAGACCGGTTTTAAGCCGTAAAGCATGGCACATCGAACTATTGAGTAGTCATCGCTTTGCTCGCCAGACGCTCATAACATCCGGCGTTGCTCTGCAAAGAGCCTGGCACCCAGCGGTGCTTCTAGGATGTAATTCTTACATGCATCAATGAGGATAATCCTCAAGTTACGGACCCAGTCCGTAATTGCTACCATCATCTTTCAACTTTGCTTTCTCAAGGAATGCATTAAAATTCAACGGAACAACAGCACGAGCCATCTATCTACAATAAACATAGATAAGCAAAATACTATCAGGTACTAATTTCATGATAAATTTAAGTTCAATTAATCATATTACTTAAGAACTCCCACTTAGACAGGCATCTCTCTAGTCATCTAAGTGATCACGTGATCCAAATCAACTAAACCATGTCCGATCATCACGTGAGATGGAGTAGTTTTGAATGGTGAACATCACTATGTTGATCATATCTACTATATGATTCACGCTCGACCTTTCGGTCTCCGTGTTCCGAGGTCATATCTGCATATGCTAGGCTTGTCAAGTTTAACCTGATTATTCTGCTTGTGCAAAACTGGCTTGCACCCGTTGTAGATGGACGTAGAGCTTATCACACCCGATCATCACGTGGTGTCTGGGCACGACGAACTTTGGCAACGTTGCATACTCAGGGAGAACACTTCTTGATAATTAGTGAGAGATCATCTTAAAATGCTACCGTCAATCAAAGCAAGATAAGATGCATAAAGGATAAACATCACATGCAATCAATATAAGTGATATGATATGGCCATCATCATCTTGTGCTTGTGATCTCCATCTCCGAAGCACCGTCATGATCACCATCGTCACCGCCGCGACACCTTGATCTCCATCGTAGCATCATTGTCGTCTCTCCAACTATTGCTTCTACGACTATCGCTACCGCTTAGTGATAAAGTAAAGCAATTACAGGGCAATTGCATTTCATACAATAAAGCGACAACCATATGGCTCCTGCCAGTTGCCGGTAACTCGGTTACAAAACATGATCATCTCATACAATAAAATATAGCATCACGTCTCGACCATATCACATCACAACATGCCCAGCAAAAACAAGTTAGACGTCCTCTACTTTGTTGTTGCAAATTTTACGTGGCTGCTATGGGCTGAGCAAGAACCGTTCTTACCTACGCATCAAAACCACAACGATAGTTCGTCAAGTTAGTGATGTTTTAACCTTCTCAAGGACCGGGCGTAGCCACACTCGGTTCAACTAAAGTTGGAGAAACTGACACCCGCTAGCCACCTTTGTGCAAAGCACGTCGGGAGAACCAGTCTCGCGTAAGCGTACGCGTAATGTCGGTCCGGCCGCTTCATCCAACAATACCGCCGAACCAAAGTATGACATCTTTGGTAAGCAAGATGACTTGTATCGCCCACAACTCACTTGTGTTCTACTCGTGCATATAACATCAACGCATAAAACCTAGGCTCGGATGCCACTGTTGGGGAACGTGGTAATTTCAAAAAAATTCCTACGCACACGCAAGATCATGGTGATGCATAGCAACGAGAGGGGAGAGTGTTTTCCATGTACCCTCGTAGACCGAAAGCGGAATCGTTATGTCAACGTGGTTGATGTAGTCGTACGTCTTCACGGCCCGACCGATCAAGCACCGAAATTACGACACCTCCGAGTTTTAGCACACGTTCAGCTCGATGACGATCCCCGGACTCCGATCGAGCAAAGTGTCGGGGATGAGTTCCGTCAGCACGACGGCGTGGTGACGGTGATGATGTTCTACCGACGCAGGGCTTCGCCTAAGCACCGCTACGATATGACCGAGGTGGAATATAGTGGAGGGGGGCACCGCACACGGCTAAGAACGATCACGAAGATCAACTTGTGTGTCTAGGGGTGGCCCCTCCACCGTGATATAAAGGGGGAGGAGGAGAGGGCGGTCAAAGGAGAGAGGTGCGCCCTAGGGGGGGCAATCCTACTCCAAGTAGGTTTGGCCCCCCTTTCCTATTAGGAGTAGGAGAGGGAAGGAAGAGAGGGGAGGGAAGAAGGAAAGGGGGCGGGCCTCCCAATTCGGATTGGGCTTGGGGGGGGGGGGCGCCCCCTCCTTTGCTCCTTCTCCCTCCTTTCCACTAAGGCCCAATAAGGCACATATACCTACCGGGGGGTTCCAGTAACCTCCTGGAGCTCCGGTATAGTCCCAATCTCACCCGGAACCTTTCCGGTGTCCAAATATAGCCGTCCAATATATCAATCTTTATGTCTCGCCCATTTCGAGACTCCTCGTCATGTCCGTGATCACATCCGGGACTCCGAACAACCTTCGGTACATCAAAAATCATAAACTCATAATATAACTGTCATCGTAACGTTAAGCGTGCGGACCCTACGGGTTTGAGAACTATGTAGACATGACCTAGAACTGTTTCCGGTCAATAACCAATAGCGGAACCTGGATGCTCATATTGGCTCCTACATATTCTACGAAGATCTTTATCGGTCAAACCGCATAACAACATACGTTGTTCCCTTTGTCATCTGTATGTTACTTGCCCGAGATTCGATCGTTGGTATCTCAATACCTAGTTCAATCTCGTTACCAGAAAGTCTCTTTACTCGTTACGTAATGCATCATTACGTAACTAACTCATTAGCTACATTGCTTGCAAGGCTTATAGTGATGTGCATTACCGAGAGGGCCCAGAGATACCTCTCCGACAATTGGAGTGACAAATACTAATCTCAAATACGCCAACTCAACAAGTACCTTTGGAGACACCAGAGAGCACCTTTATAATCACCCCGATTGCGTTGTGACGCTTGGTAGCACACAAAGTGTTCCTCCGTAAACGGAGTTACATAACCTCATAGTCATAGGAACATTTATAAGTCATGAAGAAAGCAAAAGCAACATACTAAATGATCAAGTGCTAAGCTAACGGAATGGGTCAGGTCAATCACATCATTCTCCTAATGATGTGATCCCATTAATCAAATGACAACTCATGTCTATGGTTAGGAAACTTAACCATCTTTGATTTACGAGCTAGTCAAGTAGAGGCATACTAGTGACACTATGTTTGTCTATGTATTCACACATGTATCATGTTTCCAGGTAATACAATTCTAGCATGAATAATAAACATTTATCATGATATGAGGAAATAAATAATAACTTTATTATTGCCTCTAGGACATATTTCCTTCATAAACATGATCCAATCATATTATGCTCAACGCAAACACCAAATAACATTTATTTTATGTTCAACACTAATCCCAAAGGTAAAGGGAGTGTGCGATGGTGATCTTATCAACCTTGGAATCACTTCCAACACACATTTCACCTCGCTCTCAACTAGTCTCTGTTCATTTTGTAACTCCTGTTTCAAGTTACTAATCATAGCAACTGAACCAGTATCAAATACCCAGGGGCTACTATGAACACTAGTAATTACACATCAATAACATGTATATCATATATACTTTTGTTCGCTTTGCCATCCTTCTTATCCACCAAGTATTTGGGTCAGTTACGCTTCCAGTAACCATTTCCTTTGCAGTAGAAGCACTCAGTTTCAGGCTTGGGTCTAGCTTTGGGCTTCTTCATGGGAGTGGCAACTTGCTTGCCATTCTTATTGAAGTTCCCTTTCTTTCCCTTGCCCTTTTACTTGGAACTAGTGGTCTTGTCAACCATCAACACTTGATGCTTTTCTTGATTTCTACCTTCGTCGATTTCAGCATCACGAAAAGCTCGGGAATCGTTTTCGTCATCCCTTATATATTATAGTTCATCACGAAGTTATAGTAACTTGGTGATAGTGACTAGAGAACTCTGTCAATCACTATCTTATCTGGAAGATTAACTCCCACTCGATTCAAGCGATTGTAGTACTCAGACATTCTGAGCACATGCTCACTGGTTGAGCTATTCTCCTCCATCTTGTAGGCAAAGTACTTGTCAGAGGTCTCATACCTCTCGACTCGGGCATGAGTCTAAAATACCAATTTCAGCTCTTGGAACATCTCATATGCCCTGTGACATTTCAAGACATTTTTTAAGTCTCGGTTCTAAGCCGTAAAGCATGGTGCACTAAAGTATCAAGTAGTCATCATACCGAGCTTGTCAAACGATCATAACTTATATATCTGCTCGTGCAATAGGTCTGTCACCTAGCGGCGCATCAAGGACATAATTCTTCTGTGCAGCAATGAGGATAATCCTTAGATCATGGACCTAGTCCGCATTATTGCTACTATCATCTTTCAACATAGTTTTTCTCTAGGAACATATCAAAAATAAAACAGGGAATTATATGCGAGCAATTGATCTACAACATAGATATGCAAATACTATCAGACTAAGTCCATGATAAATTTAAGTTCAATTAATCATATTACTTAAGAACTCGCACTTAGATAGACATCCCTCTAATAATTGAAGTGATCACGTGATCCAAATCAACTAAACCATGTCCGATCATCATGTGAGATGGAGTAGCTTTCAATGGTGAACATCACTATGTTGATCATATCTACTATATGATTCACGCTCGACCTTTTGGTCTCAGTGTTCCGAGGCCATATCTGCATATGCTAGGCTCGTCAAGTTTAACCCGATTATTCTGCGTGTGCAAAACTGGCTTGCACCCATTGTATGTGGACGTAGATCTTATCACACCCGATCATCACGTGGTATCTCAGCACGAAGAACTGTCGCAACGGTGCATACTCAGGGAGAACACTTATACCTTGAAATTTTAGTATGGGATCATCTCATAATGCTACCGTCGTACTAAAAAAAATAAGATGCATAAAAGATAAGCATCACATGCAATCAAAATATGTGACATGATATGGCCATCATCATCTTGTGCCTTTGATCTCCATCTCCAAACTACCGTCATGATCTCCATCGTCACCGGTATGACACCATGATCTCCATCATCTTGATCTCTATCAACGTGTTGTCACATGGTTGTCTCGCCAACTATTGCTTTTGCAACTATTGCTATCGCATAGCGATAAAGTAAAGCAATTATATGGTGCTTGCATCTTATGCAATAAAGAGACAACCATAAGACTACTGCCAGTTGCCGATAACTTTAACAAAACATGATCATGTCATACAACAATTTATATCTCATCACGTCTTGACCATATCACATCACAACATGCCCTGCAAAAACAAGTTAGACGTCCTCTACTTTGTTGTTGCAAGTTTTACGTGGCTGCTACGGGCTTAGCAAGAACCGTTCTTACCTACGCATCAAAACCACAACGATTTTTCGTCAAGTGTGCTGTTTTAACCTTCAACAAGGACCGGGCGTAGTCACACTCGATTCAACTAAAGTTGGAGAAACAGACACCCACTAGCCACCTGTGTGCGAAGCACGACGATAGAACCAGTCTCATGAACGCGGTCATGTAATGTCGGTCTGGGCCGCTTCATCCAACAATACCGCTGAATCATAGTATGACATGTTGGTAAGCAGTATGACTATTATCGCCTACAACTCTTTGTGTTCTACTCGTGCATATAACATCAACGCATAGACCTGACTCGGATGCCACTGTTGGGGAACGTAGTATTTCAAAAAAAATTCCTACGATCACGCAAGATCTATCTACGAGAAGCATAGCAACGAGCGGGGACCACGTAACCTTGTAGATCGAAAGCGGAAGCGTTTAGTAACGCAGTTGATATAGTCGAACGTCTTCGCGGTCCAACCGATCCAAGTACCGAACACACGGCACCTCCGCGATCTGCACACGTTCAGCTCGGTGACGTCCCTCGATCTCTTGATCCAATTGAGGCCGAGGGAGAGTTCCGTCAGCATGACGGTGTGGTGACGGTGATGATGAAGTTTCTGGCGCAGGGCTTCGCCTAAGCACTACGACGATATGACCGAGATGTGTAACCGTGGAGGGGGGCACTGCACACGGCTAAGAGATCAAACTTTTTGTCTTGGGGTGCCCCCTTGGCCATGTATATAAAGGAGGGAGGAGGAGGAGGCCAGTCTAGGAGGGGCACGCCTATAGGGGGAGTCCAACTAGGATTCCCAATCCTAGTTGGAGTCCCCTTCCTTTTCCAAGAGGGGAGAGAGGGAAGGAGTAGGAGAGGGAGAAGGAAAGAGAGGGTGGCGCTGCCCCCTCCCTAGTCCAATTCGGACTAGCCATGGGGGGGGGGGGGCGGCCACCCCTTGAGGCCCTTCTCTCCTTTCCCGTATGGCCCATGAAGGCCCACTACTTCCCCCGGCGAATTCCCGTAACTCAGCGGTACTCCGAAAAATACTCGAATCACTCGGAACCTTTCCAATGTCCGAATATAGACTTACATTATATCGATCTTTATTTCTCGACCATTTCGAGACTCCTCGTCATGTCCGTGATATCATCCGAGACTCCAAACAACCTTCGGTACATCAAATCACATAACTCATAATACAAATCGTCATCGAGTGTTAAGCGTGTGGACCCTACGGGTTCGAGAACTATGTAGACATGACCGAGACACATCTCCGGTCAATAACCAATAGCGGAACCTGGATGCTCATATTGGCTCCTACATATTCAACGAAGATCTTTATCGGTCAAACCGCATAACTACATACATTGTTCCCTTTATCATCGGTATGTTACTTGCCCGAGATTCGATCGTTGGTATCACCATACCTAGTTCAATCTTGTTACCGGCAAGTCTCTTTACTCATTCCGTAATGCATCATCCCGCAACTAACTCATTAGTCACATTTCTTGCAAGGCTTATTGTGATGTGCATTACCGAGAGGGCCCAGAGATACCTCCACTACTAGGAAAAGGGCTATAGCTGATATGGACATTAATGGCGCACCATGTATGTGGTGCGCCACTGCTATATAGCAGTGGCGCACCAGATACAGGTGCGCCATTAGTGTCCTCATCAGTAATGGTGCACCAGACACACGGTTCGCTATTACTAGCAATTTTTTTCCCCCAAACTATTAATGGCGCACCAGGGCACAATGCGCCATTACTAGTTTTAACTAGTAATGGCGCACAACACACTCTGTGCGCCACTACTGACAATTTTTTTAGTTTTTTTCAGAAGTAGTAATGGCGCACCTGGGTGAAGTGCGCCATTACTAGTTCAAACTAGTAATGGCGCACTACAACCACGGTGCGCCACTACTGACAATTTTTTTTTGCAAAACTAGTAATGGCGCATCCCTAATTGGTGCGCCATTAGTAACCAAGGTTACTAATGGCGCATGTTTAGGTGGTGCGCCATTAGTAACCTGAGACCAGCTAGATATTTTGGACAGCCACCTACCACACTCACTTTCCCCACTTCATTCTCTCCACCTCCTCCTCCAAGCTTGTCTCGGCTGCCACCTCCTCCTCACCTCATTTGCACCATATATTCACCCAAATTAAGTGGTTAAATTACCTTTTTTGATAGGTAAGTAAGGGGAAAGCTTTCTTTATGTTGTAGATCTACAATTTACTAAAGTGTCCTCCGAGGGGCATCCAACGGCGCCCAAAGAAATAGTCAAGGGGTACGCGGGATAGCTCGGGTGCATTCTCTGGAGCACCGTCTCAATCAACACCGAGAACCTAAGGCATCGTGACCGAGGGAATTTGCGCAACCTCCTCTTCACGAAGCTGCACGAACGATACAAGTTCCCCGGTGACTTCGCAAACACACACCTCTCAGGGAATAAAGTGAACAGTGCCGCTCTCACGAAGATGATCAAGGCCCTGGCTACTTGGAGAAGCGCGGTGAAGAGCATGATTGAAAAAGGTGATAGTTATGAGAAGATCAAGGAGAAAAATCCTTCGATCAGCAAAGATGACTACCAGGAGTTCAAGATCAAGTGCGAGAGCAACGCATCCGAGGAATCAAGTCAGTGGGGGAAAGATATTGGGGACTTGAACTTTGGGGTCCACAAACTCGGTCCCGGCGGTTACAGAGTGGCGGAACCTATATGGGACAAGGAGGACGCGGAGTGTGCCGAGCAAGGCCTACCGCCCCGCTTCGAGAAATACTGTAACAAGCAGACCAGGAACTATGTTAGGGCCCGGTACAAGATTGACCCGGTAACCAAGGATCTTACCACGGATCCGAAGACCAAGGCGCTTGAGCGTGTTCTGGTAAGGAATACACCCCCGCGTAATTAGCTCCATTTATGGTTGCATTCTAGTTAATGAAGCCAAATTTCTAAATGGTTCATGTTCCTTCCGCAGGACACTGAAAGCAGTAGCGCGGGGTCGTCTCAGAGCTCCCCTTTTGACACCCCTTTCAATAGGGCGTTGAACATAATGAAAAACAAGGATACGTTCAGTAAGCCGTCGTCAGCTGGTCGTGTGGCCGGCAAAGGCTTGTCCATGAAATGGTCGGAATACTATACCGTTGGGCGAAAGGAGAGAAAGACCAGCTCGGAAAGCCAGCAGCGCGAGGTTGAACAACTCGAGGCACAAGTGGCTCGGGTTCCGGAGATGGTCGAAGAGCAAGTGCGAGACCAACTGGGAGCGACGATCACCGCCATTATACCTACCTTGGTTTCTGGGCCGCAGGCGTGGGTGGCGGGCGGCCTCCAACAAGGACCGCCCCAGATTCCCAGCTTCACGGGCAGCAACTCGCGCAACGCGCCGGTGGCGGCATTGGTGTCTCCCGCGGCGGCGCCGGCATTGCAGCTTAATGCACCCGGGTGTGGGAAGAATACGCCGGCCGGCACCTCGGCAGCAAGCGGCCCCTCCATCAATTGCACGCCCGCCGTTGGCGGTGCCTCGACATTAGCCGAGCTCGACGCCATCACGGTAACTAATTAAGCCTCTCGGCCGATGACTTCATCTCCTTGCCTTTGACTGGGCATCCCTGACGCTCTACATGTTTTCGAAGGGCGCCGCCGACGTTCCGTGCACTCTCCTACACTTCGTGAACGACGAGTTGGTCGATGTCGCCAAGGGCAGAATCGTTCAACCGGGCAGCCGCATGTTCCACGGTAATCCGATGCCACCCACCGTTTATAGGGCTCAACTGGTTCGGGTGCTGCCGGGCTTCGACGACATATTACCTCCGTATCGACCCCATGGGGCCGACAAAGATGATGTGATGACCCTTAGCGCCTACATAACCTGGCCCATGCTTTGGCCGAAGAGCCAGATTCGTTCGGGGGCGGGGGACACCACCCCACAAACAACACCGCCAGTCGTGCCGGCGCCAAGCCATGGCAAGACCCTCGCAACGCTACCGGACATGCCGGACATGCATATGGCACAGGATCCGGACGACGACGACGATGGTACATTTACCAACATCGATAAGTACTTCAACGAACATGGGCACAATGACGAATTCTTGGGGCCTCCTTCTCAAGAATCCAACCCTGCAAAAGACGATCTAGCTGGTACCGCGGAGAAACCCAATTGCAACAGGCGTTGTCAGGCGTTCAGTTCTCAGGAGACGCCTCCAGCTGCCGCCTTCACCGAGCATCAGATAGCCGAGGTGCGAAATATTATCAGCCCCAACACACTCAAGAAGGCGGTCTCTGAGCAGAACTCGATCCCTTTATAGCAGAAGAAGAAGGGACGGAAAAGAAAGAGTAACAAGGGTGCGAGCCAGCCGGCACCGAGTACGATCCGTGCTCAGGATGGTCCACCTTCACCTAAGGATATCTCGAGGAGGGTGCATGTGGCGGGTAGGCCGATGCTACCGACTAATCTGCTCAATGCTGCAACCGGTGCTATGCGGAGTCTGCATGATGTGTTCTTTCTTTGGAGAAGCGACGTCTCTCGAGAATGATGTGGCATACCCGGTTTTGTGGCCAAGGTGCCGAGGGCAAGGGCTTTGTGGATAGCGCCATCGGGGTGCGATCGTCCTGCGGTTTGATGACATCTTCGCTATGTTTAACCTTCATCCGCTGCACTACACCTTCGCTCGCTATTTTCGCTGAGTATGGAGATGCGGATCATTAGAGACAAGACCCCGGACATCGTGATAGTCGACCCCTTCTACATGTGTGCCAAGATCTTGGGCAGCGCTAGGGACTGGCAAGTCGCGAGTTCATACCTCGAAGGCGTCATTCTGGGAAACCCAGAGAAGGATAACTTCCTCGTGCCTTACTTTCCCGAGTAAGTCATCCCTTCACCGCCCCGTAACATATGATTTCTTAGATTTCAATCATTCTTTTTTTTTCTAACATTATGTGTTTTGTGCAGTGACACACATTGCACACTCATCCTCTTAAGCCCAAAATATTCGATGGCCACGTATTTCGACTCGGACCGTCAGTCGAAGAAAGACTACACAAATATCAGGAAAGTTTTTGATGATGTTCTCCCCGGCTACGCCAGATCTAAAGATCATGTCCATTTGGTGATTGCCATTGGACGGGGTTGAGGGCCTAGGGAGAAATGATGTGGAGTTTTGTTAGAATCAGCGGAGTTTACTTAGCTCCACCTCTTCTTATTGCACTGAGTCGGAGATAAACTTTTAGGTGACGAGTTAAGCGGAAATTGCTAATGGAGCTCGGCCTCCATGGAGCCTGGTTTGGAATGAATATCACACTTTTATGACATTTTAAAAATCACAAATCAGTTTCAACCTTTTAGAAAATATGAAACAAATGTACGCCTGCATTGGAATGAATGTTACACTTTTGTAACGTTTCATGATGAAATACAATTGTATGTGACCCAAAATTGCATTAATATTTTTATCATGCATATTGAAAATTCATCATGCAGATTTACAAACACGCAATATACATCCCTATGTACATGTTTTTCTGAACTTTTGAAACATAAAAAGTTGTTTTTACTTATTTTGCAAGAATTCGGCCCTCATGGAACCGAAAACATAAAATCTAACTCCGAGTTTAGGCTTTCTTTCCCACTTCTGTAGCTAGGGCCCAGGTACTTTAATGTCATTCTAATATATGGCCCTTAGGATCACGCTGGGAGGGGTGTTGTCTCGCTTATAGCAAGACCAAAGAGCCCCTCGCTTCATACGCAACCTCCCACCCAATGGGTCGACCCATTGGCCATTGCAGGAGCGAGGACTGGCTCCCAGCACTTGTTTTTTGTTTACTTTTGTTTATATTTCTGAAGAGGATATATATTTATGTAAATCTTAAAAAGTTAATTGCTCACTCAAAATATGCTCATGCAGTGTAAAAAAATGTCTGTGCAACTTAAATAATGTTGATAGCATCTGACGTAATTGTTCATATCATTAAACAATATTCTCATACATTGAAAAAATATTTGTGACGTTTAAAAATATTTATATAATGTAAAATGTTTATATAATTCAAAAATATATTCCGTATCATCAAAAAAGTATATGTGACATCTCACGAAAATGTTTATATTTTGCAAAAACCAATATACGTGATATTTTTATAAAATGTTTGCATTGTATGAAAAATGATAAGTACCATCCAAAAAATGTGCATTACACTTAAAAGAGAAAATATTCACGCATTTCGAAAGAACCATTCGTAATATATATTTTAAAAACCTATACAATATAAAAAAATGTTTTGCTATGGGTAGATGTATGGAAAGGTTCTATTCTCAAAAGAAAATGGGCTGAACTTCATTCTCATGCAAAAAATGCCAACATCACAATCCAGCAGGCAAAATCTATGACTGACCATAGCAGCATGTTTCAGTTACCTCTTTCCATGACTGCCTATGATCAATTTATTACCCTCTCTGAGCAACTTGAAGAAATCAGAGATAACCAAGAACATGATAAATGGATCTTTATGTGGGGAAATTCCAATTATTCTGCAAAGAAAATTTATGAAATCCTTATGGGAAATCAACAAGATCCCTTGCAAATGCAATGGATATGGAAAACATGCTGCCTTCCGAGACATAAATTCTTCTGTTGGCTGCTGCTCAATGACATAATAAACACCTGTGAGTTACTGTCTAGAAAAAGTTTTGCACTGGATAGCACAGAATGTATATTATGCAAGGGCAATCTGGAAGCCAGAACTCATCTGATTTCCAGCTGCCCATTTAGTCAAGGTTTCTGGTGGGGCATTGGTATTGAATGGAACACTGATCTAAATATACACATCATGATCATGGAAGCAAAACAAAGGTATAATTGGGACTTCTTCATGGAGGTGCTAATCACAGGTAGCTGGGCCATATGGAACCAGAGGAATGATCTCATTTTTGAAGGCATCCCACGCTCCATCACAAACTGCAAAACCAATTTCAAAAGATACCTCCAGGACACTATGATCAGGGTTAAGCCTAGAATCAAGGAAGGAATGCTGTCATGGCTTGATAATGTGTAAATTAGAATAAATGTTTCTTTTAGCATTAGACTAATGGGTTGTAATTGGCATACTCATGCCTCCATGTATTATACTCCTTTAACCCCTAACTCTATTAATGAAAAAAAGATCACGGTAGGGATTTTTCCCTACTGTAGTTGGTCAAAAAAAATGTTTACGTAGTTTTAAAAAAATATTTCGTGCCATTACAAAATGTTCAGCTTGTATTTTGATAATATTTAGCATGTATTCAAAAAAAAATCAATGCAAGTAACTGAAGAAAATGTAGATCCTGTATCTAAAAAATGTTCGACGCGTATGAAAAAATTGTTCCACATGTATACTACAATGTATGATGTCAATTAAAAAAAGTAGACATGTGTTGAAAAAAAGGTGGAAATATTCAAAGAAACACAAAAAATAAACTGTCAAGACAAAGAAAAACATAAAAATCAAGACAAGCGTAGAGGAAAAAAGGGAAAAAAAACTTAGGCCAGGCACACTACAATATTGAGCCGCCTACTTCCTGTAACCCAAATAGGGGCGCGGCTGAGAGCTCCTAAGTCGCGCTCACTTGGAGGAACTGGCGCTCACGCGCTCCTGCTCGTCGACCAGCCATGTAAGGCGAGCCCTCAAATCGCTTCACCGGCCAGTTTGACTGGTTTTTCTAAAATGTTGAAACATTTTAAAATGTTGAAACGCTCCTGCTCGTCGACCAGCCCATGTAAGGTGGGCCCTCAATCAGCTAATGGAGCACAGTTTGACTGGTTGCAATTGATCAGTTGACATCCAAACCATTGACTTTTATAAAAATGTAAATTTAGTAAAAAAATTGAAAACAAATCATTAATAAAAAAGGTCTACAAACTTAACGCAATTTCATGAATTTGAAAAAAGTTTAACAATTTTGAAAAAAATCCTGAAATTTGCAAAGAAAATTAACTAATTTGAAAAACGTCATCAAATTAGAAAATGTTCATCGAATAATAAAAAAAGATCATGGATTTTGCAAAAGTACATATAATTTGAAAAAACAAATGAATCAAAAAAAGTTCATAGATTTTGGAAAAAGTTCATCAATTTGAATTTTTTCCTCAGATTTTAAAAAAGCTCGAAGATTTAAGGAAAACTTCATCGAATTTGGAAAAAAATCATCAAATTTGGAAAAGGATCATTGATTTTGAAATTATCACGAAATGTTTTAAAAAGGAAAAATAGCAAGTACTTAAGAAAACAGAAAAAATAAAAAGAACAAGGAAAAAGAAATAAAAACCATAATAATAAAAAAAATTGAGAATTAACATGCGAGAACTGAACAATAAACTGGGAAAAACCGAGGAATGTAAAAATATAAGGAAAAAAATAAATACTTACAAAGCAAGTGTTTCGAGTTGGAATCCGTTCGCCCGCACCTTTTTTGTAGGTTTGAACTGAAAACATGTATATGGGCCGGCCCAAAGCGGTATGGGGGGTGAGCACCGTAGTGTAGAAACACTTGTAACGGGCGCATAAGGCGCGAGTTTTGGATTGCCGGCGCGGATATATGCGAAATCACTAATTAAGGAGTACTCATTGTAAAGAACACTCCACTTTTCCAGGTCGCGACAAGTGGTGCACATGCAGCGCGCCACTTGTCGTCACCTGGGAGTTTTCCCTTTTTTCTTAGATCTGTTTATTCAAAACGTTTTATCTCTTAAACCTTGCGTCCAAATCTCAAACCGTTTTCACCATTGGATTCCTCGCGTGGAGATCTTCAAAACTAGATCCCATGTTGATAGGTTTTGACGAACTTTTTTTAAACAAAAAAAAACCGGACGAAAAACCAAACCGGGAGCATGATTTTTTTTCCTTTCTGAAAGAGGCACGCTCGTGCCTCTCACGAAATCACAACCGTGCCTCTCGTGAAAGCAAAACCGTGACTCGCGTGGAAGGAAAAAAATACAGAAAACGTGTTTTTCCCCCTTTCCGAAAGAGGCATGGCCGTGACTCTCGTGAAAGCACATCCGTGCATCTAGCGAAAGCAAAACCGTGACTCTCGCGAAAGAAAAAAAACGCGTATTTTTTCCCTTTCCGAGAGGCACGGCCGTGAGGCCGTGACTCTCACGAAAGCACAACCGTACCTCTCGCGGAAGCAAAACCGTGACTCTCGCGAAAGAAAAAAAAACAGAAAACGCGTTTTTTTTCTTTCCGAGAGGCACGGCCGTGACTCTCGCGAAAGCACAACCGTGCTTCTCGCGGAAGCAAAACCGTGAATTTTCGTGAAAGAAAAAAAATAGACAACGCGTTTTTTTATTTCCGAAAGGCACAACCATGACTTTCACTAAAGCACAACCGTGCCTCTCGCGGAAGAAAAACCGTGAGTTTTCGCAAAAGAAAAAAAAGAAAACGCGTTTTTTCGCGTGAAACATTTTTTTTCCGAAAAAATTTTTTGGTCGAAAACTAAGGAAGAGGGGGGGGGGGATGAAAACGTCGAAAAAAAGGAAAAAAACCGTTTAAAAAGCCGAAAACGTGTATGGAAAAATAAAATAAAAAAAACAAAATCTGGAGAAAGCGTCCAAAGCGCGACACGTGGCGAATGACTGAGAGCGCGACACGTGGCGCTGATCGTTGCGAGGCTCCCGAAGGAGCGCTCATTAACTAGTTGCTGGATATGTGGCATCCGCTGCGCCTTCTAGGAAAGACTCGCTGCATTGAGCTAGAATTAGGCTGACCCAGGTATGAGCTGCAGAGCCATCCTGATGTCATGATGACATCATGTGTGTTACGTCGTCATATATTTGTGTTTATATTTCAAAATATTTTAAATATATATGTTAGAACAATTTAATACATTTTGAAAAATGGTAATCTAGCATAAAAATATATTAAATATGTAAATGTTTATGTCTTATACAAAAATTTATTAATGTGAACGTAATTTTTTAAAAAATCTTAATCAAGCATAAAAAAATGTAATCATATGTGTGAAACATGTCGCATATATATATGAATTTTTTAATCATACGTACAAGAAATGTATCAAATATTAAATGTCCCACATTCCAAAAGCACTGCCTGTGAAATTGTAAAAAAGTTTATAAAAATTTTCAAATCTTTTTGCAATTCAATAAAAATGTTTCATACATTCAAAAATATAATGCACATATAAAAATCTTCACAAGTTTCAAAAATGTGTCCTTGACATTTTCATTTTTTTACAATGTGCTAAAAATCTTTACATAGTACGAAAAATATTTTCTATCCTTCAAGAAAGGTTCTAACATGTATTGATAAAAATTAACACATATTTAAGTAATAAAATAAGTTACTATAAAAATGTTAAACATGGATATAAAATTAATGTGTGGGTATACAACATGTTTTAAACATATAAAATGCCCAACATGCATGGATAAGAAGTAGTCATGTATTGAGAAAAACTATAAAAATGACAAAAGAAACAAAAATAAAAGCGAATGTGCCAAAAAAATGGAAAAAACCCAGAAAGAAACAAGGAAAACCAAAGTATAAAATATAAAAAATGAAAAGAAAAACCATGGAAAAACAAAGAAAACTGAAGCATAAAAGAAGAAGAAAAATTGGAAAACCTGTTAAAAGACAAAAAAAGAACAGAATAGAAAAAGGAAAAAAGGAAAAGGGAAGTAATGGAGCGAGCAAACACTACGGTGATGGCTACAAGTGGGAACAAGCGAACCAATGCGCGCAGCACCCGCGCTACAAAGTGGGTCAGGCTGCTACTGTCGCCCGTAGGCGATTCCCATAAGGAATCAGTGCGAGAGACATATAGCCCTGTTGTAGTAATAGCCCAATTAGCTTGTTATGGCTTTCATGGTTTTATAAACCGTCTAGATGGTTTCGATATAGTCTTTTTTATATATTTTTCCTCTGACTTCTTTACCATTCTATTTTTACATTTTTAGTTTATGTTCTTATTTTATCTTCATAAAATATATAAGATTTCTAAAAATATGAATGTGAAAATTTAAATGTTATTTTTTTAGAAAATTTTACTTTTTAAAAATGTCCAAAATTTCAAAACATATTGTGAAATTTTTAAATATTGTGCAAAACTAATATTCACAGTGTTTCACAAATATTCTCTGAAAAAGAAAATATCTTGAATCTTCTAAAATTAAAATATATTTCTCTGAAAAACTGGACAATAGAAACAAGAAATTTGTACGATGGGTAACTCCTTTTTTTTTTGCAAAAAACTAGAGTACGTTGCCTTCTACCATTAGCTTTTTAACATCTAATATTTAGTATCAACTTCTTGCATTAGCTTTAGCATGTAGGTATTTAGTATTACCTTCTCCCTCAAGGAGTTCTATAATTTTTGCTCTTTGTTTTCATTTTAGTTCATCTTGTTGCATAATTCTATCTAACTGAGCTCTCTAGTCTTTTTTCCTGCCTCATATCAGCACACAAGCCAAAAATATCACAATGTTTATCAATATTGTCCAATTTGACAAGAAAATCTTTTTCTCAAAGTTCTACACCTTGCATTCATTTTCTATTCCATCCCTTCCAATTTTGCTCTAAGAATTGTCATCCTACATTGCCATTCCTCAATGGTGAAGCCCCTTAAGGTGATGTCTAACAAAACGTCAATTACAAGTTTATCAATACCATCTCTTAAAACCAGTTTTTAAATCTAAAAATGGGGCAAGTCTTTGGCACATTACCAGAGTCCAGAAATAATTGTTTGTGGTCGGATTTTTCCCTCACTAAGGCACAAACCACACTTAGGAGATAATTCTCCTCCTAGTCTAGGCAACGCAAAACACTATCTAATTTCTCAAAGATAGGGATTTGCAAATTATTACCCCAATTAAAATGTCACCCATCGAGAGGAAGCTCTCTAAGACCAACATGTTCAATAAATGCATTGAACAAGAAGCTACAGGCCCTAGGTATCCCTGATTTCTTACAAGAAACTTTCCTAATTGTATTCAAATCACCCCCTACAAGAATGTGATTTATGTTGTTTCGGAAAACCCTGGCAAGCTCAGCTAAAAGTCTACCTTTCTTATAAAGATGTGCATCTCCATTTACTAAAACCAAATCTCATCTTATTTTTAGCATCATGCACTGTCATTTTGATATAAGACTCTTTATATTTGTGAGATATTACATCTAAGGTTTTTTTCGACAAAGGGTGAATTTTATTGGCTCAAAACGGAGCATCAAGAAGATACATAACATAATGAGCACACACCCGGCCTCTGCATAACTAGGAAGCACACAACCAACATCAACTCACACATATGCGAAAACTCACCGGTGACAAGCAAAGTCATATAAGACCAAAGCTATGAGTAGGCGAGGAAAAAAAGAAAAAAAGCCCCAAAGCGATCAGATCTAGGATCGACAAACTAGAACAGAGACCGTATCCGCACCAACCATCTCATGACACCACATTGACGACGATGTTCTTCAACAGCAACGCCTTCAGGAAGGGAGCAACACTCAAGCGCTGTCGTCGCCGGATTCAACCACAAGGTCAGAATCTAGGTTTTCACCCTGAAGAATCAGTCCGAGCATATCCGAGCAATGCCTTCAACAAGGTAACGACGTAAGAAACATCGCCAATGCCAGGTAGAACCACTCGGGTCTGACCTAGGATTTGCCCCGGGCTCAAGATCGGTGCTCTAATTGCACCACCATCAAAGTCACTAACGTGTTGCCGCCACCACTTCTCCACGATCCCGACAGCTACAAGCGATGCGCCCGCCGCCACTGCACAACCATTCCTTTGCGTCAAGTCATCGTTCATAATTTGTACCTCACCGCCGAAGTTAACCACCGGATCTGAAGAGATGAACACTCTCGAAGACCTTCTAGTGATCACCATCGTCGTGGAGCCATAAGAAGTCGCTGGATCATGTTTGCAGTTACCACCAACCGGCTTATCTGATCTGAATCACCACCACGAAATCATGCACTATAGCGCAGTCGGCCGACCGCCGGACGCGCGTAAGGTCTCCATCTCGACGCCGCAGTCCACAGCCAACGAAGAGGCCGACCCACACCAAAGATCGATCCGCACAGGCCATAGGCAGATCCTCCACGGCGGCCACCCAGAGAACATGCGCACTCCTAGGCGGCAAGATCTGAAGCAGGCCTGCTGAGAACCCAGATCGGATCTAGCACCTGTGCACGTCTCGCCCAGGACCCTGTCACCGGCGCTCCTGAACGCCCGGCCGGCGGGCGAAGACCTCGTGGAGGACATCGTCGGCGATCTTGCCGCCGGAGCCTATATGCGTGGATTAAGCCATCGCCTCAAGGTTCGGCCGATGCATGGCTGGATCCATGGATCTGATGATGGAGGATACGTGCATGGAGAACCCCTGCACAACCTTCAGATGCGAGGGCCGCCGCCACCGCGGCGAGGCCAGCGGCAGCGGCGGAGAGGAGGGCACCTAGGGGTGGAGCAGGCGACGGCGGCGTTGGATTCCCCTGTGTCGCCCAAGAGGAGCGACGCGGGGGTCGGTTTTGGCTCCCGCTCCCCCAAGGTAGTATGATTAACCCCAAGCAAGAGCCCCCTACTTCCCCTAAGATGGTGTGTGGTGGCAGTGAAAATCTCTGCTTGCACAAATATTTTGCATGTCAAACATAGATATTATTTGTTTCATTGTCACTTGCAATCCCAAGGAATCAACACTTTTATCCATTAGTAACTCCCTAAGAAATATTTGTTTAATATCCCCTCCAAAGCCTCTCATATTCTAGAAATCACCTCTCTAACCAAGTTCTATATTATTTGTTTCATTTCTTTCCAAGTTTGTCAGGTCTGGGATAGAACAAACATGCCACCCCCCCAAATGTTGTGGTAAGATGTTTTATTTTTTTCTTCTCCTAGTAATAGATCTGATCCCACTTCTCATCTTTGGATTCCATATCACTATCATTATCACCAGACATCATTTCCTCTAGATCATTTTCTCTAGTGTCAAGAAAGTTCTTTTTATCAGGTTTTCAAGAGTCATATCATGTTGAACATTAACCTGTTTAATTAAATCAAGTCTAGTTTGTTCATCATATTTAATTAAATTCAAGTTATGATAAATTATTTCTTCATAATTTTCTAGATTAACACCAATTGGTTGGGCAATATTAACCAATTTATCAAGGAAGGAATTAACTATTGTAGGGATAGTTTATTACCAGTCATCCTTAGTAGCAGCTCTTTCATTTGCCAAATCTTTAGTCTTGCAATCCTCCTTTCCCCTAATTTGTTACATCTTCTGAGGAGCTCCTCCTTCAGCCCCCCTTTAGACGCAAGAGGAATGTTTTCAGCAAAGGTGTCTTGACTCCCCTCTTAGTATATATGATCTAGATCTTCACAGAAGTCATCAATGTTCAAATCTTCAGTTTTTTCTTCATTTTTTCAGGGTCTTTTTCCCATCCAGTCTCAGTTCCATCAACAGTTCTCCAGGATCCCATCCCTTCAGGCATGTCCCTATCAAAAATTCAAGTTCTGTTGGAGTAGTTCATCATGCCTTTTAACCTCCAAGTACATGTTTTTCTTTTGATTTTCCATAACTTTCCTCCATTTTCAATGACTAACTAGGTTGCATGTCTAGCAGCAATCTCCTCTGCAACGTGCAATCTCTTTGAGATATCAGCATTTGGATCAGCAACCAAATGTACCCCAATCCCTAACAATATTAGTACTATCTATGTTCACACATTTTCATACTATTTCAAGGACAAACTTCAAACATCAATGCTTCTAGCAACAACTTCCGACATATTACCTTTTTTTATAGATAGGCTCAAGAAGAGCCCGACTTTGAATTAACGAATCCATGAACCTGCCAGGGATTACACAAGGCAATCATGACAAACATTGAAAAAGATAAGAAATGACCAAAAGATACACGAGGGCACCTTGAGAAGCTTACAACTCTATGCTAAAACTAGCACTAAACATAAAAGGAACGAAGGCACTACTAGCAAAGCGAAACCCGTTACACTCGGCAGGAGAAACTTGAGCAGAGGTGGCACGAAGAAGCACTACCTAGGAAGCAGAAAGGAGGTCTTGATAGGGGTGACATCCAGGACAGGAATATTAATGACACCTTCCGGTACTCATGCCGCAGAGGGACCCACCCTTTCGTGTTGGCTCGAAAGGCGCTAAACCATCATACACGAGGAATGCTCACCTTAACAAAGAGAAGTCCTGAAGTCATGACCCGTAGTAGCCCCAGAGCATGATTACCTTGACAAAGAGAGCACGTCAGTTCGACCACATAGCCAAAGATCATGGACACCAGAGCATAGAGGGCAAGCCGCCAGGCACAATTACAAGGAACGGGGAAGCACACCAAAGAGACGAGAGGAGGGGCGACGAGGCATACACGTCGACCACTAAAGAGAAGAACCCCCCCCCCCCCCCCCCGTCCAATGACGCTCGTCAGCCGCCGAGAAGGGGAACCCTTTGAGGCTGGATTAGGGGGTCCTCGGACAGCCGGACTATATCCTTTGGCCGGACTGTTGGACTATGAAGATACAAGATTGAAGACTTCATCCCGTGTCCGGATGGGACTCTCCTTGGCGTGGAAGGCAAGCTTGGTAGTTCGGATATGTAGATCTCCTCCCTTGTAACCGACTCTGTGTAACCGTAGCCCCCTCCGGTGTCTATATAAACCGGAGGTTTTAGTCTGTAGGATAACAACAATCATAATCATAGGCTAGCTTCTAGGGTTTAGCCTCTACGATCTCATGGTAGATCAACTCTTGTAATACTCATATCATCAAGATCAATCAAGCAGGAAGTAGGGTATTACCTCCATCGAGAAGGCCTGAACCTGTGTAAACATTGTGTCCCCCGCCTCCTGTTACCATCTGCCTTAGACGCACAGTTCGGGATCCCCTACCCGAGATCTGCCGGTTTTGACACCGACATTGGTGCTTTCATTGCGAGTTCCACTGTGCCATCACCATAAGGCTTGATGGATCCTTCGATCATCGACAACGATGCAATCCAGGGTGAGGTTTTTCTCCCCGGACAGATCTTCGTATTCGGCGGCTTCGTACTGCGGGCCAACTCGCTTGGCCATTTGGAGCAGATCGAGAGTTACGCCCCTGGCCGTCAGGTCAGGTTTGGAAATTTAAACTGTACTGCCGGTATCTGCGGAGATTTGATCTTTGACGGATCCGAGCTTATATCATGTGCGCCGCACGGTCACGACGAGCATGACCTAACTCTGCCTCAGACGGCGTTCAGGAGATCACACCTATGGCTGCTCCAGCCCTAAATCCGAGGCAGAGTGCGCCGTCCGAGGACGGGTGGATGGACCCCGCCACGGAGGCCGCACACTCGGTGGCGATAGAGCCGAATACTGATTTCACCTCCTATGAGACCAGTGTTGCCGGACACTTGATTCGCCCCGCCACGGGCTCGAACCGCTAAGCGTCTGCACCTATCGAATCTGATTGGGCGCCGATCATGGAGTTTTCCTCCGCGGATATCTTTCAGCACTCGCCCCTGGGCGACGTGCTAAATTCATTAAGGTCTCTCTCCTTTTCAGGAGAGCCTTGTCCGAACTATGTCCGGCTTGAGTGGGAAGCGGACGACGAAGAAATTCGTTCACCACCCACCACCCACTTACTAGCCACTGTCGACGACCTAACCGACATGCTCGATTTCGACTCCGAAGACATCGACGGTATGGACGACAATGCAGGAGAGGAACAGGAAACACCGCCCACAGGGCACTGGACAGCCACCCCATCACACGATGTATATATGGTGGATACACCCAAAGAAGACAATGACGAGGAATGGAAGGATGCAGCGAAGGATAGTTCCCTCGAGAAGCAACCAAAGCGACGACGTAGACGCCGCTCCAAATCCCGCCTCGGCCAAAACAACGAAAACAGCGCAGGAAAAAAACAATACCCCGGTCGACTCCAAAGGAAACGACGACCACATAGATCTAGCAATAGAGCAGGATGAACCAGTGGACGGCGAACATAGTACAGAGCCGCCGTCCGATCACGACGACGCCAAGGGTAAAGCTAACCAACCTATCTCTGGAGAAGAGAACAGTGCGGATGAAGACACACACATCATCCCGGAAAGGCACTTGGAGCATGAGAACCTCCATAGAAGGCTTATTGCCACCGCGAGGAGCTTGAAGAAGCAGAAGCAAAGGCTTAAGGCCGCGCAAAATACACTCAACAGTAGATGGAACAAAGTGCTAGACACTGCAGAAAAGTACGGCGGCAGTCACCACACAAAGAGCTATCCAAAGCGCAAGCTGCTGCCTGAATTCGATGACGAGGCTATAGAGCCAATACAGCCGAAAAATAAAACGGCCGATCAACCGGATCGACCACCCCGTGGCCGATAGGGCGGCTAACGATGTCGTGCACAAGTCAGCTCACGATCTACGTGAAGACTTGCACAAAAAATCCGGTATGACCAGGTCCATCTACGGATCTAGGAAGCGAGCCCCGGCACAGAAGCAAAACAGAACACTACGACCGTCAGAATGCCATGGCACATCCAAATAAAGGGGTGCTGCGCACCCCCTATGCTTCACCGATGAGGTGCTGGATCATGAATTTCCAGAGGGATTCAAGCCCGTAAACATAGAGGCGTACGACAGACCCTGGGGTCTGGATCGAGGACTTTATCCTTCATATCCATATGGCTCGTGGAGATGATCTCTACGCCATCAAATACTTGCCCCTCAAGTAGAAAGGACCAGCCAGGCACTGGCTGAAGAGCCTCCCCGAAAACTCAATCGGAAGTTGGGAAGAGCCTGAGGATGCTTTTCGGGCTAATTTTCAAGGGACGTATGTCCGACCTCCGGGTGCAGACGATTTAATTCATATAATTCAACAGCCCGGAGAGTCAGCTTGAAAGCTTTGGAATAGATTCCTCACTAAGAAGAATCAGATCATCGACTGCCCTGACGCCGAAGCTTTAGCGGCTTTCAAACACAGTGTCCGGGACGGATGGCTTGCCAGACACCTCGGCCAGGAAAAACCGAGGACAATGGCAGCCCTAACAAGCCTTATGACCCGCTTTTGCGCAGGCGAATATAGTTGGCTGGCCCGTAGCGGCACCAGCGACCTAGGCACATCCGAAGTCAGGGACGGTAATGGAAAACCACGACGCAATAAAAGTAAGCGTCTAAACAATGAAGACAGCCCAGACAACGCGGCGGTAAACGCCGGATTCAGGGGCTCTCGACCCGGTCAACTGAAGAAGCCATTTAAAAGCAGCAGAGATGGACCATCCAGCCTAAACAAGATTCTAGACAGATTATGTCAGATTCATGGCACGTCTGACAAACCTGCGAATCACACCAACAGAGAATGCTTGGTTTTCAAGCAGGCCGGTAAGCTAAACGCCGAACACAAGGGGAGGGAGACACCAAGTGATGACGAGGATGAACCTCGCCAGCAAAACACTGGGGACAGAAAAAGTTCCCACCAGAGGTTAAAACAGTGAACATGATTCACGTGACGAAGAGGAGGAGCAAACACACACTCCGAGACGTATGCGCCGTAGAGCCCGTCACCCCCAAGTTCAACCCTTGGTCGGCCTGCCCGATCACTTTTGATCGCTGGGATAGCCCGGCCAATGCCCGGCACGGAGGATCGGCTGCCTTGGTGATAGACCCAATAATCAACGGATACCATCTCACCCGAGTCCTTATGGATGGCGGCAGTAGTCTTAATCTGATATATCAGGACACAATCCGCAAAATGGGGATAGACCCAACGAGAATTATCCAAAGCAATACTACCTTAAAGGAGTTATACCAGGCCCAGAGGCCCGCTGCACGGGCTCTCTCGTACTAGAGGTTGTATTCGGTTCTCCCGACAACTTCCGAAGAGAAAAGTTAACCTTCGACATCGCTCCATTCCGAAGCGGCTATCAAGCACTACTCGAAAGAACGGCCTTCACTCATTTTAATGCAGTACCGCATTACGCTTATCTTAAGCTTAAGATGCCCGGTCCACGTGGCATCATCATAGTTAGCGGAAATACTAAGCGTTCCTTACGCGCGGAAGAATGTGCGGCGGCTTTAGCAGCCAAACACTAAATGGCCTCTCCAACTAGCATAAACGATCGGTCGTCAAGACCGCGGACACGGTTAGACGAGTCCGGCGCACCACTAGCTGTAACAGCTTAGATAAACCTGAGATTGGGTTGATGAATATACCCCCATAGATGGTGCTAGGGGCTTCCCGCATGTAAAAAAGGCTACAGTTCGGCTTGACCTTATTTATATTGAATTTTAATGGTTTATTAAGAATAACCAATTTTTCGCACAACAACTTTCACCTAAGTTCTTCTCTTTTAAACAGATCATAATCGTGCTACACCCTGTGTGAACCTTTCTTACTGTTTCTTGTTGCTTCACACCCTACGGATACTCAACACAACCGTGAAGGGATGCTGACGTTATTGGCATTTCGCCACGTCAGACTAATGCACGTACCTGGAAATTCAGGTTTCATTATCAAGGGCGTTACTCAGCCCGGCATATGTTGTAAAGACCGAATACCTTAGGGAGTGTTCGGCGTCGTGAGTTTGGCCTTATATGCATCAGCTCCGAATCATGTCTTTGGTCAATAGTTGGGTTTGCCCGGCTCCCGTTTTTTGCTACCTTACGTTCCGCTCTATCTGCTAAGGTGGCACCGGGAGAACTACTGCGATTGTGCCCTGGTTCATCTAGACGAGCACCTCAGTAGAGAGAGCCGAAAACTCACTGTCATGATAAAGCGCGAGACTAGTCAACCACTCGATGACTCATCGGAATCTTCGCGATTCCTCCGCATTAACGAAGGACCGGTTTCCCGGTCATGTATGTACGCGCACCATATTCGGATAGACGCGGAAGTACCAGGGGCTATATAGTAGCCCCACCGTCAAACTCCTATGGCTAAGTGAAAGTGTTAAAGCAATATAGTCCGATTGCCTTGTTCGCCACACTATCACCTCCTTAACGGACCAAGACGTTGGATCAAGTGCGAACACACGCTTTTTCGAACACCCCCGCATTATATGTGTGGGGTTTGAAGCCGACGACTGCAAACTTTCAGGTTATATACATACATAAACGGTCGCACAGGAGGCATCATAATACTTTCAGGCAAAAGTATAAACATAGCCTTTATAATCCAAAATAACATTGTTTTTACAATCGGGATCATTGTCACACGAACATGATACTCTTCGAGCACTGAGCCTCTATTAAACAAGCACCTTCTAGGACTTCTTCAAAATAGTGCTCGGCCGAAACCTGGCCTACGACCGGATTCTGGTTTACAATAGCGGTGGCCTTCATCTCTGCTCAGTATGTCTTGACACAGGCAAGAGCCATTCGCGCTCCCTCTATGCACGCCGACCTCTTTACAGCGTCGATATGCGGCACAACACCAAGAAATCGTTGCATTAAGCCAAAATAACTATTCGGCCTTGGTCCTTCCGGCCAAAGATGATCCACAACAGACCTCATGGCAAGCCCGGACAACCTATGGAGCTCGGCCCACTCGGCCATTTGCTCATTCAGCAGCAGCGGACGCGCTGGAGCATCGAACTGCGACCAGAACAACTTTTCCACTTCGTGATCTTTTTGATCTTTGAAAAACTCGGTCGCATGAGCAGCACTCGCTGCCAAATCCAAGTACGCGTCTGAAGAACTCCATAATTGATCCAGAAGGGCATACTTAGGATCTCCGAACTTCGTCCGCTACAAAAAGGGCTTCCCAGCCGTGATATCTCTGGCTTGACGTAGCTCCTCCTTCGCCGCTCTGATTTTAGAGCGGGTTTCCTTGGCTGCTACCATGGCTCTCTCCCGGTCTCCCGTCTTCATTTGGCTTTCCCTTTCAAGAAGCTCATAACGGTCGGCAGCAGCTTTCAACTCAACAACCATCTTGGCTATTTTCTCTTTGCTCTGGCGATGCGCAGCCTATTCGGCTCTTAACTCTTCGACCGCCTTTAGGGCGGCCGCATCACTCCTCCTGGCTTGTTCCTTGGCACGGGCAAGTTCCGCCCGAAGGGTCTCCACGGCGGCAGCTCCATCTGCAGTCACAACATATTATAGATACTCGCATCATGCTCCTCTTAATATATGCTGACCACCAGAGAATACATACCCTGTGCCTCGTCAAGCCGCTTGTTTACAAGCATGATGTTGGCATCTGCCACATCAAGTTGCCGCTTCAGTTCGGCAAACTCACCAGTCTGGCTGGCCCCCGGACCCTCAGCCGCCTGCACATGAAAGCGGCATGATCATTACCTCGGACTATGATCCTCTGTTTGCCGCCTTTTTCGGCAGCAACCAGAGTCTCAGGGGCTACTATCTGCATAGGGCACACCTAGCGTGTGCGGTACCGTAAAAATATACATATTACTTTGCGTACCTCAAAGCCTCTTAGCAGGCTCATAAAAGCTTCATGCAACCCACTTTCGGCAGATGAAATCCTCTCAACCACCGTACCCATTAAAGTACGATGCGCCTCTGAGATAGCCGCTTGCTCCAAAAGACCCATCAGTGTGTCCGGTCGCGCACCGGACAGTCCCAAACTCTTTCTGTTATTCTCCTTAGGAGCCGAATACTCCGGACTTCGGGTGGTCGAGTGGTTACCTTCTGGCCTTGGTGGATCAGGATAAATCCGACTTGACGACACCTCTGGGTCGCCCGCCTCATGAGGCGGGGAGGCACGGGGAGGCATTCCGCTCTCCAACATCTCTGGAAGAAGATCCCCCGAAGATGAACTCTGTTGAGAAGGGCTATGATCCGAACTGCAAGACATACGTCTCGGTTATTGTCCTCAGAGATGAAATAGGATATATTTACTATAAAGTACTTTTGTTTACTTACAACTCGGTGGAGGGCTGAGCCCCTTGCGGGCACTGTGCGGTAAGGATGCCCTCCGGGGCAGGGCCCCCTGGCGAAGGTTTCTTCCCTCGTTTGGAAACCATTGTTTCCAAGTCTTCAGAGGCGGTCCTCTTCCTTCCTTGGGGAGAGGGAATTTTAGATTCTTCTCCCCGGTTATGCTCCTTCGCGGAGGCACTAATTCCCCCAGTTTGGATGAATAATGAGTGAGGCCCGCTTTCGGCTTCTTTATCTTCCCCTGATGGCGCTTGATAAGGCGCAAGCTCAAGCATCCTGGCTAATACATGATCCGTGAGCCTTGGAAGGGGCGAACACCGATCATCTTCGCCTTTTTATCCGATCCTGGTCAAAGAGCGACTTTTCAGAATGATGTTGTGATAAATAAAAACACAGCATGTTCGGCCGCAAAATTACTTACCTGGGTATCTGGACGATTGCAGTTTAGACCCGCATCCTCGGTGGTGTCCGAACACTTTATTCATGGTCCGAAGAACAATTCATACATCCCTTCGAGCGTCACGCCGAAGAATTTCTGAATAGTTCGCGGTCCTTCCGGGTTGAACTCCCGCATACAGAGAGGTCGACGTTGGCACGGCAGGACCCGACGAACTAGCATGACCTGCATTACCTTGACAAGGCTGACATATCTCTCGAGGAGATCTCGGATGCGACTCTGCAGTGTGGACACATCATTAACCGGCCCCCAGTCCAGCCCGTTGTTGATCCACGATGCCAGTTGCGGCCGGGGGGGGGGGGGGGGAACGGAAGGCGGGGGCAGCTGCCCACTTAGTACTTCGGGGAGCCATGATGTAAAACCACTCCCGCTGCCGCAAATTGGACATCTCCGGGAAGGAACCCCCTGGCCATGGAGCATCAGTGCCTTTGCTTATTATGGCACCTCCGCACTCTGTGTGTCGCCCATCGATCATCCTCGGCTTCACATTGAAGGTCTTGAGCCATAAGCCGAAGTGTGGGGTGATGCGGAGGAAGGCTTCACACACGATGATGAACGATGAGATGTGAAGGATGGAATCCGGAGCCAGATCATGGAAATCGAGCCCGTAGTAGAACATGAGCCCTCTAACAAAGGGATCAAGACTAAAGCCTAGCCCTCGGAGGAAGTGGGAAACAAATACGGCACTCTCGTTGGGTTCGGGAGTGGGGATGACCTGCCCTTGAGCAGGCAACCTGTGCGAGATTTCGGCGGTCAGATACCTGGCTTCTCTTAGCTTCTTGATGTCCTCCTCTGTGACGGAGGAGGCCACCCACCGGCCTTGAAGGTTGGATCCGGACATGATCGAAGGTCCGAAGCGCATAACCTCCGCCTTGGGTGCTGGAATTCGAGGTGGGAGAAGGGAAAGATCGAGCGCGAGAAGAAAAGGACAGGCCTTGGCCCCTTTATAAAGAGGGTGAATATCAAGCGCCCTCCGCACGACCGTCTGGAACTTGCCTAAAATCGAGGAGTCATACCAGCGGGCACAATTGGGTTACCCACACCCGTATTGATGAGAATCCCGTGAAAAGAGGGACACGTTCTCTGCTTCGACAAGACGTGCCAATAAAACCGCCTCGTAACACGTGTAGTGGCAGGCTCGGAAAAACGGTTCGTCATGACCAGACCACGGCAGAACATCACATTATGAAAAGTTGTCAGCATATTGGATTTGTGGAAATATTATACTCTCTACGGTGGTGTGTGGAATTTGTTTTGCAGAGCCGGACACTATCCTTGTGTTCAAAATCTTCTATGGAGTACTCGGAGCAAGAACCCGCCTTGCAATGCCGAAGACAATCTGCGCCCCGGACTCATCGTCATTGAAGCCTGGTTCAGGGGCTACCGAGGGAGTCCTGGATTAGGGGGTCCTCAGACAGCCGTACTATATCCTTTGGCCGGACTGTTGGACTATGAAGATACAAGATTGAAGACTTCATCCCGTGTCCGGATGGGACTCTCCTTGGCATGGAAGGCAAGCTTGGCAGTACGGATATGTAGATCTCCTCCCTTGTAACCGAATCTGTGTAACCCTAGCCCCCTCCGGTGTCTATATAAACCGGAGGGTTTAGTCCATAGGACAACAACAATCATAATCATAGGCTAGCTTCTAGGGTTTAGCCTCTACGATCTCGTGGTAGATCAACTCTTGTAATACTCATATCATCAAGATCAATCAAGTAGGAAGTAGGTTATTACCTCCATCGAGAGGGCCCGAACCTGGGTAAACATTGTGTCCCCTGCCTCCTGTTACCATCCGCCTTAGACGCACAGTTCGGGACCCCTACCCGAGATCCGTCGGTTTTGACACCGACACCCTTTCCCCTTCCGCTAGATCAAAGATGTCGTACCGCTGGACAGAGCTGCACACATCGCCAGGGAACACCACCTATGGGAAGATCAGGGCGCCGCCAGCCAAAACCCCACCTCTCGAGAACCAGAGCCACCCAAAGCTCGCACCTTCAGCTCCCCTCTACCAGAGCCCAAAACATACCTGAGGCGATATCTCCATGGAAGGCGTGACCCGCAGCGCGTTGATGTCACCCAATCTGTAAGGATTTTGGACTTTCTTCCGGGCACTGGGTTGGGGGTGGATGTAGGGGACCTTAGACACACCTCCAAGGAGGAAGAACGACGCCTCAGGGCATCGTCGTTGTCGGGCCAGACCTGCTGGCCAAGGTTTCCCCCGGTCCCGAACAAACCTCCAGCATCCACTGAGCTTAGTAGCCGATGACAAATCGCCACAAATAGCTGGAATCAGCAGGGGGAGAGAACGCCTTAGGTCTGATGGGAAGAACGCTCCACATCGCAGCTGCCGCCTGCCGCCATCTCTCCTCCTAAGAGGACAAAGACGTCGACCAGAGCCCCTCGCTGATGACGCCTGCCTCCTAGATGCCGCCGCGGCACCAACAAGAGGAGCTACCCAGACCCCGGAGACCTCCGGACGAGACGGAGCGGCGAAAACTACTAGGAAAACCCTTACCAGTAGCGCTGGTTTTTTTTTTTTCTATTAGCGAGGCAAAGGCCATCGCTACAAAGGCTACAACTATTTTTTAGCAAGAGCGCTTGTTTGGCCCAAGCTCATGGTATCTAAAGCTAGCTGAAGCGTGCTTCCCCAGCGCCATCGATAATTATCTACAGCGTGGAACTAGCCGATTATCACATTTGAGTGCTCTTGGTAATCTTTACCCCACGCCATCGCTAACTTTTGTATTTTTTTATGCTTTGGCTCTGTACACAATTAAGCAGATCCACCATTTATACAATAACATGCATATTCATTGAAAAGCAAGTGAGTCATCGATGAGCCAAAGTTATTAGAAGTCTCGACATGTCTCAAGTATCTCATCATCATCAATCATGGTCGAACACATGTCTCATAATAGCGTTACACGTCATTATAAGTTGTCAATACATGCGACTACATGGTCACATACTCATGTTTCATCATCTATGTAGACTATGATATGACCGCATAGAAGATAAGAGCGATCATGCTGATCAAAAGCGGTATTATGTAGTAGTTTTTGCAGCGGCGCTGGTTCTGAAACCCCTGTTGTGTTATGAATCTCAAGTAACTAGCTCGGCTTCCGCTCTGCTATCAAACCCTTTCTGGCTTCCGCCGGAGAAGCCAGAGACTTGGGCCTGACACTCTGGCCACTCATCATACACACTCGAAACATGCCCTACATACACGGCATACCACTTCCTCGCCATCGTTGATCTATATACATCGAGATGCACACACACACACACACACACACACACACACACACACACACACACACACACACACACACACACATATCATGAAACGAATTCAACTAAACAGTTATGAAATAGAAGCAACTTATATAGTAAACATAGTTAACAAATTTCATCATACCAAAAGTAATTAACTAGAGCGCGACACCATACATCTAATAGTTTAAATCGTCTTCGAGAGATTCAAGTTTAAATGCATGTAAAGTAATAAGTAACTAAATGACACATTATTTTTAAGAAGTGCACTCTTCCCATCTGTCCATATCCCAAGGGTGGACCCAAGCTTAGTGAAAGGCGCCATGTCCCGACGTCAGAGGGCAATGCGGTTGGACGTCACCGCGATGTTGGGCCACCGAGAACATCCCATTCTCTTCGAGGACATCTTTCATGATGATGGATGCAATTTCCTGCTGGATCCGGTAGAAATCATTTTGAAGTCGATTATCCGCACGGTTCCAAAGGCTTCGCCCATCTCTGGATATGGGTATCGGATGAAGATTTCATGCAAAGTGATTGCACATCCTTCAGACTCCATCATTAGATGGATGACGAGAATCCATCATTGTCACTTCTTGCCGGTTCTTTGGATGCAATGAAGTCAGTCTTGTGGCTGAAACAAAGCCCGCCTTATATGTTTTTTTTCATTGATGTAGCCACCCCGCATGTCAAGCTCCAAGATAGCTCGTCTAGAACATACTTTATGTGTGTGTAATCTTTCTTCTGTATGTTCTTCGACGGGTCCAAATATAGAGCACGTGAGTAACGCGGGTAAAGAACGATGAGAACGGCATGACACCCCCTGCGCAAAATACACGATCAAGTTAGCCTTCATGCGTGCAAAGTAACTATTGGAATGCACGAAAGGATGTATGTGTCATAGTGCTATCCGCGGATGACTTACCTGGGATGATAAGGTAGGAGAATCGTTTCTTTGTCCTTATTATCGACCAAGAATTCTTCGACGATCGACTCAGATATTGACGGTTGGCGTCGTTGATTGACAAGAAGCCCTCATGCATGTAGTATGGGTCATGACCGCAAGATCGGTGACTTTCTCTCTCGACAATGTAGTTCATGTGCAGCGCATACAGACGGATGAACATAAAATTGAGTGTCCTCATTTGAAACATCTGGAAGATGTAATCAAACCTCAGGAAGAAGAGGTCCACGGGGCATGTGTGGACATATGATACGTCTCCATCGTATCTACTTTTCCAAACACTTTTGCCCTTGTTTTGGACTCTAACTTGCATGATTTGAATGGAACTAACCCGGACTGACACTGTTTTCAGCAGACTTTCCATGGTGTTATTTATGTGCAGAAACAAAAGTTCTCGGAATGACCTGAAACTCCACGGAACGTCTATTTGAAAATAATAAAAAATCCTTGCAAAAGATGAAGCCAGGGGGCCCACTCCCTAGCCACGAGGGTGGGGGGCGCGCCCCCTACCTCATGGCCCCCCTGGAGCTCCTCCGACCTCAACTCCAACTCTATATATTTGCTTTCGGGGAGAAAAAAAATAAGAGAGAAGAATTCATCGCATTTTACGATACGGAGCCACCGCCAAGCCCTAAAACCTCTCAGGAGGGCTGATCTGGAGTCCGTTCGGGGCTCCGGGGAGGGGAATTCGTCGCCGTTGTCATCATCAACCATCCTCCATCACCAATTTCATGATGCTCACCGCCGTGCGTGAGTAATTCCATCGTAGGATTGCTGGACGGTGATGGGTTGGATGATATCTATCATGTAATTGAGTTAGTTTTGTTAGGGTTTGATCCCTAGTATCCACTATGTTCTGAGATTGACGTTGCTATGACTTTGCTATGCTTAATGCTTGTCACTAGGGCCCGAGTGCCATGATTTCAGATCTGAACCTATTATGTTTTCATGAATATATGTGTGTTCTTGATCCTATCTTGCAAGTCTATAGTCACCTACTATGTGTTATGATCCGGCAACCCCGAAGTGACAATAATCGGGACCACTCCCAGTGATGACCATAGTTTGAGGAGTTCATGTATTCACTATGTGTTAATGCTTTGTTCCGGTACTCTATTAAAAGGAGGGTTTAATATCCCTTAGTTTCCAATAGGACCCCACTGCCACGGGAGGGTAGGACAAAAGATGTCCTGCAAGTTCTTTTCCATAAGCACATATGACTATATTCGGAATACATGCCTACATTACATTCATGAATTGGAGCTAGTTCTGTGTCACCCTATGTTATGACTGTTACATGATGAACCGCATCTGGCATAATTCTCCATCACCGATCCAATGCCTACGAGCTTTTCATATATTGTTCTTCGCTTATTTACTTTTCCGTTACTATTGTTACAATCACTCTGAAACCCAAAATATTACTTTTGCTATCGTTCTGATTACTTTCAGATTATTTTGCTACTAAATATTTTGCTGCAGATACTAAGTTATCCGGTGTGGTTGAATTGACAACTCAACTGCTAATACTTGAGAATATTCTTTGGCTCCCCTTGTGTCGAATCAATAAATTTGGGTTGAATACTCTACCCTCGAAAACTGTTGCGATCCCCTATACTTGTGGGTTATCAACATACATCTTTCTACTGCTCAGCACATGAACCGTATAAAGTGGGTATCCTGGATCATCCGAGGCGAGGAGGCTTCTGTCTGTCGAAAGCAAATGGTCATGGAGTCTCCTAAGATCCCCTACTATGGCAGCTAGTGCATTCACCGGTACCATTGGCTCTCTCGCGACATGGATTAATGGCGCATGTTTCATCGGTACACTGTCAACCTTGGTCGAAGGCGGCTGGCTGCTAGAACCAACATTTCCCGCTTTATTGGATTTTCTCGCTGTCGGTCTCTTCCTCTGCTTCTTCTTGGTGGGCTCAGGTGCTGGTGGGTCTGTCAGACCCTCCCTGAGCACCACCCCTAGTGTTTTCGGGCTCAACATTGGACGACTCTAGCTAATTAATTGATCTTGGGTGGAGCCGACATCTGGAGGCGTGTCCTGCGAGGATTGAATGAACAAAGACTTCTTGCACTCCCGAGGACGTTCTGGCTCTGGTACATGCATCTCATATTCATATGGTTGACTCGTTGTTACTTCGTTGTCAAAGGCAGTATTGATATACTAGACAGGGTCATCGGCCTCCTCCATGTCATGATCCATATCCTCTTCCATGGGGCAGATGCCGAAACAGTTGGCCCTCCTTCCTCATGTCTCTCGATCTCAGCAAGCAGCACAGACGATGGTTGTACTTGTGTAGGTGGTGTTGGGGTCATACCTTCCTAAGGTCCCGTTGGTGTGCTCCCGGCCATCTCGACACGAAGAAGATTTTTCGGCCACAAGATTGGCCAATTTTTGCATTGGCCAAGCTGCGTGGGGGTCTTGTCATCCTCTCCATCGGGTTGTATCGGACGAGGGAAACCCTCGTAGCCCGCTTTCACACTCGCCACAAAGACCCTTAAGGCGTTATCAGGCATCTGCCTACGGGGAAACAATCGATCCTTAGGCTTTACTATAGTACCCTTCCCCACATCCACCAACCTGCCCTTCATGTGGTAAAGGAGGGTGCACGGAGTGGAGTCGGCCTACAAAGACATATACGTGCAGCGTCAGAGATCCAAAAAGAACGACAACTGAAGATTAATTAGTTAGTTGAGTTGATGAAGGTGCGGCGCATATTTACCGTGAGGGTGTCGAGCTCAGCCAATGTCGATGGCCCGACATTCAAGCCAGAGACGGAGCTAGGGCTGCTGTGAGAGCTGGGTGCAGGAGCAGGTGCTAGAGGAGGTGCGGGTGCGGTTGCCATACTAGGTACGGGTATGGGTGCGGTGTTCATGGAGTTGCTCCCGGTGAAGCTGGGCATGGGAAAATCACTTGGTGGTGCGTTTGGATTTTGTTGCACCCATGTGACCACTGTTGGAATCAAGCTTGTAAAGGCAGCCACCATATCATCTCTACAGGCAGCGATTATCTCAGCTTTGGTCTCAGCTTTTGCTTTCTCCGTCGCCCGCGCCACCTTCTCGTCGATAGTCACTTGACTGAACTTCTTTCTCTGTCTTTTGGCCTCGGGGTCCTCATTATAATAGTACTTCCATGTGGCTCCATCACCGGCGCCGTGCACACGTCCATATTGCGGCCGCTGGCCGGGCGGGTGTCCCATCATTATGTTCATGGCCTGGTTGAAAGGAGTGTCCCACTTGTACTTCGCCGACGACTGAGTCGACTAAGTCGACGAGTTGCTTTCGGCCGCAAGCTTGTGTTGCTCCCTCTGCAAAATGGACCATGAATCATTTACGAATGCGACTAGAATGTAGCAGACTTCATTGATTCGAAGCTAATATGTAAGGTGGTAAAAGGATAATTACCAGTAATCTCATGAATTTCCTAGTCGGCCCGTCGGTGAAAAAAATCTTTTTTTGGGGTCCCAAGAGAATCGGGCCCTAATGAAGTCGTGCTCCTGCTGGTCGGTGAACTCAGCCAATGGGTCTGGGATCCCCTGACGTTCACGTTCTGCGTCCTCCTTAGCCCACACATGCCTCTTTCCTGTGTAACCACGAATTCCAAGGCGGTAGTTCCCCATGTTCTTTGCCTGCAGCTGCTTGCCTCTCTCTGACCTGGACTTGGCAGCTTCTTCATTGCAAGTCTCCTTGAACTTTTCAAAGTCCTCTATCGTAATTTGCGGATTGTCTGCAACAATCTCGGCGTAGGTTTCAAGGTCTACTTCAATCGCCTTTTTCACCCTAGTTTTCCAAGCGCTCAATGCGTTGCTGAACTTCCCTAGGGCTTTGTTGTTGATTTTTTTTCATGGCACCATCATCCCATGGGTCGACATCGTCATTTCGATCGGGGAACATGAATCTTGCGTGCAACCTAGTTAGGAGCAACTTCTTCAAATTTTCATTCTTCCATATTTTCGTGGTGTTGATTTTAGTTGGTTGCCGTAACACGCTGCCACTTCCCGCGGCTCTACTGGCTCGAACGCGCCAGGGTGCACCGCCGTGACCACCAGTCTTCTGGTGCCGAGCTCATTTCGGTGCCGCATCCTCTTTTCCTTCTTTCCCTCACTGGCTTGGGAGATCCCGCCTTCCATGCTGTAGTTAGGAGCATCATCAGCGCCAGTCTCAGTGCCGGTGTCGTTGGTGGCATCAGTGTCGGCGCTGGTGCCACCACCGTCGTCATCCGTCATGACAAGGGGGTCCTGACACCCAGCTTGTTGTCTCTCCTAATCCGCCAGAAAGTCGAGGTAGGCGTGTTCTTGAACTAATTGGGACTGAGAACCTTCGGCCTCATCGATGTCGGTCATGTTTCCTAAGGTTCAATGTCGTAGTCGTTTAATAATCGAGCTTTATATAATAAAGTGAATAATGAAAAAAAGTGACCTTTGTTTTGCCACAAATGTTGTTTCATTCCCGTCGCGACAAATCTCGAGCACTCGATATGTCCAACTTTCTAGCACAAGTCATGCCGAAATTCACGGAAAATTTCGGCATGACCTTTGCTAGAAAGTGCACATATAGAGCGCCTGAAATTTGCCGGAATGGAAATGAATCAACATTTCCGGCAAAACATAGGCCACTCGCAATTGATTTCCCTGCAAATGACAATAAGCACTATGTGCTGAAGTAGCATTTCACTACCATGTGCGAACACTAGCAGAATGCAATGGAGCCACCAATTGGACTCCAATGGACAGCATTTCATTTGAACTCAAATACTTTAGCAACTACAAATATGAATCCAATGGACAACAATTGCATTTCATTTTAACAACTGCAAACTACATAGATTATTCTTCGTCTTCTAATGCAAAATGGACACATTTAGAGGCAAGTTAAAAAAATAGACAGATTCTGGATACAAACCATCTGGTAATAAAAGAAACAATTGTCACAAACTAGTATTTGAACAACTACTGATATAAATTGTTAACAGTAGCATTTTTAACTGTGTAGAAATAAGCGGCGACGGACGGGTTGATGCCTAGCAGTGGCCAGTACTTACGTAGTTAGTTTGGACCCATCCCAAAGTGATCAAGCCTCAAAACTAGAGCACTAATGTACTTCCTTTGTGGCTTAATGAGTAGAGCTAGCAGAGACCTAGCTAGCTACAGTTAGCTTGGACCCATCTGATGAGTGAGTGATTAAGCCCCACACCTAGAGCAGAGCACTAATTAACCATGCAGTATGCGCTACAGCAAGCAAGCCTGAAGATTTGAAGCCTAGCTAGGCAGGTTAATTATCTGCCATATATAGGTCTGTTAAAATGTGATCATAAGGCAGTCAGTGCAAGAAGTTAACTAGTGATGCTACTGTAGCATTTCTTAAGAGGATTTAACAGTAGCATTCCTTAAGAGGATTTAACAGTAGCATTTCTTAAGAGGAACGGAGCAAGTGTAATGAAGCAATGAAGCAAGTGTAGAAGATGCAATATGTACAGAAGATGTAATTGATGATGATGGCATCCAGTCTTGAGATAGAGGGGGGCGGGAGAGTGATGCACCTTGCTGCTAGAGGAGCCAAGCACCTTGCGTCCAGCGTCCTTCTCCTCCTTGCCGAGCACCTTGCTTCCAGAGGAGCCAAACCTGCTGCAGAGAACATGTACGGCCTAAGAGAGAGAGAGAGAGAGAGAGAGAGAGAGAGAGAGAGAGAGAGAGAGAGAGAGAGAGAGAGACCTGGGGAGGGGCGCCGGCTGGTGGAGGGACTGCTCGGGGAGGGATGACGGCGGTGGAGGGAGAACTTCGGGAGAGGGGCAGCACGGGGAGGGGCGGGCAGGGGTGGACCTATGCGGACGGAGGCGGCAAGGGGAGGGAGTGTTAGGCGACGACGCCGACGGTGGCGTGGGAGGCGCCTTGTCGTGGTCTCAGTCTTGGCGTCACAAGGGGTAGGGGTGGCCTGAGAGAAAGGGATTGATCGGATCGAGCGAGAGTGAGACAGAGGAAAGAGATGGGTGCAGTGACTCTGTATACGCAACCTAGCTATAGCACGTCTTGGCAAAATGCGCTATAGCTAAGTTAGCTATAGCGCTTGCCAAGCCAAAACACACTACTGCTAATTTTTTTCTTTTTCTTTTTTTTATTTTTCTTTTTCTTAGCTATAGCGCTACCCTAGCAAAACCGCGCTACTGCTAACTTTTCCTTTTTTTTGTTTTTCTCTTTTTCTTTTTCTTTTTCATATTCCACAAACTTCCTTCCTTTTTATTTTATTTTTATTTATATTTTTACTTTTATTATTCTTTTTCTTTTTCATTTTTCTTTTTCTTTTTGTTTTTCTTGTTCTTTTCATATTCCACAAACTTTCTTCCTTTTTATTTTATTTATATTTCTCTTATTATTATTATCATTATTATTTTTCTTTTTTTTCATATTCCACAAACTTCCTTCCTACTTCTTTTTATTTTTCTTTCATTTCATTTTCCACAACTTATTAGTTCCTTTTTCTTTTTCTTTTTATTTTTCTTTCATTTGCACTTTACTTTTTCTTATCTTTCATTTGCATTTGTACAAAGTTTGTATAGCAGGGGTATATATAGCTCTAGCTAGCTAGGGTTTAATTTGGTCTGTCGTTGGAGCAATACCACTGTTACCCTCCGGATAATAATTAGTATAATATATATTACATCATTTGACCGCTATCGGCGGTATACAAAATAGCTAGATACACAAAATTTGTGGATTAGTTTGTCAGCTTGGGCCACGACGATGCTTCAGACTGATCTTCTTCCCTCTTTTGTTCGTTGTCGAATAATTGAGCCCATGGTCGTGACTTTTCCTTTTCCAGGGATTACGATCTTTTGTAGGTAATGTAGTATTCATTCTTCTTTTGACGTATGTTTCATCGTCATCAGCATCATCTTCCCTCTTCAGATCACCGTACTGGTCGTAGTCTTCCTCGTTGGTGACTCCATCCATTCCGCCGATGCTCCTTTTGCTTCTCCTCACGACAACACGGCTGGGATTGATCAGATCAGTTATGAAGAAACATTGTGTCACGTGTTTAGCATGTACCCATGGCTCATTTTTGGCGATGGCATTGACGGTACCGCTATCGGAGTTGGGTATACACATGGTAGTTAGATTTCGGTTTTCTCTCTGTACATTCTTAGCCCATCTGACACGGAACATCGTCACGCTATGAAATCCAGAGTAGTTAAGCTCCCATATCTCTTAGACCCTTCCGTAATATCTTTCAAGTACATTCCCGGTCATGGCTTCCAACGTCACGCCTGAGTTTTGGTCATCACTGTTTATATCTTTCTCCTCCGTGTAGAACGTGTATCCGTTGATATCGTATGCTTGATAAGTCGCGAGGTTGGTCGATGGGCCATGTGCTAAGGCGTATATGAGCATTCCGTTCGGAAAACCCTCTTCCGGGGGATTAGCCAGAACTCGCTCTTTGAACCAACGCAAGAAAGTGGAGTTGTGCTCTCTAATAACTTCAGCGTCCGTCCTGTGCACCCCACAGTAACAGTACTTCTTTGCGATGGTCTCTTTGTGCAGTGTCACGAAATCTTCTAGCACATCTAGGTGTTGTAGCACTACTAAGTATGCCCTGTCAAGGTCGTTTTGTCGGCCCGAGCGTAACACATTCACATCCCTATGACCGTTGTTGTGACCTTCGCCTTCGAGCCTTCCACAGTCCTTCTTGACGGGCAAACCAACAGCAGGGTCTCCGGTGCCTACTAGATAACTCTCACAGAAAGAGATGTACTCTTTGGTCAGATATCCCTGGGCTATGCTTCCATCTGGATGGGACATGTTATGAACGAATCCTTTGATGACGCCATTCATCCTCTCGAATGACATCATGCTGTGGAGGAATGTCGGCCCTAGGTCGATGATGTCGTCCACGATGTGGACACATAGATGCACCATGACATCAAAAACGGGGGCGGGAAGTACATCTCTAGCTCAATCAGTATGACAACGACCTCTTCCTGTAGCCTATGGAGTTGCTTCACACTGATCGACTTTCGAGAGATATCATCAAAAAAGTGGCATAGGTCAGTAAGCGTCTCACACACATGTGTGTCCATAATCCCTCTAAGTGCAACCGGGAGTAACTGCGTCATCATCACATGACAGTCGTGAGACTTCATCCCACTGAACCTTTTTTTCTTAGTGTCTAGATATCTGCTTATCGTCCCACAGTATCCGGAACTAACTTTGATTCCGGCAATGCATTTGAACAATTGATCGACCTCCTTCGGATCTAAGGTGAAGCAAGAGGGGGGGGGGGCAATATTGTTCTTCCTTCTTGTTTACTTTTTTGCCCCTATCTTCCGTCTCCGTCTCCGTCTCGGTCACCTCTGACGACCTTTTACCGGGCATTTGGAGATCTTTCCTGATATTCGAAAATTCCAAGTCTTTTCTTGCCTTCGGCCCATCCTTGGTCCTCACCGGCATGTTCATCAATGTTCCAAGCAAACTCTCAAGGCTATTTTTGGTGATATGCATTTGATCAAGGCTATGAGGCGTGTCGAGTATGGGCCAGTATTCCAAGTCCCAGAAAACAGATCTCGTCTTCCATACCTTCAGCATGGGCTCTGGCGCCTTTTTCTTCGTCTTTCCCGGCGAGGGGCACTCTTCCCAGTTCTTCAATAACTTATATATTTCTACACCGCTACGCTTACGTGGAGGACCTCGTTGCTTAGCTTTACCATTGAATAGATCTCCACGCTTTCTCCACGGGTCATCCTTCTCGAGCCATCTTCGATGCCCCATGTAAACGGTTTTTGAAGACCCGCCGTCTTTTGATAGCTGCAGAGAAGTTGTATCATCCATGCACCTCGTGCATCCACAATATCCGTGGCACACCTGGCCGGAGAGATAGCCGTAACCGAGATAGTCCTGCACCGTCGTGATCAGCACGGCTCTCATGTAGAAATACTCTCCTTTGCTTGCATCCCATGTCTTGGCTGGCGTTATCCATAAGGTATGTAGCTCCTCTTTCAGTAACCCGAGATACAAATTTATATCATTTCCCGGTTGTCTCGGTCCTTGAATAAGCATAGCCATGTGTATGTATTTTTCCTTCATGCACAACCAGGGGGGAGGTTGTACATCCATACAAACACGGGCCATGTGCTATGATTGGTGTTCTAGTTGCCAAATGGATTCATGCCATCACTACTAGCGCCAAGCACGATGTTCCTTGGATCATTTGCGAAATAATCAAATTCAGCATTTAATGCTCTCCACTGGCTAGCATCTGCGAGGTGTCTCAGCTTCGGCTCATCTCCGTCATCTAGCATCACCCTCTCCGTGTGCCAGCGCATAAGCTTTGCTTCCTTAGGATCTACGAAATACCGCTGTAGACGCGGAGTGATCGGAAAGTACGATACAACTTTCCGTGGAGCTTTCTTTCTGGCCTTTTTATATCGTGAAGCATTGCACTTTGGACAGATGGTTTTTTCCGCGTGCTCGTTACGATATATGATGCAATCATTGATGCATGTGTGATATCTAATGTGTGGCAGATCAAGAGAAGCACACGATTTTCTTTGCTTCCTTAACACTAGTAGGACACAGGCTTCCCGCGGGAAGAACCTTCTTTAGATACTCCAGAAGCTCATCCAGGCTTCACTACAAAAAAAATACACTTCCGTGATGATACGTGTTTGTCACAGTAGGTCACGTTTTACATCATGCATGTACATCCATGACAAATTTATGATGTAATCAAGATAGTCATACTTGTCTTTGTCGTATAAGTGTTCCATGACATTACCAAAATTATCATCATGGAAGTGTCCACTTCCATGACGATAAATCACGCGTCCACGAAGTGCTTTTCGTCAAGGGTGACCGACACGTGGCATCCACCGTAGCGAACGCCGTTAAGCTATCGGGTCGGTTTTGGATCCGATAACCCGTTAACGACCACGACCAATGGGGATTTTCCCGTGTAAAATCATCATTGGTCGGAGGAAACACGCGTCGGCTCACCGTTGGGACAGATGTCATCCACTCATTGGACCCAAAGAGCCTATGATACGTCGACCGTGGCACGCCCTACAGAGGCCCATTCACGTGAAAATGCGGCCCGTTTGACTTGGTCAAAAGGTGGCGGGCCGGCCCACGGCAAGCCTGTTAACGGCCTGTTCGCATATAGCCCATTTACAGCCCGCTAACCCAGGGCCCGTTTACGGCCTATCCGAATTAGGCCCAGTACAATCATCTGAGCCTCCAGCCCGTTTTAACTTCCGGCCCATGTATGGCCCATGACGTCTTTTGGCCCATATGAGGCCCTTAGTAACCCTCGGCCCATTAACGGCCCGTGGTAAAACTGGCCCGTAATGAACAGTGTATCACTTTGTACCCAAGAACGGCCCATTATTCCGTTGGGCCGTTTCCAGCCCATGTTATCTTTCGGCCTTCTCAGGGCCCAATTATTCTTGGGCTTATTTCCAGCATTCGTTTACTTTCGGCCCGTTACTCTCATTTCCTACTTATGGGCCAAATACAGCCTGTGGTTACAGTCGGCCCGTTTGTGGCCCGTTAATACGTTGGGCCGTTTTCATAGCGTCATCAAATACGGCCTATTAACGACGACCTGTTATGGTCGGCCCATGAACGGACGATTTCAACTCTAGCCCATTTACGGCCATAATGTGGTCTGTTATTGGCCCATGTTTGGCCAACCGATCATACGGCCCATAGAAGGCCCATTGTGTCTATGCCCCGTAGAAGGCCCATTGTTTCTACGGCCCTTTGAAGGCCCATTGTTTCTACGACCCGTAGGAGGCCCATGTTAACTACAGTAAATATGTAGCCCATTGTTAATGTGGCCTAGTTTTAAAAAATAGGTTATTCCGGCCACTAGCAAACCGCAGAAAAAGAACTGCACTGCCTACAAGAAAACAAATAAACAAGAAATCGGAAATAAATAAGCAAGCAACTTACGCTAGGCTATCACGGCTATTACAGATATTACATCCACTGGGCATCAAAGTTCGCCACAAGTGCAAATATAGGGAACAAAGTAGCATATAAACGCCGTAGCAAAACAAGTCGAGCTGAAACCACTTTAGAAGAGCTCAAGAAACAATATCACAGGTACCCATAATTTGGCAAGATGCTTAGCAAGCTTATTAACTTTCTCTTGTTTGGCGCTTAAATCCTCCGGCACTTGTTGTTGCACGTAAAGTATGCATCTGAATTCTGCAGGACTTCCTCGGTCCTTGACTTCTCGTCGCATAACATCGATCGATGTCTTTCAACTTGAAGTTGAGACTCAAGAAGCGAACTCATTCAGCAGCGAGTTCAAGAGCTGGTGCCAGCGGATAGTAGCCAAGAACTCGAACACTACATCAAGACAGGACTTTGGGGTTGTCTCAGTGTCTTCAATATAGTTTTTATCAACTTTCTTGGAGAACAACAGGGATGTCTCACTATCTTGAACCTAATCTGCATTACTTCCTTTACCATTGCATAACGGGGTACTCTTCTCCAATATTTTATCTGCGTTCTAAAGGAGAAACAAACAAACACATCACAGGTTTACAATGTAGTATATGAAACTCATTTTGGTAAACCAGTTAAGTAGTAAGGTGGACAGGATAACAACATGAAACAAACATATATCTATGTAGTATGGTCCTTTGTATGGTCTATATCATTCTAGTTTATGTTGCCAAATCAAGATAGATACATTGAATCATATCTATTTAAGACAAAGCAGCATAGACAGAATATAAGTGTGGGAAACTACACAACAATAACAACACTTGTAATGTGCATGGCATGAGAACATAACTGTTTATTCAATTGAAACTGAAATCAACATAGAGCAAGTTACAACAGCAAACACGTTAAAGAAACAGGTTTAAAGCATACCTGTTGCTCCATTGGAGTTTCAATTGCATCCTTCAAATTTGAAATTAGTTGGTATGAGTAAATACAGTGATGCAAGAGCAAAGTAGTATGAACCATAGCTACGGAACCTGACCGAGAACAATTCTTCTTACGCTTAAGCGTTGACTTGGGGTTCGGAGTGGTGGTCCTCGTGCTTTGGGCACTGCAGTTGCCTTACTAACTGATCGTGTTTGGGTGCTCTGTGGTGGAGACGGTGCTGTGTCAATGGGAACTGGGTTACTATCTGCTGGGGTTGGGGTTAGAAGGGGTGTAGCTGGTTCTCTGTCCAACTGGGTAGGGGTACAATCTGCGTGAGTCTGGATTATGTGTGGTGGGGCTGGTTCTTGGGCAAGTACAACCGTGGTTCTATCTCCATCGACAGGTAGCACGATCTTTTCTGAAGACCATGTTTTTACTCTCACAGATACTGCCATCACCCCCTCCAATTGAAATGGCTGATAAACAAGAAAAGTAATTGAATGTACAAGCATTGTAAGATAGAAAGGTGCAATGGATAGTAGGGAAGAAAACAGGGCATGAAATAATTCACATTTATGTTGTCTAACCAAACAGAATAGCAGGACAAAATTTCAAAAATCTGATGGCTAATTAAATAGGATATCATGACACAATTTCACATGTATGATGGCTAACTAAACAGGATAGAATGACATACTTCAAAAATATGATGACTATGTAAACATGATGACATGATATAACTATACGATGTGTCTATGAAAGTGGCTGGCATGCCATAAATCACAAATATGCCGTTGATGGAAACATGATGGCATGATATAATTCACGGATAGAATGACATAATTCAAAATATGATGACTATGTAAATAGGATGAGATGATATAACTATATTATGTCTTTATAAAATGGGTTGGCATGCCATAATTCAGATACATGTTGTCTATGTAAACATCATGGCATGATATAATTCAAATATATGATTTATATACTAAGGAAGTGAGCAGAGGGCAATCACATATATGATGTGTCAACTAAGGAGATGGCATTCAGTATCGTGTACATGATGTAAAAACTAAGCATTGCAATAAAACATATGCATGATATGAGTAATTAACCTTGCCAAGTTTGAGCATACACCTCAGGGGGATAATAGGACTAGTCATCTGCCTCTGAATCCTCCTCTGAAGAGCTATCTGTAACCAGCAACATATCTGCTTTAGCAGGTAGCATTGTCTGCTCTGAAGACCTTGTTTTCACTCCAGATTTCTCCATCACTAATTCAAATGGCTGATGCACTGGAAGAGCAATTGAATATACAAACATTCTCGACAAAAGCAATGAGAAATACAAAAAAAGGATGACATGATATAATTCACATATATGATGCTTGGCTAAACAACATGGCATTGCATAATTCACATATATAATGTCTTGCAACAAGATGGCATTGCATAATTCACATATATGGTAATTAGACACTAAACAGGTGGCATTCACACAAATCATGTCTAAACTAAGCAAATGACATAGCAATGCAAGATACCATACACACAATATGAGCAACATAACCCTACCAAGTTAGAGCATGCACCTCGGGGGGGGGGGGGGGATAAGACTGGTCATCTGTCTCTGAATCCTCATCTAAGGAGCTATCTGTAACCAGCAAGACATGCGCTTTGTCAGATAGCATTGTCTGCTCTGAACACCTTGTTTCCACTCCAGATTTTTCCATGACTGTGCCGAATGGCTGTTGCATAGGAAGATTAATTGAATGTACTAATTTTTTGACAAATTTAACATGTAATAAAAAAATGATGTCATGATATAATTCACATATAAGATGACTGGCTAACCAGGGTGGCATTGCAAAATTCACATATATGATGCCTGGCTAAACAAGATGGCATTGCATGATTCACATATACGATAAAGAAACTAAACAGATGACATTGACACAAAGCATGTCTAAACTAAGCAGATGACATCTTTGATGTATACAGTAAGCAATGTAAGGCACCATATGCATGATATTACCAACATCAGCATGCCAAGTTAGAGCGAAGACCTCATGGGGTAAATAGGAGTGGTCTTCTGCTTCTGAATCCCTCTCAGAACAGTTATCTACCTCTTGATTATGATCCGAAATGGGTGCAGGGGGGCTGCCTTTGCGCCCACCATGGAGCGACGTCTGCATGAAATTTTATTGCCACACAAGGCTCGTCTCTTTTGCTCTACATGTTCAGTTCCATTGTGTACAATAACTGACATGCATAGGAATAAAACATAGTGATATTATGTAAGGAGTGCATGCACAAATCCAGAGTGAAGGTAGCAAAGTGTGGATAGACCCAAAACCAATGATAGCAGGCAGATAATAGCTTTAGTTAAAAAATACAGATAATGGCTCCTTTAATGTTTGTTTGCACCCAACATGAAACTCAAAGTAGACACCCGAGATTAACCAGATAGTAGACATATAGTTCTGATTGCTGCCCCAATATGTACCCCACAACCATTTAAAAACTCAAGTTTCAGCATAAGTTTGGACCTGAGTCGGAGTCTAATAGGTGAACACAACTGTCGGTGTCAAAACCGGCGGATCACGGGTAGGGGGTCCCGAACTATGCGTCTAGGCGGATGGTAACAGGAGACAAGGGACACGATGTTTTTCCCCAGGTTCGGGCCCTCTCGATGGAGGTAAAACCCTACTCCTGCTTGATTAATATTGATGATATGGGTAGTACAAGAGTAGATCTACCACGAGATCAGAGAGGCTAAACCCTAGAAGCTAGCCTATGGTATGATTGTTGTTCGTCCTACGGACTAAAACCCTCCGGTTTATGTAAGCACCGAATAGGGTTAGGGTTACACAGAGTCGGTTACAATGGTAGGAGATCTACATATCCGTATCGCCAAGCTTGCCTTCCACGCCAAGGAAAGTCCCTTTCGGACACGGGACGAAGTCTTCAATCTTGTATCTTCATAGTCCAGGAGTCCGGCCGAAGGCTATAGTCCGGCTATCCGGACACCCCTAATCGAGACTCCCAAGAGCCTGAACCAGGCTTCAATGACGACGAGTCCGGCGCGCTTATTGTCTTCGGCATTGCAAGGCGGGTTCCTTCTCCGAATACTTCATAGAAGATTTTGAACACAAGGATAGTGTCCGACTCTGCAAAATAAGTTCCAGATACCACCGTAGAGAGAATAAAATTTACACAAGTTCAATCTGCTGACGTATTCCGCAGCGTGACATCACACCACGGCCAAGCCTCTATTCGAATCGTTTTCACTGTCCCACCTCAGCGCGTTTAGCGAGGCAGTTTCCTTGGCACGTCTTGTCAAAGCAGATATCGTGTCCCCTTATTCCGGGATTCTCATCAATACGGGCGTGGGTAACCCAACCGCGCCATTGATTACGACGCTTGGGAGATAAGCGAGTTTTATCGGGCGGTGGGGACGCATAGCTTTGTCCGTCCATATAAGGGATAAGGATCCGCTTTTCACACACGCCTTCTTCCTCCTTTGCTTATCCATTTCCTTTTCGAGCTCCAGCGCCCAAGTCCGCACATCCCACCTCAACCTTCTCCAACTATGTCGGGGCGGGAGGCAGTGGATGGCCTCCTCCGTCACGGAGGGCACATCAAAAAGCTGCGGAAGGCCGGATACTTGTCCGGCGACATCGCGCATAGGCTCCCCAACGAGGGGTAGCTCATCCCCACCCCCAGGCCCCATGAGAGGGTGGTGTTCATCCCCCACTTCCTCCGCGGACTAGGGTTTCCATTTAACCCATTCGTCCGGGGGCTCATGTTCTACTACGGCCTAGATTTCCACGATCTGGCCCCGAATTTCATCCTCAACATCTCGGCGTTTATCAGCGTGTGCGAGGCCTTCCTCTGCATCCAGCCCCACTTTGGCTTATGGCTGAAGACCTTCAATATCAAGCCGAAGGTAGTGGGCGGCTGCCAAGCAGAGTGCGGAGGTGCCATGGTGGGCAGGATGGCCAACGTACTATGGCTCGAGGGCTCCTTTGTGGAGACCATAAAGGGGTGGCAATCGGGGTGGTTCTATATCACCGAGCCGCGCGACTCTCAATGGGCGGCGGCCCCCGAATTCTGATCTGGCTTCCCCACACGGCTCACCTCATGGAAAGAGACGGGCTGACGACAAGGTAATTCGGAAGAGCTGGCTGGACTCCAAACCTGCGTCCGAAACCTGGTGGACAAGAATCTCAAGCTTGTCAACGTAATCCAGGTGATGCTCATCCGCCGGATTCTCCCATGCCAGCAAAGGGCCTTCAATTTGTGGGAGTTTGATCCGGCACAACACCGAACCTTGAGCTGGCTCGTCGACACTACGTACGAAGATGCCTGGAAGGTGCTGTTCAAGGGCGCCGAAGCTCCCGTATCCGCGACGGAAGATCACGGATTTAGCTCGCAGCATCAAGCCAGTGAGGTAAGTTATTTTACCCTTTACGGGACTCTTTTTTCATAGATTTGACTCTATGCGGGATCTAAAACTCCCTCACCTTTGACAGGACTGGCTGAAGGCGTCCAGACGGATCGATTGTCGACTCCTTGCCGAAGACCAGCGGGACGCCCGATTGCCGGGCTGCTGGTTCGGCGCCTCATGTGGTGCGTAAAAGAAGGCCAAGAAGAAGGCCACGGGAACTCGAAGGAGTTCCCAGCGCCAGGTGCTGTCGGACTCATCGTCCAATGACGCCGAGGCGGACTCCTCCCGCGAAGACGAGGAGGAGGAGGAGGAAAAAGAGGCCTCTTCCCCAGCGGGGGGAGAGAAGAAAAGGAAGGCTACCCCAACCGGGGAGGCTGAAGGGTCCAAGAAGGGAAGGACCCTTCCTCCGGACTACACCGCCAATGCCGACGACGACGAAGAGGGGTGGGCTCCAAGGACCAAGCCCCTGGCGAAATCGTAAGTGTCCGGATACAAGACTAACTCATGGCATTTAATTTGTCGCACAACATCCTATAACGCCGGATATAACCATGCAGCCCGCCCAAGGACGGGCTCGACGATTCATCGAGCGGCTACCTGGATTCGTCGGAGGTGAATAGCACCTCACTTCCGACTGCCTCGTCTCCTATCGCCGCGGATGACGCCGGGGTGGAGTCACAAAAGGGGCCCAGCCAGGAGGAGGTGGCTATGGAGGCGCCGCAAGGCGACCTCCCGAAATCCGGGCTCAAAGGGGATAAAACCCCCAAGGGCTTCAAGTCCGGCCCTGCGCTAGACTCCGTACCGGAACCTTGATGGTTCCGAGTCCGATGACGACCCTTCGTAAGAAGGGCAAGACTGCGGCGCCGGTGACCTCCGTCAACCGAGGCACGGATGATTTGATGGGCGCTTAACGGCGCTTCCATCGACGAGGAGCACCGCCTTTGTTATGAGTGTGGTGATCGGAAGGTTCGATCCGCCAAGAGCGGGCTGATTGAAGCCTGTGCCAGCCTTCTAACAGGCTTTGAGGTATGTATTTAAGATATGTAAAAATATTACCGCATAGAAAGTAGCCCCTGATGCTCAGTTTGGTGTTCGGAAAGAAAAAAGCCGGCGAGGATCTAAAAGATATCTGCAGAGTCTAACATAAGTATGTCAATATGGGAATGCAGGCTGCGCTGCTGACCTCTGTCGCACTGACTGCGGAGTTTGGTGCATTGAAGCAGAGCCTCGACCAGTCCGAGAACGAGATCAGGCTTGCCAAAAAGCAGCTCGAGGAGAAGGAAGGTAAGTAATACCTTATGGGAGTATTTAAAAGATGTGTTTGCAAAAAATGACAGGAATAACGTGAATATTGCAGGGGCCATGAACGAGGTGGCGACCCTGAAGGAGGCGGTGTCCAAGGTCAAAAGCAATGCGGCCGCGGAGCGCACCGAGCGAGAAAAGCAGGAGGCGCTGGTGGCGGAGGTGCGGCAAGAGCTCCAGGCTCTCGTGGAAAAACACGAGAGTTTGGGCGTGACTCAAAGACTCGGGAGTCAGAGCTCGCCACGACCCTTGAGGCGCCAAGGCCGCTAAGGCGAAGCCAAAAAGCCCTCCGGAGATTGAGGCGATGAAGAAGATGGCGGCGGGTAAGGCATTCTATATGCAAAGCAAGCATGTGAAAGTGAATTATCATTACTTACCGAATCGTAGCTCTCCGGGAGCATTCGCAGATCTGCCTGCGGTGTGGCTGATCTGCCACATTCTACCAAGCCGAGGAGGGAGCTCGGCGGAGAAGGTGTTACGGTCTCACTATCTTTGAGGCGGACACGGTTGCATAGCGACCAGTTGAAGCAACTGGTCGAGCTCCATAAGGTGGCCGAACAGGCCATGAGGGGCCTCATAGTTCGGCTGTGGCCTAATGAAGCCATGCCTGGGAGCTACTTCGGGCTGGTGAGGCGGCTGGTGGACGCCTATCCATGGGTTGAGGTCATCAAGCGCTCTGTCTGCATCGATGGTGCCTGTAGGGCCCTTGCCCTTGCTAAGGTGCACTAGGGCAAGATGGACGCTGAGAAGCTTGTGAAGTACGTACCACCACCGAAGAAGGAGCATCGCAAGCCTGAAATGTATTATGAGGGCGTCCTGAAGGGTGCTTGCCTTATAGCGGATGAATGCTTCAAAGATATAATTTTTGAGTAGACTCGCATTCGTTATCCATTACGCTGAAAACTTGTTCATATGCGCTAAGCAACACATTTTAATTTAAAATATTACCTTCTGTGCGGCCGTGTATTAAATTTGAGAGATGGCGAGTCGTCAGCTTCAGCCCCCATGCCACAGTCTTTGGGGTGTTGGGATGAACTTGAGCGCTCTTGTTCCCATTATTGGGTCCTTGAGGCGCTCAACGCATTGTAGCGAGGCAACCAGACTATAATGCTTGAACACTCTCACTTAGCCATAGAATTCTATAATTTTAAATTTCGGTGAAGCCCCTGGTATTCGGAAGACCGAGTTCGGGGCACTATCCACGCCTAGGCCGGACAATGCCGACTCCTCGCTCTAAGCGGCATAAGTCTTTAGGGACTCGAAAACCTCTCGAACAGCGACCGGCTCTCACCCTATCATGATGGTCAGTTTTAGCTTTCTCCCGAGGTGCTTAACCCAGCTCAGCAGGGCACAATCGCAGTGGTTCTCCCAACGCTACCTTAGCCGATATAGCGGGCGTAAGGTACCAAAACATGGGGCAGGCAAACCCAACTATTGACCCAAGACATGATTCGAGCCGATGCATATAATGCTATAAGTTGGGTGCCGCACTTGTGAAAGTGTTGGACTTATCACACCATGTTATGGGGTCTTGAAGCCCCTAGTGTATTGCCGTACCAAAGTGTGCGGTTGCACAATGTCATAAATGAACATATAAAAAAGGGAAATCAATAATAGGCGAAGCTATATATTTTTTATTCAAAAGGGCTGCGATAAAGCGAGCGATACAAATAGTCACGATAAGCAAGGGGCGGGACTTTTCACATGTCTCCCTCGAGGGTAAGCAGCGGGATGGTGTGTAAAACAGATATATTGCTCGTAATAGAGACCACGGACACTCGGCGTAGCTACGCTTCCCTTGCTGTTGCATCGTGTGTTGGCGATTCTAATGCGGACAAGGCTTCGTGAGCGGAGTCCTGAAAGTAAAAAGAAAGGAAAAAAGAAATGACACAATCGGGGCCCACAGTGCGGTTTAGCGCATTACGGGCATGTCGTGGTCGTGCCCCTTCCCCTATGCCCATGGTATTTCCAGAGCGTAATTATGTACACGTAATACTGGTTTCGCAATTTCGCGAGGGCTGGGGCTTGGGCCGCATTGCTATGCATGCTCGGAGCATGCCAGGCGGTCTTGTTGTAGGTTACTCTGGCGCGCTTAGCGGTGTCGGGCGTTTAATAGCGGACTCGAGAATTGCCTTAAGAGGCTGCTTTGTACTTCCGCCGTGAGGGCCGCCGTATGCTCCTCCGTCCGAAGAGAGCGTTCGGTGTTTCCATTGACCGTAATGACTCCTCGAGGACTGGCATCTTGAGCTTGAGATATGTGTAGTGCGGCACCACATTGAACTTTACCGTCACGGTTCGTCCGAAGCGATGCATGATAGCCGCTGCGGAGCGGAACTATGTCGAATATTAACTCCTCGCTCCGGAAGTTATCCGGGGATCCGAAGACCACTTCAAGTGTAACTGAGCCTGTACAGTTGGCCTCTACACCTGGTATGACGCCTTTGAAGGTCGTCTTCGTGGGTTTAATCCTTGATGGGTCTATGCCCATTTTGCGCACTGTATCCTGATAAAGCAGGTTCAGGCTGCTGCCGCCGTCTATTAGGACTCTAGTGAGGTGAAATCCGTCAATGATTGGGTCTAGAACCAATGCGGCGAAACCGCCATGGCGGATGCTAGTGGGGTGGTCCCTTCGATCAAAAGTGATCGGGCGGGAAGACCACGGGTTGAACTTTGGGGCGTGGCTCCATCGCATATCGTCCCTTAGTGCGCTTCCGCTCCCTTTTGGGTATGTGGGTTGCGTATATCATGTTCACCGTCCGCATTTTTGAGGAAGCCCTTCTGTCCTCTATTGTTCGGCGGCGGGGCTCCTCCTCGTCATCGCTATGCAGCCCCTTGTCATTGTTTTGGCATTTAACTTGCTGCTGCTTGAACACCCAACAATCCCTGTTGGTGTGATTGGCTGGCTTTTGAAGTGCCATGTATCTAGCACAGCGATCGAGTATTCGGTCCAAATTGGGCGGGCCGGAGTATTTCTTTTAAATGGCTTTTTCGCTGACGGGTTTAGAGCCTCTGAATCCGGCATTGACTACCGTATCCTCGGCATTATCGCCATTGTGCGGTGCTTGTGCTTGTTGCGACGCGACCTGCCCTTGCTGTCCTTGGTATCTGAATTACGGGGCTCTTGGTCATGTTGTTACTCTGAGCTAGCCAGCTGTCCTCTCCAGCGCAAAAGCGGGTCATGAGTGTTGTGAGGGCTGCCATGGATTTGGCTTTTCCTGTCCTAGGTGCGGGCAAGCCACTCGTCGCGGATGTTGTGTTTGAAGGCTGCAAGGGCCTCGGCATCCGGACAATCGGCGATTTGATTTTTCTTAGTTAGGAACCGTGTCCAGAATTGTGCGCCGATTCCCCTGGCTGTTGAATTATGTGGCTTAGGTCATCGGCGTCGGTGGTGCACATATGTGCCACTGAAATTGTCGAGGAATGCGGCTTCGGTCTTCCCAACAACCAATTGACTCTCTTTGGCAAGCTATTAAGCCAATGCGGGCTGGTCCTTTAAGCTTGAGTGGGAGGTATTTGATGGCGTGTAGATCATTACCGCGGGCCATGTGGATGTGAAGGAGATAGTCCTCGATCCAAACCGCAGGATCTGTTGTGCCATCGTATGATTCAACGTTCTGGGTTTGAAACCCTCGAGGATTTGATGATCCATCACTTCATCTGTGAAGCATAGTGGGTGTCTGGCGCCTCTATATTGGGCTATATCACGGCGCAGCTCAAATAAGCTTTGTCTACTGTGTTCGGCCCGGCCGGAGTTGCCATATCCGGCGTGACGGTTATCGTCACATGTTGTGGGGCGCCCACGAGATCCATAGATCGATCTTGTCTGCCTTGCCTTGTCCTCCAATACATCTCGCAGGTCTGGTGCATTTCTCCGTGCCTTTGTATTTTTTGAGCGGCGTCGGGGTGCAGCTAGGCCTCTCTGTCGCGGCCACGAGGTGGCCGGTCAGCCATATCATGCACTGGTGATGTAGGTTTAGGTGCTTCCTCCTCTAATCAGGGTAGCAGCCTGCGTCTTGGGTAGCTTTTGGAGGGGCGCTCGAGTTCATACTCTTCGGCTGCAAGGACTTGATCCATCTGTCAGCTAGCAAATCTTAGTCAGCTCTAAGCTGTTGCTGCTTTTCTTGAGGCTGCTTGCCGTGGCCATGAGCCTGCATTGAAACACTCTTGTTCGGCGGGATCCTCGGGCACAGCCAATTAAATCGTCGTCGAGGCTTGCCTCATCTTGGAGGAGGCATGTAATTATAAATCCTCTACCTCTTTTCTACCGCTCTCTCATGAGGGCTGGCTTCTCCATCCTCCTGCGCTGAATCTTGCTGGAGGGGGTTGTCTTCAGCACTGTCCGAGGTGTTATTATCTCCCGTGCCGGAATCACCGTTTTTGTAGTGGCTGCATTTAGAGTGGCGCCGCTGACGCCGGCGCTTAGGCTGTTTCTTGGAGGGGTCATCCTCCACTGTTCCATTGCCATTCCCATCTTTTGGGATGTCCACCATGTATATGTCATATGACGAGGTGGCCTTCCAGTGCCCTGTGGGCGCTGGTTCTTGGTCGTCTCCTGCATCATTGTCCGTACCGTCGATGTCTTCGGAGTCGAAGTCGAGCATGTCAGTTAAATCATCGACAGTGGATATGAAGTGGGTGGTGGGTGGTCTTTGATTTTCTTCGTCGTCCGCATCCCAACCTTCCTGACCATAATCCGGCCAGGGCTCTCCTGATAAAGAGAGAGACTTTAGTGAATTCAGAATGTCGCCAAAGGCGAGTCTGAAAGATGTCATGGCAGTGAATTCCATGATCGGCGCCCAATCGGATTCGATTAGCAGTAGCGCGAAGGCTCGGAGTCGGAGAGGAGTCCGGTGCCTTGGAGTCACGAGCCATAAAGGGCGGGGTAGGTGTATGGCTCAATCGCCGTAGAGATTGCAGCCCCGGCGATGTCAGCCACTCGTCCTCGATTGGCGGCTCGGCTCGAGCTAAAGGTCGGGCGGACTCTGATGCGGCCTCGAGGACCTTGTCCGGCGGCGAGATAGATCATGCCCTCGTGGCGGTCTGGTGGCGGCAGCTATGGCTCGAACCGTCGAAGATCTAGTCTCCGCGGATGTCGGCCGTGTAGTTCAAACTTCCAAATCTGACTTGATGGCGGGCGTAGCTTTCGTCCGTTCGGATGGCCAATCGAATTGACCAGCGATTGCAAAGCCGCGAATACGAAGATCTGTCCGGGGAGAAAGGTCTCACCCTGGAGCGCATCGTTGTTGATGATCGGAGGGGCCATCGGGCCTAAAGATGATGACACAGAGGAACTCTCAATGAAAGCACCAATGTCCGTGTGAAAACCGGCGGATCACGGGTAGGGGGAACCGAACTATGCGTCTAGGCGGATGGTAACAGGAGACAAGGGACACGATGTTTTTCCCCAGGTTCGGGCCCTCTCGATGGAGGTAAAACCCTACTCCTGCTTGATTAATATTGATGATATGGGTAGTACAAGAGTAGATCTACCACGAGATCAGAGAGGCTAAACCCTAGAAGCTAGCCTATGGTATGATTGTTGTTCGTCCTACGGACTAAAACCCTCCGGTTTATATAAGCACCGAATAGGGTTAGGGTCACACATAGTCGGTTACAATGGTAGGAGATCTACATATCCGTATCGCCAAGATTGCCTTCCACGCCAAGGAAAGTCCCTTCCGGACACGGGACGAAGTCTTCAATCTTGTATCTTCATAGTCCAGGAGTCCGGCCGAAGGCTATAGTCCGGCTATCCAGACACCCCCTAATCCAGGACTCCCTCAACGACAATAAAGTAGCATGTCATCATATTAACCGGATGCATAACGTAAGCAGACACGGAAGAGTGCAACCTCTCTTGCGGACCCGTCTAGTCGTCAAGGTCATCTGCTCAGTTGATGATGGTAATGCAGTTGTCGTGGCTGCTGGCGGCGGGGAAGAAGATCTGAGGCGGCGAAAGACAGTCTGGAGAGTGGATCCCTGCTGTGGTGAACCCTTCCGTCGTTGGAGCAGCTGAGCTGGGGTGGAACACAACACCTTGAGGAGCAGGACAAACCACACAAGGTTTTCTTTGACACATATCTGTAACAGAAGTAATTGTGTAAGGGCTTGTATGAATTTGAGGATTCTAACAATGCAGGGATAGGAAATAGACAGGAATAGGATAGGAATGCACGTGCAAAATAGAGAATTTAAAAACACAGGATTTCTGCCAATCTGGGTGTTTGGTTTACAAGAATTGGAAGATCACAGGATGCAAAAAAGCATGGTGAGATTAAGTCAAACTACAAGAAGTGTACAACCTCTTTGGTGAAGACATGTCGATTTCAGTGTGATTGGGTTGGCGGTGAGGATGCTCGGCTGACTTGGCTGTCGGAGGAGGAAGAAGATCTTAGGCGTCTGGAGATGGAGCCGAGTACTGCTCCGCTGTGATGGAGGTTTCATCATTGGAGCAACCGGTGAGTTGTCGGCCTTGAGGCTGAAGCAAGACAAGAGAGACAACGTTAACCTGAGTGGAATTCTAATAGCATCTCCAATAGATGACGCAAAGTACATAACCACAAAGTGCTAGATGTATACATCAGCCGCTCATCTCTGAACTTAACTGTTGAAACTGAATTTAACTGTTGAAACTAAACTTAACTGTCAAAACTGAATTTTGCTGTCGAAACTGAATTTTACTGTCGAAACTAAACGCACTAGAGGTGAGGCTACACGTCAGTCGACAGACTTTTTCATCTTTGGTCAGTCGATTTGCAGCCGTTGGATACAAAACCAAGGGCCTGCAGTTCATATTCAACCTCCACCCCCTGAGCCGCCAGCCATCACCGGCCAAACAGCCGCCCCCAGCCGCCCACGGCCGGCGGTGTGCCGCCGTGCCTGCCCCGAAAACACTCCCCACCGGTCCGTCCGCCGCCCAGCCATCCTCTAGCCCCCGTGCGAGCTTTTCTCCGTGATCCCCCGCCACCGCCCCACCACCGGCTACCACCCCCCACCCTGAACCCTAAGATAGATAGTATGGTACCTCTCCGTGAGCCCCCTCCCGCTCTGGCTGGTTCTTCCTTAACTCGTGAGCCCCCACCCCCAATCGGTGACCCAAAAGTCGATTCAATCGATCAAGTGTAGCTAGATCGAGACAGCATCGCAAGCAAGAACAACAGCGAGAGCAGCAGCGCGAGCAAAGCAAGCGAGAGGAGGCAGTGCAAGCAAGAGCAAGAGCAAAGCAGACCAGGCGAGGGACCGAGAGCAAGAGCACAGCAAGCAGTGGCGAAGCTAAAGCAGCAGCAGCTCCTACTGATGTGGACGTCGCCGCTGAGGGAGCGACGCCGTGGAGGAAGTGGCCAACAACGGCGCCCTGTATGGAGCCGCGCCGTGTCAGCTCGGGACCGAGCGCCGGCAGCACCGTGAGATCGAATCAAGAAGAAAATGCGGCGATTAGTGTACAACCTCTTTGGTGGCGCCGATTAGGCTGCAGCTTCATCCGAGGAAACGGTGATGATGATGCTCTTCCGGTGGTGCAGGTGAAGACGACGGTGTGGGAATGGAGGTGGCATTGAAGACGAGGGGAACGTCGGGGCAGCTCCTTGGAGGTGGAGGACGGGATGGCTGAACCGGCGGGACGACCAGATCGACGACGGCTCCTCATCCAGTACGGTGGATGAGGGACGTTGTCGGTGTCAAAACCGGCGGATCTTGGGTAGGGGGTCCCGAACCGTGCGTCTAGGCGGATGGTAACAGGAGACAAGGGACACGATGTTTTTACCCAGGTTCGGGCCCTCTCGATGGAGGTAAAACCCTAGTCCTGCTTGATTAATATTGATGATATGGGTAGTACAAGAGTAGATCTACCACAAGATCAGAGAGGCTAAACCCTAGAAGCTAGCCCATGGTATGATTGTTGTTCATCCTACGGACTAAAACCCTCCGGTTTATATAGACACCGAATAGGGTTAGGGTTACACAGAGTCGGTTACAATGGTAGGAGATCTACATATCCGCATCGCCAAGCTTGCCTTCCACGCCAAGCAAAGTCCCATCCGGACACGGGACGAAGTCTTCAATCTTGTATCTTCATAGTCCAGGAGTCCGGCCAAAGGTCATAGTCCAGATATCCGGACACCCCCTAATCCAGGACTCCCTCAGTAGCCCCTGAACCAGGCTTCAATGACGACGAGTCCGGTGCGCATATTGTCTTCGGCATTGCAAGGCGGGTTCCTCTTCCGAATACTTCATAGAAGATTTTGAACACAAGGATAGTGTTAAACTCTGCAAAAATAAGTTCCACATACCACCGTAGAGAATAACATTTACACAAGTTCAATCACTTGGCGTATTCCATGGCGTGACATCACACCATGGCCAAGCCTTTATTGAATCGTTTTCCTGCCCCACCTCAGTAGCGTTTAGCGGCGGTTTCCTTGGCACGTCTTGTCAAAGCAGAGACCGTGTCCCCTTATTCAGGATTCTCATCAATACGGGCGTGGGTAACCCAATCGTGCGGTTGGCATGCCTCCTCTATCGGCGAGTCTGAGCAGTCACGGGAGGGCTCACGGTATTCAACCTCTTTATAAAGAGACCAAGGCCCCGCTTCTTTTTCTCAATCTCCATCGAATCCGCCCCTCGCTTCGAGTTCCAACACCCAAACTCCAGATTCAGGCGCTTCGGACCTTCGATGATGTCCGGCTCCGACCTCCAAGGCCGGTGGATGCCTTCCTCCGTCACGGAAGAAGACATCCTAAAGCTAAGAGATGCCAGGTATCTAACAGGCGAAATCTCGCATAGGCTGCCTGCTCAAGGGCAGGTTATTCCCACTCCCAAGCCTGGTGAAAGCGTGGTGTTCACGTCTCACTTCCTTCGGGGACTAAGCTTCCCGATGGACCCCTTCGTGAGGGAGCTCATGTTTTATTACGGGCTGGAATTTCATGACTTGGATCTGGAGTCCATCCTCCACATCTCGTTGTTCATCGTCGTATGTGAAGCCTTCCTCCGCATTACCCCACACTTCGGATTGTGGCTCAAAACTTCAAGGTGGAGCCGAAGATGATCAAGGGGCAACAGGCAGAGTGCGGAGGGGCTGTTATAAGTAAGAATGCTGACACTCCATGGCTCGAGGGCTCTTTTCAAAAGGAGCTCAGTCTATGGAAACAAGACTGGTTTTATATCACAGCTCCGGGGCACCAAATGGGTGGCGCCACCTGCCTTCGCTCGGGTCCTCCACTGGCTGGCGTCATGGGTCAATAAAGGGCTTGGTGGGGGCCATCCAAGGACATGCCCCTGTTGCGGGCCGTATTGAGACCTCTGGAGAGAGATCAATCTGGTCATAATGCTTGCAGTCATGCTGATTCGCCGCATCCTGCCCTACAAACTTCGCCCCCTCCTTTGTGGGAGTTCAATCCGGAGGGACCATGAGCTCTTCAACACTTCATGGGCATAGCGCCCATGGAGATGTACAAACTGTTCTTCGGATCACAAGCAATGTGTCCGGACTTGACCGAGGACGCAGGTCTGAGCTGCAATCGCCCGGATGCTCAAGTAAGTAGTCCCATACCCGGACACGCTATCCGTATATTTATCATAAACTTGCCCTTAAAAGAGCTGTCTCTTAAGCAGGAGTGGATAGCGAAAGCAAAACTGATCAGGTGTCCGGCCCTCCTCCCTGAGACCACGCCGGATCCAGTGTTAATCAGGATGCTGGAGGCTGCGCCTTTAGGAGAAGGCAAAGGGGGGAACAAGGAAGCTACTACCTCCGCGAAGGAGGTTATCAAGAAAGGAGGGATTGATAATCCCTCCATCCAAGGGGAGAAGAGGACCGCCTCTGGAGATCCGGAGACCAAGGCCTCAAAGCGCGGGAAGAAACCTTCGCCAAAGGGTCCTGCGCCGGAAGATGCCCCGGCCGCATTGTTTCACCAAGGAGATCAGCCCTCCAGCGAGCCGTAAGTAGAGAGGGAGTTTATAAAATAAAATACATCCTGTTTTATTTACGAAGATGACCGAAATTTTACCTTGTAGTTCGGATCTCAGCCCTTCTCGTGAGCTTCGTCTTTGGGGATATTAAATGCGGAGATGATGGAGGCGGGCGCCTCCTCCTGCCGTACCGCCTAGCGAGGCGGACTATCTGAAGTGTCGTCCACGGAGGGTTTCCCGAATCCGGCAGGGGTGGAGTGCGGTCGTGGGGCCCCGGAGCCCTCCGTGTCCGGCCTTTGAAAAAGGCCATCGGACGAATCCGGCACCTCGTGGTGCAGTCGGAGGATTGAAGGATCTGCTCGGCGAGTGTCTATCTCGAGAGGATCACCGTGCATTGATGGATGCGGTGATTGAAAAGATTTCGATCCGTGAAGCGGGTTATGCGAGCCGCCGGGGAGTTCTTGTGGGTTTTGAAGTGCGATGCAATGATGTACCTTTTGGCGGTTCCGCATATATAAGATCGCCCGTGTAGATAGTAGCCCATGAGACTTGGTGCGTTGTCAAAAATGACAGCGTGCGAGGATCATAATCGAATATAATATGTCGCCCTTCCTATGTAGGTGGCGGGCGTCCGGTGGCTAGCGGATGATGAATTTGCGAACTAAGCGGCAACTTGGCGTGGCGGATCTTGACATCGCGCTTGTCAATAAGCGGCTGGGCGAGTCGGCGTAAACATACAAGGCTCTCTAGGCGCATACCCCCGTATAAGGGGCTCCGCGCGTCCACAAAAAGAGACAATAAATCTCAATTTTGTTCATTCTTCGAATTGCACTTTGTTTATATAATATAACGTACATTTTCGCACGATCTTTTTCAACCAAGTTCCTCTCTTTTACAGATGAACACCGTGCTACACCCGTCGAGGATACGGCACTGCGGAGAACCGGCATAAGCGTGCAGAGGGACCCGTTGCAAGGATTCTTTTCAGATTAAGACCCTGCGTAAACCTTTTTCACTGTCTCTTGTTGATACACATCCCCCGGTCCCTTGCTATAACCGAGGAGGAGGCTGGCGTTTTGGCGTTTTGGCATACTGAGGGAGTCCTGGATTAGGGGGTGTCCGGATAGCCGGACGATGACCTTTGGCCGGACTCCTAGACTATGAAGATACAAGATTGAAGACTTCGTCCCGTGTCCGGATGGGACTTTCCTTGGCGTGGAAGGCAAGCTTGGCGATACAGATATGTAGATCTCCTACCGTTGTAACCGACTCTGTGTAACCCTAACCCTATTCGTGTCTATATAAACCGGAGGGTTTTAGTCCGTAGGACGAACAACAATCATACCATAGGCTAGCTTCTAGGGTTTAGCCTCTCTGATATCATGGTAGATCTACTCTTGTACTACCCATACCATCAATATTAATCAAGCAGGAGTAGGGTTTTACCTCCATCGAGAGGGCCCGAACCTGGGTAAAAACATTGTGTCCCTTGTCTCCTGTTACCATCCGCCTAGGCGCACATTCGGGACCCCCTACCGAGATCCGCGGTTTGACACCGGCAGGCGTCGAGGAGTTGCAGCGGATAGCGTCGTCGGGAAGAGGCTCTGGCTGAGGCGGACGGAGGAGGTGTGGGAGCCCAGCATGGGTTTCCGGCCTCGGTGTCTGAATGGGTGGGCGGATGGGATGGGAGTGGGGAACCATGGCTTAGGGGGGCGCTTGTCGAAATGTGGGGTAAGTTATGAAAGTAACCCCACCGATTTGAGGCAGTTCTTCGGTTCGAGGGTATCACGGGCATTTCGGCGTGTCGGGATTTCACAGGAGGTGGGAGTATTCGCGCGCGTTGTAATTTTGGAATAGCAAGGCGCGGGTTGAGATGGAGGGAGCGGAGCACGACAAGACAAAGATATATCTTAAATATTTCGGGCTAACAAGACGCCGGTTGAAATTTCCTGACAAGCCTAACATGTACTGTACCAAATCAAATCGCACTACAAATGTCATTCAAAACTTTGAATTCATGTTATGTTCAATTAAAATATTTCGCTACGTGTATAATGCATGCAACCTAGTACTCAAATGAACGTTTTAGTGCATTCCAAACGTATGTACTACCGCTTCAATATGAAATTAAATTTGAATTCGTTTCTCTATTTGAATTCGTTTCTCTGTTTTAATAAGATCTACAATCGTCATTATTGTCAAGTTAAACCATCGTTTGTGTATTATCTTCACAACACACCACATGATTAGTCTCGAGTTACATATGAACTATGTGTACTATATGAACTCGAACTCGATTTTTTGAATCCACTTTATGTTGATTTCAAATCATAGTACATTTCAAGCTCTAGCTAGATCTTCACAAACTAAAGCATGTCTCATATGTATAATGGGTTTATCACATTATGTATGGTGCCCCGCCCCTCGCCTACAAGTATTTAGATGTGAGTTGCAAACACCACACATTACCACAAATTCAAATAAAATGTGAGAATGTTAGATATATAGTATTGTTTAGATTGTTCGATATTTAGTTGTAGCTGCAAGCGCCACACATTATCACAAATTCAAATAAAATGTGAGATTGTTCGATGTATAGTATGGTTTAGATTGTTCGACATTTAGCTGTGAGTTGCAAACGCCATGCATTATCACATTATGGTATAACATGTGCAGAACCACAACACGCGTATCACCGCTATATTCATGCATGCATATGTTTAAAACACTATGATCTCTTATTCAAATATATGAATCCACTTTCATATCAAATTATGATCTTTGTTAGTCTCTTACACCCACACAATCCTCTAACCTTTGTAGCTACCACTAACTTTCTCTCGTGCATGCACACGCCCTCCTTTTTGACACACACCGATCGGTAAACCTCTCCAGCGATGTCTGCCTACAACATACACATGCACCTTCAATCTCCTCCTTTATGTGTCCTTGCCTCGTGTCTCTCATACGGTCCCACACACGTGTAAACTCTCTCCCCTCTTTTAATCGATCTCACAACCGCACACTCCTCCCCCTATCTAGCTAGTAGCTGGGCCTCTCGCACCACCTCCTAGCTCCATTCTCTTTGTCTATCCGTCTCGCCGAGCCTTATTTGCCTCTAACAAATGGATGTACACCGACCGATCTCCCGCTATACATATAGCTAGCTAGGTCCTTATAACTTGTTTTTTCCCACGCGTCAATGGATCTACCTCATTAGTTATGTCTCTCCCTTCCTCTGACAAACAACAATTGATCTACCGATCTAGTTAGTTTTGCTTACCAAACACATGGTTCCCCTTCATCATCCATGGATGTGTCCCGATAGATCTATCACGCACAGGCACACACATAAACACATCCCGACTCTTATTGATAATATTGTAGTTCCACCCTCAGTTTGTCTAGTAGGCCTCTCCCACCATCTTCGAGAAGCAACTCCATCACCCATCCAACACTCTACCCCTCTCCCTCCCTCTCTCTCTCCTCTCTCTCTGTCCCATCCTATTTCCCGTCCTTCAGTTATGTATGGATGTCGACCGATCTCCCTCAATACATAGCTGGGTCTCTCCTTCTCAACACATATACGAGTCGTTCTACCTCTATAGTTAGGCCACTGCCTACCCCTCCCCCACCCCCTCGCACACACACACACACACACACACACACACACACCGATACATCAAGCGCTCTAGTCTTGTCTCCCTACCACACACAAACTTGACCTGTGCCCTCTGACGTTCCGGTAGCTAGGTCAGTCGCCCTATATCTTTGACTTGCACACACACACAATTTCGATGGCTCTCTACATCGATCTCGCACCCACCCACTTGATCCTCTCCTTGACTCTATCGATACCTGTGACCCCTCCCTCTCTTCTCGTGGATCGCCCGACACTCTATATATGATATGGACAGGCCTCCATTTCACACACATTGCATGCAAAATTTTGTTTGAGATGTCACGACACATATTCCCACAAATACATTCACGAAATCAACCTCCCCCCCCCAAAAACAAAAAAAACACTCACGAACGCACAAGCCATTTGTCTAGGTTTGTATCTCTCACACACACCCACGTAGGTGGGGGACGTGCACGAAGAGAAGAGGTGCACGCATGGCGCACGTACTCTCGTCTCTTTCCCAACTACACCTGGGCGGGTACACGGTGGAGCTCATTTCTGTACGAAAAGGCAGCCCATGTGGTAATTTGACCATGTACTGGTTGTCCACTTGGTGGAGGGAGGATCGTCTACCACGGGTGAACAAACAATTGCGACCTGACACGTTATGTAAAAAAAGAGGCAAACCATGTGGGGCCTACCTTAGAGGCAAGGCTCTATACACTTGAGTACTTTTGATGTGTCCCGTCAACTAGTAGAACGAGGAGAAGCTTGCTTAGTACGCCGTATCCCCCGGCCACGGGCATGGTGGCTCGCAGGACGAGGTGAAGCTTGCTTACTACGCCTTATGCCCGCTCCCTTGCCCACGCGCGCGGTGGCTCACAGGATGAGGATTTTTTTACTAGTACTCCTTCCTTTTACTCCTTGATCCTACCTTGGTTAGAGAGATTATCATATTGTTTGGAATATATGTCCTTTAGTAGATTTCAATATGAACTACTAGTACATACTCCAAACACTGATGTATATAGACGTATTTTAGAGTGTAGATTCACTCATTTTGCTCCGTATGTAGTCCATATTGAAATGGACATAATAGTATGCACTCTCCCTCGCCCCTCGACCCTCGCCACGTGGTGGACGTGTAGCAATTCATTCGATCTCTTATAGCCAGAACGATATATACTGAAGTGCCATTATTGCTTGACTTCCTGAAGAGGCGAAGAGCCAATCACAAGGTTAATAGTTTGGAGATGCCAAGTGCAAGGTTTATAACATCCGGCGGATCCCCCGATGCTTAGGCTATATCTCCCGTGTCGGAGCCCGACTTAGAGGTTGCATAACGCATTGAAAGCAATGTTGAGCTAAGTGAGGTAATCTTCACACAACCCATGTAATAATTAGGGAATGAGATACATAGTTGGCTTACTAATCACGCCACTTCACATCTCGATTTTGGTGTACATAAATAAACATCCATCATTGAGTACACTCAAGGTCCGACTCACGGAACCAAAATACAAGAAGATACCCCAAATGCTACACTCAAGGTCCGATCCCGAATCGTCCCAAATGCTGGCACCACTCTGATCATCTGGAAAAGACACATAGTAACGACCACGTTCCTCGTCGAACTCCCACTTGAGCTCGGTGGAATCACCTGCACTGGCCTCATCGGAACCTGCAACTGTGTTTGGAAGTATCTGTGAGTCACGGGGACTCAGCAATCTCACACCCGCGAGATCAAGACTATTTAAGCTAATAGGAAGGATAGAGTAGTAAAGTGGAGCTGCAGCAAGCGACTAGCATATATGGTGGCTACTTACGCAAAAGAGAAGCGAGAAGAGGAGCAAAGCACGGTCGTGAAACTAGTAGTGATCAAGAAGTGATCTGAACTACTTCGTCGGACATAACTCCAACACCGTGTTCACTTCCGGACTCCGCGAGAAGAGACCATCACGGTTACACCTTGATTGATGTGTATTTTATTGAGGTCAACTTTGGGTTTTCTACAACGGACATTAACAAATTCCCATCTGCCTCATAACGCGGGCACGGCTTTGAAAGATATTACCTGCGGGGTGTCCCAACAGCCCATTATAAGCTCTCACGGTCAGCGAAGGATATTCCTTCTCTGGGAAGACCGATCAATCTCGGAATCCCGGACTACAAGACATTTCGACAGCAATAAAACAAGACCAGCAAAGCCGCCCGATTGTGCCGACAAATCCCGATAGGAGCTGCACATATCTCGTTCTCAGGGCACATCCGGATAAGTCAAGCTACGAGTAAAACCAAGCCTCGAGTTTCCCGTGGTGGCCCATGAGGTTGCTCTCGGTTGGACCAGCACTCGAAGGAGCACTGGTCCGGGGGTTAAAATAAAGATGACCCTCGGGCTCGCGAAAACCCGGGGGAAAAAGGCTTAGGTGGCAAATGGTAAAACCAATGTTGGGCCTTCTGGGCGAGTCTTATTCAAAGCGAACTGTCAAGGGGTCCCATAAATCACCCAACCGTGTAAGGAGCATAAAATCAAGGAACATAACACGGTATGGCGGAAACTAGGGTGGCAAGAGTGGAACAAAACACCAGGCATAAGGCCGAGCCTTCCACCCTTTACCAAGTATATAGATGTATTAATTATAGCAGATATATATTGTGATATCCCCAACAAGTAAACATGTTCCAAAAGGAACAACATCTCCATGTTCAACAAGGAACAAACTTCACTTCACTGCAACTAGCAGCGCTATAAGAGGGCTGAGCAAAGCGGTAACATAGCCAATCAGCGGTTTGCTAGGAAAAGGATGGTTAGAGGCTGACATGGCAATATGGGTGGCATGATATAGCAAGTGGTAGGCATCGCAGCATAGGCATAGCAAAAGAAGCGAGCAACTAGCATAGCAAAGATAGAAGTGATTTCGAGGTATGGTCATCTTGCGCAATGTTCTCGAGTTGTCGAAAGCTTGATCCTCGGCGTTCTCAACAGGCTCCTCGTTCACGTACTCGTCTCCGACTCTACCCAAAGCAACAACACAAACAAAGGAACCACAATAAATCACGGTGCAATGCACAATCAACATGATGCAAAACATGACATGATATGCGGGATGCGATATGCAATGCTTATATGCGCTCCGGAAGGTAAATGATGAACCAGGCATCAACTTGGCAAACCAAGCATGCCACTGGAAAGATGAGATGATTTCGGTTGAAATCGATATAAAGATCACGGAATCGGATGCACGGTTTGCAAATGGCAAGCAAAACAAGAATGGCGCAAATCTGCCATTAACAGCATGATGCCACTTAGCAAGCAACAAATAATTAAGCTACTTCACCCAAACGTAATAACAAAGCACATGGCAGTGATCTACACATGATGCTCGACAAAAGATGAGCACTGAGCTACGGCTAGTTCACATCATAACAGGTTCAAACAAGCATGGCAAAAGTGCATTAATAATCAGGCTGGACATGGCAAAAACAGCAACAGGTTGCAATGTTCAGAGCAACAAAACTACATGCTACAGGAACTTAAAATAGCAAAACATGGCATGGCATGAATCTACTCAAAGCCTAGAACAAAAGTCCCTTACTGACCATAAGCCAAAAGGACTAGAAAATATAGTAACACCCATGTCAATATTGAAAGTCTTGTTAACAGATTCAGCAACATGACATGTCAAAACTGATAACGAGATGGCATGTTTACAAGCTCAATGCACTCACTACAGAGCCTCAAATGATAAACTAAGCATACATACATCAAGAAGACATGACATAGAAGACATACATGGCAAGAACAATAACATAGCATATATGGATCAACCACAACAAGCTAGGCAAAATTGAATAACATGTATACAATCTGCCAGGAAACATTTGATAGCAAAAGTAGAGCTCGATTGACTCAAGCTATGGCATCCCATAATTGCAAACAAAGGCATGGATGGATAGAGCAAGACATGCTTTACAAAACACCCTTACTGAAGTATCTCAAAATATGCATAGATCTCTTGGTATCATCAAGTAAACATGGCATCAAAATCAGCTAAAACAGGGCTGAAATCAGCAACATTAGGACACCTACTTTGCATGCTTGTGCTAGTCACCACATAGATCACAAAAATACATGGCATACACCCCTGGAAAGATGACATGGCATTTTACAAAACACATGTAGGACTCAAATTCATAGGGTGCACACAATAATCATGGCAAAAATAACAAAAGTGCAAGTTCTGATAAAATCAGAAACTAACAGCACATAGCACTCTTCCAACAGCATTTCGGGCATCAAGATGAGCTCAAATGAAAATGATGCAATGAGAATGAAATGATCTACTCTTGAGACGAACATTTTGACATATTATCTGCGAAAAATGGATCTACGGATGCGAAGATATAGCATGTTGAAAATTGCACAAAATAACAAGAGATGCAAAGACTTAGAGAAAAAAAGAGAGGAGAGAGAGGTCAGCATGGGCTCGGGCCCGAGGCGGATCGGGCGGGCGAGGCGGATCGGGGCGGCAGGAGGAGGAGGCTCGAGAGGTGGCTGGCGGCGGCCCGGAGGGATGGGGCAGCCAGCTGGCCGGCGAGGCGGGAGGTGGCGTGCCGGCGCGCAGCAGCAATGGCAGGCGGGCGGCGGCCAGCGGCCTTGTGGCAGCGGTGAGCAGGCGGAGGCGAGGCGGGGCGGCGGGAGGCGTGGCAGGGCGTGGTGGGGCCTGGTGGGCAGGCAGGGGGCTGGGAGGGCCAGCCAGGGCCTGTGGAGCGTGAGTGGGGCGAAGTGGGCGCGGGGGTGGCGTGGCGCCCATGATTGGCGATTGGCGGTGAAGGCGGACAGCGTCCGGCTCGCCGGACGTGTCGGCGTGGAGGAGAAAATTGCTAGGGTTTGAGGGGGATGATCCGGATTTTGGGGAGGTTTGCTTAAATAGGCATAGAGGAGCTAGGAGAGTCAAATGAGGTGTAGTTTTCGCCCACGATCGTGATCGAGCGACGGAGAGCATGGAGGTGACTTAGATGGGTTATTGGGCTGTTTTGAAGGGTGTTGGGCTGCAACTTAAAAGAGGCCTTGCGAGAGTGCGGTTAACCGTTGGAGTACCAAACGAGCTCAAATGACCGAAACTTGACCGGTGGTCTCGGGTGTTATACCAAGGCCACTAGACAAACCTCGGTCCATTTCGAGAAGGTTTAATACCCTTTACGGAAAAAGCGTAAAAGGACGCCGGGGAGATAGGAGTGCGGATTGCAAAAGCGGACAACGGGAAAAATGCTCGGAATCATGAGGCGAACACGTATGCAAATCGATGCACATGATGACATAATATAAAATGCATGACATGGACAAAATGCAAAAAGGAGAAAACCCAACCACGGAGGAATATCATATATCAATGCGAAAATGGCAAGAGTTGGAGTTACAAATATGGAAAGTTACTTCGGGGTGTTACAACACTCCACCACTACAAGAGGATCTCGTCCGAGATCTAGGACTGAAAGAACTCCGGATACTCGAGCGGAGGTGATCCTCGCGCTCCCGGTAGCTTCTCGGTCGGAATGGTGTGACCACTTCACTTTCAGGAATTTGATTGACTTGTTGCGAGTCTTGCGCTCGGTTTCTTCAAGAATAACAGCAGGGGTGCTCATGATAAGAGATCTTCTTGAAGGTCAATCTCTTGAAGTTGATAGTGCGTTCAGAGTCTTGAAGCACTTGCGAAGCTGTGACACGTGAAACACATCGTGCACGTTTGCAAAGTTGGATGGAAGCTCAAGTTGATAGGCGAGATCGCCTCTTTTCCCAATGATCTTGAAAGGACCCACGTATCTAGGGGCAAGCTTCCCTTTGATACGAGCGGCGAGTGCCTTTCATTGGAGAGAGCGGAGGTAGACATGGTCTCCGATTTCAAAAGTCACATCACGGTGCTTATCATCATAATAGCTCTTACTGGCGCGATTCGCGGCTTTGAGATTCTCACGAATGACTTGGCACATTTCTTACATACGTGATCAAGTCATTGCCAAGAAGTTGGCGTTCACTGTCTCGAGACCAATTGAGAGAATCGGCACTTTACGCCATAGAGAATTTCGAATGGGGCCTTGCCGAACTCGCTTGGAAGCTGTTGTTGTAAGAGAACTTCGGCATATGGAAGACAATCTTCCACTTCATACGAAAGAAATGACACAAGCCACGAGCATATCTTCAAGGATTTGATTTACTCGCTCAACTTGGCCACTTGTTTGAGGATGGAAAGCTGTCTTTGAAAGCGAATGTTGGTGCCCATGGCCTTACGAAAAGAATCCCAAAACTTGGAGGTAAAGATGCTGCCACGAGTGCAGAAGAGATCACTTGTGGAATGCCGTGCAAGGAGACAATCTGGAGGTGTATAGCTCGCCAAGCGAGCTGCTGTGATGGATTCTTTGATAGGAAGAAAATGAGCCACTTTAGTAAGCTTGTCAATGACAACGAAGATAGCATCATTTCCACGCTTGGACTTTGGAAAGCCCGATCACGAAGTCCATTTCAATATGATCAAACTTCCATTCAGGAATAGCAAGAGGTTGGAGGAGACCAGCTGGTCTTTGGTGTTACCTTTCACTCTTCTGCAGACATCACACTCATTCACGAATTGAGCAATTTCTCGCTTCATTCGAGTCCACCAATATATTGCTTGAGGTCATGGTACATCTTCGTACTTCGGGATGAATGGATAGAAGCGAATTGTGAGCCTCGTTCATAATGACTTTTCTCAGATCACCCTTAGGAACCACAATCCGGTCCTCAAAAAAGAGTGTCTTTGTCATCAACATGGAAGCACTTGTACTTGGAAATGCCCTTGTCGATACCACGTTTCACTTTTTCACCATGGTATCCAGAAGTTGAGCCTCACGAATCTGATCTTCCAAAGTAGGAGAGACTATGAGGTTGGCAAGAAAGCCTTGAGGAACAACTTGAAGATTCAGCTTGCGGAAAGATTCACAGAGATCCGGTGAAAGGGCTTGAGGATTAGGCATTGCGATAAGCTTTCTGCTCAAAGCATCTGCAATGACATTGGCTTTGCGGAGTATACTCAATACTTGGGTTGTACTCTTGAATCATTTCGACCCATCGAGTCTGCACTGAGGTTGAGGTTGGGCTGAGTGAAGATGTACTTGAGACTCTTGTGATCGGTGAAAATGTCCACTTTCCTTCCCAACAAGAGATGTCTCCACGTTATCAATGCATGGACAACTGCCGCCAACTCAAGATCGTGAGTGGGGTAGTTCTTCTCGTTGGCTTCAAGCTGGCGAGAGGTATAAGCCACAACTCTCTTCTCTTGCATTAACACAGCACGAGACCTTGAAGAGAAGCATCACAGAAAACTTCATATGGCTTGGATTCATCGGGAGGAGTCGAGCAGGGAGCTGTGCGAGTTTCTCTTTGAGGGTATTGAAAGCAACGTCACACTCGGGAGACGGACATACTTCACATGCTTACGGAGAAGGTTGGAAAGAGGCTTTGCAATCTTGGAGAAGTTCTCAACGAATCTTGACAATAGCTTGCAAGACCAAGAAAACTGCGGAGCTGCTTGACATACGAGGAGGTTCCCAATTCACAATTGCGGACACCTTCTCGGGATCAACAAGCGATACCCTTAGCGGAGATGATATGACCAAGATAAAGCACTTCATCAAGCCAAAATTCACATTTGGAGAACTTAGCATAGAATTGGTACTCTCGAGCTTGTCTAGCACCAATCGCAAATGTTTGGCATGATCCTTCTTATTCTTGGAAGACCAAAATATCATCAAGATAGACCAAGGCGAATTCATTGGTGTAGGGGTTGAATATGAAGTTCATCATCCGAGAGAAAGTTGGAGGAGCATTGGCGAGGCGAAAGACATGACGAGTATATTCATAAGAACCAAAGCTTTACGAATCTGTCTTGGGAATATCTTGTTCACGAATCACGAATCGATGATACCCCATCTGAAGGTCAAGCTTGGAGAACAACTGTAGCACCTTTGAGTTGCTCGAAAAGCTCATTGATGTTGGGAAGTGGATACTTGTTCTTGATTGTCTTCTTATTCAATGGGCGATGTCGGCGCAAAAGTCGGTCCGTGCCATCCTTCTTACGGACAAAAGAACACCACAACCCCAAGGAGATGAACTCGGTATGATCAAACCAGACGCTCTTGTTCATCGAGCTGCTTCTTCAATTCCTTCAGCTCATCAGGTCCAAGCTTGTATGGGCGCTTGCAAGCGGGTTCGATGCGGGCTCAAGATCGATACTTGAACTCAAGCGGCGATGAGGAGGCATACCGGAAGCTCTTACGGAAAGACATCTTGGTACTCACAAGCATTTGGAATCGAGAGATGGCATTCAGTTCGCCCTTCTCATTGAGAGAAAACAACCGAATGGTTTCATCACGAGCGGCATAGATGATCACATCATTAGAAGAGTGAGTCAATTGAATTTCCACAGCAGCACAATCAAGCTGAGCTTTGTCTTGATAAAGCCGATCCATTCGAGAATAAGATCAATATCCGAGTCACCAAGAACAATTGGTTTAGAAAGAAATCTATAATCGCCCATCTTGATAGAAACATCCGGAACCACCAAGCTGGAGCTCAACCGTTTACCGGAGAAACAACATCCATGGGTTTACCCAAATGAGAAGAAGTGAATTCATGCTTGGCAAAAAGCGGTCTTGACATGAAACAATGCGATGCACGGTATCAAATAAGACTTTTGCAGGAATATCATTAAGCGAGAGATTACCCATGATCACATCGAAGAATCCTCTGCTGAGCTGCATTCATCATATTGACCTTGGCATACTTTGGATTATGCTTGACCCTTTGCATTCTTGGAAGATTTCACGGGAGGAGGAGGCGGAAGGCGCCTCTGGTTGAAGCACTTGTTAGCATAGTGACCCTTCTGCGACACTTGTTGCAAGTGACCTCGAGAGCGGACGGTGGTAAGGAGCACTTGACCTTGGAGCTTGAGAATTAGACTTGTTACGATAGCTTGGGTTGGGTGGGTGGGAAGATCCACGGCCACTGAGTTCTTCTTTGGTAAGGGTGGTGGAGCGGAGGAGGGGCAGGTAAAACTTCTGCTGCTTGGCTGCCACTTGAGAGGACGAGGAGGACTGAACTGCATCCCTGATTCTCTTCTTAGAAGCCTCGCATTTGAGCTGTGCAGCTTCTTGCTTGAGAGCCATGTTGTAGAAATCATCATACTTATCTGGCTCAAACAGCACAAGAGGTAATTGCAGATCTTCTCTCAGACCACCTCTGAATTGATAGATCATACTCCTTTCATCAGTCGTCTTGCTTAGCAAAGCAAGCGAGCTTACACGGAACTGGATATTGTATTGATAGACAGACATGTTGCCCTGCTTGAGATTGCGGAACTCCTCACGCTTGCTCTCAACAACACTTTTGGAATGTGATGAGCTCTGAAATCACGGCGGAACTCATCGAGTAATGACACGACCTCCTCTGGAATCTTTGTATTCTGGTACCACTCGGCAGCTTGATCCTTGAGTTGAAGCGATGCAAACTTGACAAAGTCCTCGGTGCGACATTGCTACAGATCAAAGTGCTTGCAGATGTCCACTAACCAATCATCGGCGTCTGTGGCCTCAACACGAAGCCGAAAGACTTGCTGATTAGCGAGGCCGGCGAGAGTAGCAAAGTGTGGCTGATTGTTGCCTTGACCTTGATTGCCTTGATTGCCTTGCCTTGCCCTGATGCGTTCTTGCAAGAGCTGCAAAATCATCGAGCATTGGCATTGGTGGCTGCCATGATAGCTTGCCGGGCCTCTGGAGGCGGAGGTGGAGGTGGAGGTGGAGGATTGGTGATCCCCATCATTGCGATCCGGATTGAGGCGCGTTGGCGGAGCCATCTGAAGAGGTGACATCCGTTAGTCCTTTGATAGACAAATTGATAAGTAGAATCAGCGGATAGAAATTGCAACATATAGTCTTCACAATAAACATTGAACAAGAATGAGCGAATGAATTCAAAGTTAATCATCACCGTCCATTAAGGTGAGAAGCCACTTAGATAAAGATATGGAAACAACATCTATCTTAGAAACAAATCGAATATCACAATTGAAAACAAAAGATTGGCTTCTAGAATGAGCGGAACAAACACATGATAGAATTTCGCTCAAAGTGTTAGTGGTGGGGCCCACACGGACCTGACGTATAGCGGACGTCACGAATGACTAACAAGGCGTCCCGAATCAGCATAGCCAAGGATTCTTTAAGGCGTCTCGCGACCCTTTGTAAATCGACCGTGAATGGGCGGACCACTGAGCGTTGAACCCCAATCTCAAATCATACATCAGCCGGAAAGAATATCACTGTAAGCTACTAGAATTCCCACCTATAAACTCCGAAACTTTACGGTTATGCAATCTGGTGTTGGGGATCGGGGACACAAAATATATCACCCAAACTAACAATACCTAGATCCATTTGTATCCATCCGTCAACACATAACCAAGAAATCCTCGGAAATCGTGTACCTCGACCTTGAAAAACATCCGTTATACAAGTCATGGCAATACTCCCTTTTCGCCACGATCTTTGGGCTATCGGGGTTATCTCACCAACAACTGCACAAAAGAGATTTCGATGTCGGCAAAACTCAGGTATTCGAGCTGCAGCGATAAAATTGTGGCGACAACACCTCGGAGCTCAACTCCCGGGACACTGCCACAACCCTAAATGTCGGGAGGCACCAAGAACAATGTTCTCGTCACAAAACCATCGGAACGATTCCAAGATACCACGTGATCCTAAAATTTTTTTTAGTGAAATTTGAGGAGAGAAGAGTCAAAACTCTCGTCGGGATACCTCACCGAGGCGACGAAGGACTGGGAAGTAAAAAGAATCCTACTCTCCGATATATATAATCCTAAGACTCAAAACATTTTCCATTCTAGACTCAACAACGTAGCAAACAATCAAGTAGGGGCTCCTAAGTCGGGAAGGCTCGATTACCAACTTATAGCGCCCCGATGCGGCTATATCTCCCGTGTCGAGGCACGACTTAGAGCATAACCGCATTGAAAGCAATGTCGCAAGTGAGGTAATCTTCACACAACCCATGTAATAATTAAGGAAAGATACATAGTTGGCTTACGATCGCCACTTCACACAGTACATAAATAAACATCCATCATTGAGTACACTCAAGGTCCGACTACGGAACCAAAATAAAGAAGATACCCCAAATGCTACACGGATCCCGAATCGTCCCAAGCTGGGCACCACTCTGATCATCTGGAAAAGACACATAATAACGACCACGTTCCTCGTCGAACTCCCACTTGAGCTCGGTGGAATCACCTGCCTTGGCCTCATCGGAACCTGCAACTGTGTTTGGAAGTATCTGTGAGTCACGGGGACTCAGCAATCTCACACCAGCGAGATCAAGACTATTTAAGCTAATAGGAAGGACAGAGTAGTAAAGTGGAGCTGCAGCAGCGACTAGCATATATGGTGGCTACTTCGCAAAAGAGAAGCGAGAAGAGGAGCAAAGCACGGTCGTGAAACTAGTAGTGATCAAGAAGTGATCTGAACTACTTCGTCGGACATAACTCCAACACCGTGTTCACTTCCGGACTCCGCCGAGAAGAGACCATCACAGTTACACCTTGATTGATGTGTATTTTATTGAGGTCAACTTTGGGTTTTCTACAACGGACATTAACAAATTCCCATCTGCCTCATAACGCGGGCACGGCTTTGAAAGATATTACCTGCGGGGTGTCCCAACAGCCCATTATAAGCTCTCACGGTCAGCGAAGGATATTCCTTCTACGGGAAGACCGATCAATCTCGGAATCCCGGACTACAAGACATTTCGACAGCAATAAAACAAGACCAGCAAAGCCGCCCGATTGTGCCGACAAATCCCGATAGGAGCTGCACATATCTCGTTCTCGGGGCACATCCGGATAAGTCAAGCTACGAGTAAAACCAAGCCTCGAGTTTCCCGTGGTGGGCCCATGAGGATCTGCTCGGTTGGACCAGCACTCGAAGGAGAACTGGTCGGGGGGTTAAAATAAAGATGACCCTCGGGCTCGCGAAAACCGGGGAAAAGGCTTAGGTGGCAAATGGTAAAACCAAAGTTGGGCCTTCTTTGGGCGAGTCTTATTCAAAGCGAACTGTCAAGGGGTCCCATAAATCACCCAACCGTGTAAGAGCATAAAATCAAGGAACATAACACGGTATGGCGGAAACTAGGGTGGCAAGAGTGGAACAAAACACCGGGCATAAGGCCGAGCCTTCCACCCTTTACCAAGTATATAGATGTATTAATTATAGCAGATATATATTGTGATATCCCCAACAAGTAAACATGTTCCAATAAGGAACAACATCTCCATGTTCAACAAGGAACAAACTTCACTTCACTGCAACTAGCAGCGCTATAAGAGGGCTGAGCAAAGCGGTAACATAGCCAATCAGCGGTTTGCTAGGAAAAGGATGGTTAGAGGCTGACATGGCAATATGGGTGGCATGATATAGCAAGTGGTAGGCATCGCAGCATAGGCATAGCAAAAAAGCGAGCAACTAGCATAGCAAAGATAGAAGTGATTTGAGGTATGGTCATCTTGCACGCAATGTTCTCGAGTTGTCGAAAGCTTGATCCTCGGCGTTCTCAACAGGCTCCTCGTTCACGTACTCGTCTCCGACTCTACCCAAAGCAACAACACAAACAAAGGAACCACAATAAATCACGGTGCAATGCACAATCAACATGATGCAAAACATGACATGATATGCGGGATGCGATATGCAATGCTTATATGCGCTCCGGAAGGTAAATGATGAACCAGGCATCAACTTGGCAAACCAAGCATGCCACTGGAAAGATGAGATGATTTGGTTGAAATCGATATAAAGATCACGGAATCGGATGCACGGTTTGCAAATGGCAAGCAAAACAAGAATGGCGCAAATCTGCCATTAACAGCATGATGCCACTTAGCAAGCAACAATTAATTAAGCTACTGCACCCAAACGTATCAACAAAGCACATGGCAGTGATCTACACATGATGCTCGACAAAAGATGAGCACTGAGCTACGGCTAGTTCACATCATAACAGGTTCAAACAAGCATGGCAAAAGTGCATTAATAATCAGGCTGGACATGGCAAAAACAGCAACAGGTTGCAATGTTCAGAGCAACAAAACTACATGCTACAGGAACTTAAAATAGCAAAACATGGCATGGCATGAATCTACTCAAAGCCTAGAACAAAAGTCCCTTACTGACCATAAGCCAAAAAGGACTAGAAAATATAGTAACACCCATGTCAATATTGAAAGTCTCGTTAACAGATTCAGCAACATGACATGTCAAAAACTGATAACGAGATGGCATGTTTACAAGCTCAATGCACTCACTACAGAGCCTCAAATGATAAACTAAGCATACATACATCAAGAAGACATGACATAGAAGACATACATGGCAAGAACAATAACATAGCATATATGGATCAACCACAACAAGCTAGGCAAAATTGAATAACATGTATACAATCTGCCAGGAAACATTTGATAGCAAAAGTAGAGCTCGATTGACTCAAGCTATGGCATCCCATAATTGCAAACAAAGGCATGAATGGATAGAGCAAGACATGCTTTACAAAACACCCTTACTGAAGTATCTCAAAATATGCATAGATCTCTTGGTATCATCAAGTAAACATGGCATCAAAATCAGCTAAAACAGGGCTGAAATCAGCAACATTAGGACACCTACTTTGCATGCTTGTGCTAGTCACCACATAGATCACAAAAATACATGGCATACACCCCTGGAAAGATGACATGGCATTTTACAAAACACATGTAGGACTCAAATTCATAGGGTGCACACAATAATCATGGCAAAAATAACAAAAGTGCAAGTCCTGATAAAATCAGAAACTAACAGCACATAGCACTCTTCCAACAGCATTTCGGGCATCAAGATGAGCTCAAATGAAAATGATGCAATGGAATGAAATGATCTACTCTTGAGGCGAACATTTTGACATATTATCGCGAAAAATGGATCTCGGATGCGAAGATATAGCATGTTGAAAATTGCACAAAATAACAAGAGATGCAAAGACTTAGTGAAAAAAAAGAGAGAGGAGAGGTCAGCGGAGCTCGGTTCCCGAGGCGGATCGGATCGGGCGGATCGGTGAGGGCTGCCCATGAGCTCAGCGGGAGGCGGCGGCAGAGGGAGGCCAGGCGAGGGCGAGTGGCGGAGGCCGGTGGTGGCCAGTGAGCGCCAGCCTGGCCAGGCCGGAGGGCAGGCGCCGGCGGCGGCGAGCGAGCCGTGGCGGCATGCGGCCAGCAGCGAAGGGCAGGCGGAAGCGGAGGAAGGCGGGCGGCCGGTGGTGCCGGCGTGTGGCTGTGGCCCATGAGGCGGAGGGCCTGGCCAGGCATGGAGTGTGGCGGCGATGTGGGCGCCGTGTGGGGGGTGCCCGTGGTGGTGGCCCGATTGTGGTGTGGGCGGAGCGTCCAGCTCGCCGGACGTGTCCGCGTGTGAGAGGCAAAAATTGCTAGGGTTTGGGGGATGATCCGGATTTTGGGGAGGTTTGCTTAAATAGGCATAGAGGAGCTAGGAGAGTCAAATGAGGTGTAGTTTTCGCCCACGATCGTGATCGAGCGACGGAGAGCATGGAGGTGACTTAGATGGGTTATTGGGCTGTTTTGAAGGGTGTTGGGCTGCAACTTAAAAGAGGCCTTTGCGAGAGTGCGGTTAACCGTTGGAGTACCAAGCGAGCTCAAATGACCGAAACTTGACCGGTGGTCTCGGGTGTTATACCAAGGCCACTAGACAAACCTCGGTCCATTTCGAGAAGGTTTAATACCGCTTTACGGAAAAAGCGTAAAAGGACCGCCGGGGAGATAGGAGTGCGGATTGCAAAAGCGGACAACGGGAAAATGCTCGGAATCATGAGGCGAACACGTATGCAAATCGATGCACATGATGACATAATATAAAATGCATGACATGGACAAAATGCAAAAAGGAGAAAACCCAACCACGGAGGAATATCATATATCAATGCGAAAATGGCAAGAGTTGGAGTTACAAATATGGAAAGTTACTTCGGGGTGTTACAACACTCCACCACTACAAGAGGATCTCGTCCGAGATCTAGGACTGAAAGAACTCCGGATACTCGAGCGGAGGTGATCCTCGCGCTCCCGGTAGCTTCTCGGTCGGAATGGTGTGACCACTTCACTTTCAGGAATTTGATTGACTTGTTGCGAGTCTTGCGCTCGGTTTCTTCAAGAATAACAGCAGGGTGCTCATGATAAGAGATCTTCTTGAAGGTCAATCTCTTCGAAGTTGATAGTGCGTTCAGGAGTCTTGAAGCACTTGCGAAGCTGTGACACGTGAAACACATCGTGCACGTTTGCAAAGTTGGATGGAAGCTCAAGTTGATAGGCGAGATCGCCTCTTTTCCCAATGATCTTGAAAGGACCCACGTATCTAGGGGCAAGCTTCCCTTTGATACGAGCGGCGAGTGCCTTTCATTGGAGAGGCGGAGGTAGACATGGTCTCCGATTTCAAAAGTCACATCACGGTGCTTATCATCATAATAGCTCTTACGGCGCGATTGCGCGGCTTTGAATTCTCACGAATGACTTGGCACATTTCTTACATACGTGATCAAGTCATTGCCAAGAAGTTGGCGTTCACTGTCTCGAGACCAATTGAGAGAATCGGCACTTTACGCCATAGAGAATTTCGAATGGGGCCTTGCCGAACTCGCTTGGAAGCTGTTGTTGTAAGAGAACTTCGGCATATGGAAGACAATCTTCCACTTCATACGAAAGAAATGACACAAGCCCGAGCATATCTTCAAGGATTTGATTTACTCGCTCAACTTGGCCACTTGTTTGAGGATGGAAAGCTGTCTTTGAAAGCGAATGTTGGTGCCCATGGCCTTACGAAAAGAATCCCAAAACTTGGAGGTAAAGATGCTGCCACGGTGCAGAAGAGATCACTTGTGGAATGCCGTGCAAGGAGACAATCACGGAGGTGTATAGCTCGCCAAGCGAGCTGCTGTGATGGATTCTTTGATAGGAAGAAAATGAGCCACTTTAGTAAGCTTGTCAATGACAACGAAGATAGCATCATTTCCACGCTTGGACTTTGGAAAGCCGATCACGAAGTCCATTTCAATATGATCAAACTTCCATTCAGGAATAGCAAGAGGTTGGAGGAGACCAGCTGGTCTTTGGTGTTACCTTTCACTCTTCTGCAGACATCACACTCATTCACGAATTGAGCAATTTCTCGCTTCATTCGAGTCCACCAATATATTGCTTGAGGTCATGGTACATCTTCGTACTTCGGGATGAATGGATAGAAGCGAATTGTGAGCCTCGTTCATAATGACTTTTCTCAGATCACCCTTAGGAACCACAATCCGGTCCTCAAAAAAGAGTGTCTTTGTCATCAACATGGAAGCACTTGTACTTGGAAATGCCCTTGTCGATACCACGTTTCACTTTTTCACCATGGTATCCAGAAGTTGAGCCTCACGAATCTGATCTTCCAAAGTAGGAGAGACTATGAGGTTGGCAAGAAAGCCTTGAGGAACAACTTGAAGATTCAGCTTGCGGAAAGATTCACAGAGATCCGGTGAAAGGGCTTGAGGATTAGGCATTGCGATAAGCTTTCTGCTCAAAGCATCTGCAATGACATTGGCTTTGCCGGAGTATACTCAATACTTGGGTTGTACTCTTGAATCATTTCGACCCATCGAGTCTGCTGAGGTTGAGGTTGGGCTGAGTGAAGATGTACTTGAGACTCTTGTGATCGGTGAAAATGTCCACTTTCCTTCCCAACAAGAGATGTCTCCACGTTATCAATGCATGGACAACTGCCGCCAACTCAAGATCGTGAGTGGGGTAGTTCTTCTCGTTGGGCTTCAAGCTGGCGAGAGGTATAAGCCACAACTCTCTTCTCTTGCATTAACACAGCACGAGACCTTGAAGAGAAGCATCACGAGAAAACTTCATATGGCTTGGATTCATCGGGAGGAGTCGAGCAGGGAGCTGTGACGAGTTTCTCTTTGAGGGTATTGAAAGCAACGTCACACTCGGGAGACGGACATACTTCACATGCTTACGGAGAAGGTTGGAAAGAGGCTTTGCAATCTTGGAGAAGTTCTCAACGAATCTTGACAATAGCTTGCAAGACCAAGAAAACTGCGGAGCTGCTTGACATACGAGGAGGTTCCCAATTCACAATTGCGGACACCTTCTCGGGATCAACAGCGATACCCTTAGCGGAGATGATATGACCAAGATAAAGCACTTCATCAAGCCAAAATTCACATTTGGAGAACTTAGCATAGAATTGGTACTCTCGAGCTTGTCTAGCACCAATCGCAAATGTTTGGCATGATCCTTCTTATTCTTGGAAGACCAAAATATCATCAAGATAGACCAAGGCGAATTCATTGGTGTAGGGGTTGAATATGAAGTTCATCATCCGAGAGAAAGTTGGAGGAGCATTGGCGAGGCGAAAGACATGACGGTATATTCATAAGAACCAAAGCTTTACGAATCTGTCTTGGGAATATCTTGTTCACGAATCGAATCGATGATACCCCATCTGAAGGTCAAGCTTAGAGAACACTTGTAGCACCTTTGAGTTGCTCGAAAAGCTCATTGATGTTGGGAAGTGGATACTTGTTCTTGATTGTCTTCTTATTCAATGGGCGGATGTCGGCGCAAAAGTCGGTCCGTGCCATCCTTCTTCGGACAAAAGAACACCACAACCCCAAGGAGATGAACTCGGTGCGATCAAACCAGACGCTCTTGTTCATCGAGCTGCTTCTTCAATTCCTTCAGCTCATCAGGTCCAAGCTTGTATGGGCGCTTGCAAGCGGGTTCGATGCGGGCTCAAGATCGATACTTGAACTCAAGCGGCGATGAGGAGGCATACCGGAAGCTCTTACGGAAAGACATCTTGGTACTCACAAGCATTTGGAATCGAGAGATGGCATTCAGTTCGCCCTTCTCATTGAGAGAAAACAACGAATGGTTTCATCACGAGCGGCATAGATGATCACATCATTAGAAGAGTGAGTCAATTGAATTTCCACAGCAGCACAATCAAGCTGAGCTTTGTCTGATAAAGCCGATCCATTCGAGAATAAGATCAATATCCGAGTCACCAAGAACAATTGGTTTAGAAAGAAATCTATAATCGCCCATCTTGATAGAAACATCCGGAACCACCAAAGCTAGAGCTCAACCGTTTACCGGAGAAATGACATCCATGGGTTTACCCAAATGAGAAGAAGTGAATTCATGCTTGATAAAAAAGGTCTTGACATGAAACAATGCGATGCACGGTATCAAATAAGACTTTTGCGGGAATATCATTAAGCGAGAGATTACCCATGATCACATCGAAGAATCCTCTGCTTGAGCTGCATTCATCATATTGACCTTGGCATACTTTGGATTATGCTTGACCCTTTGCATTCTTGGAAGATTTCACGGAGGAGGAGGCGGAAGGCGCCTCTGGTTGAAGCACTTGTTAGCATAGTGACCCTTCTGCGACACTTGTTGCAAGTGACCTCGAGAAGCGGACGGTGGTAAGGAGCACTTGACCTTGGAGCTTGAGAATTAGACTTGTTACGATAGCTTGGGTTGGGTGGGTGGGAAGATCCACGGCCACTGAGTTCTTCTTTGGTAAGGGTGGCCGGAGCGGAGGAGGGGCAGGTAAAACTTCTGCTGCTTGGCTGCCACTTGAGAGGACGAGGAGGACTGAACTGCATCCTGATTCTCTTCTTAGAAGCCTCGCATTTGAGCTGTGCAGCTTCTTGCTTGAGAGCCATGTTGTAGAAATCATCATACTTATCGGCTCAAACAGCACAAGAGGTAATTGCAGATCTTCTCTCGGACCACCTCTGAATTGATAGATCATACTCCTTTCATCAGTCGTCTTGCTTAGCAAAGCAAGCGAGCTTACAGGCTGGATATTGTATTGATAGACAGACATGTTGCCTTGCTTGAGATTGCGGAACTCCTCACGCTTGCTCTCAACAACACTTTTGAATGTGATGAGCTCTGAAATCACGGCGGAACTCATCCCGAGTAATGACACGACCTCCTCTGGAATCTTTGTATTCTGGTACCACTCGGCAGCTTGATCCTTGAGTTGAAGCGATGCAAACTTGACAAAGTCCTCGGTGCGACATTGCTACTGATCAAAGTGCTTGCAGATGTCCACTAACCAATCATCGGCGTCTGTGGCCTCAACACGAAGCTGAAAGACTTGGCTGATTAGCGAGGCCGGCGAGAGTAGCAAAGTGTGGCTGATTGTTGCCTTGACCTTGATTGCCTTGATTGCCTTGCCCCTGATGCGTTCTTGCAAGAGCTGCAAAATCATCGAGCATTGGCATTGGTGGCTGCCATGATAGCTTGCCGGGCCTCTGGAGGCGGAGGTGGAGGTGGAGGTGGAGGATTGGTGATCCCCATCATTGCGATCCGGATTGAGGCGCGTTGGCGGAGCCATCTGAAGAGGTGACATCCGTTAGTCCTTTGATAGACAAATTGATAAGTAGAATCAGCGGATAGAAATTGCAACATATAGTCTTCACAATAAACATTGAACAAGAATGAGCGAATGAATTCAAAGTTAATCATCACCGTCCATTAAGGTGAGAAGCCACTTAGATAAAGATATGGAAACAACATCTATCTTAGAAACAAATCGAATATCACAATTGAAAACAAAAGATTGGCTTCTAGAATGAGCGGAACAAACACATGATAGAATTTACGCTCAAAGTGTTAGTGGTGGGGCCCACACGGACCTGACGTATAGCGGACGTCACGAATGACTAACAAGGCGTCCCGAATCAGCATAGCCAAGGATTCTTTAAGGCGTCTCGCGACCCTTTGTAAATCGACCGTGAATGGGCGGACCACTGAGCGTTGAACCCCAATCTCAAATCATACATCATCGGAAAGAATATCACTGTAAGCTACTAGAATTCCCACCTATAAACTCCGAAACTTTCGGTTATGCAATCTGGTGTTGGGGATCGAGGGGACACAAAATATATCACCCAAACTAACAATACCTAGATCCATTGTATCCATCCGTCAACACATAACCAAGAAATCCTCGAAATCGTGTACCTCGACCTTGAAAAACATCCGTTATACAAGTCATGGCAATACTCCCTTTTCGCCACGATCTTTGGGCTATCGGGGTTATCTCACCAACAACTGCACAAAAGAGATTTCGATGTCGGCAAAACTCAGGTATTCGAAGCTGCAGCGATAAAATTGTGGCGACAACACCTCGGAGCTCAACTCCCGGGACACTGCCACAACCCTAAATGTCGGGAGGCACCAAGAACAATGTTCTCGTCACAAAACCATCGGAGCGATTCCAAGATACCACGTGATCCTAAAAAATTTTTTAGTGAAATTTGAGGAGAGAAGAGTCAAAACTCTCGTCGGGATACCTCACCGAGGCGGCGAAGGGGTGGGAAGTAAAAAGAATCCTACTCTCCGATATATATAATCCTAAGACTCAAAACATTTTCCATTCTAGACTCAACAACGTAGACAAACAATCAAGTAGGGGCTCCTAAGTCGGGAAGGCTCGATTACCAACTTAGCGCCCCGATGCGGCTATATCTCCCGTGTCGAGGCACGACTTAGAAACATAACCGCATTGAAAGCAATGTTGCAAGTGAGGTAATCTTCACACAACCCATGTAATAATTAAGGAAAGATACATAGTTGGCTTACAATCGCCACTTCACACAGTACATAAATAAACATCCATCATTGAGTACACTCAAGGTCCGACTACGGAACCAAAATAAAAGAAGATACCCCAAATGCTACAGATCCCGAATCGTCCCAAGCTGGGCACCACTCTGATCATCTGGAAAAGACACATAATAACGACCACGTTCCTCGTCGAACTCCCACTTGAGCTCGGTGGAATCACACCTTGGCCTCATCGGAACCTGCAACTGTGTTTGGAAGTATCTGTGAGTCACGGGGACTCAGCAATCTCACACCAGCGAGATCAAGACTATTTAAGCTAATAGGAAGGACAGAGTAGTAAAGTGGAGCTGCAGCAGCGACTAGCATATATGGTGGCTACTTACGCAAAAGAAGCGAGAAGAGGAGCAAAGCACGGTCGTGAAACTAGTAGTGATCAAGAAGTGATCTGAACTACTTACGTCGGACATAACTCCAACACCGTGTTCACTTCCGGACTCCGCGAGAAGAGACCATCACAGTTACACACCTTGATTGATGTGTATTTTATTGAGGTCAACTTTGGGTTTTCTACAACGGACATTAACAAATTCCCATCTGCCTCATAACATGCGGGCACGGCTTTGAAAGATATTACCTGCGGGGTGTCCCAACAGCCCATTATAAGCTCTCACGGTCAGCGAAGGATATTCCTTCTACGGGAAGACCGATCAATCTCGGAATCCCGGACTACAAGACATTTCGACAGCAATAAAACAAGACCAGCAAAGCCGCCCGATTGTGCCGACAAATCCCGATAGGAGCTGCACATATCTCGTTCTCGAGGCACATCCGGATAAGTCAAGCTCTGAGTAAAACCAAGCCTCGAGTTTCCCGTGGTGGCCCCCATGGGCTCTCGGTTGGACCAGCACTCGAAGGAGCACTGGTCCGGGGTTAAAATAAAGATGACCCTCGGGCTCGCGAAAACCGGGGAAAAGGCTTAGGTGGCAAATGGTAAAACCAATGTTGGGCCTTCTTTGGGCGAGTCTTATTCAAAGCGAACTGTCAAGGGGTCCCATAAATCACCCAACCGTGTAAGGAGCATAAAATCAAGGAACATAACACGGTATGGCGGAAACTAGGGTGGCAAGAGTGGAACAAAACACCGGGCATAAGGCCGAGCCTTCCACCCTTTACCAAGTATATAGATGTATTAATTATAGCAGATATATATTGTGATATCCCCAACAAGTAAACATGTTCCAATAAGGAACAACATCTCCATGTTCAACAAGGAACAAACTTCACTTCACTGCAACTAGCAGCGCTATAAGAGGGCTGAGCAAAGCGGTAACATAGCCAATCAGCGGTTTGCTAGGAAAAGGATGGTTAGGGCTGACATGGCAATATGGGTGGCATGATATAGCAAGTGGTAGGCATCGCAGCATAGGCATAGCAAAAAAGCGAGCAACTAGCATAGCAAAGATAGAAGTGATTTCGAGGTATGGTCATCTTGCACGCAATGTTCTCGAGTTGTCGAAAGCTTGATCCTCGGCGTTCTCAACAGGCTCCTCGTTCACGTACTCGTCTCCGACTCTACCCAAAGCAACAACACAAACAAAGGAACCACAATAAATCACGGTGCAATGCACAATCAACATGATGCAAAACATGACATGATATGCGGGATGCGATATGCAATGCTTATATGCGCTCCGGAAGGTAAATGATGAACCAGGCATCAACTTGGCAAACCAAGCATGCCACTGGAAAGATGAGATGATTTGGTTGAAATCGATATAAAGATCACGGAATCGGATGCACGGTTTGCAAATGGCAAGCAAAACAAGAATGGCGCAAATCTGCCATTAACAGCATGATGCCACTTAGCAAGCAACAATTAATTAAGCTACTGCACCCAAACGTATCAACAAAGCACATGGCAGTGATCTACACATGATGCTCGACAAAAGATGAGCACTGAGCTACGGCTAGTTCACATCATAACAGGTTCAAACAAGCATGGCAAAAGTGCATTAATAATCAGGCTGGACATGGCAAAAACAGCAACAGGTTGCAATGTTCAGAGCAACAAAACTACATGCTACAGGAACTTAAAATAGCAAAACATGGCATGGCATGAATCTACTCAAAGCCTAGAACAAAAGTCCCTTACTGACCATAAGCCAAAAGGACTAGAAAATATAGTAACACCCATGTCAATATTGAAAGTCTTGTTAACAGATTCAGCAACATGACATGTCAAAACTGATAACGAGATGGCATGTTTACAAGCTCAATGCACTCACTACAGAGCCTCAAATGATAAACTAAGCATACATACATCAAGAAGACATGACATAGAAGACATACATGGCAAGAACAATAACATAGCATATATGGATCAACCACAACAAGCTAGGCAAAATTGAATAACATGTATACAATCTGCCAGGAATCATTTGATAGCAAAAGTAGAGCTCGATTGACTCAAGCTATGGCATCCCATAATTGCAAACAAAGGCATGGATGGATAGAGCAAGACATGCTTTACAAAACACCCTTACTTAAGTATCTCAAAATATGCATAGATCTCTTGGTATCATCAAGTAAACATGGCATCAAAATCAGCTAAAACAGGGCTGAAATCAGCAACATTAGGACACCTACTTTGCATGCTTGTGCTAGTCACCACATAGATCACAAAAATACATGGCATACACCCCTGGAAAGATGACATGGCATTTTACAAAACACATGTAGGACTCAAATTCATAGGGTGCACACAATAATCATGGCAAAAATAACAAAAGTGCAAGTCCTGATAAAAATCAGAAACTAACAGCACATAGCACTCTTCCAACAGCATTTCGGGCATCAAGATGAGCTCAAATGAAAATGATGCAATGGAATGAAATGATCTACTCTTGAGACGAACATTTTGACATATTATCTGCGAAAAATGGATCTCGGATGCGAAGATATAGCATGTTGAAAATTGCACAAAATAACAAGAGATGCAAAGACTTAGTGGAAAAAAGGAGGAGGAGAGGTCAGCAGGGAGCACGGTTCCCGAGGCGGATCGGATCGGGCCGGGTCGGCGAGGGGCTGTGCCATGAGCTCGCGGGAAGGCGGCGCGGAGGAGGCAGCCGAGGCAGGCAGCAGGGCGGCCAGTGGCAGTGGCAGTGGTGGCCGGCAGGATGGCGGCGAGGATGGGCCCACATGCGGCGGGCCAGCGGTCAGCGGAGGCGGGGCGTGGCGCCGAGGCTGGGAAGGCCGGAGGCGGCGGAGGCTGGGCGGCCGGAGGTGTGTGTGGCGGCTGGGGGAGGGCCAGGCTGGGTGCAGCCGCCATGTGAGGGCGGCGATGTGGGCGCCGGGTGGTGACGTGGTGCCCATGATTGGCCGTGGCGGTGGCGGGTGACGCGTCGGCTCGCCGGACGTGTCCGCGGCGTGTGGAGGAAAATTGCTAGGGTTTGGGGGGGATGATCCGGATTTTGGGGAGGTTTGCTTAAATAGGCATAGAGGAGCTAGGAGAGTCAAATGAGGTGTAGTTTTGCCCACGATCGTGATCGAGCGACGGAGAGCATGGAGGTGACTTAGATGGGTTATTGGGCTGTTTTGAAGGGTGTTGGGCTGCAACTTAAAAGAGGCCTTTGCGAGAGTGCGGTTAACCGTTGGAGTACCAAGCGAGCTCAAATGACCGAAACTTGACCGGTGGTCTCGGGTGTTATACCAAGGCCACTAGACAAACCTCGGTCCATTTCGAGAAGGTTTAATACCGCTTTACGGAAAAAGCGTAAAAGGACGCCGGGGAGATAGGAGTGCGGATTGCAAAAGCGGACAACGGGAAAATGCTCGGAATCATGAGGCGAACACGTATGCAAATCGATGCACATGATGACATAATATAAAATGCATGACATGGACAAAATGCAAAAGGAGAAAACCCAACCACGGAGGAATATCATATATCAATGCGAAAATGGCAAGAGTTGGAGTTACAAATATGGAAAGTTACTTCCGGGTGTTACAAAAGGGTTGCAAATGTTTAGGCATCGTCCATTAACCGCATCTCGATCCCTCCTGGCCTCGTTGCTAGCGAGCGTTGTTACTTAGGGAGCATTTGGATCCTTAGCAAGAACAGCTTATAGCATAGCCGGACAAGGTTAGGCGTTTGGAACTGTTAAAATATGTTAGCTTTTGTGGGCCAGCTAGCTTGGGTGGGCTAGAAAAACCTTGCTAGCTCAGGATAGCCAGATCGGCTCGCTTCCGACGGCAAACTTCGTGTAGTAGTAACATAGACTAGTAATATATGCACGTTCTACTAGTCCAAGTTACTCAACACTATGACCAGCCTAAGCAATGTAACCAAACGCTCCTTAATTACTCTGCCTTGTTATCTCCCCCGGAAACCCAATGCATGGAGCGCAACTACGCGTTGATCAGTCAAGAAATCAAAGTCGGCTTGCATGCGAGTTAATATGTGGCCCTGCATGGTAGCTAAAACAGCATCTCTTAGTTGTTTGGATTAATTGTTGCGTTTAGAGACAGAAATCAGGGCTTTGATTGGAGGAATGACTGGTCAAGTTTCTCCTTCTCCTCCAATCTTCTTGCACCTTGGTCCCACTGCACCTTCTAACGTGACTTATTACACCTAGACGGAGGGAGTCGTACGAGATACGGTGGCACACTGTAATGCCCGGATAATTAAGCTACAGTAATCCTTTGCTAATGATGCCACATCATCACGATTACTGTTGTTCAACTCGCGTTGATTCAAAACCGGTTCAAATTCAAATTAAAGTCAAAATTTATAGTTCTCATAATGTCAAAACTAAAATGTTAATCATGTGGCAAATATTCCATAAACACTTATGGTGGTGAACCAACATATTTGTAAAGTACTTAAATGCCTTAAAATAATATAAACGGGGACTAAAACAATTAATTAAATGCTTTTGAGTAATAATAATTGCAAAGTATTTTAATTAAATACTAAAACTAAATGTGGCAGTGGCATAAATTACTAATGTTGAATTAGGGGCTAGTATTATATTTTGTCAACCTAAAAATAAAAGAAACTAAAAGGATAACAGAAAACTATAAAAAGAAAAAGAAAAGGAAATTGCAAAAAGAAGAGAGAGAAAAGGCCCCTGAACCCCTCTGGGCCTAACCCTCCGGGCTAAGACCAACATGGCATGTGGCCCACTCCCCCTCCCCTGTCGTCTCCCACCTCCCACTGTTCGACCGACCGGGCGCCTCGCCGCCACCCGACCACCTCGCCGGTGCCGGGAGAGGATAAGGGCGACCCCCGGGCTCCCCTTCCACTTGCTCTGCCACCCCACTCGCGCCAGTCCCTTCCCCTCGCCCGCTACACCTTCTCCGTCTCCCCACCAGACCCCCCTCGAGCTCTCTCCCTCTTCACCGAGCGCATCCGTCGCCGCTCGCCGTCGCAGCCGCGACCACCAGCGTCGTTCTGCCCATCCAAGGTGCCCGAGGACTCTGCCGGTCTCTGCTTTATCACCCGGCACTGCTCGCTGGAGCTGGCAAGCCCCGTAACGCCGGATCCCCTCCTTCTTCCTCCCCGGGTCATCCGACGCCATCGTCGTCGATTCGGCCTTTCCCTGTGCTCCTAATGTTACAAGGTCCATCTTGCTTGCCGCATTGTGAGGTCCTCCGCTTTCTGCTCGTCCTCGTTAATTCCCTCGCGCACCATAGCTAGCTCGTCGCCGTTGCCGAGAGCTCGCCGCCATAGATCACCTCGCCGCCGTGGCCATGGTTCTTGTCATTCTCGCCTGAGGCCTCCGCCGTGCTCCTGGTGCTCCCTGGAGCTCAATGAGCTCGCGACCGAGCCTTCCCGCGCCATCTGGCCTCGTTTCCGACCGCGCCAGAACGTCGGCGTCTGCCCCGCCTCTCGCCTCGTCGTTTTAGCCCGCTACGGGCCGCGCCACCACCATAGATGGACGTGGCATCGAACGCCCGATCGAACACGCCTAGCCGCACCTCTCCCCATGCCCCGTAGCGATTTTTTGGTGAAGTCCGGCGATGCTCCGCCTCGTTGAGCTCACCGGAGCCATCTCCGGCGCCGGCACCGACGTGGCTCACCTAGGGCCCGCCCCTGGGTCACTGCCAGTGGGGCCCAGGGACACTAGTTGACTGGGTTGACCAGCCAACCCTACTGACTGGGCAACCCCCAGCCACTGACCAGTGGGGCCTTCCCCCCCTAATTAACAAGAATTAATTAAATTAGTTTAGTTAACCTAAATAGTGACTGACAAGTGGGCCCATGTTCTAATATAGTTAATTTAGTTTAATTTAAACCACTGTTAGCCCCACTATGTATGACATGTGGGTCCCACTGGACCCACTGGTCAGGTTTGACCTGGTCAGCCGCTCCGTTGACTGCTGAGGTCATCAAGACATCATGCTGACGTCATATTCCATTTCTGTTAATATAAATAAATCCAGAAAATGGTTTAATCTTTAAAAATTCATAGAAAATAAACCGTAACTCGGATGAAAATGTTTTCTACATGAAAGTTGCTCAGAGAAATCCAACGAATCCGAATACACGGTCCGCTCATCTGTCACATGCCCCTAGCATGCTGAACATGGAACATTCCCCCTCCAATCGTCTGTCTGACATAGGTCCGAACCGGGAAAACATTCCCGGTTGAATTCCCCCTTCACCTATATCGTGTAGCCATACGTTAGGTCACACCTGGCACAACATATTGCCACGTTATGCGTTGTGATGCTATGTTTGCTTTATATTTACTGTTTCTTCTCTGTCTTCTCTCCGGTAGACCCCGAGACCGATGCTGCCCCTGTGATCGACTACATCGACGACGACCCCTCCTTGCCAGAGCAACCAGGCAAGCCCCCCTTTGATCATCCCGAAATCGCCTATTCCATTCTCTCATGCTTGCATTAGATTTTGCTACTATTATTGATTGCTCCTATTCTGATGCATAGCCTGCTTTTGTACCTGCTATTGTTACCTACCTGCTTATCCTAAACTGCTTAGTACCAGTTGGATAGTGATCCATCAGTGACCCCCACTTGTCCTTTTTTCCTCTCCTTCATCATCGACGACTCGAGCTACATGATCGACGACTAGAGCCCGACACCGCACATCACATCACGCCCCTTTAGTTGTTCGACTCTGCAGAGCTACTATCAAGTGCCGAGGGTGATCCCTCATAATGCACTCCTGATGATAATTCTATAGTGTAGCTATTCGGTCGAGGTCATCGAGGGTGTTATCCTCCTTCACCATTCCCGATACGGCTCTGTCATGCAACCCCTCAAGTGTGAACCTCGAGGGTGGTTCCTCTTACGTTCACCTTGATGATTACATCGAGTGGAATCCTCCGAGGGTGATTCCTTGGGTTTTCCCCTTGATGTTTGGACACATGGTTACCTTGACATTACTTGAGACCTTTGGGAAAGTCGGGCGGGCCCGGAGAGCACCCGCAAGATGATTACGAGGCACGACCGGGAAGTCAGGCAGCCCTCATGTGGGCTGAGCTTGCCCTTGCCGTATTTCCTCGAGACGGGGCGACGGGGTCACATTATCGTGAGTCTCTGCTCGTCACCGCGAGCTAATAATACACTATGGTTTGGGTATTTGTTCTGAGTTGGCCTCTGGCCTTTACGCACTAACCACCATGCAAGAATAGTTATGGGCCTCGACGTCGTGGTATCAGCCAAAGCTTTGTCAGATGTCCAGTTCAGCATTGTGGCACGGTCGGATCGTGCCATCCACTACACGGATGGTGCTGGTATCCACCCTGCACACAACGATCCGGAGTGCAACAGGCGATGGGCCCAGAACCCGGAGTGCTTAGGATGTAGACCGGCGGGGACCTCTCTGCTGAGCCTAGGTCGGGCTTCGACGTGTTGATCTTCCGAGGCCGGGCATTGACCCAGAAAAGTGTGTCCGGCCAGAGTGATCGAGCGTGTTGGAAAACGTGGTGCACCCCTGCAGGGAAGATCTTTATTCGAATACCGTGTCCACGGTAATGGACGTTCAGACTTATATCTTGATCTAATACAACTAGAAATGGATACTTAAGTTATGTGGCTCCGGGATTGCTTTCTCGCAGGGAGTCGAGGGAGGATCTCTGGGCATTAATGTTACAACATGTTTGTTAAATATAAACTGCTATTCTTTACTCTTCTACATGTTGCAAGATGCTTGGAGCTGCTTGAAGATGCTAGTATTTGATAGGCTAGGCCTTCCCCTCTATTCTGGCATTCTGCAGTTCAGTCCACAGATACAACCCTTCCATTTGATACCAATGCATACTTAGTATAGATCTGATGCTTGCGAGTACTTTGGATGAGTACTCACGATTGCTTTGCTACCCCTTTTCCCCCTTCTTCCTTCTTTCCGGTTGATGCAACCAGTTGGTGGATCCCTGGAGCCAGATGCCACTGCCGACGGATACTACTACATGGAGGCCACCGAAGACCAGGAGTAGTTAGGAGGTCCCAGGCAAGAGGCCTTGCCTCTTCGATCGTGTTGCTTTTGTGCTAGCCTTCTTAAGGCATCCTTGTTTAACTTATATCTGTACTCAGATATTGTTGCTTCCGCTGACACTTGTGTATCGAGCTTGTATTCGAGCCCTCGAGGCCCCTGGCTTGAAATATGAAGCTTGTATTATTTTAATTTGTGCCTAGAGTTGTGTTGTGATATCTTCCCGTGAGCCCCTGATCTTGATCGTACACATTTGTGTGTATGATTAGTGTACGGTCGAATCACGGGCGTCACAAGTTGGTATCAGCCGACTGCCTGTAGGATCCCCCTTTCCAACTCCTTGGCCGAAGTTGAGTCTAGACTTTGAAAAACTGTTTTACTAACCTGGCTGTGTGGCTTATCGGCCCACGTCGCCATTGGGTGGTATTAGGATCTTTTACTCCTCGTCTATACTCTGGAACTCTGATCCCTCTTCTATTCGGTTTGAATGATTTTGCTAACAACCCTAGGTTCTTGTGATCAGATCCATCCGGAGATTTGTATTACGCCTTTCTTGAATTGGGAGCCAGGATCTGCTTCACTTTGTTCACGGGCCGCAGGATCCTTTTATCGAGGGCACCCTGCGTCGTCCCCTGCAGATTCCTCGCTCTAGTGGTTTTCTCCGATGTGGATGTAGCCTTGCTATGTCTCGTTGTTGTATCCTTCCATCACGTGCCAGCGTGCCGCCTAGTATGTCTAGGATGATTCTCTTGTCCGAACTCATGCTAACAATGTGTAAATGGCTCTGTATATGTATATGTATATCTTTAATGACTACTGAATTGTACATATGTGCCTTCGCTCATGTTCAAGTTACATCATGAAGGTCTCCATACACCTGCTCCAACCTCTTGTTAAAACCGCTCCCTGATGTTTTTAGCAGGATGGCTGACGATCCTCCACCTCCACCCTATATTGCCGCAATGATGCAGCAGTTTGAGATGAATCGTCAGTTTATGACTGGGGTAATGGCTCAGTTTCCAAACTAGAATGCTCATCAACAGCCTGCCCCAATAACGCTGCAAGAATTTGTGCGCCTCACCCCATCCATTTTCCACAACTCCACCAATCCTATGGATGTTGATGATTGGCTTCGTGACATCCTGTTTGAGATGGAGTCAACTAATGTTGCACCTGCCAGTTACGTCACCTTTGCGACATTTCACTTGAAAGGTCCAGCTGCTCAATGGTGGGAAAGCCACAGGGGTATGCTGCCTGCAGAGACTGTAACCACTTGGCAGGAATGTCAGTTAGCTTTCCGTGCATGACACATTCCTCAAGGTCTGATGGACCAGAAGAAGGAGTTCCGCAAACTCTCACAGGACACAATGATGGTGGATGAATATCAGAGGAAGTTCCTTGATTTATCTCGCTATGCTGCGGATGACGTCTACACTGATGCCCGCAAGCAGGAGAAATTCCGTGAAGGACTGTGTCCCAATATAAAGCTGGCACTTGTTGCTCATGATTGTGCAGACTTTGCGACACTTGTTAGCCAAGCTTTCCGAACTGAAACTGGCCTGACTGAGTACCAGGAGTCGCTCAAGCGTACTCGAGATGCTGCCCCATCCTCGAGTCAGCCTGCTCAGAAACGTCGAGTCTGGATCCCACACAATGTTCATCACCGACCTGCTCCAACACCAAGGCCGTCTTATGTTGCACCTCGTCTGCCTCCGCCATCGAGACAGCTAATGATTCAGGGTGCACAGTCCAATACTGTGGCTCCTCCCCTTAATGATGGCTTATGCCACAAGTGTGGACAGCCAGGACACCTCACCCTTGATTGTCACCAGGGCCAGTCTCAGGATGCACCATGTCCTCCTGTTGACCGTAAGAATGGTTGTCGAAACCGTCGATTCAGAAACCGTAATATCATACCACCTGCTGTTGTACTTGGCCATGCCAATCACGTCGATGCTGAAAAGGCTCAGAAGGAACCGACTATCGTACTGGGAAATCTATCTATGAATTCAGTACCAGCCTATGTTCTCTTTGATTCAGGGGCATCACATGCTTTTGTGTCCCAACAATTTGCTCAGTCACATGAGTTGTACCTGGAAAAGTTACCCAATCCTCTAACGGTTCAATCCCCGGGATCCAAGTGGCAAACCACAATGGTAAGCCCTCACAACCAAATCGAGATTGAAGGTCTACTTTTTCTAGCTTCTCTCATTGTACTCGGACCTTCCAACATAGACATCATTCTTGGTATGGACTGGCTGACAACCCATAATGCTAAGTTAGATTGTGCCGCCAAGACAGTCCAACTCACTCACCCTTACAGTGGGTTGATCAACTACTCAACTCGGATGATCCGGGATGCGAGAATCGGATATATGTTTTGAATGCATTGAATGCTTCACCTCTTGAGGAATAGAGAACATTCGATCGTTCATGAATTTGAAGATGTCTTTCGGAAGAACTTCCAGAATACCCCCTGCTAGAGCTGTCGAAGTCATCATAGACTTGAAACTGGGCACAACTCCTATTGCCAAGCGACCCTACAAGATGCCGCCGCATGAACTGCTTGAGCTGAAGGAGGAAATCGACACTTCACTTCGTCAGGGTTTTATCCGTCCAAGTTCCTCTGCTTGGGGAGCACCTTCTCTCTTTGTCAAGAAGAAAGATGGAACTAATCGTTTGGTCCAAGATTACCGACCTATCAACCAGGCAACAATTCAGAACAAGTATCCGCTTCCCAGAATCAACGATCTGTATGATCAACTTGCTGGTTCCTCAGTATTCTCAAAACTTGATTTGAGGTTGGGTTACCACTAGATTCGGGTTCGTGAAGAGGATATTCCCAAGACCGCCTTCGTTACTTGCCATGGTTCATACGAGTACACCGTCATGTCCTTTGGTTTGACAAATGCTCCAGCGACATTCTCTCGTCTGATGAACTATATATTCATGGAATACCTCGACAAGTTCATCGTGGTTTATCTGGATGATATCCTTGTATATTCCAAGAACAAAGAAGAACATGCTGAACATCTTCGACTTGTTCTGGAAAAGCTTCGAGAACATCAACTATATACTAAGTATTCCAATTGTGAATTCTGGCTACCCGAAGTGTACCTTGGGCATTTCATCTCCAAGGATGGTATTGCGGTCAACCCCGAGCGAGTTCAGGCTATTCTCGATTGGACTCCTCTGAAGAATGTCAAACAAGTCAGAAGTTTTCTCAGACTCGCCAGCTATTGCCGTCGATTTGTCGAGAACTTCTCCAAGATTGCCAAACCCCTGACTGGTCTGCTTCACAAAGGCGTCAAGTTCGATTGGACAGAAAAGTGTCAGGAAAGTTTCCAAGCACACAAGGACAAGTTGACTTCTGCCCTAGTACTTGCTCCGCCAGATACTAAGAAAGATTTCGTCATTTACTGTGACGCTTCACATCAAGGATTAGGCCGTGTCCTAATGCAAGAGCGTAGAGTGATTGCTTATGCCTCTCGTCAGTTGCGCCCTCATGAAGAGAACTACGCAGTTCACGATCTCGAGCTTGCTGCTGTCATACATGCACTGAAACAGTGGTGACATTACCTCCTCGGCAGTCGTTGCGAGATCTTCACCGACCATCAAAGTCTGAAGTATCTATTTACTCAACCAGATTTGAACCTTTGTCAACAGAGATGGATGGAGATCGTAGAAGACTTTGACATGGGCATTTCTTATACACCAGGCAAGGCTAATGTAATGGCTGATGCTTTGAGCCGCAAGTCATATTACATTCACCTCGAGGTTCGAAAAGTTCAGCCTTCGCTCGTTGAAGAATATAGAAAGCTGAACCTCCATATTGTTCCTCCGGGTGCACTCGCTCCCCCTCCTCCAGGGTACCACAAAGTGAACCTCCACATTGTTTCCCAGGGTTCTCTCAATACCCTGGTTGCTAAACCAGATCTCGTTAATAGCATCAAGGAACTGCAGAATTATGACTCTCAAGTTGAGAAGATTAAGCGCTACCTCGCAGAAGGAAAGCCCTCATTCTTCACTGTTACTGATGATGGCACTTTGTACTTCAAAGGCCGCCTAGTGGTGCCGTGTAAGGAGAAAAACCTGGATATGACTAAGAAGGTTATGGAAGAAGTGCATGACACTCCGTTGTCTATTCATCCCGGTAGTACCAAGATGTACCAAGACATTCGTCAGAGATTCTGGTGGTCTAATATGAAGCAAGACATTGCTCGTTATGTTGCTGAATGTGACGTTTGCCGTCGTATAAAAGCAGAAAATCAAAGGCCTGCTGGAACTCTGCAACCTATCTCTATTCCGGAATGGAAATGGGACCATGTCGAAATGGACTTCATCACTGGATTTCCAAAATCGCAGAAAGGTAATGATGCTATACTTCGTCATTGACCGGCTTTCCAAAGTTCCACACTTTCTGGCCTTCAAAAAAACGATCACTGCTAGTCATCTGGCAACCCTTTACATGTCCAGAATTGTTTCACTCCATGGTATTCCATTGGTTATCAGCTCAGACCGTGGCAGCTTATTCACTTCAAGATTCTGGGCAAGTTTCCAAGAAGCTATGGGAATTCATCTGTCTTTCAGCACTGCTTTTCACCCTCGGTCACAGGGACAAGTTGAACGTGTTGCCACGCCCAATATGCGACCCTATCCAAAAGGAACTCGACGGTCCCACCAAGGATAGACCCGCATATTGAAACGCTTTTGCAAGGTGGATATCATTACATCAACATTACATAATAGATGGGGATACATACATAAGGCATACAATGCCACAAGAATACATCAACATCATATACAAGATCAACATCCGACTACGGATGAAACATAAACAGAAGCTCAAACGACATCCACCCTGCTAGCCCAGGCTGCCGACCTGGAACCTATCCCCTGATCAAAGAAGAAGCAGAAGAAGAACTCCAAAACAAGCAAGCATCGCTCTCACGTCATGATCATCGCAAACATGTACCTGCAACTGTTGGTGTAGTAAACTGTGAGCCACGAGGACTCAGCAATCCCATTACCATGGGTATCAAGACTAGCAAAGCTTAAAGGGAAGGGAAAGGGTAAAGTGGTGAGGTTGCAGCAGCGGCTAAGCATATATGGTGGCTAACATACGCAAATGAGAGCGAGAAGAGAAACAAAGGAACGGTCGTCAACTAGTAATGATCAAGAAGTGATCCTGAACTCCTACTTATGTCGGACATAACACAGAACCGTGTTCTCCTCTCGATCAACCCGAAAAGAGACACTCACGGTTCGCGCTACGGTTGGTGTATTTTAATTAAGATCAACGGGTTTTCTACAACCGGACATTAACAAATTCCCATCTGCCACATAACCGCGGGCACGGCTTTCGAAAGTTTATACCTGCAGGGTGTCCCAACTTAGCCCATGATAAGCTCTCGCGATCAACGAAGGATATTCCTTCTCCCGGGAAGACCGATCAGTCTCGGAATCCGGCTACAAGACATTTCGACAGCAATAAAACAAGACCAGCAAAGCCGCCCGATCGCCGACAATCCCGATAGGAGCTGCACATATCTCGTTCTCGAGGCAACACGGATGAGACATCCTACGAGTAAAACCAAACCTCGAGTTGCCACGAGGGGCCCCTGATCTACTCGGTTCAGGCCAGCATTTAGAGAAGCACCGCCCGGGGGCTAAAATAAAGATGACCCTTGGGCTCCTAAACCCAAGGGAAAAAGGGCTAGGTGAGGCAAATGGTAAAACCAATGTTGGGCCTTCTTTGGAAAAGTCTTATTCAAAGCGAACTGTCAAGGGGTCCCATAAATCACCCGACGCGTTAGGGACGCAAAATCCGGGAACATAATACCGATATGACGGAAACTAGGGCGGCAAGAGTGGAACAAAACACCAGGCATAAGGCCGAGCCTTCCACCCTGTACCAAGTATATAGATGCATTAATTAAACAAGATATATTGTGATATCCCAACAAGTAAACATGTTCCAACAAGGAACAACATCTCCATGTTCCAACGAGGAATAAACTTCATCTTCACCTGCAACTAGCAACGCTATAAGAGGGGTTGAGCAAAGCGGTAACATAGCCAAACAACGGTTTGCTAGGAAGGGTGCAAATGGTTAGAGGCTGACATGGCAATTTGGGATGGCTTGATAAACAGGTAATAGGTAGCGCAGCATAGCGATAGAACGAAGCAACTAGCATAGCAATGATAGTAGTGAGATCCAGGGTAGCGGTCATCTTGCCTGAAATCCCGCAAGGAAGAAGAACGAATCCATGAAGAAGGCGAACGGATGAAGCCGAACCAAGCGTGAGCGAGCGAATCCTCACGATCGCAACGCAACAGGAACTAACAAGAAGAAGCACACAACAAGGTAAACACACCACACATGAACAAGACATGATGCACAATCAAGCATGATGCATGACAAATCTAGATGAGGCCACTCATGGCAAGAGATGATGCAAACAAGAGCAACACATCAAAGCAAGTTTAAATGAGGCCGGAAGCAACATATAACAATTCCGGTAAGTCCTCATATGCAAATTTAGAAATTGTTCCAGATCTGAATAAACCTTATGTTCAAGTTGTTAAACAGCAAGTTAAGATGCACCACGATGATCTACACGAAATTCTAGCCAAGTTACATATAAAGTTCATTTAATTCGGAGCTACGGCCTAGAAGATATGAGCAAAACAAGATAAGCATGGCATTGATGCAAAAAACATACAAACATCAAGAAAACCCCTCAACACAAGGATGCAACATGATAATATGAAACTACATGCAAAATCAAGAAAGTTTCATATAGAGCACACTCAAAACGGAGCAACGGTTCAACATATACACCCTATACAAGTCATAGCAACAATCTGTCCATAACAGCAAGTAGGCATATTGCAAGCATCAAAACAACAAGCTACAGCATATCAACATGAAAACAAAAGGCATGGGCATGATGTACAGGTAAAGCATGACAAAACATGAACACTGAGCTATCTCCAGAAATCACTAGAACATGCTCAAACACACATGGCAAGATTGCAAATAATAACAGTTTCAGACATTGGCAGAAATAACATCAGGTTAACAAGTTTAGAGCTGTCAAACAACATGTTACAGGAACTTAACATGGCAAAAAAAGGCATGGAATGAAGCTACTAAATTCATAGAACAAAAGTCCTTTAGTGACCATGAGCCAAAAAGGATCAGAAAATATGATGGCACCCATGTAAACATGGCAAGTTATATTACAGATTCATACATTGCAGGAACAACAATAAGTAGGCATGTTGGTGAGCTTGAACCACTCACCACAGAGCAATACATGGCATGACAAGGCAATCAACAGTAAGAAGACATGGCATAGAAGCTATACATGGCAAGAACAACATCATAGCATACTTGGATCAACTACAACAACCTTGGCAAAATTGAATAACATGTAAACAATCTGCCAGGAAACATTTTATAGAAAAAATAGAGCTCGATTGACTCAAGCTATGGCACTCCATAATTGCAAACAAGGGCATGGATGGATAGAGCATGACATGTAGAACAAAACATCCTTACTGAAGTATCTCAAAATATTGATGGATCTCTCTGTAGCATCAAGTTAACATGGCATAAAAATATCAGCAAAACAGGGCTAAAATCAGCAACATCATGAAGCCTAGTTTGCATGCTTGTGCTAGTCACCACAGAGATCACAAAAATACATGGCATACACCCCTGGAAAGATGGCATGGCATATTACAAAACACATGTAGGACTCAAGTTCATAGGGTGCACACACCAATCATGGCAAAAATGACAAAAGTGCATGTTCTGATAAGAATCAGAAACTAACATCACATAGCACTCTTCTAACAGCCTTTCGGGCATCGAGATGAGCTCAAATGAAAATTATGCAGTGAGAAGAAGTGATCTACTCTTCGAGGCGAACATTTTGACATATTACACGCACGAAACGGAGCTATATGCAGAGAGTTATGATGCGATGAAAATGCATGAAAATTACTGAAAACTCGGGGACTTAGCAGTTCTTTTACCCTCTCGAAAAGTCAACGGGACGGAGGCGTGCGGGACGAGGAGATCCGGGCGCAGCGGGGAGGTGTTTAGTTCGGCGTGGTGGTGGATCTCATCCACCCCGGATGGATCCGCCGGGGGACTCGCGAAGCGGTGGCGCGTACTCGGCGAGGCGGAGGAGGATCATGGCGGGGGCGCCGGGCGGCGGCGAGCGTGGCGCCGGGCGGCGCGGCGAAGGCAAAGGCGGCTTGGCAGCAGCTTCGGCGGCGCATCGGCGGAGGGGCGCTGGGCGGCGCGGCGGCGGGCGGACTCCGGCGAGGCGAAGCTCGGGCGCAGGGCGCTGCTGGCGAGGTCGGGCGGAGCCGACGAGGAGGAGGCGGCGCTTCGGGGCGGCACGACCTCCGGCGAGGGAGGCTGGGCGGGCGCGGTGGTCAGCGGCGGCGGCGGGAGCGGAGCTCCGGCAGAGGCGGCGGCCGGCGAGCTCGGGCCGTGAGCGGGACGCGGGCGGCGCGCTGGCTCGGGCCTGCCCTGCCAGGGAGGCGATCTGAGCCCTCACGGGCCCCGCAGCAGGAGGAGAGAGAGAGGCGTGGGGCGATGTGGCGGGCTCCTATTGGCCGGGGCGCCGGCGGCGGACGCGTCCGGCGCGGGGGAAGAAACGTCCGGCGGCGCGAGGGGAATTTCTAGGGTTTCGGGGTTGGAATGATCTGCGAATTTCGGGGGAGGCACATATTTATAGGTAGAGGGAGCTAGGAGAGTCCAAATAAGGTGCGGTTTTCGGCCACGCGATCGTGATCGAACGACCGAGAGCATGGAGGGGAGTTTTCTGGGTTTTGGGCCACTTTGGAAGGGATGTTGGGCTGCAAACAAAAGAGGCTTTGCGGTTACCCGGTTAACCGTTGGAGTACCAAACGACCTCCAAATGGCACGAAACTTGATAGGCGGTCTACCGGTGTTATACCAAGGCCGCTTGACAAACCTCGGACCATTCCGAGACCATTCAACACCTGCACACGAAAAGAGGTAAAAGGGGGCACCGGGAGACATAGGAGTGCCGGATTGCAAAACGGACAACGGGGAAAATGCTCGGATGCATGAGACGAACACGTATGCAAAATGAAATGCACATGATGACATGATATGAAATGCATATGATGACATGGCAAAGTGCAACACGCAAGCACATGACAAGGCAACAACGACGAATAACTAGCAGACACCTGGCGCATCGAATCAGGGGCGTTACAACACTCCTCCACTAACAAGAGATCTCGTCCCGAGATCTTAGGACCGAGACGGAAGGGAAAAAGGGATGAGGTGAAACAAGAACTCAAGATAAGAAGCAAAGAATCAAGAGCGCTCGAGAAGAAGAGAGGAACGACGAGAATGACGAGAATCGAAAGCTCACGGAATCAGATAGACTATGAAACCACTCGTTCTAACCGGAGTGGTTAGAATGAGAAAAGAAACGGATAAGACTGAAAGGATTTAGGCAGCACTCCGGCTAAAACATGGAGGAATAGAACTTGAACTTGAGAGGATGGAATGATACTTGATGAAGACATGACACAAAACCTCTGGAAAGAATTGAAAAAGTTGAATGAAAAGAACGGATAAGAATATGACAACTTGTGCCACGAATGAAATTGAAAGCAACCTTAGAAGAAGGATTTAACGGAGTTGTTTAGAACATCAACAACGAAAAGAATTGCTTGATGTGGACTTATGGATAACATCTCAAAATCATAAGGTGATAACCGGCCACAAACAGAAATGATTGGATAGCTGAGAAGAACGAAGAGCTGCAAAACTCCACTTCAAAAGAATACGGAGAATTAATTGCACTTCAAGATGCGAGAAGAAAAGATACTTGAACTCCACCAACAAAATCTTGATGAACTCTTGAATAAAGAATTAAATCGTGAAGAACCACCATGAAGAACTCCGGTAACAAAAAGGATTATGAGATTGAATGAAGGAGGAAAGAATAAGACTAAAGCCTTGCGTTGATTTAGATGGAGGTTCCGACGAAATAACCGAGGAAATTTGAACTCCGGAAAAGAAAAGATGAAAACACTTGGAACTAGAATTTATTCATCAAGAACAGACTCAGAAGGAAGAGATTAATCACTTTGATGAAATAAGAATAAGATTTCTTGTATGCTTATCCTTCATCAAATTAAATTGATGACCAACAATGGAATCTGGCATACTACTTATTCTTCTTGAAAAGGATTGAGAAGTGACATAACGCAAACTTGAGAAGGTCTTCATGAACCACCGGTAGGATTGAAAAGAACGAATGAATTAAATGATAATCAAAGAAAAAGAATCTTGAATGAACCACCGTAAGAATTCGAAAATGACTGATGGAAGAATCGCCGGGAAAAATTAGAAGAACAAATAAGCAAGAGGGGATTTAGATGCAAAAGAACAAGAGATCATGAGCTGATTAAAGAACACTTGAACGAAGCACCGGGATAAGTAGAGAACGAAAACTGGAATGATGGCCTCCGGTGAAAAGAAATGGAAAAAACAACTCCTGACATACTCCGGATGGGTAAGAAAGAATATCTGACAAACGGAATAATTCGAGAGGATAGCATGAAGCTAGAACCACGAATCTCCGGGAGAACGGACGAGATTTAAGAGAAACTCTACTTCGGTCTTCAAATATCGACGGGAAACAACACAAAAAATAACTGAGGTACTCCGAGAGAATGAAAAGCGAAGAGGTTGAGCCAACAATGAAAATGATTTGAAATTGATCTTGGAAAAGATCTGACTGATGAAATCCATTCTTACGTCACACTTGAAAAGAATCAAGAATAACTCCGGGGAAATTAGAAGAGTCAGGTAAGATCCTGGGAAAGACCTGTGGGTTAGGGCCCACTAAAAGAAAACACCGTTGGAAAGGGATGTTGAACAAATAGATGATGCACCGGAAGAACTGAAATATTTTACTGAGGTGACAACCTCGAATTAATTGGAACACAGACGAATCTCCTGATATGTCTTCCGAACTCCGGAAGGATAAACTGGCGAGAGGCGAACGAGCAAAGGGAAATATTTGAGCTGAGGGAAAGAATACGATCGACAACGAAAAAAACTTGAATTGAATCCACCGGGGAAGAAAAGAGATGATGAATGTCAAACGAGACGAGAATTCACCGGTTGAAACAATTGAGGGAAGACTGAAGAGGCTCCTCACGAATGGAATTGATGGTCAGAAGAGAGTCAGACTCCGGGAAGAAAAAGGGTGGGTGGGCGGGAAAACAAAGGCAACTTGGAAGGGGGAACCGACGAATATCTTGAAGAGAAAACACCGGTTGAAATCATTGAGGAGAGAGAGCAAAACTTCGCACGAGTAGGATGGATACTCGATTACGGACTCCGGTTCCGAGAAGAAGAAGGGTGGACGGGCGGGAAAAACAAGGACAACTTCGGACAAGGAAAAACAACGACGTCAGAGGAAGAACTGAGGATTGATCTCGCGCAAGACAAAGAGGTTCGAGTCGACTTGACGAGAAATGCACCGGACAAAAAGAGCTGACGAGCAACTACCGGAAAACCAACTGCGTGAACCTAAAGAAAAATTTGAAGGGGAAGAGGAGTAGTTCAAAACACCTACGTCAAGATTCCTCACCAGAGCGACGAAGGGGCAGCGGAGTAAAAAGAATTCCTATTCTCCGATATAACTAGACTCCGAAAACAGTTTTTTCTAGACTCAACAACGGCCAAACTACACGATCAATCAAGGGGTCTCCTAGGGTCGGTCGAGGCTCTGATACCAACTTGGCACGCCCAATATGCGACCCTATCCAAAAGGAACTCGACGGTCCCACCAAGGATAGACCCGCATATTGAAATGCTTTTGCAAGGTGGATATCATTACATCAACATTACATAATAGATGGGGATACATACATAAGGCATACAATGCCACAAGAATACATCAACATCATATACAAGATCAACATCCGACTACGGATGAAACATAAACAGAAGCTCAAACGACATCCACCCTGCTAGCCCAGGCTGCCGACACGAACCTATCCCCGATCAAAGAAGAAGCAGAAGAAGAACTCCAAAACAAGCAAGCATCGCTCTCACGTCATGATCATCGCAAACATGTACCTGCAACTGTTGGTGTAGTAAACTGTGAGCCACGAGGACTCAGCAATCCCATTACCATGGGTATCAAGACTAGCAAAGCTTAAAGGGAAGGGAAAGGGTAAAGTGGTGAGGTTGCAGCAGCGGCTAAGCATATATGGTGGCTAACATACGCAAATGAGAGCGAGAAGAGAAACAAAGGAACGGTCGTCAACTAGTAATGATCAAGAAGTGATCCTGAACTCCTACTTACGTCAGACATAACACAGGAACCGTGTTCTCCTCTCGATCAACCCCGAAAAGAGACACTCACGGTTACGCACACGGTTGGTGTATTTTAATTAAGATCAACGGGTTTTCTACAACGGACATTAACAAATTCCCATCTGCCACATAACCGCTGGCACGACTTTTGAAAGTTTATACCCTGCAGGGGTGTCCCAACAGCCCATGATAAGCTCTTGCGATCAACGAAGGATATTCCTTCTCCCGGGAAGACCCGATCTGTCTCGGAATCCGGCTACAAGACATTTCGACAGCAATAAAACAAGACCAGCAAAGCCGCCCGATCGCCGACAATCCCGATAGGAGCTGCACATATCTTGTTCTCAGGGCAACACCGGATGAGACATCCCTGAGTAAAACCAAACCTCGAGTTGCCACGAGGGGCCCATGATCTACTCGGTTCAGGCCAGCACTTAGAGAAGCACCGGCCGGGGGCTAAAATAAAGATGACCCTTGGGCTCCGAAACCCAAGGGAAAAAGGGCTAGGTGAGGCAAATGGTAAAACCAATGTTGGGCCTTTTTGGAAAAGTCTTATTCAAAGCGAACTGTCAAGGGGTCCCATAAATCACCCGACCGCGTTAGGGACGCAAAATCCGGGAACATAATACCGATATGACGGAAACTAGGCGGCAAGAGTGGAACAAAACACAGGCATAAGGCCGAGCCTTCCACCCTGTACCAAGTATATAGATGCATTAATTAAACAAGATATATTGTGATATCCCAACAAGTAAACATGTTCCAACAAGGAACAACATCTCCATGTTCCAACGAGGAACAAACTTCATCTTCACCTGCAACTAGCAACGCTATTAGAGGGGTTGAGCAAAGCGGTAACATAGCCAAACAACGGTTTGCTAGGAAGGGTGCAAAAGGTTAGAGGCTGACATGGCAATTTGGGATGGCTTGATAAACAGGTAATAGGTAGCGCAGCATAGCGATAGAACGAAGCAACTAGCATAGCAATGATAGTAGTGAGATCCAGGGTAGCGGTCATCTTGCCTGAAATCCCGCAAGGAAGAAGAACGAATCCATGAAGAAGACGAACGGATGAAGCCGAACCAAGCGTAGACGAACGAATCCTCACGATCGCAACGCAACAGGAACTAACAAGAAGAAGCACACAACAAGGTAAACACACCACACATGAACAAGACATGATGCACAATCAAGCATGATGCATGACAAATCTAGATGAGGCCACTCATGGCAAGATATGATGCAAACAAGAGCAACACATCAAAGCAAGTTTAAATGAGGTCGGAAGCAACATATAACAATTCCGGTAAGTCCTCATATGCAAATTTCGAAATTGTTCCAGATCTGAATAAACCTTATGTTCAAGTTGTTAAACAGCAAGTTAAGATGCACCACGATGATCTACACGAAATTCTAGCCAAGTTACATATAAAGTTCATTTAATTCGGAGCTACAGCCTAGAAGATATGAGCAAAACAAGATAAGCATGGCATTAATGCAAAAAAACATACAAACATCAAGCAAACCCCTCAAAACAAGGATGCAACATGATAATATGAAACTACATGCAAAATCAAGCAAGTTTCATATAGAGCACACTCAAAACGGAGCAACGGTTCAACATATACACCCTATACAAGTCATAGCAACAATCTGTCCATAACAGCAAGTAGGCATATTGCAAGCATCAAAACAACAAGCTACAACATCTCAACATGAAAACAAAAGGCATGGGCATGATGTACAGGTAAAGCATAACAAAACATGAACACTGAGCTATCTCCATAAATCACTAGAACATGCTCAAATACACATGGCAAAATTGCAAATAATAACAGTTTCAGACATTGGCAGAAATAACATCAGGTTAACAAGTTTAGAGCTGTCAAACAACATGTTACAGGAACTTAAAATGGCAAGCAAAGGCATGGCATGAATCTACTAAATGCATAGAACAAAAGTCCTTTAGTGACCATGAGCCAAAAAGGATCAGAAAATATGATGGCATCCATGTAAACATGGCAAGTTATATTACAGATTCATACATGGCAGGAACAACAATAAGTAGGCATGTTGGTGAGCTTGAACCACTCACCACAGAGCAATACATGGCATGGCAAGGCAATCAAAAGTAATAAGACATGGCATAGAAGCTATACATGGCAAGAACAACATCATAGCATTCTTGGATCAACTACAACAACCTTGGAAAAATTGAATAACTTGTAAACAATCTGCCAGGAAACATTTTATAGCAAAAATAGAGCTCGATTGACTCAAGCTATGGCACTCCATAAATGTAGAACAAAACATCCTTACTGAAGTATCTCAAAATATGCATGGATCTCTCTGTAGCATCAAGTTAACATGGCATAAAAATATCAGCAAAACAGGGCTGAAATCAGCAACATCATGAAGCCTAGTTTGCATGCTTGTGCTAGTCACCACAGAGATCACAAAAATACATGGCACACACCCCTGGAAAGTTGGCATGGCATATTACAAAACACATGTAGGACTCAAGTTCATAGGGTGCACACATCAATCATGGCAAAAATGACAAAAGTGCATGTTCTGATAAGAATCAGAAACTAACATCACATAGCACTCTTCTAACAGCATTTCGGGCATCAAGATGAGCCCAAATGAACATGATGCAATGAGAATAAATGATCTACTCTTTGAGGCGAACATTTTGACATATTACACGCACGAAACAGAGCTATATGCAGAGAGTTATGATGCGATGAAAATGCATGAAAATTACTGAAAACTCGGGGACTTAGCAGTTTTTTTACCCTCTCGAAAAGTCAACGGGACGGAGGCGTGCGGGACGAGGAGATCCGGGCGCAGCGGGGAGGTGTTTGGTTCGGCGTGGTGGTGGATCTCATCCACCCCGGATGGATCCGGCCGGAGGGGACTCCGGCGAGCGGTGGCGCGACTCGGCGTAGGCGGAGGAGGATCATGGCGAGGGCGCCGGGCGGCGGCGAGTGGCGCTGCCGGGCGGCGCAGGCGGGCGGCGCGCCGGGCGGTTTCGGCGCGCGAACGGCGAGGGGCGCTGGGCGGGAAGCGGCGGGGCCGACTGGCGAGGCGAAGCTCGGCGCAGGGCGCTTGGCGAAGGTCGGGCGAGCGACGAGGGAGGCAGGCGGCGCTTCGGGCGGACACGGCCTCCGGCGAGGGGAGCGCTTGGGCGGGCGCGGTGGTCCAGCGGCGGCGGCGGGAGCGGAGCTCGGCGAGGCGGCGGCCGATGAGCTCGGGCAGGAGGCGGGACGCGGGGCGGCGGCTTGGCTCCCTCGGGCCCGGCGCGGCCCGGGGCGGCCCGATCTGGGCCCTCACGGGCCCCGGCGGCGGGGAGGAGAGAGAGAGGGCGCGGGGGCGATGTGGCGGGCTCCTATTGGCCGGGGCGCCGGCGGCGGACGCCGGCGCTGGGAAGAAACGTCCGCGGCGAGGGAATTTCTAGGGTTTCGGGGGTGGAATGATCCGCGAATTTGGGAGGCACATATTTATAGGTAGAGGGAGCTAGGAGAGTCCAAATAAGGTGCGGTTTTCGGCCACGCGATCGTGATCGAACGACCAAGAGCATGGAGGGGAGTTTGCTGGGTTTTGGGCCACTTTGGAAGGATGTTGGGCTGCAAACAAAAGAGGCTTGCGGTTACCGGTTAACCGTTGGAGTACCAAACGACCTCCAAATGGCACGAAACTTGACAAGCGGTCTACGGTGTTATACCAAGGTCGCTTGACAAACCTCGGACCATTCGAGACCATTCAACACCCTTTTACGAAAAGAGGTAAAAGGCGTCGGGAGACATAGGAGTGCCGGATTGCAAAACGGACAACGGGGAAAATGCTCGGATGCATGAGACGAACACGTATGCAAAATGAAATGCACATGATGACATGATATGAAATGCAGATGATGACATGGCAAAGTGCAACATGCAAGCACATGACAAGGCAACAACGACGAATAACTGGCAGACACCTGGCGCATCGAATCCGGGGCGTTACACGTGTCAATCATGTTCTGAAGACATGCTTTGAGCTTGTGTTATTTCCTTCGGCAAGAAATGGGAGGAATCTCTCCCGTATGCTGAGTTCTCTTACAACAATAGCTATCAAGCTAGCCTGAAGATGGCTCCCTTCAAAGTGTTATATGGACAAAAGTGCCGAACCCTCTGAACTGGTCAGAAACTGGGGAACGTCCACTCTTCGGTCCGGATATTATCCAACACGCCGAAGCACAAGTCCGCGTTATTCGCGAGAATCTCAAGACTGCTCAGTCACGTCAAAAGAGTAATTATGACCGTCATCATAGACATGGTCTATCAACCTGGTGAAAAGGCTTATCTTCGGGTCACACCAATGAATGGTGCACACCGCTTCGGGATCAAGGGCAAGCTAGCTCCCCGCTATATTGGTCCTTTCACCATTCTCGAGAGGCGTGGAAAAGTGGCATACCAACTGGAGCTGCCGTCGAACCTTTCTCAGGTTCACGATGTGTTCCACGTGTCACAACTCCGCCGCTGCTTCAAGGACCCAATCCGAGAAGTGGATCATGAAGTGCTTGAGTTGCAACAGGACCTCACATATAAAGAGCATCCAGTCCGCATTCTGGACCAAGCTGAACGCCGCACAAGTCAGAAGGCGATCAAGTTCCTTAAGGTCTAGTGGTCGCATCACTCTGAAGACGAAGCCACTTGGGAACGCGAGGATCGCCTGCGTGATGAATACCCCGAACTTTTACCTTCTACCTCCTAAATCTCGGGACGAGATTTCTTGTAGTGGAGGAGAATTGTAACGCCGGGATAATTAGGCTACAGTAATCCTTTGCTAATGATGCCACATCATCATGATTACTGTTGTTCAACTCGCGTTGATTTGAAACCGGCTCAAATTCAAATTAAAGTCAAAATTTATAGTTTTCATAATGTCAAAACTAAAATGTTAATCGTGTGGAAAATATTCCATAAACACTTATGGTGGTGAACCAACATATTTGTAAAGTACTTAACTGCCTTAAAATAAATAAAACAGGGAGTAAAATAATTAATTAAATGCTTTTGAGTAAAAATAATTGCAAAGTATTTTAATTAAATACTAAAACTAAATGTGGCAGTGGCATAAATTACTAATGTTGAATTAGGAGCTAGTATTATATTTTGTAAACCTAAAAATAAAAGAAACTAAAAGGATAACAGAAAACTATAAAAAGAAAAAGAAAAGGAAATTGCAGAAAGAAGAGAGTGAAAAGGCCCCTGAACCCCCCTGGCCTAACCCTCCGGGCTAAGCCCAACAGGCCATGTGGCCCACTCCCCCTCCCCTGTCGTCTCCCACCTCCCACTGTTCGACCGGGCGCCTCGGCGCCACCCGACCACCTCGTCGGCATCGCCGGGAGAGGATAAGGGCGACGCCCCGGGCTCCCCTTCCACTTGCTCTGCCACCCCACTCACGCCAGTCCCTTCCCCTTGCCCGCTTCGCCTTCTCCCTCTCCCTACCAGATCCCCCTCGAGCTCTCTCCCTCTTCACCGAGCGCATCCATCGCCGCTCGCCATCGCAGCCGCGACTACCGGCGTCGTTCTTCCCTTCCAAGGTGCCCGAGGACGCCGCCGGTCTCTGCTTCATTGCCCGGCGCTGCTTGCTGGAGCTGGCAAGCCCCGCAATGCCGGATCCCCTCTTTCTTCCTCCCCGGGTCGTCGGACGCCGCCGTCATCGATTCGGACTTTCCCTGTGCTCCTAATCTTCCAAGGGCCATCTTGCGTGCCGCACGGTGAGCTCCTCCGCTTTCTGCTCGTCCTCGTTAATTCCCTCACGCGCCGTAGCTAGCTCGTCACCGTTGCCGAGAGCTCGGCGCCGTAGATCATCTCGCCGCCGTGGCCATGGTTCTTGTCACTCTCGCCTGAGGCCTCCGACGTGCTCCTGGTGCTCCCTGGAGCTCAACGAGCTCGCGATCGAGCCTCCCCGCGCCCTCTGGCCTCGTTTCCGACCGCGCCAGAACACCGGCGTCCGCCCCGCCTCTCGCCTTTGTCGTTCTAGCCCGCTACGGTCCGCCTGCCACCGTAGATGGACGCGGCGTCGAACGCCCGATTGAACGCGCCTAGCCGCACCTCTCCCCGTGCCCCGTAACGATTTTCCAATGAAGTCCGCGATGCTCCGCGTTGAGCTCGACGGAGCCATCTCCGCGCCGCACCGACATGGCACACTGGCCCGCCAGGTCACTACCGGTGGGGCCTGGGACACTAGTTGACTGGGTTGACGGTCAACCCTGCCGATCGGGCAACCCCACCATCGACTAGTGGGGCCTTCCCCTAATTAGCTGGAATTAATTAAATTAGTTTAGTTAACCTAAATAGTGACTGACAGGTGGGCCCATGTTCTAATATAGTTAATTTAGTTTAATTTAAACCACTGTTAGCCCCACTGTGTATGACATGTTGGTCCCACTGGACGCACTGGTCAGGTTTGACCTGGTCAACCGCTCTGTTGACTGCCGAGGTCATCAAGACATCATGCTGACGTCATATTCCATTTCTGTTAATATAAATAAATCCAGAAAATGGTTTAATCTTTGAAAATTCATAGAAAATAAACCAACTCGGATGAAAATGTTTTCTACATGAAAGTTGCTCAGAAAAATCCAACGAATCCGAATACGCGGTCCGTTCATCTGTCACATGCCCCTACCATGCTGAACATGGAACATTCCCCCTCCGGTCATCTGTCTGACACAGGTCCGGAACCGGGAAAACATTCCCGGTTGAATTCCCCCTTCACCTATATCGTGTAGCCATACGTTAGGTCACACCCGGCACATCATATTGCCACGTTATGCTTTGTGCTGCTATGTTTGCTTTATATTTATTGTTTCTTCTCCCTCTTCTCTCCGGTAGACCCCGAGACGATGCTGCCCCTGTGATCGACTACGTCGACGACGACCCCTCCTTGCCAGAGCAACCAGGCAAGCCCCCCTTTGATCATCCTGATATCGCCCATTCCATTCTCTCATGCTTGCATTAGATTTTGCTACTGTTATTTATTGCTCCTATTGTGATGCATAGCCTGCTTTTGTACCTGCTATTGTTACCTACCTGCTTATCCTAAACTGCTTAGTATAGGTTGGATAGTGATCCATTAGTGACCCCCACTTGTCCTTTTTGCCCTTGCTTCATCATCGACGACTCGAGCTACATGATCGACGACCAGAGCCTGACACCGCACATCACATCATGCCCCTTTAGTTGTTCGACTCTACAGAGCTACTATCAAGTGCCGAGGGTGATCCCTCATAACGCACTCCTGATGATAATTCTGTAGTGTAGCTATTCGGTCGTGGTCATCGAGGGTGATTTCCTCCTTCACCATTCCCGATACGGCTCTGTCGGGCGATTCCTTGGGTTTTCCCCTTGATGTTTGGACACACGGTTACCTTGAAATTACTTGAGACCTTTGGGAAAGTCAGGCGGGCCCGGAGAGCACCCGCAAGATGATTACGAGGCACGACCGGGAAGTCAGGCATCCCTCGTGTGGGTTGGGCTTGCCCTTGCCGTATTTCCTCGAGACGGGGCGACGGGGTCACATTATCGTGAGTCTCTACTTGTCACCGCGAGCTAATAATACACTATGGTTTGGGTATTTGTTCTGAGTTGGCCTCTGGCCTTTACGCACTAACCACCACACGAGAATAGTTATGGGCCTCGACATCATGGTATCAGTAGAAGCTTTGTCAGATGTCCAGTTCAGCATTGTGGCACGGTCAGATCGTGTCATCCACTACACGGATGGTGCTGGTATCCACCCTGCACACAACGATCTGGAGTGCAATGGGCGATGGGCCCAGACCCCGGAGTGCTTAGGATGTAGACCGGTGGGGACCTCTGTGCTGAGCCTAGGTCGGGTTGTGACGTGTTGATCTTCCGAGGCCGGGCATTGACCCAGAACAGTGTGTCCGGCCAGAGTGATCGAGCGTGTTGGAAAACGTGGTGCACCCCTACAGGGAAGATCTTTATTCGAATACCGTGTCCACGGTAATGGACGTTCAGACTTATATCTTGATCTAATACAACTAGAAATGGATACTTAAGTTATATGGCTCCGGGATTGCTTTCTCACAGGGAGTCGAGGGAGGATCTCTGGGCATTAATGTTACAACATGTTTGTTAAATATAAACTGATATTCTTTACTCTTCTACATGCTGCAAGATGCTTGGAGCTATTTGAAGATGCTAGTCTTTGATAGGCTAGGCCTTCCCCTCTATTCTGGCATTCTGTAGTTCAGTCCACAGATACAACCCTTCCATTTGATACCAATGCATACTTAGTATAGATCTGATGCTTGCGAGTACTTTGGATGAGTACTCATGGTTTCTTTGCTACCCCTTTTTCCCCTTCTTCCTTCTTTCCGGTTGATGCAACCAGTTGGTGGATCCCTAGAGCCAGATGCCACCGCTGTCGGATACTACTACATGGAGGCCACCGAAGACCAGGAGTAGTTAGGAGGTCCCAGGCAGGAGGCCTTGCCTCTTCGATCGTGTTGCTTTTGTGCTAGCCTTCTTAAGGCATCCTTGTTTAACTTATGTCTGTACTCAGATATTGTTGCTTCCACTGACGCTTGTGTATCGAGCATGTATTCGAGCCCTCGAGGTCCCTGGCTTGTAATATGAAGCTTGTATTATTTTAATTTGTGTCTAGAGTTGTGTTGTGATATCTTCCCGTGAGTCCCTGATCTTGATCGTACACATTTGCGTGTATGATTAGTGTACGGTCGAATCACGGGCGTCACAAGTTGGTATCAGCCGACTGCCTGTAGGATCCCCCTTTCCAACTCCTTGGCCGAAGTTGAGTCTAGACTTTGAAAAACTGCTTTACTAACCTGGCTGTGTGGCTTATCGGCCCACGTCGCCATTGGGTGGTATTAGGATCTTTTACTCCTCGTCTATACTCTAGAACTCTGATCCCTCTTCTATTCGGATTGAATGATTTTGCTAACAACCCTAGGTTCTTGTGATCACATCCATCCGGAGATTTGTATTACGCCTTTCTTGAATTGGGAGCCAGGATCTGCTTCACTTTGTTCACGGGCCGCAGGATCCTTTTATCGAGGGCACCTGCGCCGCCCCCGCAGATTCCTCGCTCTAGTGGTTTTCTCCGATGTGGATGTAACCTTGCTATGTCTCGTTGTTGTATCCTTCCATCACGTGCCAGCGTGCCGCCTAGTATGTCTAGGATGATTCTCTTGTCCGAACTCATGCTAACAACGTGTAAATGGCTCTGTATATGTATATGTATATCTTTAATGACTACTGAATTGTACATATGTGCCTTCGCTCATGTTCAAGTTACATCATGAACGTCTCCATACACCTGCTCCAACCTCTTGTTAAAACCGCTCCCTGATGTTTTTAGCAGGATGGCTGACGATCCTCCACCTCCACCCTATATTGCCGCAATGATGCAGCAGTTTGAGCTGAATCGTCAGTTTATGACTGGGGTAATGGCTCAGTTTCCAAACTAGAATGCTCATCAACAGCCTGCCCCAATAACGCTGCAAGAATTTGTGCGCCTCAACCCATCCATTTTCCACAACTCCACCAATCCTATGGATGTTGATGATTGGCTTCGTGACATCCTGTTTGAGATGGAGTCAACTAATGTTGCACCTGCCAGTTACGTCACCTTTGCGACATTTCACTTGAAAGGTCCAGCTGCTCAATGGTGGGAAAGCCACAGGGGTATGCTGCCTGCAGAGACTGTAACCACTTGGCAGGAATGTCAGTTAGCTTTCCGTGCACGACACATTCCTCAAGGTCTGATGGACCAGAAGAAGGAGTTCCGCAAACTCTCACAGGACACAATGACGATGGATGAATATCAGAGGAAGTTCCTTGATTTATCTCGCTATGCTGCGGATGACGTCTACACTGATGCCCGCAAGCAGGAGAAATTCCGTGAAGGACTGTGTCCCGATATAAAGCTCGCACTTGTTGCTCATGATTGTGCAGACTTTGCGACACTTGTTAGCCAAGCTTTCCGAACTGAAACTGGCCTGACTGAGTACCAGGAGTCGCTCAAGCGTACTCGAGATGCTGCCCCATCCTCGAGTCAACCTGCTCAGAAACGTCGAGTCTGGATCCCACACAATGTTCATCACCGACCTGCTCCAACACCAAGGCCGTCTTATGTTGCACCTCGTCTACCTCCGCCATCGAGACAGCTAATGATTCAGGGTGCACAGTCCAATACTGTGGCTCCTCCCCTTAATGATGGCTTATGCCACAAGTGTGGACAGCCAGGACACCTCACCCTTGATTGTCACCAGGGCCAGTCTCAGGATGCACCATGTCCTCCTGTTGACCGTAAGAATGGTTGTCGAAACCGTCGATTCAGAAACCGTAATATCATACCACCTGCTGTTGTACTTGGCCATGCCAATCACGTCGATGCTGAAAAGGCTCAGAAGGAACCGACTATCGTACTGGGAAATCTATCTATGAATTCAGTACCAGCCTATGTTCTCTTTGATTCAGGGGCATCACATGCTTTTGTGTCCCAACAATTTGCTCAGTCACATGAGTTGTACCTGGAAAAGTTACCCAATCCTCTAACGGTTCAATCCCCGGGATCCAAGTGGCAAACCACAATGGTATTACGTAAGCCCTCACAACCAAATCGAGATTGAAGGTCTACTTTTTCTAGCTTGTCTCATTGTACTCGGACCTTCCAACATAGACATCATTCTTGGTATGGACTGGTTGACAACCCATAATGCTAAGTTCGATTGTGCCGCCAAGACAGTCCAACTCACTCACCCTTCTGGTCAGTTGATCAACTACTCAACTCAGATGATCCAGGATGCCGAGAATCAGATATATGTTTTGAATGCATTGAATGCTTCACCTCTTGAGGGAATAGAGAACATTCCAGTCGTTCGTGAATTTGAAGATGTCTTTCCAGAAGAACTTCCAGGAATACCCCCTGCTAGAGCTGTCGAAGTCATCATAGACTTGAAACCGGGCACAACTCCTATTGCCAAGCGACCCTACAAGATGCCGCCGCATGAACTGCTTGAGCTGAAGGAGGAAATCGACACTTCACTTCGTCAGGGTTTTATCCGTCCAAGTTCCTCTGCTTGGGGAGCACCTTCTCTCTTTGTCAAGAAGAAAGATGGAACTAATCGTTTGGTCCAAGATTACCGACCTATCAACCAGGCAACAATTTAGAACAAGTATCCGCTTCCCAGAATCAACGATCTGTATGATCAACTTGCTGGTTCCTCAGTATTCTCAAAACTTGATTTGAGGTTGGGTTACCACTAGATTCGGGTTCGTGAAGAGGATATTCCCAAGACCGCCTTCGTTACTTGCTATGGTTCATACGAGTACACCGTCATGTCCTTTGGTTTGACAAATGCTCCATAGGCATTCTCTCGTCTGATGAACTATATATTCATGGAATACCTCGACAAGTTCGTCGTGGTTTATCTGGATGATATCCTTGTATATTCCAAGAACAAAGAAGAACATGCTGAACATCTTCGACTTGTTCTGGAAAAGCTTCGAGAACATCAACTATATACTAAGTATTCCAAGTGTGAATTCTGGCTACCCGAAGTGACCTACCTTGGGCATGTCATCTCCAAGGATGGTATTGCGGTCAACCCCGAGCGAGTTCAGGCTATTCTCGATTGGACTCCTCCGAAGAATGTGAAACAAGTCAGAAGTTTTCTCGGACTACTTGACTATTGCCGTCGATTTGTCGAGAACTTCTCCAAGATTGCCAAACCCCTGACTGGTCTGCTTCACAAAGGCGTCAAGTTCGATTGGACAGAAAAGTGTCAGGAAAGTTTCCAAGCACACAAGGACAAGTTGACTTCTGCCCCAGTACTTGCTCCGCCAGATACTAAGAAAGATTTCGTCATTTACTGTGACATTTCACATCAAGGATTAGGCCGTGTCCTAATGCAAGAGCGTAGAGTGATTGCTTATGCCTATCGTCAGTTGCGCCCTCATGAAGAGAACTACGCAGTTCACGATCTCGAGCTTGCTGCTGTCATACATGCACTGAAACAGTGGTGACATTACCTCCTCGGCAATCGTTGCGAGATCTTCACCGACCATCAAAGTCTGAAGTATCTATTTACTCAACCAGATTTGAACCTTTGTCAACAGAGATGGATGGAGATCGTAGAAGACTTTGACATGGGCATTTCTTATACACCAGGCAAGGCTAATGTAATGGCTGATGCTTTGAGCCGCAAGTCATATTACATTCACCTCGAGGTTCGAAAAGTTCAGCCTTCGCTCGTTGAAGAATTTAGAAAGCTGAACCTCCATATTGTTCCTCCGGGTGCACTCGCTCCCCCTCCTCCAGGGTACCACAAAGTGAACCTCCACATTGTTTCCCAGGGTTCTCTCAATACCCTGGTTGCTAAACCAGATCTCGTTAATAGCATCAAGGAACTGCAAAATTATGACTCTCAAGTTGAGAAGATTAAGCGCTACCTCGCAGAAGGAAAGCCCTCATTCTTCACTGTTACTGATGATGGCACTTTGTACTTCAAAGGCCGCCTAGTGGTGCCGTGTAAGGAGAAAAACCTGGATATGACTAAGAAGGTTATGGAAGAAGTGCATGACACTCCGTTGTCTATTCATCCCAGTAGTACCAAGATGTACCAAGACATTCGTCAGAGATTCTGGTGGTCTAATATGAAGCAAGACATTGCTCGTTATGTTGCTGAATGTGACGTTTGCCGTCGTATAAAAGCAGAAAATCAAAGGCCTACTGGAACTCTGCAACCTATCTCTATTCCAGAATGGAAATGGGACCATGTCGAAATGGACTTCATCACTGGATTTCCGAAATCGCAGAAAGGTAATGATGCTATACTTCGTCATTGACCGGCTTTCCAAAGTTCCACACTTTCTGGCCTTCAAAAAAACGATCACTGCTAGTCATATGGCAACCCTTTACATGTCCAGAATTGTTTCACTCCATGGTATTCCATTGGTTATCAGCTCAGACCGTGGTAGCTTATTCACTTCAAGATTCTGGGCAAGTTTCCAAGAAGCTATGGGAATTCATCTGTCTTTCAGCACTGCTTTTCACCCTCGGTCACAGGGACAAGTTGAACGTGTCAATCATGTTCTGAAGACATGATTTGACCTTGTGTTATTTCCTTCAGCAAGAAATGGGAGGAATCTCTCCCGTATGCTGAGTTCTCTTACAACAATAGCTATCAAGCTAGCCTGAAGATGGCTCCCTTCGAAGTGTTATATGGACAAAAGTGCCGAACCCTCTGAACTGGTCAGAAACTGGGGAACGTCCACTGTTCGGTCCGGATATTATCCAACACGCCGAAGAACAAGTCCGTGTTATTCGCGAGAATCTCAAGACTGCTCAGTCACGTCAAAAGAGTAATTATGACCGTCATCATAGACATGGTCTATCAACCTGGTGAAAAGGCTTATCTTCGGGTCACACCAATGAAGGGTGCACACCACTTCGGGATCAAGGGCAAGCTAGCTCCCCGCTATATTGGTCCTTTCACTATTCTCGAGAGGCGTGGAAAAGTGGCATACCAACTGGAGCTGCCGTCGAACCTTTCTCAGGTTCACGATGTGTTCCACGTGTCACAACTCCGCCGCTGCTTCAAGGACCCAATCCGAGAAGTGGATCATGAAGTGCTTGAGTTGCAACAGGACCTCACATATAAAGAGCATCTAGTCCGCATTCTGGACCAAGCTGAACGCCGCACAAGTCAGAAGGCGATCAAGTTCCTTAAGGTCCAGTGGTCGCATCACTCTGAAGACGAAGCCACTTGGGAACGCGAGGATCGCCTGCGTGATGAATACCCCGAACTTTTTCCTTCTACCTCCTAAATCTCGGGACGAGATTTCTTGTAGTGGAGGAGAATTGTAACGCCCGAATAATTAGGCTACAGTAATCCTTTGCTAATGATGCCACATCATCATGATTACTGTTGTTCAACTCGCGTTGATTCGAAACCGGCTCAAATTCAAATTAAAGTCAAAATTTATAGTTTTCATAATGTCAAAACTAAAATGTTAATCGTGTGGAAAATTTTCCAATAACACTTATGGTGGTGAACCAACATATTTGTAAAGTACTTAACTGCCTTAAAATAATTAAAACAGGGACTAAAATAATTAATTAAATGCTTTTGAGTAAAAATAATTGCAAAGTATTTTAATTAAATACTAAAACTAAATGTGGCAAGTGGCATAAATTACTAATGTTGAATTAGGAGCTAGTTTTATATTTTGTAAACCTAAAATAAAAGAAACTAAAAGGATAACAGAAAACTATAAAAAGAAAAGAAAAGGAAATTGCAGAAGAAGAGAGTGAAAAGGCCCTGAACCCCCAGGCCTAACCCTCGGGCTAAGCCCAACAGGCCATGTGGCCCACTCCCCCTCCCCTGTCGTCTCCCACCTCCCACTGTTCGACCGGGCGCCTCGGCGCCACCCGACCACCTCGTCGGCCTCGCCGGGAGAGGATAAGGGCGACGCCCCGGGCTCCCCTTCCACCTGCTCTGCCACCCCACTCACGCCAGTCCCTTCCCCTTGCCCGCTTCACCTTCTCCCTCTCCCTACCAGATCCCCCTCGAGCTCTCTCCCTCTTCACCGAGCGCATCCATCGCCGCTCGCCGTCGCAGCCGCGACCACCGGCGTCGTTCTTCCCTTCCAAGGTGCCCGAGGACGCCGCCGGTCTCTGCTTCATTGCCCGACGCTGCTTGCTGGAGCTGGCAAGCCCCGCAATGCCGGATCCCCTCTTTCTTCCTCCTCGGGTCGTCGGACGCCGCCGTCATCGATTCGGCCTTTCCCTGTGCTCCTAATCTTCCAAGGGCCATCTTGCGTGCCGCACGGTGAGCTCCTCCACTTTCTCCTCGTCCTCGTTAATTCCCTCGCGCGCCGTAGCTAGCTCGTCACCGTTGCTGAGAGCTCGGCGCTGTAGATCAGCTCGCCGTCGTGGCCATGGTTCTTGTCACTCTCGCCTGAGGCCTCCGACGTGCTCCTGGTGCTCCCTGGAGCTCAACGAGCTCGCGATCGAGCCTCCCCGCGCCCTCTGGCCTCGTTTCCGACCGCGTCAGAACGCCGGCGTTCGCCCCGCCTCTCGCCTTTGTCGTTCTAGCCCGCTACGGTCTGCGCTGCCACCGTAGATGGACGCGGCGTCGAACGCCCGATTGAACGCGCCTAGCCGCACCTCTCCCCGTGCCCCGTAACGATTTTCCAATGAAGTCCGGCGATGCTCCGTCGCGTTGAGCTCGACGGAGCCATCTCCGGCGCCGGCACCGACGTGGCACACCTAGGCCCGCCCCTGGGTCACTGCCAGTGGGGCCCAGGGACACTAGTTGACTGGGTTGACCAGTCAACCCTGCTGACTGGGCAACCCCCAGCCACTGACTAGTGGGGCCATCCCCCCTAATTAACATGAATTAATTAAATTAGTTTAGTTAACCTAAATAGTGACTGACAGGTGGGCCCATGTTCTAATATAGTTAATTTAGTTTAATTTAAACCACTGTTAGCCCCACTGTGTATGACATGTTGGTCCCATCGACGACCGGTCGTTTGACCTGGTCACCGCTGCTGATCGCTTGAGGTCATCAAGACATCATGCTGACGTCATATTCCATTTCTGTTAATATAAATAAATCCAGAAAATGGTTTAATCTTTGAAAATTCATAGAAAATAAACCAACTCGGATGAAAATGTTTTCTACATGAAAGTTGCTCAGAAAAATCCAACGAATCCGTGATACGCCGGTCCGCTCATCATCACATGCCCCTACCATGCTGAACATGGAACATTCCCCCTCCGGTCATCTGTCTGACACAGGTCCGGAACCGGGAAAACATTCCCGGTTGAATTCCCCATTCACCTATATCGTGTAGCCATACGTTAGGTCACACCCGGCACATCATATTGCCACGTTATGCTTTGTGCTGCTATGTTTGCTTTATATTTATTGTTTCTTCTACCTCTTCTCACCCCGAGACCGATGCTGCCCCTGTGATCGACTACGTCGACGACGACCCCTCCTTGCCAGAGCAACCAGGCAAGCCCCCCTTTGATAATCCCGATATCGCCCATTCCATTCTGTCATGCTTGCATTAGATTTTGCTACTGTTATTTATTGCTCCTATTCTGATGCATAGCCTGCTTTTGTACCTGCTATTGTTACCTACCTGCTTATCCTAAACTGCTTAGTATAGGTTGGATAGTGATCCATTAGTGACCCCCACTTGTCCTTTTTGCCCTTGCTTCATCATCGACGACTCGAGCTACATGATCGACGACCAGAGCCCGACACCGCACATCACATCAGGCCGCTTTAGTTGTTCGACTCTACAGAGCTACTATCAAGTGCCGAGGGTGATCCCTCATAACGCACTCCTGATGATAATTCTGTAGTGTAGCTATTCGGTCGTGGTCATCGAGGGTGATTTCCTCCTTCACCATTCCCGATACGGCTCTGTCGGGCGATTCCTTGGGTTTTCCCCTTGATGTTTGGACACACGGTTACCTTGAAATTACTTGAGACCTTTGGGAAAGTCAGGCGGGCCCGGAGAGCACCCACAAGATGATTACGGGGCACGACCGGGAAGTCAGGCATCCCTCGTGTGGGTTGGGCTTGCCCTTGCTGTATTTCCTCGAGACGGGGCGACGGGGTCACATTATCGTGAGTCTCTGCTTGTCACCGCGAGCTAATAATACACTATGGTTTGGGTATTTGTTCTGAGTTGGCCTCTGGGCTTTACGCACTAACCACCACACGAGAATAGTTATGGGCCTCGACGTCTTGGTATCAGTAGAAGCTTTGTCAGATGTCCAGTTCAGCATTGTGGCACGGTCAGATCGTGCCATCCACTACACAGATGGTGCTGGTATCCACCCTGCACACAACGATCTGGAGTGCAACGGGCGATGGGCCCATACCCCGGAGTGCTTAGGATGTAGACCGGTGGGGACCTCTGTGCTGAGCCTAGGTCGGGTTGTGACGTGTTGATCTTCCGAGGCCGGGCATTGACCCAGAACAGTGTGTCCGGCCAGAGTGATCGAGCGTGTTGGAAAACGTGGTGCACCCCTACAGGGAAGATCTTTATTCGAATACCGTGTCCACGGTAATGGACGTTCAGACTTATATCTTGATCTAATACAACTAGAAATGGATACTTAAGTTATGTGGCTCCGGGATTGCTTTCTCACAGGGAGTCGAGGGAGGATCTCTGGGCATTAATGTTACAACATGTTTGTTAAATGTAAACTGATATTCTTTACTCTTCTACATGCTGCAAGATGCTTGGAGCTATTTGAAGATGCTAGTCTTTGATAGGCTAGGCCTTCCCCTCTATTCTGGCATTCTGTAGTTCAGTCCACAGATACAACCCTTCCGTTTGATACCAATGCATACTTAGTATAGATCTGATGCTTGCGAGTACTTTGGATGAGTACTCATGGTTTCTTTGCTACCCCTTTTTCCCCTTCTTCCTTCTTTCCGGTTGATGCAACCAGTTGGTGGATCCCTAGAGCCAGATGCCACCGCTGTCGGATACTACTACATGGAGGCCACCGAAGACCAGGAGTAGTTAGGAGGTCCCTGGCAGGAGGCCTTGCCTCTTCGATCATGTTGCTTTTGTGCTAGCCTTCTTAAGGCATCCTTGTTTAACTTATGTCTGTACTCAGATATTGTTGCTTCCACTGACGCTTGTGTATCGAGCATGTATTCGAGCCCTCGAGGTCCCTGGCTTGTAATATGAAGCTTGTATTATTTTAATTTGTGTCTAGAGTTGTGTTGTGATATCTTCCCGTGAGTCCCTGATCTTGATCGTACACATTTGCGTGTATGATTAGTGTACGGTCGAATCGGGGCGTCACACACACTGACTTAGGTCGAATACAAGTGCACAAAATTGTGTGCATGTTATAATAAGGATTCTCTTAAAATAGTAAGTGAGCGAACAGAGGGATCAATTGGACAGTGTTCCCGAGTAGTAGCGAGATGTGTGAAGTAAGATACACCGCTGGTGCTTTTAATTTTTGTTATTAATTTGTTTGTTTCACCCTCTGACTGGTGGGACCCAACGTACTACATGGAGAGAGGTAAGGTGACTAAGGCTGCATTATTTCTGCACCACGGTGGATAGTCTTACCACCAAAGCCACATGACACGATTATGATTTTAAATCCCAATGACTCCCACACACACACAAAAAACACGGCATGCTTGTCACACGAATGCAGGAATGTATAAAAGGTTATTTTCCTCTCGTTGAACATAATGGGAGGGTTGTGTAGCTGGTTAGCCCGTTCGCTCATCAAACTAGAGGTCTCGGGTTCGATAACTACACTTGAGCATAATTCGTGTTTCTAGGGAAAATGCATCCTACTACCGGGTGTAGCTACACCCATTTCTCATATACTATCATGTGGTAGTATATACTCTACTTTATTATTTTTAGTATGTTCATATACTATATCTAAGATACTCCCAAGTGATTTATATGAAAAAATGGCAAGGGAGCTCATAATTTTATTGTATTTGTGAAATACGTACATATTTGTACGTGAAATAAAGTATGTGCAAAATATGATACATACTACCCAAAAAGTAGTATATATACTACCTAAATATTCTTATATACTACATACTACGCGTACATACTCTTCGATATGATAGATACTACATAGAACGTATGAAACAAAAGTGGGAGTAACTACACCCGGTAGTAGGGAAAATTTGTCACACTCTCTCACCCTCTCCAGATCTAAACGCTTGTAGTTGCTCTCTTCACACTCTCTCACCCTCTCCAGATCTAAACAAGACTTTGTTGGCCTCTCTCTCCCCTCACTGCTGGTCTTCTTGTAATTGCTCTCTTCACAATCTCGCACCCTCTCCAGATCTAAACAAGACTTCATTGGCCTCTCTCTCTCCCCTCACTGCTGGTCTGCTTGTAGTTGCTCTCTTCACACTCTCTCACCCTCTCCAGATCTAAACAAGACTTTGTTGGCCTCTCTCTCTCCCCTCACTGCTGGTCTGCTTGCAGTTGCTCTCTTCAGACTCTCTCACCCTCTCCAAATCTAAACAAGACCTCGTTGGCCTCTCTCTCTCCCCTCACTGCTGGTCTGCTTGTAGTTGCTCTCTTCACACTCTCTCACCCTCTCCAGATCTAAACAAGACTTCGTTGGCCTCTCTCTCTTCCCTCACTGCTTTTCTGCTTGTAGTTGCTCTCTTCACACTCTCACCCTCTCCAGATCTAAACAAGACCTCGTTGGCCTCTCTCTCTCCCCTCACTGCTGGTCTGCTTGTAGTTGCTCTCTTCACACTCTCTCACCCTCTCCAGATCTAAACAAGACTTCGTTGGCCTCTCTCTCTTCCCTCACTGCTTGTCTGCTTGTAGTTGCTCTCTTCACACTCTCTCACCCTCTCCAGATCTAAACAAGACTTCGTTGGCCTCTCTCTCTCTCTCCTCTCACTGCTGGTCTACTTGTAGTTGCTCTCTTCACACTCTCTCACCCTCTCCAGATCTAAACAAGACTTCGTTGGCCTCTCTCTCTCCCCTCACTGCTGGTCTGCTTGTAGTTGCTCTCTTCACACTCTGTCACCCTCTCTAGATCTAAACAAGACTTCGTTGGCCTCTCTCTCTCCCCTCACTCCTGGTCAAAGAGCCGGTAGGATCCGTCCGCCGGGAAGGGAAGGAGGCTTAACGCTGTCGCGTTGGCGAGGGAGGGAATCCAGTACCGGCGCAGCTGTTCACTTTCACCCAGCGGCGGCGCGGGAGGGCCTCCGACCCCTTCTTCTTTGCTGCCGTACATAGTGTGGGTCGAACGGCCTCCGGTCGCCCACCGAACCACACCCCAAGAACCTTAAGGTATAATTTACTAATTCCACATGCATTGCTCTAGCTGCATGTGGGCCTTTTCCGCTTCTGCACTCGAATCTAGGTGTTGGATCAAACAAGAAAGTAGTGGGGAAAGTTGTATACCATGAATCTAGGACGTGGTTCAAAGAGGAAAGGAATGGGGGAAAGTAGTGGGAAAAGTTGTATAGCATGAATCTAGGACGTGGTTCAAAAAACAAAGGAAGGGGGAAAGTAGTGGGAAAGTTGTATCGCATGAATCTAAGACATGGTTCAAAGAGGACAGGAATGAGGGAAAGTAGTGGGGAAAGTTGTATAGCATAAATCTAGGACGTGGTTCACAGAGAAAAGGAAGTGGGGAAAGTACTAGTACAGACTGGCTATCCAGCATCTACGTTGGTCGAAAAGGGAAAACAATGAAAAACGCAGTACACACATCTGTAATGAACAGATCTTTTGTTTTGGGGGACAAGGCTGTAGAGTTTGAGAAGGACTAGATTTGCTGTGCTCACATAGGGAAAGGTGTCTAAAGATAACAAAACTGGGACCAACACAAATATGCTCCTTGGTGTTTGTTCTTTGTTGCAACAGACTGTGCGTCACCCTAGTACATCGGTAGATGCACATGGTGCCGGTGCGTCCACTATCCCGTGCAACTCTTTAGCTGTTGTTAATCTAAGGCCCTGTTTTGTTAAAAACTCCCTAGTCCCTACCTGCTTGGTTCCAGGGACTAAACATGGACTAGAGGTTATTAAATGACATGCTAAAGACCATGTTACCCCTAGTAATGAACTAATAGAGACAAGGTGCGATGCGTGGCAGGGGCAACTGTTGGAAAAAGTCCCAAAAGACTCTCCCTCGGGGTCTTCTTTATTTAGTCCCAAATGCCCACTTTTAGTCCCTAAAAGTCCCTCCTGTCTGGTTTAGATGGGACTGACACAGATTTTTTTTAGTCCCTCCACCAAAATGTCCCTGTAAACATGCACCCTCTAATAATGCCGCTGGAAAATTGATGCAATGCCACAGTTAAAAGAAAATTACATGTTTAACGAATTTTATTGTTAATATAATCTATGTTAATATTAATCAATGCCACCGTTTGGGAAATGCTACTGTCTTTCTTTCTTTCCCATTTAGATAAGGTAGATGCTTCTTTTTGTTGGCTTCTGTGTCATCCACCGTTATTGACCACTAGTTGTTTCCTTTGCACCTCTGTGTAAACAGGGTTATCTACTTCACCTCGTTGCCATTGTGTCCTTTTGTTGCACTGCACAAAACACTTTTGTTTTTAGAGTGTTTTGTGTAGTTCAACCAAAATGTCACACCGACAAAGTTGCTGATGCTTGATCTTAGTGGAACTGCACAAGAGGAGATCTTACTTCCTATCCATGTTGGCAAATTTGGTTCAGAACTTCTTCTTGTGAGTTGTTTGAATTCCGCGTCATGAGAGGTCAGTACTAGCCTTCTTTCACATGATTCTGCAGTGTGCTTTCATATGTTGTGCTACTTGTACGGTAATGTTGCTTGATTTTAGTGAACTCGCACATATGGAGACAAGACTTCCAATCTGTATGTGCACCGATATCCCATTGAGGTAAGATAAGAATATTTCTGGCTGTTGGCCTGTATTTTGCCACTTTCATCAGAAAATTAATGTCATTGTTTAGTGCTATACTTGTGCAACCTAATTGACATGCCAAATCTTACATTGAAGGCGAAGCTTGTCTGTTATTTAACCAAGTGATGAAGGGGAAGAACAAGCGGAAGAAAAACAAAAACCAACTCCTGGTGTTGTAATGAAGCACTGGAACTGTGATGAAGCACTGGAACTGTGATGACACAATTAATGATATAGTTTTGCATCTTAATTTATTGATATGGCTGGAATGAGCAATTGTTTTTCCACTGATTTGATGCCACTCTTAATGTAATACGTACTCTACTTGTGCAAACAGGGATATTCTTTGAAGATACCATATATTTTAGTGGAACTGCACAAGAAGATGTTAGAAACATTAATCTAATCGAGGAGTATATAGTAAGCATGGCCACCACAGTAGATAGCAACAGATGGTTCCGGAGAAGTGCTTCATCTGTATGCTCTACACAATAAGCCTCCTGACAAAGGTTGGTACTCGCCCACTGATTTCATCCATATGATTGAGCTTTGTCATCTCTATTGGTGTTGTGCTACTGTTTAGATACTGTCATCAAAAAGTGGTATTGTCCTTGAGAAGTGCTTCATCTGTGCTGTTTTAAATATTTCCTTTCCTTTTTTTTCGAGCAAATAGGGATGCTAGCATTTAGTTATCCTCTTGTCTTTGCACAACAGGATCATCCTCCTCTGAAGAATAATATGGAGTACGTGAAGTGACTAGTTCCGATTATGCCAGGATGAAGAAGCCCTGCCTATCTTCTCATCAGAAGGAGCAGTTGAAGGATGGTTACATTACCCCCCACAAGACCAAACTAACTTCAGCTTAGAAGGACTGACAAATCTCCACTTTTTTGCTGTGATGTGCGAGTACAATGTTGTTCTAGGATTCTTTCCAGTGAGTTCCATTTTTCTAAAAGTGTGCTCTACATGGACCATGTAGGTGCCTGTTTAAACTGTCAATTCATAGTACAATTTGCTTTATACTAATCACTTTTTTGTATTTGTGCAAACAAGGGTGATTAGCTTGATTTCACTGGGAACTGCACAAAATCTTCATGAATACATCGAATCATTCATTTCCACCACAAGAAAGGAGGTGCCAATAAGTTCAAGGCATTGCAACATATAAGGGAGAAATCATACAAGCTGCGAATTTAGTTGATTTTGGTGGAGCTGCACAAAAAGAACAACTGGTTTATTTAGCATGAGGTGCCATGCCAATGTCCGAACGGATGGCAAACACTGCCCATTCCACAATCGTAGGCATTTGATATTTTGGAATGGGAAAACCTTGTCAAATTTTGCTCATTGATTTTCGCAAGAAGACATGCGTTTGATATTTTCGAATGGGACGCCCTATGCTGTCAGCAGCGTTGATCCATTTTTTCTTTATTCTTTAGTTGTGAGGTAAATATTGGCTCTGACATGTGAATCACTGAGATGCATAATCATCAATTGTTTTGAATGTTCTCTATGAATTGCCAGGCCTGTGTGTTTGATTGCAATGTACAGGAACGCTAAAAAGCTACACAAACTCTCTGTATTCCTTCTGTTCCTTTTTACTTTGCACATTGTGAAAGTGCATACTTTTTTTCTATAAGATTGGTCAAAGTAGAGATACTTTGACTGCAGACAAAACTTGTATGCAGACTAGAAAGGACCGGAGGGAGTACGTGTGAAACTGCTGCAAACGAGGTGATCACCCTGGGAATAATGCTAGTACTTATTGTTTTGCATGTTCTTCCAATGCCAGTGATACAAGAATTCGAACTAATTGAAATAAATTCATTCATACACGGTCGGATTTCATATAAACATGTCGGATTTCATTACATTTCATACATTCTTCAACTAAAAAGGGGTGCGCTGGAGGTATAATTAATTAACCGAAGCTACCCACCTGTGTCCGGCTGAGCTGAACAGAAGCTTCAGTGACTTAACTGCAGGTGCAGTTAAGTAATTGACATGTGGCCCAGATGCCTGTTGGGCCCACGTGTCAGTCAGCCAACTGCACCAGCAGTTAAGTAGAAGCAGCGTCCATCTCCAACATAGCTATCCGACTCCACGTCGCCGCCAGGAAGCTAACCGGTCGTTAGTGGTCAACCCGCCAAGCTTGTCATAGCGATTAGGGAAACTAGGAGCCCAATGATCAGGATCCCCACATGACAAACACCTTTCTTCTTGTCATTCTTCTTCTTGAAGTTCGTGTGTTGCACAGCCTTGTTCTTCCCATCAAACTTGCCCTTGTTCTAGAACTTGTGGGGCTGGAAGTTCTTCTTCTGTACCAGATTGGCACTAGATCCTCCCTCAATTACTCAAGCACGTGTGTCCTTTGCTATCACCTTTTCTTCCACATCAAGAGTGCCCAATAAGATCCACGAAGGAGGAAGCTTAGTGATGATACCTCCGGCAACAAACTTGTCCGGTAGCATACAACTGAAGTGCTCAAGTTCTCTAGCACATGATTGTATCTCATGAGCTTGCTCAACCACGGAGCGCTCTTCAATCATCCTGTAATCATAGAATTGCTCCATGATGTATAACTCAGTGCCAGCAACCGGAGGGTAGCAGCGGTGGCCTTACTTGGACCCGAGCGGCGGCGACCTACCATGTTCTACTCTTCCTCGTTTCTGTGTGGCGCGGCCTCGTTGGCAGCGGGGCGGGGCCTCGGCGGAGCCGGCGATGTCCTCTGTATCGTTGCCGGCGGGCGGCGCCTCGGCGGAGCGGGGGAAATCCTCCCCCTCGTTGCCGGCAGGGTGGGGCCTCGGCGGAGCCGGCGGCGTCCTCTGCCTCATTGTTGGCTCCGTGGGGCCTCTGCGGAGCAGGGCCTCGTCGACGCCAGCGGAGCGGGGACTCGTCGGAGCCGACATTGTCCTCTGCCTCGTCCTCGGTCTCGCCAAACAGCGCCTGGCCCGCTTCATTGCCCTCTTTGTAGGCGGCCGCGGCCTCCGCCACCCGCATGCGGTACCGCCAGCGCTCGAGGTAGCCCTCGCGGGCGGAGCGGTACGAGTCGAGCAGCGCCTCCTGCTCCTCCCAATCCGGGGCGATCTGCTCCTCTGCCTGCTGGTGCTCCTGGAGGAGATGGTGGTTGTAGGCGGCGTCGGCCTGCGCCTCCCGAAACTCCTCCTCACGCTTCTGCCTCACCGTGTCCATATATTGGGCACGGGCCTCGCCGATGGTCATGGTGCAATGCACCGGCGAGAATAGCGTGGAGGAGGGGTTTAGCGCCGGATCATCGACTATCATGTTCTCCATTGGGACGTCGTCGTCCTCCGGCTGCCTGCTGGCCAGCCAGTTGGCACTAATGGCTGCCATCTCCTTGTGGTCCATCGTCCGCCCATCCCGAAGAGCGCTGGAGCACGAGGAAGCCATGCATGGTGGGCAGTAGTGGTGTAGACAGGAGAATAAGAACGAATGCGGATGACTGCGACTATGGCCAGCGCAGCAGTTTATATAGCAATGGTGGGCGGAGGAGGGACGGACGTGTGGCGCCGTAGTAGCCGCCTTGGCAACTGCGTATCATTAATGTGGGCGGAAGAAGGACGGATGGATGGCACTTGTGTCGTTTGAAGGCGGCGCAATCGCATGCACCGGGAAGCGGGGCGGGCGGCGCTGACCGTTTCGGACGGAAAGTGCGTGCGGGCGAGGGAGGCGGTCTAGGTGAGCCAGGGCAGTCAGACTCATGCTTGGCAGCGGGTCGGTCCAGCAGCCGGACATGCTGGCTCGCTAGCTACCTTGCCGAGCTGAGCGACGACAATCAGACGATGGACGTAGCTTCCTACCAGGAGCCGGCGCCACTGTCCAAGCTGGTTCATGTCGTGTTCACCATAGAGCAGGTGTGGCCACACTTCGACGCCCTAATGGCGGAAGAGCTACCAGCGCAGGAGGACCTGTACTGCAACCTTCGTCTCCTCGACGAGCACCGGTGAACAAGCGAACGACAATGCCATCACGGACATGTGGCCCTATGATCCTGGCTTCCTGAATGAGCAGCGGGCGCTGTATCAGACCATCCGTAGGGCCCGCGAGGCCCTCTCCGTCGTCCATCGAGTTGTTGCGCTCGCCATGGTGCCGCCGTCTCGCATTGTCAACATGGTCAACGGACATGAGGATGAGGAGATGACTTTACTTGGAGAGGATGAAAGTGGGGACCCACCAGGGCCATAGCCGCACGTACGCAAGTGCCTCCTTATTAGTATATAAAACTATAATTTTTTTTGCTTCCTCCTGGTTTCCTGACATCACGGTCCCACACCATTTGTCAACCTATGTAGTCAATAAATGAGAGAATTCCACAAGAAGCGGCCGACAGCTGGGACCAAGCAGCTCGAGCAGTATTTGTGTTTTTGAGGTGTGAGCACTGCAGAGTTTTTCTCGAGCGATGTTTAGCCCAGATATTAATTTTTCTCCTGTGAACAACAACGAAAACATTGCTGCAACAATTAACTGGGCGGGCTGTGGCCCGTCTAGCCCAGCCCAGATATCCAGCCCAGATATTAATTTTTTTCAAGCTGAAAATGGCTAGCCCAGCTATACCTTTTTTTTAGGAATACCCAGGCAAGGTCAAGTTGTTATTCTCTGCCCCGCTGGACTACAAATCTTTTCTAGGAGGGATGCATTAGGCTTAACAAGAAAATGGGCATTAAGAAATAATAAATGGGATGTAATTATAAAAACCGGGCAGTAACTATAAAAATGCACCAAACACGTAATTACTTTATAAAATATTATTTTTGGATATTGAAAATTTTAATTTCATTAATTGTTGCGAGCGCAATTCATTGGATTTTTACGTAATATAAATTTATATTGAAATTGTACTTAATATGACTAGAAATTTCGGGATAAAAATATTTCGGATCTCATCAAAATGTGGGAAACTTTACTGAATTCTGTTTTGAACGGTTGGTTGAAATGGGCTGTACTTTTAACAAACTGTAAATGGGTTGTAGTAAATTCCATTAGAATTCAAAAATTGGCTGCACATTCTTACAAATCTCAAATGGGCTATAAGTTCTCTGCTACACACTTATGGCCTTACTAAGTTGACGCGTCCCCTCAAAAAAATAGAGTTGACGTGTATGCAAGGCTTTGTCAACTTATACTCAACACACGGTTCTAGCAGCAGTGGCCGTTGGATGTCCATCCAATGGATGCCGTGCTTCTTTTTCAATCTCGGATATTCTAGATTCACCAGTCCAAAAAATGATTCCTCCCACTGACATCTGGGGCGCATCGTTTCAGAAGCTTACTTGTGGGCCTACTAAGTTGACGCGCACCAAGGTCTTTGCCTACTTAGTCAATATAAACGATTCTAGCTGCAGTGACCGTACGATGTCCATCCAACGGCCGTCGTGCTTCTTCAGCCTCTGGTCTTCTTGCTCCAGCCGCCCAAAGCAGCGCCGGTCGTGCCGCCTGCTCCTACCTCCCGTAGCCGGCTGTGCTGCCACGCAAGCCTCACCGCCCCTACTACTCCCACCGCTGGCCAGGGCATCCCTCCACTCACCCATACCCCCTGTTATTCTGCACCGACGGCAGCCTCACACCGCAGCCAACCAGTGAACCCTCGTACTCCTCTCCGCGTGGGCATCCACTGCCGCATCTTCCCCGGCTCCGCATCGTCCCCTTCCTAGGCCTCGCCGTCGTCCACCGCCCTAGTGCTCTCAGCGTTGCGTGTTCAACATGGTCAAGGAATGACTTCCATCGGAAGAGTACTGTACATGGAGAGAAAGACAACTTGGTCCATGGCAGCCGCAATGAAGTGCCTCCTTAGTACGCAGAAAATAATTATTCCTCCACCTGACAGCAAGGACCCACCGGAGGGGCCACGTGTTGGCAAAAAATTCCTCCTCGACTCACAGGACCCACGGACGGGCCAGCGTATTTCAGCAACGTTCCCCCTGTCAGCTCGGATCCATCGGAGGTGCGTCCTTATTACGCACAAAAAAATGAATACTCCCCCGACTAGTTGGGACCCAACTTGGTGGGAGGCTGAGTTGTGGGTGAGGGAGTCCTGGATTAGGGGGTGTTCGGTTGGCCGGACTATGACCTTTGGCCGGACTCCTGGACTATAAAGATACAAGATTGAAGACTTCGACCCGTGTCCGGATGGGACTTTCCTTGGCGTGGAAGGCAAGCTTGACGATACGGATATGGAGATCTCCTCCCATTGTAACCGACTCTATGTAACCCTAACCCTCTCCAGTGTCTATATAAACCGGAGGGTTTTAGTCCGTAGGACGAAGAACAATCATACCATAGGCTAGCTTCTAGGGTTTAGCCTCTCTGATCTCGTCAATATTAATCAAGCAGGAGTAGGGTTTTACCTCCATCGAGAGGGCCCGAACCTGGGTAAAAACATCGTGTCCCTTGTCTCCTGTTACCATCCGCCTAGACGCAGAGTTCAGGACCCCCTACCCGAGATCCTCCAGTTTTGACACCGACATTGGTGCTTTCATTGAGAGTTCCTCTGTGTCGTCACCTTTAGGCCCGATGGCTCCTCCGATCATCAGCAATGATGCGGTCCAGGGTGAGACTTTTCTCCCTGGACAGATCTTCGTATTCGGTGGCTTTGCACTGCGGGCCAATTCGCTTGGCCATCTGGAGCAGATCGAAAGCTACGCCCCTGGCCATCAGGTCAGATTTGGAAGTTTGAACTACAGGGCCGACGTCCGCGGAGACTTGATCTTCGACGGGTTCGAGCCACAGCCAAGCGCGCCGCACTGTCCTGGAGGCCGCACCAGTGTCCGCTCCGACCCTTAGCTTGGAGCCGACGGTTCCTATCGAGGACGGGTGGCTGGACACCGCCTCGGGGGCTGCAATCTCTATGGCGATCGAGCCTAACACCATACCCGTCCTTTGCGAAGCCCGTGACTCCAAGGTGCCGGACTCCTCTCCGGACTACGAACCTTCCGCGCCCCTGCCAATCGAATCCGATTGGGAGCTGACCATGGAGTTCACTGTCGCGGACATGTTTCAGCACTCTCCTTTCGGCGACATTCTGAATTCACTAAAGTCTCTCTCTTTATCAGGAGAGCCCTAGCTGGACTATGGTCAGCAAGGTTGGGATGCAGACGACAAAGAAATTCAAAGCCCACCCACCACCCACTTCGTAACCACTGTCGATGATTTAACCGACATGATCGACTTCGACTCTGAAGACATCAACGGTATGGACGACGATGCAGTAGACGACCAAGAACCAGCGCCTACAGGGCGCTGGAAGGCCACATCGCCATACGACATATACATGGTGGACATCCCAAAAGAACGGAATGGCGATGGAACAATGGAGGATGACCCCTCCAAGAAGCAGCCTAAGCGCCGGCGTCATCGGCGCCGCTCTAAATCCCGCCACAGCAAAAATGGCGATTCCGGCACGGGAGATAATAACACCCCGGAGAGTGCCGAAGACAATCCCCTCCAGCAGGATTCAGCGCAGGAAGATGGAGAAGCCAGCCCTCATGAGAAAGCGGCAGACAGTGAGGTAGAGGATGATAATTACATGCCTCCCTCCGAAAACGAGGCAAGCCTCGACGACGACAAATTTGTCGTGCCTGAGGATCCCGTCGAACAAGAGCGTTTCAAACGCAGGCTTATGGCCACGGCGAGCAGCCTCAAGATAAAACAACAACAGCTTAGAGCTGACCAAGACTTGCTAGCCGACAGATGGTGATGCCCTTGCGGTGAAAATCTGAACTTCGAGCGCCCCTCAAGAGCTACCCAAAGCGCAGGCTGCTACCCGATTAGAGGAGGAAGCACCTAGACCTACATCACCAGCGCATGATGCGGCCGACCGACCACCTCGTGGCCGCGACAGAGAGGCCTCTCGGCCCTTCACTCAAGCCGCACCCCGGCGTCGCTCAAAGAATACCAAGGCACGGGGAAATGCGCCAGACCTGCGAGATATATTAGAGGACAGGGCAAGGCAAACAAGATCGATCTATGGATCGCGTGGGTGCCCCACGACACATGACGATAACTGTCATGCCGGATATGGTAAATCCGGCCGGGCTAAACACAGTTGAGAAAGCTCATCTGAGCTACGTCGTGATATAGCCCAATACAGAGGCGCCGCACACCCACTATGCTTCACAGATGAAGTAATGGATCATCAAATCCCAGAGGGTTCCAAACCCGTAATTATCGAATCATACGATGGCACAATAGATCCGGCGGTATGGATCGAGGATTATCTCCTTCATATCCACATGGCCCGCGGCGATGATCTACGCCATCAAATACCTCCCCTCAAGCTTAAAGGACCATCTCGGCATTGGCTTAACAGTTTGCGGCCAGAATCAATTGGTTGTTGGAAGGACCTCGAAGCCGCATTCCTCGACAACTTCTAGGGCACCTATGCGACCACGGGCGCCAATGACCTAAGCCACATAATTCAGCAGCGGAGAATCGGCGGACAATTCGGACACGGTTCCTAACAAAGAAAAATCAAATAGTCGATTATGCGGGCGCGAGGCCCTTGCAGCCTTCAAGCATAACATCCGTGACGAGTGGCTTGCACGGCACCTAGGACAGGAAAAGCGAAATCCATGGCAGCCCTCACGACACTCATGACCCGCTTTTGCGCGGGAGAAGACAGCTGGCTTGCTCGTAGTAATAAGATGACCAAGAGCCCTGGTAATTCGGATACCAAGGACATCATTGGCAGGTCACGTCGCAACAAGCAAAAGCGCCGCGTGGCGACAATGCTGAGATCTGGCAGTTAACGCCGGTTCTGAGCTCTAAACCGGTCAGCGGAAAAAGCCATTCAAAAGAAATACTCGGGCCTGTCCAATTTGGACCGAATACTCGATCACTCGTGCGGATACTGCACCCGAAAAACCAGCCAACCACACCAGCAGGATTGTTGGGTGTTCAAGCGAGCGAGCAAGTTAAGCAGCGGAAACAATGACAAGGGGCTGCATAGCGATGTCGAGGAGGACCCCGGCCGCCCGAACAATAGGGGACGAAGGGCTTCCCCCACAAGTGCGGACGGTGAACATGATATCGCATAACCCACATACCCAAAAGGGGGCGAGCGTGCACTCGAGGGCGTATATGCATTGGAGCGATCGCCCCAAAGTTCAACCCATGGTCCTCCTGCCCGATCACTTTTGATCGAAGGACCACCCACTAGCATCCGCCATGGCGGATTCGCGCATGGTTCTAGACCCAGTCATTGTGGATTTCACCTCACTAGAGTCCTTATGGGACGGACGGCGGCAACCTGAACCTGCTTTATCGGGATATAGTGCGAAAAATGGGCATAGATCCCTCAAGGATTAAACCCACAAAGGCGACCTTTAAAGGCGTCATACCAGGTGTAGAGGCCGGTATGCAGGCTCGAGTTACACTTGAGGTGGTCTTGGATCCCGGATAATTTCGAGCGAGAGTTAATCTTGACATAGTCCCGTTCATGATGGCTATCACGCACTGCTCGGACGAACCGCATTGCAAAGTTCAATGCGGTGCCGTACTACGCATACCTCAAGCTCAAGATGACAGGCCCTCGAGGAGTCATTACGGTGAATGGAAACACCGAACGCTCTCTCCGAAGGGAGGAGCATACGACGGCCCTCGCGACGGAAGTACAAAGCAGCCTCTCAAGGCAATTCTCCAGTCCGGCCATTAAACGACCGGACACTGTCAAGCGCGCCTGGAGTAACCTACAACATGACCGCCTAGGACGTTCCTAGCACGTGTAGCAATGCGGCCCCAGCCCCAGCCCTCGCGAAATTGCGAAACCAGTACTACGCGTACATAACTACGCTCTGGAAATACCATGGGCATAGGGGGAGGGGCACGACCACGGCACGCCCATAATGCGGCTCAACCGCACAAGGGTCTCCCGATTTTGTCATTCTTTTTTTTCTTACTTTCAGGACTCCACTTTCCGGAAGGCCTGCCCGGCAGTATAATCGCCGAACACACGATGCAACAGCCAGGGAGGCAGAAAGCTCGTCAGTGTCGGTGGTCTCTATAACGAGCGGTATACTTGTTTCACATATCATCCCGCAGCTCGCCCTGGAGAGGACATGTCAAATAGTCCCATCTCTTGCTTATCGCACTATTTGTATCGTTTTGCTTACACATGAGACTTTTGAATAAACAATACATAGCTTACATCTATTATTGCATTCCTTTTAAAAAACATGTTCAGTTATAACATTATGCAACCATACACTTTAGTACGGCCAATACACGGGGCTTCGTACCCCGAGAATATGGTGTGAGAAGTCAAACACTCTCATGAGTGCGGCACCCGAACTTATAGCATTATATGCATCGGCTCGAATCATGTCTTGGGTCAATAGTTGGGTTTGCCCGGCTCCCATGTTTTGGTACCTTACGTTCCGTTATATCGGCTAAGCTAGCTTTGGGAGAACCACTGCGATTGTGCCCGGTTGAGCTGGGCTAAGCACCTCGGTGGAAAGCTAAAACTGACCGTCATGATAGAGGCGAGAGCTGGTCGCTGTTCGAGAGGTTTCGAGTCCCTAAAGACTTATGCGCTTAGGCGAGTCGGCTTTGTCCGGCCCAGGCGTGGATAGCGCCCGAACTCGGTCTTCGAATACTAGGGGCTTCGCCAAAATTTAAAATTATAGAATTCTATGGCTAAGTGAGAGTGTTCAAGCATTATAGTCCGATTGCCTTGCTCTTTGTGTTGAGCGCCTCTCTCGAAGGACCCAATAATGGGAAAAAGAGCGCTCAAGTTTATCCCGAACACCCCAGCACTCGCGGCATGGGGGCAGAAGCCGACGACTCACCATCTCTCAACTTTAATAAACGGCCGCACAAAAGGTAATATTTTAAATTCAAAAGCGTTGCTTAGTGCGTATGAACAAGTTTTCAGCGTACAGGATCACAAATGCGAGTTTACTCAAAAATTACATCTTTGGAGCACTCATCCGCTATACGGCGGGCACCTTTCAGGACGCCCTCATAATACATCTCGGGCTTGCGATGCTCCTTGCCCGGCGGTGGTCCGTCCGTCACAAGATTATCAGCGTCCATCTTGCCCCAGTGCACTTTAGCACGGGCAAGGGCCCTACGGGCACCCTCGATGCATATGGAGCGCTTGATGACTTCAAGCCTTGGACAAGCATCCACCAGCCGCCTTACCAGCTGAAGTAGCTCCGGGCATGGCTTCCCCGAGCCCTGACCGCCCTCTGAGACCCTTCATGGCCTGTTCGGCCACCTTATGGAGCTCGACCAGCTGCTTCAGCTGGTCGCTCAAGGGCACCGGGTGTCCGGCCTCAGCATACTGAGACCAGAACACCTTCTCCGTCGAGCTCCCCTCTTCGGCTCGGTAGAATGCGGCAGCGTCGGACACACTCCGGGGAAGATCTGCGAATGCTCCTGGAGAGCTCCGGACTCGGGTAAGTAACAAGTAATTCACTTTTGTGTGCTTGCTTTGCATAAAGAATGCCTTACCCGCCGCTATCTTCTTCATCGCCTCAATTTCCTGGAGGGCTTTTTGGGCTTCGGCCTTGGCAGATTTGGCGCTCTCAAGCGCCGAGGCAAGCTCGGACTCTCGATTATTTGAGTCAAGCTCCAAACTCTCGTGTTTTTCCATGAGAGCCTGGAGCTCTTGCTGCACCGCCGCCACCCGCGCCTCCTGCTTCTCTCGCTCGGTGTGCTCCACGGCCGCATTGTTTTCGGCCTTGGACAGCGCTTCCGTCAGGGTCGCCACCTCGGTTGTGGCCCCTGCAATACCCACGTTGGTCCTGTCTTTTTTGCAACCACATATTTTTATATACTTACATAAGGTATTACTTACCTTCCTTGTCCTCGAGCTGCTTCTTGGCAAGGCCGAGCTCGTTCTCGGACCGCTCGAGGCTCTGCTTCAATACATTGACCTCCATGATCGGTCTGGTGGTCAGCAGCACAACCTGCATTCCCATATTGACATACTTATGTTAGACTCCTGCGTATATCTTTTGATCCTCGGTTCGGCTTTTCTTTACGAACACCAAACTGAGCATCGAGAACTCTTGTCTATCACGGTAATATTTTTACATATCTTAAATACATACCTCAAAGCTGTTAGAAGGCTGGCACAGGCTTTGTAAGCCCGCTCTTGGTGGGTGAACCTACGGATCACCACACTCATAATAGTGCGGTGCTCCTCGTCGATGGAGGTGCCGTTAAGAACCTCCAGCAGATTATCCGGTGCCTCCGGTTGGGCCGGAGGTCACCGGCGTCGTAAACTTGCCCTTCTTAGTAGGGGCGCGCTGCGGATGCGGAACCGTTAAAGGTTGCGGTGCGGTGTCCGGCCTAGGGCCGGACTTGGAGCCCTTTGGGGTTTTATCCCCTTTGCGCCTGGAGTCCGGGAGATCGCCTTGCGGCGCCTCCAGGACCACCCCCTCCTGGCTTGGCCCCTTTTGGGAAGCCACCTCGGTGTCATTCGCAACGCGAGGAGAGGAGGCAGTTGGAAGTGAAGTGCTGTTCACATCCGACGAACCCAGGGAACCGCTCGACAAGCGTCGAGCCCGGCCTTGGGCGGACTGCATGATTATATTCAGCGTCAGAAGGTACTGTGCAATAAAGGAATGCCATGAGTTATTCTGGTATCCGGATACTTACGATCTTGCCAAGGGCTTGGCCCTGGATGGCCACTCCTCTTCACAGTCGTCGGCGTTGGTGGAGTAGTCCGGAGGAAGAGTCCTTACCTTCTTGGACCCTCCGGCCCCCCCAGTTGGGGCGGCCTTCCTTTTCATTCCTCCCCCCGCTGGAGGGGGAGAGGCTTCTTCTTCGTCCTCCTCGTCTTCAGAGGAGGAGTGCGTCTCGGAGTCGTCGGATGATGAATCTGGCACCATCGGACGCCGGGAACTCTTTTGAGTTCCCGTGGCCTTCTTCTTGGCCTTCTTCTCCGGCACCACGTAAGGTGCCGGGACCAGCAGCCCCGTCAAGTGGGCGTCTGCTGGATCTTGGGCAAAGGGCGGACGGTCGATCTGTTCGGTCTTCTTCGCCATTCCTATCAAAGGCAGGAGCTTAGATCCGCATAAAGTTAAACCATGAAAACAAGTATCCCGTAAAGGGTAAAATAAGCTTACTACTGCGGCTTGGCGCCGCGCGGAATCCGCGATCCTCGGTGAGGAGGGAACCTCGGCGCCCTTGAATAGCACCTTCCGGGCATCCTCGTGCGTTGTGTCAAAGAGCCTGGTCGAGTTTGGTTTGGGCGGGATGAACTCCCATATGTTAAAAGCCCGTTGTTGACACGGGAGGATCAGACGGATGAGCATGACCTGGACTACGTTGTGAGTTTAACCTCTTTGTTCACCAGGTCTTGGGCGCGGATTGGAGTCGGTCCGCTCTTCGAATTACCCTCGACAGGCCTTCTCTTTCCGGGAGGTGAGCCATGTGGGGATGCGGATCGAATTCGGGGCGCTGCCCATTTAGGGTCCTTGGCTCGGTGATGTAGAACCACCCGATTGCCACCTTTATGGTCTCCACGAATGAGCCCTCGAGCCATGTAGCGTTGGGCATCTTGCCCACCATGGCGCCTCCGACTCCGCTTGTTGGCGCCCACTACCTTGACTTGACATTGAAGGTCTTCAGCCATAAGCCGAAGTGGGGCTTGATGCGGAGGAAAGCCTCACACACGATGATAAACACCGAGATGTTGAGGACGAAGTTCAGGGCCAGATCATGGAAATCCAGGCCGTAGTAGAACATGATCCCCCAGACAAACGAGTGAAGTGGGAAGCCCATTCCGTGGAGAAAATGGGTGAGGAACACCACCCTCTCATGGGGCCTCGGGGTGGGGATGAGTTGTCCCTTTTCTGGGAGCCGGTGCGCGATGTCGTTAGACAAGTATCCGGCCTCCCTCAGCTTCTTAATATGTCCCTCTGTGACGGAGAAGACCATCCACTTGCCTCCCGCTCCGGACATGGCTGGAGAAGGTTGAGGTGGGAAGTGCGGACTTGGGTGCTGGAGCTCGAGTGCGCGAAAATGGATAAGCAAAGGAGGAAGAAAGCGTAGATGGAAAGGGTGGATCCTTTTCCCCTTATATGGGCGGACGAAACTATGTGCCCCCACCAGCCTGGTAAAACTCGCTTATCTCCCAAGCGCCGTAAATTAGTGGCACGGTTGGGTTACCCACGCCCGTATTGATGAGAATCCCGGAATAAGGGGACACGATCTCCGCTTCAGCAAGACGTGCCAAGGAAACCTCCTCGCTAAACGCGCTGAGGTGGGACAGTAAAAAAGATTCGAATAAAGGCTTGGACGTGGTGTGATGACACGTTGCGAGATACGTCAGCAGATTGGATTTGTGTAAATATTATTCTCTCTACGGTGGTATGTGGAAATTATTTTGTAGAGCCGGACACTATCCTTGTTTTCAAAATCTTCTATGAAGTATTCGGAGGAGGAACCCGCCTTGCAATGCTGAAGACAAACTGCGCGCCGGACTCGTCGTCATTGAAGCCTGGTTGAGAGCTCTTGAGGAGTCTGGATTAGGGGTGTCCGGATGGCGGACTATGACCTTTGGCGGCCTCTGGACTATGAAGATACAAGATTGAAGACTTCGTCCGGTGTCCGGATGGGACTTTCCTTGGCGTGGAAGGCAAGCTTGACGATACGGATTTGGAGATCTCCTCCCATTGTAACCGACTCAATGTAACCCTAACCCTCTCCGGTGTCTATATAAACCGGAGGGTTTTAGTCCGTAGGACGAAGAACAATCATACCATAGGCTAGCTTCTAGGGTTTAGCCTCTCTGATCTCGTGGTAGATCTACTCTTGTACTACCCATATCATCAATATTAATCAAGCAGCAGTAGGGTTTTACCTCCATCAAGAGGGCCCGAACCTGGGTAAAAACATCGTGTCCCTTGTCTCCTGTTACCATCCGCCTAGACGCACAGTTCAGGACCCCCTACCCGAGATCCACCGGGTTTGACACCGACAATGGGCCTACTGTAACATCCCAAATTTCCTATTTGGAATGTTTTACAATTATAGCTAAGCATCTATGCATCCTGTTTGAAATTGAATGCCATTTGGAGTTTCAGAAGAGATTTGAGTTTTGAATTTGAATTCAAACTTTGGCAAGTGGGAATCATTTCAAAAACTATACCTGATAAATACTTGAGCAAAAGTATGAGAGGAGTAAACATGACACTCCAAAAATATCAGAGGAAAACCTTGCCAAAAGTTTTGAATTCAAAATTGAGATTTATTTGAATTTGAAAAAAAAGAAATTTTATAAACTTTGGATTTTGCCCCTGGAAAAATGTTCAAATGATAGGGAATATTCCCCTGATCATTTTGGTATATATATGTCCTATATAAAATATTTATATTTTATGTTTTATCTCTGTTTTTGTTTTTTTTTAATAAAAATTTTTAAAAAAAGAGAAACCCCCAGCGCCACCCAGCCCTGCCCCAGCCAGCCCAGCCTGCCCACCAGGCCTGGCCCAGCCAGCCCAATGAGCCAGCCGAGCCGGCTCTCGCCGCCTCGCCCGAACCTGCTTCGGCTCGGTCGACCGACCGGGACCGCGCCCTCTCCCCACCGCCAGGCGGACCCCACCTCCTTCAACCCCGCACCACGCCGCGCCGCCGCCGATCGCCGGGATCCCGTGAGATCCGGGATCCGATCCCCCCTCCCGATCGCCTCCCTTGCCACGCCGAGCCCCCCCTATTTATACCCCTCCCGCACCCCATTCCCCCCTCGCCCCTCGCCGGAACCTCTCCTCCTCTCTCACGCCGTCCGCCGAGCCGAGCCGACCGCCGCCATTTCCTCGCCGCCGTCGCCCTAGACCTCCCGACCTCCACCGACTCCACCAGAACCCCCGAGCCTCGTCACTGCACGTCCACGGAGCCCTCCATGACCTCCCGACGACGGAGAGGCTAAGCGACTGCGCGCCGCCGCGCCGCCGCCGCCGAGCTCCGGTGAAGTCGCCGGAGTTACTCTCCCCGTCCGATCGTTATCGACGGCTGAGATTAGAACCGAAGGGTATTTTTTAAATAAAACCGGCCGGTTCGTTTACGGTTTATTTTAGTTAGGGTTTATTTTATTTTTAGCCCGGCCCGATTCAGTTTAACCCTAGGCCCGATTAGTTTATATTACGCTCAGTGCGTAGTTTAGGCCCATTAGGCCATTTTTCATTTATTTTCGTTTTCTGTTTTAACAGAATAGTTCCTGTTTTGAAAAATTCATATCTTTTATTCTGTTTAATATTTTTGAGTGATTCTTTTTTGTTGGTTTGCAAATTTTCTATAGTTTCTGTAGAAAATATAACTAGCTATGTTAAAATTAATTAAAATTGCTTTAATTTAGTTTTAGTCAGAATAGTAAATCTGTTATAACATGAGCTAGGAAAATTATTTTTATATGATTCTTTTTGTCCCAATTTTATTTTGACATTGCCAAACCATAGGAATTAATTTGGGTATTTTAGGATTAATAAAAAATTAGTTTTAAGCAGAATCTTGTTAATCCTAATTAATTAACTAGCTACTGTTTTCCTATTATTTTAATTAGTAAATAAATTTATTTTTAACATGTGATTGATTATTCTAGGATAGTTTCTGTCACTTTAAGGGATGAACTTTTATTTATAATAAATAAAAGTTTTATTTTATTTTTCTTAATAGAAATTGAATTAGGCCTAATAGGAGTTTCATAATAGATTTTAAATTAATTCTTTTTGCACCTAGTTGCTTAATGCATTCTTTTCTGTTAAGTTAACATAAACTCATGATTAAGTGATGTTGAGAAAATTTTTGTTATATAAAACTATTTTTAGTTGTTGCTTGAAGTAGGAAAAACTTGAGTTGGTTTTTCCTTGAGTTTTCCCTTGGGCTTTGATTTGGTTGTTTTGGTGTGTTATGTTGCTATTGCTATGCTATTGTGTTATGTGATCCTATGCTATATGCTTATTGTGATTATTGTTTGTCTCGTTAGAGTTTCCGGAGTGCGAAGCTTGCTACTACGAATCTTTAGCTTACGAGGATCATCAGCAAGGCAAGTTTTGATCATGTTATTTTCTATACCTATGTTTTTGTGCATTTGAAATTATCACCACCCCACCATGCATGCAGTAGTTGAAATTTTGAAGTTATTAATCTTGAGTAGTATCATGTGGTAGGATGGACCAATCCCTTGTTACCATGACCCGGACGAAGTAGTTTACTTTGCTATGCTCGTGAAGCGGGTTTTGGTTGAGTGAAATTCATAAGAAAGATGTGAGAGTCAATGATGATAACAACCCCATGAACTACAAGAATCAAGATGGACTTGAATTCACTCTTTGGGTGGAGGGCGGTTGACGGGCACCTGGAGAACCCATTGGTTGGCGGGATGCATGGAGAAGTGCCATGACATCTTGGAAAGCTTCACCCAGCCATGAAGAGGCGGATGGATGCCCCATTGACGGAAGCTTACTCATGCAGCCGCAAGCCATTATGGGCTCTGGCTGGGTTAACCTTAGTAGTGACGCTGGCTGGGCGGTACTACGAGATGTAGAAGAACGGTAGGATTGGATGGGTACCGGCGGTAGCGGAAGAACTCTTTGGAAGACCTGTTTCATTAGTCCGTCTTCAAACACCATGAAGTGCGAAGACTTAAAAGGAGGAATGATTCTTGCGGGTAAAGTCATAAACCTCTGCGAGGCGTTAAAGATCTAATCGATTAGCCGTGTCCCGATTACGGACAATTTGAGCCTCTGGAACTTGGAAGTATTCAGAAATCTCAACACTAAAACTAATGAATTAATTTGAGGGTTTATGACTTAATAATTTGGGAATGAGATATTGGTTGGCGGAACCATCTCAATAACTACCAACAATTTGTAGTAATTTGCAAGCAAGTCCTTTGTAGTAGGAGAAAATTGGCTTTTCGCAAAATGATGAAACTTAGAGCCCCACAGCCAAAATGCATATAGTGTTAGTAACTTTATTACTGTTATTCTCTTCATGACTTGCCAGCTTATTACAAAAGCTGACCTACACGGCTGCAACGTCTTATGTTGCGAGATTTATTCGATCAGGGTGAGGCTACGCTCAGCGCTTGGCGATTGCCCTTTGAGTCGGATGGACTCGCTATTTAAATCTCGCTTCCGCAGCATTAGTAGTTTATTTCTCATGAGTTGGCCTTGAGCGAATTTATTCTCTTGTAATAAAGACTCTATATGAGAATCATGTAATAAATTCAGGTGTGATTGAACTTTGATTATTTCATCGATGTCTTGTGAGTACCGGCATGATCTTGGGATGGTACAGAACCACGGAGATTTGACCGATTTTGGGTCGGTCGCTACACCTACTAAGTTGACGGGGACGGAGTGCTTTGTCAACTTAGTCAATATGAACGATTCTAGCTCCAGTGACCATACGATGTCCATCCAACGGCCGTAGTGCTTCTTCAACCTCTGGTCTTGTTGCTCCAGCCGCCCAAAGCAGCGCCGGTCGTGTCGCATGCTCTTGCCTCCCGTGGCTGGCTGTGCTACCGCAGAGGCCTCGCCGCCCCCTACTATGCCCACCACTAGCCAGGCCCTGCAGCGACGACAACCTCACACCGCAGCCGAACGGTGGCTTCGTACTCCTCTCCGCGCGGGCTTCCACTACCCCGTCTTCCCCAGCTCCGCGTCGTCCCCTTCCTAGGCCTCGCCGTCGTCCACCGCCCTGGTGCTCTCGGCGCGGCGTGGTCAACATGGTCAAGGAACGACTTCCATCGGAAGAGTACTGTACGTGGAGAGGCTGACAGCTGTTCCACGGCGGCTGCAAGGAAGTGCCTCCTTATTACGCACAAAATAATTATTCCTCCACCAGACAGCTGGGACCCACCGGACGGGCAACTGTATTTTGCCAAAAACACGTTTCCCCCTGACTGCTGGGACCTACCAGCTACATCTTCGCACGCAAGGAAGTGCGTCCGGGCAAAAATAAAAACGATTCGCCCCCCTGACTGCTGGGACCCACCAGCTACATCTTCTCAGGCAATGAAGTGCCTGACAGTCGGGACCCACCTGGTCGAAGCGTACATAGGGTTGTCATTCTGTTCGCGAATGTGTACGTACATACTGGTCGATGTAGAGGCGCGCACGTGTCGTAGTAGAGGCGCGCATGTAGCATGTATACGTACATACAACGGCTAGTGTGCAAGAAAGAAAATACGGCCACGTACGTACATACGGGCAGGGTCTCGAACACCTACTTGAGCATATGTATGGCCAGGGCTCGTGTACATGGCTGGGTCGGAACGGAGAAACAACTCATCGTCGTGTTTATGGGAAGCCAACCGGATGGGTCGGAACGGAATGCATCGTCATTCGCCGGGAGGCTTGGGCGGAACAGCCGATGGAAGCGAGGCTGGCGCCGCAGAAGCGAAGAAGCGGCCTTGTGTTCGACCGCCACGTTCAAAGCAGGATCCTGTTCGCCGGGAGAAGTGCGGCGTACCGCAAAGCAGAGAAAGCGGACCTCCTACGGTCGAAAGCGGGGTTACATTGATCGGGACAGGTGTTGCGTCACGACAAAGCGGAGAAACAAACTTGTGTTGAGAGCTACGGTGAAGCAGGGGTCTGTTCGCCGGGAGGGTGTGGCGTACCGCATAAGCAGGTCTCAAGGGATATTGTTCATCTCCACCATCGACCCCCTCTAGCCTCCACGGGCTACTGTTCATCCACCGTCGACCTCCTCCAGCCTCCACGTGCGACTTTTCATCCACGGGCTCCTGTTCATCCAGCCTCCACCGCGCGCTACTCCACCGGCTACTGTTCAACCTGCCCTCTCCACGGGCTCCTGTTCAACCACCCCTCCATGGGCTACTGTTCATCTAGCCCTCCACCATCTACTATTCTTCCTGCCCTCCACGGGGTGGTCCTGTTCATCCTGCCCTCCACGGCGTCCTGTTCATCCAGCCCCAACCGACTCGATCGATCGGGGTCCTGTTCATCCAGAGGCAACACCACGGGGTCCTATTCATCCATCCCCATCGGGAACTGTTCATCCAACCCCCCCAACAGCGCTCACTGTTCATCCAGAGGCAGCATCGATCGGCTTCAGTTAGCAGCACTAGCGAAGGAATCGCTTGATCGGGTTCAGTTAACAGCCATCGATCGATCGCTCGGGTTCAGTAACGCGTAGCCTGCAGTGCAATCACTCGGGTTCAGTTAGAGCCCAACGCCTCGCTCAGGTTCAGTTAGAGCCCAACGCCTCGCCCCCACGCGCATGCGTGTACGAGAGAAACGTGCATCGCTCGGCCCCGACCACCCACCGTAACCGGGAACACCCCGGTATTTTCTTCGCCCTCGCTTCTACCATGGTTTTTTCCGTCATGGACGACCCAAAGAATGTCATGCAGCTGCATCTCCGGCCCGCCCAGGATGAAAAGCCCATTTTCTGTCATGATTTTTTGTCATAGAAGTAGAGACCATTTACTTTGTATCCTTATCATTCCGTAATTCTCCCCTATTCATTTCTAACTCCTCTCCGATTTTCAACATTCTAGATGGCCGTCGAGTTCGCCCTAGTTTTGCTACCGGAGTTTTGCCGGCCCGATGAGACGATGCCCTTCGGCAGGAAGCTGGTCCAGATGGTGAAGAAGCTGAAGATTGCTCTACCCTCGATGACCGGGAAGCCAACTAATGCACTTCCGACTGACACCGCTCTGAGTTGAAGTGCATATCCCGAGGAGAACCCGGAGGACATCACGGAGCCTATTGACTTTGAGTTCACCGACTTCAACTGGATCATCGGAAGGGACATGGCGATCTATCGTGCCCTTGGACATCTCGAGAGGAGTACAAGGCCGAGCTCGATCCCTCGAGACCTCGCCATGGTTTCTCGCGGGGCAAGGAATGGAGATATCATCCGCACCGTGAGGGCGACTCCATTCTCTCTTATGTCCAGGACTTGGAGTGTCTCCTCGAGAAGCGGAGATTCAGACTCGCCGTAACTTCGAAGGCACACAAGAGGCTTTTGTTCCGTGAACTGGGCGGAGGAGAAACTGCATGAGATTTCCTTAACCATGAGGAAGAAATCGCGGACTTCATGGAGACGATCGGCGACCTGAAGATGAAGCTTGCCGTGATAGAGGAAAAGATGGACTTGGGAGAGGACCTTTTTCCGAGTGGAGATGATGGACCCCTCGTGAGTAATGATCAGGATTTTGAAGGGAGTTCCACGAAGGAAGCCGCAAGAGGAGGCGCCACTGGCGAGGACATCACACGGAGGGCGCAAGGATTATTGATGAAGACTTTTTAGTCGACCACCATGTTATTTTTTCCTTTTCGTCGATTAGTTAGGCCGATATTTTCGATTAGTCATGAGCTTTTGTAATCGAGATTTGAACCATGTTTGAGTGGAATGAATAAATGATTGGTGTGTTTTATGATTGTGCATTCATATGGGTAGTGTTATTTCTCATAGACCATTGTTCTATTCTAATTTTCTCATCCACTCCAAAAACAACAGATGCCTCCAGGGCGTGACACGGTTTTCCATGAGCTCACCCAGCTGCTCCAGCAGCAGAATGCCCTATGCAGCTACTCATCCGAATCGAACAACAACACCAACAATCCACCGCCACCACCACCTGTGGACAACTTGACTCGATTCCTGAGGCTGAATCCGCCAGTGTTCTCTAGTAGCACTGAGTCGATTGTGGCTGATGATTGGCTCCGCAAAGTCGGAAGAGAGCTAATCACTGTTGGATGCACTGATGCAGAGAAGGTGCGCTTTGCCGCGCATCAACTTGATGGACCTACAGCTTCTTGGTGGGAGAACTACACCGCCACTTATCCCATCGGTGCCATCACGTGGGATCAGTTCCAGCAGGCTTTCCGCACCGCTCATGTTTCAGCTGGAGCCATGAGTGCGAAGAAGCGTGAGTTCCGCAACTTCGCCCGAGGAACCGTCTTGTGGCGCGATGCGTGGATGAGTTCAACAAGCTAGCTCGCTATGCCCCGGATGATGTGGCCACGGATGCAAAGCAGGAGAAATTTCTCGAGGACTCAACGATGAGCTGAGTATGCAGCTTATTGTGGCTACCTTCAACAACTACCGGGAGCTGGTAGACAAGGCCACCATACTTGAAGGCAAGCAGCAGCAGATTGAAAGCATAGCGGAAGTACAGCGGGGAAGCACAACTCGGGAGCTCGGCGAAGCCCGTTATGCACCATACTCGGGAGGGCACACCCATCATAACCATGGAGGCCATAACCATGGAGGAAATGGGAACAACCGCAGCCAGGACAACAAGTCGGGCCATGGCAATGGCAATGGAAGCGGTAATGGCAATCAGCATCGTTCTGCCCGGCTCCGAAGGATCTGAGCCACATCACACTGCTTCAAGTGCGGAAGGCAGGGCACTATGCCACCGACTGCCGGAGGCCAAGCGGAGGAATGGAAAGCGGCAATGGAGGCTCAGCAAAGAAGCCCAATCCGTTCCCTCGTGCTCGGGTGAACCACATTGGCGTGGAGGGCGTCTATGATCAGCCGAACAACGTGGTTGGTAAGTTTTATTGAATTCACGTTCAGTATTGGTACTCTTTGATTACGGTGCAGCGCATTCATTCATATCAAGGGTAGTTGTGGAAAAAAATGCAGGTTGCCCACTAAAACCCTTAGAAGCCCCCTTGGCGTCGGTTCGCGAGGAGGAGAAATGATGGCGGCTTAGGCGTCATGCAACCCTCAACATCGGGAACCATAAATTTCCCGAGACCTCATAGTGTTGAAACCCGGACCTTGGATGTAATCCTAGGCATGGATTGGTTTGAAGTTTGAAGGAACATAGGCGTGCCATAAGTCTATTCTGCTCACCACCCCGGAGCGAAGAGGATCAAGTATGTAGCCGAGCACAGCCGGATGAAGAATCGGTGCATTCCCTCCGGGAGTTGTTAGGGAGGAAGTGCCGATGGTGCAAGATTTTCCGATGTGTTTCGGAGGAATTACAGAATGCCACGGACGGGGACATTGAATTTCTGATCGAGTTATTGCCGGCACAGCCCCAATATCCAAGAGACCTTATCGGATGCCACCGAATGAGTTGAAAGAGATCAAGGATCAAATTAATGAGTTATTGGAGAAAGGATATATTGGCCTAGCTCATCACCTTGGGGAGCCCGGTTCTTTTGGTAGAGAAGAAGGATGGAAGCTTGAGGATGGTTGTGGATTATCGATGCGTTGAGCGAAGTAACCATCAAGAACAAGTACCCTCTGCCGAGGATTAATGATCTGTTTGATCAGCTAGTTGGAGCCAAGGTATTCTCTAAGATCGATCTTGATCGGGGTATCATCGATTGAAGATCCGTGAAAAGGATATACCCAAAACAGCATTCACTACCAGGTATGGTTTATATGAGTATACCGTCATGTCATTTGGATTGACTAATGCTCCTGCATACTTCATGAATTTGATGAACAAGGTGTTTATGGAATATCTGGACAAGTTTGTCGTTGTGTTCATCGATGATATATTGATTTTCTCCAAGAGCGAGGAAGAGCATAAGGAACATTTGCGTCTAGTTCTAGAGAAACTTCGAGAACATCAGTTGTATGCCAAGTTCAGCAAATGTGAATTTTGGCTGAAGGAAGTCGGATTCCTCGGACATGTTATTTCAGGAGAAGGAATAGCAGTTGACCCCGCCAAGGTTGAATCAGTCACCGATTGGCAATCACCCACCTCAGTCAAGGAGATCCGCAGTTTTCTCGGACTCGCAGGATATTATCGGAGGTTTATTGAGAACTTCTCGAAGATTGCCAAGCCCATGACTGAGCTGTTGAAGAAGGAAGCCAAGTATGTTTGGACCGTGGAATGTGAAGCCAGTTTTCAGGAATTGAAGAAAGCGGCTGGTCACAGCCCGAGACTGATTTTGCGGACATACACAAGGAATACCAGGTTTATTGTGGCGCTTCTCGTCAAGGACTCGGAGGAGTACTAATGCAGGAAGGAAAAGTTGTAGCTTATGCCTCCAGACAGCTACGACCTCATGAGATGAATTATGCAACAGATGATTTGGAGTTAGCAGCCATAGTGCATGCACTCAAGACACAGAGACATTTCCTCGCCGGAAACCGTTGCGATGTTTACACAGATCACAAGAGCTTGAAGTATATTTTCACGCAGAAGAGTTGAACCTCGAGCAGAGGAGATGGCTAGAGTTGATAAAGGACTATGACATGAGATTGCATTACCACCCGGTAAGGCTAATGTTGTAGCGGATGCTTTGAGCCGTAAGAGTTATGTGAATACTCTTACAGCGGGAGGATTACCCAGGAGTTAGTCGATGACCTCAGAAATCTTCGACTGGAGATAGTTCCGAGAGGATATATTGCAACTCTGGAAGTTCAGTCCACTTTGGCCGAAAGGATTCGTGAAGCCCAGAAGTCGGACAAGGAAATTGATGAGATAAAGCAAAAGATGAATGAAGGAAAAGCTAAAGGATTCCGTAAGGATGAACACGGAACTATATGGTTCGAGGATCGTATTTATGTGCCCAATGATCCCGAACTCAAGAAGCTAATTCTTCAGGAGGCTCATGATTCACCGTACTCGATTCACCCCGGCAACACCAAGATGTACCTGGATTTGAAGGAAAGTTTCTGGTGGACAGGTATGAAGAAGGATATTGCGAGTACGTAGCGATGCGATGTTTGTCAACGTGTAAAGGCAGAACATCGAAGCCAGCAGGGTTACTTCAACCTTTGCCGATTCAGATTGGAAATGGGAGAAACTTGGAATGGATTTCATCACAGGATTACCGGGACCCGTTCAGGTTATGATTCTATCTGGGTAGTGGTTGATCGATTGACCAAGGTAGCTCACTTCATTCCGTGAAGACTACCTATACCAGTGCTAAGTTGGCCAAGATATACATGACCAGGATCGTTTATGCGCATCGAGTTCCGAGGAAAATCGTGTCGATAGAGGAACACATTTACCTCAAAGTTTTGGAAGCGATTACATGAAACTTTGGAGTGCGAGGCTGGAATTCAGTATAGCTTTTCATCCATGAACAGATGGACGGACCGAGAGAGTCAACCAGATTACGGAGGACATGTTGAGAGCTTGTGTGCTAGACTATGAGTCTAGTTGGGATGATAATTTCCCGTCGCAGAGTTCTCATACAACAACAGTTATCAATCCGATCGAAGATGGCCCCTTCGAAGCTCTATACGGAAGGAGGTGCGAACACCATTCTTTGTGGGATAGTGTTGGAGATCGATCACTTTTGGTTCCGACCTTATCAGGGATTCGAAGAAAGTCAAGCTGATTGAGACAGACTCAAGATAGCACAATCGAGACGGAAGAGTTATGCGACGATGGCGCAAGGAAGTGACTTACGAGCGGGAGACCGAGCATATCTTCGTGTGTCTCCACCGTGGAATCAAGAGGTTTGGTGTCAAAGGAAGTTAGCACCCGATTTATTGGCCCTACAAAATCCTCGAGCGTCGTGGAGAAGTTGCTTACAAGTTGGAATTGCGGAAGGATTGTCCGGAGTTCATGATGTCTTCCATGTTTCTCGGTGAAGAAATGTCATGCCGACATGGCCGATATTCCGTTGAGAGACACGGTGCCCCTAGAGGCCATACAGCTCGACGGTGATCTGACTTATAAGGAGAAACCGTCCGAATTCTCGAGACTATGAGCAGAGTCACCGCAGCAAGGTCATCAAATTTTGCAAGGTCTTTGTGGAGTCACCACACGAGGAAGAAGCCACTGGGGGCCTTGAAGAAGACCTTCTTGAGACCACCCGCACCTATTTGCTAGCCAACCCGAATCTCGAGGGCGAGATTCATCTTAAAATGGTAGGTTTGTAACATCCCAAATTTCCTATTTGGAATGTTTTACAATTATAGCTAAGCATCTATGCATCCTGTTTGAAATTGAATGCCATTTGGAGTTTCAGAAGAGATTTGAGTTTTGAATTTGAATTCAAACTTTGGCAAGTGGGAATCATTTCAAAACTATACGATAAATACTTGAGCAAAAGTATGAGAGGAGTAAACATGACACTCCAAAAATATCAGAGGAAAACCTTGCCAAAAGTTTTGAATTCAAAATTGAGATTTATTTGAATTTGAAAAATGAAATTTTATAAACTTTGGATTTTGCCCTGGAAAAATGTTCAAATGATAGGAATATTCCTTGATCATTTTGGTATATATATGTCCTATATAAAATATTTATAGTTTATGTTTTATCTCTGTTTTGTTTTTTTAAATAAAATTAAAAAAAGAAACCCCCTCAGCGCCACCAGCCCCTGGCCCAGCCAAGGCCACTTGCACTGCCCACCAGTGGCCCCAGCCAGCCCAATGAGCCAGCGAGCCGGCCTCACCGCCCCCCTCGCCCGAACCTGCTTCGGCTCGGTCGACCGACCGAGACCGCGCCCCCTCTCCCCCACTGCCAGGCGGACCCCACCTCCTTCAACCCCCGCCCACCATAGCGCCGCGCCGCCTCGATCGTCGGGATCCGTGAGATCCGGGATCCGATCCCCTCCCGATCGCCTCCTTGCCACGCTGAGCCCCTCCCTATTTATACCCCCTCCGCACCCCATTCCCCCCTCGCCCCTCATGGAACCCTCCTCCTCTCTCACGCCGTCGCCGGAGCCTGAGCCGACCGCCGCCGCCATTTCCCTCGCCGTCGACGCCCTAGACCCTCCCGACCTCCACCGACTCCACCAAGAACCCACCGAGCTCGTCGCACCATGAGCCCTCCGCCGACCTCCCGACGACCGGAGAGGCTAGCCTTTTCGCCGCCCGCCGCCGCCGCTGCCGCCGCCGCCGAGCTCCGGTAAGTCGCCGGAGTTACTCTCCCCCGTCCGATGCATTATCGACGGCTAGGATTAGAACCCCGAAGGGGTATTTTTTTAAATAAAACCGGCCGGTTCGTTTACGGTTTATTTTAGTTAGGGTTTATTTTATTTTTAGCCTGGCCCGATTTAGTTTAACCCTAGGCCCGTTTAGTTTATATTACGCTCAGTGCGTAGTTTAGGCCCATTAGGCCATTTTTCATTTATTTTCGTTTTCTGTTTTAACAGAATAGTTCCTGTTTTGAAAAATTCATATCTTTTATTATGTTTAATATTTTTGAGTGATTCTTTTTTTGTTGGTTTGCAAATTTTCTATAGTTTCTGTAGAAAATATAACTAGCTATGTTAAAATTAATTAAAATTGCTTTAATTTAGTTTTAGTCAGAATAGTAAATCTGTTATAACATGAGCTAGGAAAATTATTTTTATATGATTCTTTTGTCCCAATTTTATTTTGACATTGCCAAACCATAGGAATTAATTTGGGTATTTTAGGATTAATAAAAAATTAGTTTTAAGCAGAATCTTGTTAATCCTAATTAATTAACTAGCTACTGTTTTCCTATTATTTTAATTAGTAAATAAATTTATTTTAACATGTGATTGATTATTCTAGGATAGTTTCTGTCACTTTAAGGGATGAAATTTTATTTATAATAAATAAAAGTTTTATTTTATTTTTCTTAATAGAAATTGAATTAGGCCTAATAGGAGTTTCATAATAGATTTTAAATTAATTCTTTTGCTCCTAGTTGCTTAATGCATTCTTTTCTGTTAAGTTAACATAAACACATGATTAAGTGATTCTGAGAAATTTTTTGTTATATAAAACTATTTTTAGTTGTTGCTTGAAGTAGGAAAAACTTGAGTTGGTTTTTCCTTGAGTTTTCCCTTGGGTTTTGATTTGGTTGTTTTGGTGTGTTATGTTGCTATTGCTATGCTATTGTGTTATGTGATCCTATGCTATATGCTTATTGTGATTATTGTTTGTCTCGGTAGAGTTTCGGAGTCTGAAGCTTGCTACTCTGAATCTTTAGCTTACGAGGATCATCAGCAAGGCAAGTTTTGATCATGTTATTTTCTATACCTATGTTTTGTGCATTAGAAATTATCACCACCCACCATGCATGAAGTAGTTGAAATTTTGAAGTTATTAATCTTGAGTAGTATCATGTGGTAGGATGGACCAATCCCTTGTTACCATGACCCGGGACGAAGTAGTTTACTTTGCTATGCTCGTGAGCGGGTTTTGGTTGAGTGAAATTCATAAGAAAGATGTGAGAGTCAATGATGATAACAACCCCATGAACTACAAGAATCAAGATGGACTTGAATTCACTCTTTGGGTGGAGGGCGGTTGACGGGCACCTGGAGAACCCAGTGGTTGGCGGGATGCATGGAGAAGTGCCATGACATCTTGCGAAAGCTTCACCCAGCCACGAAGAGGCGGATGGATGCCCCATTGACGGAAGCTTACTGTGCAGCCGCAAGCCATTATGGGCTCTGGCTGGGTTAACCTTAGTAGTGACGCTGGCTGGGCGGTACTACGAGATGTAGAAAAACGGTAGGATTGGATGGGTACGGCGGTAGCGGAAGAACTCTTTGGAAGACCTGTTTCATTAGTCCGTCTTCAAACACCATGAAGTGCGAAGACTTAAAAGGAGGAATGATTCTTGCGTTTAAAGTCATAAACCTCTGCAGAGTGTTAAAGATCTAATCGATTAGCCGTGTCCCGATTACGGACAATTTGAGCCTCTGGAACTTGGAAGTATTCGAAATCTCAACACTAAAACTAATGAATTAATTTGAGGGTTTATGACTTAATAATTTGGGAATGAGATATTGGTTGGCGGAACCATCTCAATAACTACCAACAATTTGTAGTAATTTGCAAGCAAGTCCCTTTGTAGTAGGAGAAAATTGGCTTTTAGCAAAATGATGAAACTTAGAGCCCACAGCCAAAATGCATATAGTGTTAGTAACTTTATTACTGTTATTCTCTTCATGACTTGCCGACTTATTAAAAAAGCTGACCTACACGGCTGCAACGTCTTATGTTGCGAGATTTATTCGATCAGGAGTGAGGCTACGCTCGCGCTTGGCGATTGCCCTTTGAGTCGGATGGACTCGCTATTTAAATCTACGCTTCGCAGCATTAGTAGTTTATTTCTCATGAGTTGGCCTTGAGCCGAATTTATTCTCTTGTAATAAAGACTCTATATGAGAATCGTGTAATAAATTCAGGTGTGATTGAACTTTGATTATTTCATCGATGTACTGTGAGTACCAGCATGATCTTGGGATGGTACAGACATAGAGATTTGACCGATTTTGGGTCAGGTCGCTACACCTACTAAGTTGACGGGGACGGAGTGCTTTGTCAACTTAGTCAATATGAACGATTCTAGCTCCAGTGACCATACGATGTCCATCCAATGGCCGTAGTGCTTCTTCAACCTCTGGTCTTCTTGCTCCAGCCGCCCAAAGCAGCGCCGGTCGTGTCGCATGCTCCTGCCTCCCGTGGCTGGCTGTGCTACCGCAGAGGCCTCGCCGCCCCCTACTATGCCCACCACTAGCCAGGCCCTGCAGCGACGACAACCTCACACCGCAGCCGAACCAGTGAAACCTCGTACTCCTCTCCGCGCGGGCTTCCACTACCCCGTCTTCCCCGGCTCCGCGTCGTCCCCTTCCTAGGCCTCGCCGTCGTCCACCGCCCTGGTGCTCTCGGCGCGGCGTGGTCAACATGGTCAAGGAACGACTTCCATCGGAAGAGTACTGTACGTGGAGAGGCTGACAGCTGTTCCACGGCGGCTGCAAGGAAGTGCCTCCTTATTACGCACAAAATAATTATTCCTCCACCAGACAGCTGGGACCCACCGGACGGGCAACTGTATTTTGCCAAAAACACGTTTCCCCCTGACTGCTGGGACCTACCAGCTACATCTTCGCACGCAAGGAAGTGCGTCCGGGCAAAAATAAAAACGATTCGCCCCCCTGACTGCTGGGACCCACCAGCTACATCTTCTCAGGCAATGAAGTGCCTGACAGTCGGGACCCACCTGGTCGAAGCGTACATAGACTTGTCATTCTGTTCGCGAATGTGTACGTACATACTAGTCGATATGGCCACGTACGTACATACGGGCAGGGTCTCGAACACCTACTTGGGCATACGTATGGCCAGGGCTCGTGTACATGGCTGGGTCGGAACGGAGAAACAACTCGTCGTCGTGTTCATGGGAAGCCAACTGGATGGGTCGGAACGGAATGCATCGTCTGTTCGTCGGGAGGGCTTGGATGGAACAGCCGATGGAAACGAGGCCTGGCGTACCGCAGAACGAAGGAAACGGCCTTGTGTTCGACCGGCCACGTTCGAAACGGGATCCTATTCATCGGGAGGGGTCTGGCGTACCGCAAAACGGAGAAAACGGACCTCCTACGGTCGAAACAGGGGTTCTGTTGATCGGGACAGGTGTTGCGTACGACAAAACGGAGGAAACGGACTTGTGTTGGAGAGCTACGGTCGAAACGGGGGTCCTGTTCATCGGGAGGGGTGTGGCGTACCTCAAAACGAGACTCCAAGGGATATTGTTCATCTCCACCATCGACCCCCTCTAGCCTCCACGGGCTACTGTTCATCCACCGTCGACCTCCTCCAGCCTCCACGTGCGACTTTTCATCCACGGGCTCCTGTTCATCCAGCCTCCACCGCGCGCTACTCCACCGGCTACTGTTCAACCTGCCCTCTCCACGGGCTCCTGTTCAACCACCCCTCCATGGGCTACTGTTCATCTAGCCCTCCACCATCTACTATTCTTCCTGCCCTCCACGGGGTGGTCCTGTTCATCCTGCCCTCCACGGCGTCCTGTTCATCCAGCCCCAACCGACTCGATCGATCGGGGTCCTGTTCATCCAGAGGCAACACCACGGGGTCCTATTCATCCATCCCCATCGGGAACTGTTCATCCAACCCCCCCAACAGCGCTCACTGTTCATCCAGAGGCAGCATCGATCGGCTTCAGTTAGCAGCACTAGCGAAGGAATCGCTTGATCGGGTTCAGTTAACAGCCATCGATCGATCGCTCGGGTTTAGTAACGCGTAGCCTGCAGTGCAATCACTCGGGTTCAGTTAGAGCCCAACGCCTCACTCAGGTTCAGTTAGAGCCCAACGCCTTGCCCCCACGCGCATGTGTGTACGAGAGAAACGTGCATCGCTCGGCCCCGACCACCCACCGTAACCGGGAACACCCCGGTATTTTCTTCGCCCTCGCTTCTACCATGGTTTTTTCCGTCATGGACGACCCAAAGAATGTCATGCAACTGCATCTCCGGCCCGCCCAGGATGAAAAGCCCATTTTCTGTCATGATTTTTTGTCATAGAAGTAGGACCCCACCACATCTATGATGATACCGGGTTTTTTCACAACTATCGTCATACAAGTGTCATAAGTATGAAAAAAATTTCGTTCGGCCCAAAATGTCATGGATGTGTCTTTTTTTTGTAGTGCTTGTATCTGTCCATTTGTTTTTTGCCTTCATCTTTAGAATTTCTAGTGTGAAACTCAAGCGGGTCACCTCGGGATTGCAACCATCATACAAAGGAGTCATCGAGTCTACCTCCAGTTGCGCCAGTTTGGCCTCCTCTCTAGAAGCAGCTCTGTCGCTAGTCATCTTGTTGCGAAGCAGGTCTCGAACATGCGGGTCCCGCATGGCTGAACTTAGTAGCGATGAAGACGGCGGTGTGTCCGCGTCTTCTCCACCTTGAACTACCTCTTCGCCATCGACATTTCCGAATCCGTCTTCCTCTTCGGGCACATAATCGGTCATCTCTTCGTCTGGTGGCCCCATGTCGTTATTTCCTGCCCGGTCGACATCCTCATCATCATCATCTTCACTTACCGAGTATGGACATGCATGAAACCATGCATGAGCAGGTGCTCCTCGAATGTGCCACCCTCAAAGGGGTCGATCCTGACTATTCCTTTGCATTTTCGACACGGACATAAAACAACCTTCAGTCTTTTTTCATACATGTCGTTCACAGCGGATTGCCAGTATCTTTCGACCATCCTTCCATTGACCTTCATGATCACCTGCACACGGAGCAAACATTATAACCACGTATATATGCATGCATGGATCAATACAAAAATTCGGCATGACCTTCCCTAAACAGAGGACATATTGAGTTTGCCCAAAATTCGACGAAACGGAATTGAATCGACATTTCGGCAAAACATAGGCAACTCATGTCACCCACATTATTTCATCAAATACACAATGTAGACAACTCAAATTATGCTACACACAATTCGATATATTCTCATATATATATATATATATATATATATATATATATATATATATATATATATATATATATATATATATATATATATATATGTATATATATATATATATATATATATATAGTTTTGGTCCTTATCCACACAAAAGCATTTTTTGCTCACCTATGTGTGAGAGGATATCGAGCACCTTTCTTCTTAATTACCTAGTAGCTCTAGATATATATATATATATATATATATATATATATATATATATATATATATATATATATATATATATATATATATATATATATATATATATATAGCACTAACTAGCTAGCTAGCTCCCTAGGGAGATAGAGAGATCTAGGGAGACAGTGGGAGGAGAGGGAGAGAGGAGAAGAGGGAAGGCATTAATGGAAGGGGGTGGTGGAGGGCAAAGAAGAGGGGGAGGGAGGGCATTAATGGAGGGGTGGTGGTGGAGGGCAAAGAAAGAGGGGGTGGTGATGGGAGGGCTCTAATGGAGGGGTGAGGGAGTCCCGGACTAGGGGGTGTCCGGATAGCCGGACTATCGTCACGGCCGGACTCCAAGACTATGAAGATACAAGATTGAAGACTTCGTCCCGTGTCCGGATGGGACTTTCCTTGGCGTGGAAGGCAAGCTTGGCGATACGGATATGTAGATCTCCTACCATTGTAACCGACTCTGTGTAACCCTAACCTATCCGGTGTCTATATAAACCGGAGGGTTTTAGTCCGTAGGACAGAACAACAATCATACCATAGGCTAGCTTCTAGGGTTTAGCCTCCTTGATATCGTGGTAGATCTACTCTTGTACTACCCATATCATCAATATTAATCAAGCAGGAGTAGGGTATTACCTCCATCGAGAGGGCCCGAACCTGGGTAAAAACATCGTGTCCGTTGTCTCCTGTTACCATCCGCCTAGGCGCACGATTCGGGACCCCTACCGAGATCCGCGGTTTTGACACCGACATTGGTGCTTTCATTGAGAGTTCCTCTGTGTCGTCACCGATAGGCCCGATGGCTCCTTCGATCATCAACAATGACGTGATCCAGGGTGAGACTTTTCTCCCCAGACAGATCTTCGTATTCGGCGGCTTTGCTGCGGGCAATTAAGCAGCCATCTGGAGCAGATCGAAAGCTACGCCCCTTGCCATCAGGTCAGATTTGGAAGTTTGAACTATACGGCCGATATCCGCGGAGACTTGATCTTCGACGAACTCGAGCCACAGCCAAGCATGCCGCACTGTCTCGATGGGCATGATCTAGCTCTGCCGCCGAACAGTGCCCTGGAGGCCGCACCGGCATCCGCTCCGACCCTTAATCCAGAGCCGGATTCCCCAATCGAGGACGAGTGGTTGGACACCGCCTCGGGGGCTACAATCTCTACGGCGATTGAGCCGAACTCCATCCCTGTCCTTTGCGAAGACGTTGATTCCAGGGTGCCGGACTCCTCTCCGGACTCCGAACCCTCCGCGCCCCCGCCAATCGAATCCGATCGGGCGCCGGTCATGGAGTTCACTGTCGCGGACATCTTTCAGCACTCGCCCTTTGGCGACATCCTGAATTCACTAAAGTCTCTCTCTCTTTATCCGGAGAGCCATGGCCGGACTACGGTCAGGAAGGTTGGGATGCGGACGACCAAGAAATCCAACGCCCACCCACCACCCACTTCGTAGCCATCATCGAAAGCTTACACGACGTGCTCGATTTCGACTTCGAAGACATCGACGGTATGGACGATGATGTAGGAGACCACCATGAACCAGCGCCTATAGAATGATGGACAACCACCTCATCCCATGATGTATACATGGTGGATACACCTAAAGGAAATGAAGACGAGGAACAACGGGACGCTACGAAGGATAAATCCTCGAAAAGCAGTCAAAGCGGCAGCGTAAGCGTCGAACCAAGTCCGCCTCTCAGAGACCCAGCCATAGAGCAGGGCGAACCGGTGACGCGACGAACACGCTATCGGCGATCGTCCGAACAAGACAACTTGGATAAACAACCCGTCCCCGGTGAAGACAACAGTCCGGACGATCTCACGCCGGACAAATTGTTGGAGCAAAATAACCTCCAGAAAAGGCTCGTCGCCACTGAGCGTAGCCTGAAAAAGCAGAAGCTGAAGCTCAAAACAGTGGAAGATGCACTCAAGATAAGATGGAGCAAAGTATTCAACACCGCAGACAAATACGGCGATAGTCGCCGAACAAAGAGCTACCCAAAAAGAAAGCTACTGCCTGAATTTGACGAGGAGGCCTTAGAGCCACCACAATCAAAAAGTAAGAAGGCCACCGGTCGGATGGGCGACCCACGGCAAAAAGAGCGGCAAATGGCGCCACACACAAGCCGATATGCGATCCGCATAAGGACTCACATCAAAAGGATGGCCCGATTAGGTCCGTCTATGGGCGAAAGCAAGCTCTTCAAAGCAATGCAACATGCCAAATATCCGAACATCACGGCACACCCAAATACAGGGGCGCCGCACATCCCCTATGTTTCACCGATGAGGTGCTAGATCATGAATTTCCAGTGGGATTCAAACCCGTAAACATAGAGGCATCTGACGGAACAACAGACCACAGAGTGCGGATTGAGGATTACATCCTCCACATACACATGGCTAGAGGAGATGATCTCCACGCCATAAAATACTTACCCCTCAAACTCAAAGGGCCAGCTCGGCATTGGATTAAAAGCCTCCCCGAAAATGCCATTGGAAGCTGGGGGGAACTCGAGGATGCGTTTCGGGCCAATTTTCAGGGGACCTATGTCCGCCCTCCGGATGCAGACAATCTAAGTCACATAACTCAACAGCCCGGAGAGTCAGCCCAGAAATTCTGGAACAGGTTCCTTACTAAAAGGAACCAAATAGTCGACTGTCTGGACGCCGAAGCCTTAGCAGCTTTCAAACACAACGTCCGAGATGAATGGCTCGCCAGACACCTCGGCCGAGAGAAGCCAAGAACAATGGCCGCATTAACAAGCCTCATGACCCGCTTTTGCGCGGGAGAGGATAGTTGGCTAGCAAGATGCAGCACCAGCTACCCAAGTACATCCGAAGTCAGAGATGGAAACGGGAAACCACGGCGCAACAAGGACCAGCACCGGATTAAAAGGAATGGTCCAAAGAGCGCAGCAGTCAACGCCGGATTCAAAAGCTCACGGCAGAACAATAAAAAACTGCCCCTTAACGACAATAGCGATGAGCTATCCAACTTAAACAAAATTTTGGACAAGATATGTCAAATCCATAGTACTGCCGGGAGGCCTGCAAACCATACCCACAGAAATTGTTGGGTCTTCAAACAGTCCGGCAGACTCAACGCCGAACACAAGAGGCTCGACACACCAAGTGAAGATGATGACGAGCACCACAAGCAGAGCCCCGGAAAACAAAAGAATTTCCCACAAGAGGTTAAAACAGTAAACTCACTTCACGTGATTGTAACATCCCAAAATTCTAAATTTTGGAATGTTATAATAAATAAATAGTTTTGATTGATTGATTGTTTGTTGTGTGATTTATTGTGTGAAATTGAGTGAAATTTGAAACTTTCTGAAAGTTGAATGAGAGGGAATGAAATGACTTTCCCAAACTTCCACCTTGCATTTATGATCTCCATGAATTCAAATTCTTTTCATCACAAAACCCTGGAGAGAAGATGACATGACTTCTTCCATTTATTTGAATTTCATTTGGAAAATATTTCCAATTCTGAAACTTTATGCAACTCAATGATTTTCACGAGAGAAGATAAAATGACTTCTTCAAATTAAATGAAATATGAGTTGGGAGTTTTAAAAGAATTAAATTCAAAGTTCTTTTGAATTTATTTCCAATTTGGAGTTATTTGAGATTTATTCAAATTATTTTCTCCAAAAAAAAATATATAGAAAATAGGGTAACATGATTCCCTACATCAGAAAATTGGAGAGAAATTAATTTGAAGTCATTTTGGTATTTTAAAATGATTTTTATTGGAATTTATTGGACGGTAGCACTGTGTGAATTATTAAAATTTGTGTGTATTTTATTTGAAGCTAAAATAGTGTTCATGTTGTAGAAAATCTTTTTCTGAAAATTTTGATATATTATATGCCTATATAAAATTTTATTTATTTCTGTTTTGTTGTCTCTCAAAAAAAAATTGTTATGCCTCGCTTGGCCAAGGGCCAAGGCCCAAGGCCAAGCCAATGCGCCCGCCGCCAAGGCCATCCATCGCACGCACCTAGGGAGCCAGGAGCCAAGGTTTCCTATTCTTTTACAAATCCTAGTAGGATTTGATCCCGTTCGTTATTCCGTTTATTCGATTTGTTTCTAGATCTGTTCCTTTTGTTTCCTAATCCTAGTCTATTTCTTGTCCCTACCCAAGCAAAGCCCTCCTCCCCACTATAAATACCCAAGCACCCCCCCCTCCAACACATCAAACCAACACCTCTCCTCTCCTCTCCTCTCCTCTCCTCTCCTCTCCGCAGCAGCAGCAGCCCCTCACCCGCGCCGCCGCGCCCTCGACCTCTCCTGAGGTTTATATGATCTCCTCTCCACCGTCCTGTGATCTCCTTTCCTCTAGGAGCAACCGCAACATCGGAATCCGATCTTCTTCCCCAACTCCGACGACTACTCCGGTGAGATCCACGAAATCCCGTAATTCATTTTTTCCAGAAAATAGCAATCTTAGAAAATCCATATCTTTTAGAGTTTTTAGTATTCTTGAGTGATTCCAATTGCTATGGGTCACAATTTTTCTGAAGTTTCTGTTAGTGTCTCTGGATTTCAAATTTGAGTAGTTTAAATTTGAATTTGGTAAATTTTGTTCAGATTAGTATTTTGGCCATAACTTGAGTTTAAAAATAGGTTTTTAATTAATTCTTTTTGCTCCTGGTCACTTGTGATATTGTTTAGCTGTAGGACTTAGTTTGGTAATTTTGGAGTATTTTAAGTTAGATTTTTAGTAAAAACAGTACTGTTTTGCTTATATAGTTGTTTTAGTTATGTAATTATTGTTTTTAATTATTTTTAGTTCATTCCTTTTGTAGTTTTTCACTTGTTGTTATATGTTTATGTTTAGCTACAGTAGATAAATTTTTGTAGTTATTTATTAGTGTTTAGCTACTGTTTTTGTAATTGCTTGTTTAGTTCATAGTGATAGTGGATAAAAATAGTTTTGTTAGTTTTAAAAGTAATTCTTTTTCCACTTCAAGTTATATTGTTTTTGTTTCTGTTATTTGTGAACACATTAGTTGTTATATTTATTTAGTATAGTTTATTAATGTTTTAATAAATGATTTGCTGTTATAGTTGTCTTAGTGTTTTGCTAGTTGCTATATTTGTTCTAGTATTAACTAGATGGTTATAGTAGTTTTATATTAGTTCTTTTTGTTAGTTATTAAATTAGAAATTTATTTTCTGTTATTTTATTAGATTTATATTTTCTTTGCTGTAGAAAAAAATATTAGAGTAATTTAGTGATGTTATGTTAAGATTTGTGTGAGTTGGTCACCACTAGTTTTTCCTTGAATTTTTCTTTCGAAGTTTTTCCTTTGGTTTTCGACTTGGTTTTCTTTGTTGCTTTTATTATGATTGAGTATTGTTATGATTGATAGAATTGTTTGCTAGGATGTTTGCTTATGTGAATGCTATGTTTGACTATATAGATTTTCAACGGAGTGACGATTAGTTCTACCAAGTCATTTTCTGACAGCGTTGTTATCTTCATCAAGTAATACCAGGCAAGTTCACTTTGACCATGTTTTTCATACCTATCTGTTTTATTGCATCTAGTGTCATCTTCGCAACAATCCCTCCAGTAGTGACATTGAATCCTTGTAGTTGAGTAGTATGCATGAGGTAGGAACCCCTCACCCTGTTACCAAGCCCGGGACGTTATTTATTTTAATGCTACGCTATAGTAGATGGGGTTGGTATGAGTGCTCGGGAGTGGTGTGAGAATGGAGGATCTACGTCAATGACGACAACTCCATGATGGAATCTGCAAGGACTGCATCTTCAAGGCCTCAAGACTTCAAGACTCGAGACAAGAATTCAATACACACTCTTGGGTGAAGGACGGTTGACGGGCACCTGGAGAAACCAGTGGTTGGCGGGATGCATGGAGAAGCGCCATGACATCTTGCGGAAAGCTTCACCCAGACTCAAAGAGGCGGAAGAATACTTCATGCCGGAAGCTTACTGTGCAACCGCAAGTCATTATGGGCTCTGGCTTGGTTGACCTTAGTTGTGACTCTGGCTGGGGCGGTGCTAGCAGATGTAGAACTACGGTAGGATTGGATGAGCACCGGACGGTGGTCGAGGAACTCTTGGAAGACCATGTTTGGTCGTCTTATTCTCAAACACCCTGAAGTGCGAGAGCGTAAAAGAGGATCGAATCTTGCGGGTAAGGTGTACAAACCTCTGCAGAGGTTAAAACCTAATCGATTAGTCGTGTCCCGATTCACGGACAATTTGAGCATCTGGACTGGATCTATCTCGGAACTCTCAACACCGGATGATAACTTAATTGTGGGCAACTTATGATGAATTTGGGCTATGAGACATCGGTTGGCGGAACCATGTCATGATAGAAAACTCTATAGTACAGACTTCATTTATTCCTTTGATGTACGGAAAATAAAACCAGCTTTTACATAAACAAAACTCAGATCTGAGCCACAAAGCCATACTGCATATAGTATAGTTTATCATCTGTTTTCTCTTATTGTGATCTTGCCGGTACATTCAATGTCTTGACCTACACGGCTGCAACGTATAATGTTGCAGATATTTCCTCGACAGTAAGAGTTACGATCAGGTTACGGTCTACACTCAACCTGCCGATGGCGTTGATGGGACTCCACACCCGTTTGATTGTTTCGCTGAGTATTATGAGGTATATATCATTTCGTTATTTATACATGTGATTGCACTTTGATATATACATTGATGTCTTTGTGTGTGCAAAGATCTTGATCGAGGATGGCATAAACAACACGGAAGGCTTGACCGTCTCGAGGTCGGTCGCTCATGATATGGTATCGAGCACATGTTGGTATAGGACGTGACCCTAGAAATCGGAAAGCCCTAGGACAGAAATCTCTAAAACTTTATTTTCAAAAGGATCCTTTACTTCTCGTCTTTTCTGATTTTATCAAGTAGTCCCTTTGACCTCAAATAGTTAGAATATACACCTTTCCCTTTTGACCACACGGAAGATCAACTGAAGTCACTCCAAGAATTAAAGATATCGGACAACTGATGGCCATTTCAAAGTAACAAGGGTTTCACCATGCATTAGAAGAGTTGAAGCTGCAACAATTGAAGACTCCGAAGACTAGAAGAATTTGAAGAATCTGAAGAATTATTTGACCTTTAGAATACCAAACCCCTGTTACACAATTACGTTAGATGCGGCGATTTGTGAGCTGTCATTTGTTTGATGTTTTCCGACAGCCACAAAGTAAAACCCGTTTCTTCAAAAACTATTGTTTGTATTGTGTGTATCCTCCCCACCTCTCTCATATCTCATCCCAAAACTTTTGGACCCATAGATGATGAATGAAGTTGGACGGTATTCTCTGGACCGAAAACCCAGCGGAGGCAGAGCTATGGATTCGAACATGGAGAGTCACTTGGGAGCAATTTGGTTTCAAGGAAGAATGAAGTATTATACGCTCTTGATTACTTTGAAGGAAGTGCTGCAACATGGTGGCAGATGCATGAAGCTATCTGAGGATGGAATGGAGCAAAGACTTGGGAAGAATTCAAGAAGACTCGACAAGATCTCGTCTTATCCGGAAGCACCATGATACACCAAGAAATAAACCTTGTGCCTGCAAGATTTGCGGAGAAATAGGACACACCGGGAGGAACACAAGGATGGATGCCCTCATTGTGAGGAGAAACACCCAGTGAGGAATGCCCAACTAGTCGGTGACTTGTTTCTTGTGTGAAGGAACCACCCACTACCCGACTCAAGTGTCACATTTACCCCATGGTGCAACAAACTATTCAGGAGCAGGAAGAAGGAATGAAAGAAGCCCTCCGAGAAGTTATGAAAGAACCTGTGATGAAGGAATGTGTTGAAGACCCGATGGAGAAGGCCTCAACATATTTTACTCCAATGCCTGCTATTCATGTGGAGAAGAAGGACATTTTCACAAGATTGCACCAAGGAAAGAAAAGAGTGTCAGGATACTTCCGGCGGAAGCAATAGAGTTTGATCCACAGGGAATAGAAGGTTTGATCGAACGAAGAAACCCGGAGAGAAAACAAACACACCCTCGAACAACCCAATTTCTGCAAAGAGGGACAAGAGTCGTATTACCTGTTTTGAATGTAAGGACGTCGGGCATTATGCCAATCATTGTCTTGAAAGGAAGCAAGGAACTCAAGGAGCAGGCACCATCTCCAAGAAGCCCAAAGACTTATTGAAAGTTATGTGTTTTCATTGCAAGGAAGCAGGACATTATGCTACTAAATGTTCCTACAAGAAGGAAGCTGGAGTTGAGTAGTTGGAATTTTGATATGGATAATAAGAGTGGTAGAAACCAATTTTTTTCATGAGTACAATAAGTTGAGTTATGTAATGGGTGCTCGAGTTTTAATGGATTCATGAAATCAATAAAGTTAAGGTGACATGTTTTCATATGTTTAATTGTATGAGTTGTTACTCTATGAACACGGATTTTGACCATTTTGAGGATATGAGAAATATGGTCTATGGATGGATTTGTGAATTTCATTTTAAGGGTGATAGTACCCTATGAAGAACACTAGACCAATGGAAATGGAAATGTGTCCCACAGGTTGGAGTTTGGAAAAAATGAGTTGAAGTTTTATCTTTGATATGATGGTATTAAGAAATGAAATGTTATTGGATTTAAAGTGGTGTAATGTTGGAAAATGGAGCAATTGTAACTCCAAGGATGAGTGAAATTGGTACAAGTGTTGAAGTGGGCTCATAACCCACAGGCCCAGGAATTAATAAGGGTCAAGTACCCTTTGGAAGAAGAAATTTTGGGAAGACTGCGATTTGATCGCAGGCGTTTACGTAGGAGGTTACGTAAAACCCGAGAGTTGTGAAGAAGCGATAGATGTTTTGTTCAGCTTGCAGAATCAATGGAATTATCCGAACTAAGTTCGTTGAGAAGAGAAATTCTGCAATGCTTGTGAGTGCGCCTAAGTGTTAGAATCGTGATTCACTGTTTACGTATGTGGTAATGATTCAAATGCGGGATGGATTGGCCCCATACCGGAGACTTCTATCATGAACTATCATATGTTGATGGAAAATCAGAGAGACTTGAAAACTTTAGAAGAGCATCGTCGACAAGCCAAAAACCTTAGAATGGTACGACGATTGATCCATGTACCGCAACCGTTGCCAAGCGTAGGTCATGGTGAGACCCAACCCAACCCATTATTCCTATAGGAGAAACCTGTAATGGTCGACCACCATGAGATCTCGATAGTTGTTTATTGGCGACAGACACTGTCACTAAGGAGACACAGTCTCGGAAGAACCTCACCAGACGAAAGGACACGTATTTGAGGAAAAGGTTTGACCCTACGGAAGAGCCCAGTGTAGGAGTTACTTGAAGTTGTGAGAAGACCGATGGTGTTCACCCTAGGGATGGAGTACCTGAGTTCCGTTGGAACCATAACCATGCTTTTAAGTGTGGTAGCACACTAGACCATTCGATCGTGGATTTGCTGGAAGACCCCAAACCCTAACCTTTTCTTGTTGCCTCTTGAATCTCGAGGACGAGATTCATTTTAAGTGTGGTAGGTTTGTAACATCCCAAAATTCTAAATTTTGGAATGTTATAATAAATAAATAGTTTTGATTGATTGATTGTTTGTTGTGTGATTTATTGTGTGAAATTGAGTGAAATTTGAAACTTTCTGAAAGTTGAATGAGAGGGAATGAAATGACTTTCCCAAACTTCCACCTTGCATTTATGATCTCCATGAATTCAAATTCTTTTCATCACAAAACCCTGGAGAGAAGATGACATGACTTCTTCCATTTATTTAAATGACAAGGGTGTTGAAAATATTTGAATTTCATTTGGAAAATATTTCCAATTCTGAAACTTTATGCAACTCAATGATTTTCACGAGAGAAGATAAAATGACTTCTTCAAATTAAATGAAATATGAGTTGGGAGTTTTAAAAGAATTAAATTCAAAGTTCTTTTGAATTTATTTCCAATTGGAGTTATTTGAGTTTTATTCAAATTATTTTCTCCAACAACAAAATATATAGAAAATAGGGTAACATGATTCCCTACATCAGAAAATTGAGAGAAATTAATTTGAAGTCATTTTGGTATTTTAAAAATGATTTTTATTGGAATTTATTGGACCGGTAGCACTGTGTGAATTATTAAAATTTGTGTGTATTTTATTTGAAGCTAAAATAGTGTTCATGTTGTAGAAAATCTTTTTCTGAAAATTTTGATATATTATATGCCTATATAAAATTTTTATTTATTTGTGTTTTGTTGTCTCTGTCAAAAAAAAAAATTTGCTGCGCCCTTGGCCAAGGGCCAAGGCCCAAGGCCAAGCCAATGACCCGGCCGCCAAGGCCATCCATCGCACGCACCTAGGGAGCCAGGAGCCGAGGTTTCCTATTCTTTTACAAATCCTAGTAGGATTTGATCCCGTTCGTTATTCCGTTTATTCGATTTGTTTCTAGATCTTTTCCTTTTGTTTCCTAATCCTAGTCTATTTCTTGTCCCTACCCAAGCAAAGCCCTCCCTCCCACTATAAATACCCAAGCACCCCCCTCCAACACATCAAACCAACACCTCTCCTCTCCTCTCCTCTCCTCTCCGCAGCAGCAGCAGCCCCTCACCCGCGCCGCCGTGCCCTCGACCTCTCCTGAGGTTTATATGATCTCCTCTCCACCGTCCCGTGATCTCCTTTCCTCTAGGAGCAACCGCAACATCGGAATCCGATCTTCTTCCCCAACTTCGACGACTACTCCGGTGAGATACACGAAATCCCGTAATTCATTTTTTCCAGAAAATAGCAATCTTAGAAAATTCATATCTTTTAGAGTTTTTAATATTTTTGAGTGATTCCAATTGCTATGGGTCACAAATTTGCTGAAGTTTCTGTTAGTGTCTCTGGATTTCAAATTTGAGTAGTTTAAATTTGAATTTGATAAATTTTGTTCAGATTAGTATTTTGGCCATAACTTTAGTTTAAAAATAGGTTTTTAATTAATTCTTTTTGCTCCTGGTCACTTGTGATATTGTTTAGCTGTAGGATTTAGTTTGGTAATTTTGGAGTATTTTAAGTTAGATTTTTAGTAAAAGCAGTACTGTTTTGCTTATATAGTTGTTTTAGTTATGTAATTATTGTTTTTAATTATTTTTAGTTCATTCCTTTTGTAGTTTTTCACTTGTTGTTATATGTTTATGTTTAGCTACAGTAGATAAATTTTTGTAGTTATTTATTAGTGTTTAGCTACTGTTTTTGTAATTGCTTGTTTAGTTCATAGTGATAGTGGATAAAAATAGTTTTGTTAGTTCTAAAAGTAATTCTTTTTCCACTTCAAGTTATATTGTTTTTGTTTCTGTTATTTGTGAACACATTAGTTGTTATATTTATTTAGTATAGTTTATTAATGTTTTAATAAATGATTTGCTGTTATAGTTGTCTTAGTGTTTTGCTAGTTGCTATATTTGTTCTAGTATTAACTAGATGGTTATAGTAGTTTTATATTAGTTCTTTTTGTTAGTTATTAAATTAGAAATTTATTTTCTGTTATTTTATTAGATTTATATTTTCTTTGCTGTAGAAAAAAATATTAGAGTAATTTAGTGATGTTATGTTAAGATTTGTGTGAGTTGGTCACCACTAGTTTTTCCTTGAATTTTTCTTTCGAAGTTTTTCCTTTGGTTTTCGACTTGGTTTTCATTGTTGCTTTTATTATGATTGAGTATTGTTATGATTGATAGAATTGTTTGCTAGGATGTTTGCTTATGTGAATGCTATGTTTGACTATATAGATTTTCAGCGGAGTGACGATTAGTTCTACCAAGTCATTTTCGACAGCGTTGTTATCTTCATCAAGTAATACCGAGCAAGTTCACTTTGACCATGTTTTTCATACCTATGTGTTTTATTGCATCTAGTGTCATCTTCGCAACAATCCCTCCAGTAGTGACATTGAATCCTTGTAGTTGAGTAGTATGCATGAGGTAGGAACCCTCACCCTGTTACCAAGCCGGGACGTTATTTATTTTATGCTACGCTATAGTAGACGGGGTTGGTATGAGTGCTCGGAGTGGTGTGAGAATGAAGGATCTCGTCAATGGCGACAACTCCATGATGGAATCTGCAAGGACTGCATCTTCAAGGCCTCAAGACTTCAAGACTCGAGACAAGAATTCAATACACACTCTTGGGTGAAGGGCGGTTGACGGGCACCTGGAGAAACCAGTGGTTGGCGGGATGCATGGAGAAGCGCCATGACATCTTGCGGAAAGCTTCACCCAGACTCAAAGAGGCGGAAGAATACTTCATGCCCGAAGCTTACTGTGCAACCGCAAGTCATTATGGGCTCTGGCTTGGTTGACCTTAGTTGTGACTCTGGCTGGGGCGGTGCTAGCGGATGTAGAACTACGGTAGGATTGGATGAGCACCGGACGGTGGTCGAGGAACTCTTGGAAGACCATGTTTGATCGTCTTGTTCTCAAACACCTGAAGTGCGAGAGCGTAAAAGAGGATCGAATCTTGCGGGTAAGGTGTAGAAACCTCTGCAGAGGTTAAAACCTAATCGATTAGCCGTGTCCCGATTCACGGACAATTTGAGCATCTGGACCTAGATCTATCTCGGAACTCTGAACACGGACTGATAACTTAATTGTGGGCAACTTATGATGAATTTGGGCTATGAGACATCGGTTGGCGGAACCATGTCATGATAGAAAACTCTATAGTACAGACTTCATTTATTCCTTTGATGTAGGGAAAATAAAACCAGCTTTTACGCAAACAAAACTCAGATCTGAGCCACAAAGCCATACTGCATATAGTATAGTTTATCATCTGTTTTCTCTTATTGTGATCTTGCGGTACATTCAATGTACTGACCTACACGGCTGCAACGTATAATGTTGCAGATATTTCCTCGACAGTAAGAGTTACGATCTGGGTTACGGTCTACACTCAACCTGCCGATGGCGTTGATGGGACTCCACACCCGTTTGATTGTTTCCGCTGAGTATTATGAGGTATATATCATTTCGTTATTTATACATATGTGATTGCACTTTGATATATACATTGATGTACTGTGTGTGCCAGCATCTTGATCCGAGGATGGCACAACAACACGAGGCTTGACCGTCACGAGGTCGGGTCGCGCTCTGAAAATGCTCATGTGGCCCTCTGAAAATATTGGACAGAGATAATAATCAAACCAATATTTTTGGGGGTTCATAAGTATTTATATTTGGGCATTTGGAATTAATGCATACCTATTTGCTTTGGATATATATATGCTATATATATTATATATGGCCAATAATTGTGCCTTTTGTTGAAGAGCTCTGGAATAATACCACTAGCTCATATAAAAATTGGCATAATTAAATAAAGTGATTTGGTATTTTAAATAAATCAAACAAATGTCAGAATATTTAAAAAAGAAACAAATATGGAAAAAACCCTTACCTGACCTACCTTACATGGCTTTGGTGGTGTGGCCCCAGCCCAGTGGCCAGCCCGCCCAGCCCGCCCGGCCAGCGCCGGCCGTCCCCTTCCTCGCGCCCGAGGAGGGGCAGGGGCCTGCGCCTTGCCTTGTGCCACCCTGTGTCTGGCCGGGACACGTCTCCCGCCACCTCCTGCTTCCTCCCTCGCCGCTCTGGATGACCCCTTGACGCCACGCGCCGCCCGGTCCTTCCCCACTCTCTCGTTTTCCCCTCCTCCTCTGGTTTCCTCCCCTCTCTTCACCGGCCGCACCGAGAGCGCCGCTGCTGCCGCCGTGGCCACCGTCTCCCCTCGCTCTCTCCGTGCTGCAAGATCCGCGCCGCCGTCCGCTACCTCCCGTGCCGAGCCACGTGGCGGGAAGCCCTGGGCGCCGCCATCGCCATCGTCTCCGTCTCCGGTCGCGGAGATCCCCTCGCCGCCACGATCGCCCGGTTCCTCCCGACCTCGCCGACCCGTTCATCGCGACCGCCGTGAGCTTCGCTCCTTCTCCCCTCTTCGTTCTCGCCCTCGACACCGCAGCCACACGCCCGCTTGAGCGAGCTCCGGCCGCCGCCCGCAGCTCCGCTCCCGCGAGCCCAGCCCCAGCTCTTCCCTTTGCTCCACGGTGTGCGAGAGCCGGGCTACGCCAGTGCTCTCGAGACGCCACCCGTGGCTGTGGCACGGACTTCGCCGCGTCCAGAGGTCGCGGCGACGAGCCCCGTCGCTGAGCCTGCCACGTGGGTCCGGCTCGTCGGTGATTAGCTTAAGCTAATCACCAACTCTACCCGACGACACGGCGGTGGGCCCCAGCGCCACTAACCTGAATTAGATTAGAATTAAACCCCCGTTAACTAAGCGAGACAACGGCGTGTGGCCCCACACGTCAGGTTTGACTCCAACCAGCCGCAGTTGACCTGTTGACGTCATGCTTTGCGAGGTTGATGCAATATTATATTTTACGGATTTAATTAAATCAGGAAATTCCGAATATTTTCAAAACTTCAAAATTCATAGAAATTCAACCGTAGCTCAGATTGAAATAATTTATATATGAAAATTATCAGAAAAATTCAATCTATCCATCTGTACTAGTTTCATGCATGACAAACCAACTTATACATGCTGTATAAGTGAAACTCTAAAATGGCATTTATAAGAGCTTACTTTGGAATTGCATTTGAACCTTTGGTTCAAATGGACTTCATTCAAATCGAATACCATTTGCATTAACTCAAACAGAATCACATCTACATGCCATGTTCATGCATCATATTGTTGCATATGATTGTGTATTGATTGCCGGCACCGTTCCTTCTCGATAGGTCCTGCTCCGGAGACGTTCCAGAGTACCTGTCTATGAAGCGGTGCCTCCCTTGTTGATTTACCAGGCAAGCAAATCCCCTTGTTCATTCCGATACAATCCTACCCTCTCGCTCCTGCTCTCAGTTATTGCATTAGGACAACAACGATTCATCTGCTACTTTGTGCTGCGGTAGTTGAACCCATTCCTCTGCATGACCTGTCATTGCCACAGTAATTAGTTGAAAACCCACTAGCATGTGTAGGAGTTGATTGAGCCATGTTGTGTTCCTACCATGCTATGCCTGCTATTGCTTAGAGTTGTGTCAGGTCTGATTCATTGGGAATGAATTGGAGTACAGTTCTATGTTCGATCTTTGAGAGTGAAGTGTGTGAACACGATTTGGTAAAGGTAGCGGTGAGAGGCCATGTAGGAGTACATGGTGGGTTGTCTCACTGGAACCGTCCTTAAGCACTGAGTTCTATGTATGTTGTCCAATGACTCGATACTACCACACATTGGGTTCGGTAACTCGACCCTCTCGACTTATTAATCAACTTGATCTCTGTCCCGTGAGTCGCAACTAGTTTCGGTGTTTGTAGGTAGTGCTATTTTTCTACCAAGTGGCACCCGGCAGGGTGGGCTTAGGACAGACTAAACACGGTGGCACGGTGTACCAAGTGGCACCGGATGGTGAGCTTGGGAACCCTGCTCACATCGTTTGGGGCCGTGGCGACACCCGCCGGATCTCCTTGCGGATGGAACCCGAATAGGCGATAAGCTGGACTAGAGTCTTGTGTGGTTAGTCGGTCGTGGCCGACACCTCGCATGAGCTTCCGCTTGAAGGTTGCCGAGATACATGGCGTGTATATGGCGGTAAGAGGCGAGGCGTGTGTGAAGAAGTACACCCCTGCAGGGTTATCATGATCTATTCGAATAGCCGTGTCCTCGGTTATGGACTTCTTGGATGCTTACGTGGTACATAGACAACTGAAAGTGGATACCCTAAAATGCTCAAGACAAGTGTGAGTGCTATGGATGGCCTTCCTGTATGGAGACGGGAATGAATCCGTAGTAGTGTATTGATGTGGTGATTAGTGGACTCGTGTACGTTGTCTCACCTCAAGAGTTTCTTGTAGTCATAGAACAGGATAGCCACAGAGTCAAAGCTGGCTTGCTGCAACTAAACTCCACGTTACCTTCTTGATACTAATGCATGTATGATAGGATCGATGTAAGTCTTCTTTGAGTACCTTTGTACTCACGTTGCTTTATTTATATTTTGCAGCGGAGACTTGGTCTTACTAGTAGTTCGCTTGGACTTGACAGTAGCTTGTTACCTCAGCTACGATCTTGTACCCTTGGGAGGGTCTTGTAGATAGTCAGGCTTCTCAGCCTTTTTCTTTTGTAGTTATGCGTACTCGGACGTGTAATGCTTCCGCTTGTTGTTTGTATGCTTTCGAATGATGGGTCATGTGACCCTGTTTGTACTTATTGCTATGTGGCTCTTCCGAGCCTTTATCTATATGAGTTTGCGTTATGTTGTGATGCCATGTTGTGCAACACATACTTGCATGTTATGCGACGTGTAACTTGTATTGCTATGTGTGGGATCCGACAATCTAGTTGTTTATCCTTGGTAGCCTCTCTTATGGGGAAATGTAGTCTCGTGCTTACGGCGATAGTAGTCCGCTTCTGCCCGGTTCACGAGTCCTGCTAGCCCAAAGCACTACTGCTTGGACACTTGGTGGCGGCATGTGTCTCACTTGCCTATGTCTGTCCCTTCGGGAAATGTCACGCGTGTTATTGAGTCCTGCCTAGCTGCTACAGCCGGGATACGGAGTCCTGTTAGCCAGTCGACAGCCCAATTTATCGTTGATGACCGACATGCTCGATGTGATTCATGTATGCCTGTCCCCATAGGTTAGTGCCACTTTGGTTTCACGACTAGTCATGTCGGCCGGGTTCTCTGTCATATGGATGCTAGCGACACTATCATATCGTGAGCCGAAAGCGCATAAGCGGTCCCGGGCCATGGTAAGGCGACACCCGTGGGGATACCGTGCGTGAGGCCGCAAAGGGATATGATGTGTTACATGCTAGATCGGTGTGACTTAGGATCGGGGTCCCGACAGCTGCCTTGACATTGGATCCCATAATCGATGGATTCCAATTTACACAAGTCCTCATGGATGGTGGGAATGACATAAACCTGATATATCAGGACACAATCCGCAGGATGGGGATAGACCCAACCAAAATTCGCCATAGCAACACCTCCTTTAAAGGGGTAATGCCAGGCCCATATGCCCATTGTACGGGCTCCCTACTGCTAGAAGTTGTGTTCGGTTCATCCGACAACTTCCGTCACGAAAAGCTAATCTTCCATGTCGCCCCGTTTAAAATTAGCCATCAAGCACTATTGGGACGCGAAGCTTTCGCCCGCTTTAACGCAATACCGCATTATGCATCTCTTACACTTAAAATGCCCGGTCCACCCGGCATCATCTCATTAAAAGGGAGTATTAAGTGTTATTTGAGCCCGGAGGAACGTGAGACTGCCGTGACAGCCCCACACCTATCCGGCTCCGCTAGTCAAAGAACCTGAATTGGTCATTCAAACCTTGGACACGGTTAGACGAGTCCGGCGCTTCCTAGCGGCATTACCCCATACAAGGGGTTGCATGCTGTAACGCCCCAGATTTGATGCGCCAGGTGTCCGCCAGTTATTCGCCGTCGTTGCCATGTCATTTGCTTGCGTGTTGCATTTTGCCATGTCATCATCTGCATTTCATATCATGTCATCATGTGCATTTCATTTTGCATACGTGTTCGTCTCATGCATCCGAGCATTTTCCCCGTTGTCCGTTTTGCAATCCGGCACTCCTATGTCTCCTGGCGCCGCCCCTTCCCCGGCCACCAGCGCCCTCTCCGGCCTCCTCCCTCCGCCGGCGCCTCAGATCCGGCGAGATCCCGGCCATCCTCGTTTTCCGTGCAAGGGTTGACTTCTTCTCCCCCCGATTTCCTCTGTCATTCCTCTGCTAATATTTTTCATGCATTTTCATCGCATCATAACTCTGCATCCGTAACTCCGTTTCGTGCGTGTAATATGTCAAAATGTTTGCCTCAAAGAGTAGATCATTTCATCTCATTGCATCATTTGCATTTGAGCTCATCTTGATGCCGTAATCATCGTTGCAAGAGTGCTATGTGATGTTAGTTTCAGATTCTTATCAGAACATGCACTTTTGTCATTTTTGCCATGATTGATGTGTGCACCCTATGAACTTGAGTCCTACATGTGTTTTATAATATGCCATGCCATCTTTACAGGGGTGTATGCCATGTATTTTTGTGATCTCTGTGGTGACTAGCACAAGCACGCAAACTAGGCTTCATGATGTTGCTGATTTTAGCCCCTGTTCTGCTGATATTTTTATGCCATGTAAACTTGATGCTACCGAGAGATCCATGCTTATTTTGAGATACTTAAGTAAGGATGTTTTGAACATATGGTTATTATCTATCCATCCATGCCCTTGTTTGCAATTATGGAGTGCCATAGCTTGAGTCAATCGAGATCTACTTTTGATATAAAATGTTTCCTGGCAGATTGTTTACATGTTATTCAATTTTGCCAAGGTTGTTGTAGTTGATCCTTGCATGCTATGATGTTGTTCTTGCCATGTATAGCTTCTATGCCATGTCTTCTTACTGTGAGTTGCCTTTCCATGCCATGTATTGCTCTGTGTGAGTGATTCAAGCTCACCAACATGCCTACTTATTGTTGTTCCTGCCATGTATGAATCTGTAATATAACTTGCTATGTTTACATGGTTGCCATCATATCTTCTGATCCTTTTTGGCTCATGGTCAGTAAAGGACTTTTGTTCTATGCAATTAGTACATTCATTCCATGCCTTTTTTTCCATTATAAGTTCATGTAACATGTTGTTTGATAGCTCTAAACATTGCAACCTGATGTTATTTCCTGATAAGTCTGAAACTGTTATTATTTGCAATCTTGCCATGTCATTTTGAGCATGTTATAGTGATTTCTGAAGATAGCTCAGTGTTCATGTTTTGTCATGCTTTACCTGTATATCATGCCCATGCCTTTTGTTTTCATATTTAGGTGCTGTAGCATATTGTTTTGATGTTTGCAATATGCCTACTTGCTGTTATGGACAGTTTGTTGTCATGACTTGTATATGGTGTATGTGTTGAACCGTTGCTCCGTTTTGAGTGTGCTCTATATGAAACTTGCTTGATTTTGCATGTAGTTTCATATTATCATGTTGCATCCTTGTTTTGAGGTGTTTGCTTGATGTTTGGGTGCATTTTGCATCAATGTCATGTTTAACTTGTTTTGCTCATATCTTCTAGGCCGTAGCTCCGAATTAAATGAACTTTAGATGTAACTTGACTAGAATTTCGTGTAGATCATCTTGGTGCATTTTAAATTGCTGTTTAACAACTTGAACATAAAGTTATTCAGATCTGGACCAATTTCGAAATTTGCATATGAGGACTTACCGGAATTGTTCTATGTTGTTCCCGGCCTCATTTAAACTTGCCTTGATGTGTTGCTCTTGTTTGCATCATCTCTTGCCATGAGTAGCTTCATGTAGTCTTGTCATGCATCATGCTTGTTTGTGCATCATGTCTTGTCTATGTGTGGTGTGTTTACTATGTTGTGTGCTTCTTCTCGATAGTTCCCGTTTCGTTGCGATCGTGAGGATTCGTTCGTCTACGCTTGGTTCGGCTTCATCCGTTCATCTTATTCATGGAATCGTTCTTCTTCCTTGCGGGATTTCAGGCAAGATGACCGCTACCCTGGATCTCACTACTATCATTGCTATGCTAGTTGCTTCGTTCTTTCGCTGTGCTGCGCTACCTATTACCTGTTTATCAAGCCATCCCAAATTGCCATGTCAGCCACTAACCTTTTTCAACCTTCCTAGCAAACCATTGTTTGGCTATGTTACCGCTTTGCTCAGCCCCTCTTATAGCGTTGTTAGTTGCAGGTGAAGATGAAGTTTGTTCCTTGTTGGAACATGGAGATGTTGTTCCTTGTTGGAACATGTTTACTTGTTGGGATATCACAATATATCTTATTTAATTAATGCATCTATATATTTGGTAAAGGGTGGAAGGCTCGGCCTTATGCCTGGTGTTTTGTTCCACTCTTGCCGCCCTAGTTTCCGTCATATCGGTGCTATGTTCCCGGATTTTGCGTCCCTAACGCGGTCGGGTGATTTATGGGACCCCCTTGACAGTTCGCTTTGAATAAGACTTTTCCAGCAAGGCCCAACATTGATTTTACCATTTGCCTCACCACCACCTACTTTTCCCTTGGGAGTCGCTCTCTCGAGGGTCATCTTTATTTAGCCCCGGGCGGTGCTTCTCTAAGTGCTGGTTCGAACCGAGTAGATCTGGGGCCCCTCGTGGCAACTCGAGGTTTGGTTTTACTCGTAGGATGCCTCATCCGGTGTTGCCACGAGCGAGATATGTGCAGCTCCTATCGGGATTGTCGGCGCATCGGCGGCTTTGCTGGTCTTGTTTTATTGCTGTCGAAATGTCTTGTAGCAGGATTCGAGACTGATCGGGTCTTCCGGGAGAAGGAATATCCTTCGTTGATCGCGAGAGCTTATCATGGGCTAAGTTGGGACACCCTGCAGGTATAAACTTTCGAGAGCCGTGCCGCGGTTATGTGGCAGATGGAAATTTGTTAATATCCGGTTGTAGTAAACTTGAAGCAAACTCTCCTAAAATACACCAACCGTGTGCGTAATCGTGAGTGTCTCTTTTGGGGTTGATCGAGAGGAGAACACGGTTTCGGGTTATGTCGGCGTAAGTAGGAGTTCAGGATCACTTCTTGATCATTACTAGTTGACGACCGTTCCTTTGATTCTCTTCTCGCTCACATTTGCGTATGTTAGCCACCATATATGCTTAGTCGCTGCTGCAACCTCACCACTTTACCCCTTCCTTTCCCTTTAAGCTTTGCTAGTCTTGATACCCATGGTAATGGGATTGCTGAGTCCTCGTGGCTCACAGATTACTACACCGCCAGTTGGAGGTACAGGTTTGCGATGATCATGACGTGAGAGCGATGTTAAACTTGTATTGGAGTTCTTCTTCTGCTTCTTCTTTGATCAGGGGATAGGTTCCAGGTCGGCAGCCTGGGCTAGCAGGGTGGATGTCGTTTGAGCTTCTGTTTATGTCTCATCCGTAGTCGGATGTTGGTCACTTGTATATGATGTTGATGTATTCTGGTGGCATTTGTGCTTTATGTATGTATCCCCACTATTATGTAATGTTGATGTAATGATATCCACCTTGCAAAAGCGTCTTCAAGATGCGCTTCTATCCTTGGTGGGACCTTTGAGTTCCTTTTGGATAGGGTCGCATCTTGGGCGTGACAAGTTGGTACCAGAGCCTCGACCGACCCTAGGAGCCCCCTTGATTGATCGTGTAGTTTGGCCGTTGTTGAGTCTAGAAGAAAACTGTTTTCGTAGTCTAGTTATATCGGAGAGTAGGAATTCTTTTTACTCCTCAGCCCCTTCGCTGCTCTGCTGAGAAATCTTGACGTAGGTGTTTTGAATTACTTCTCTTCCCCTTCAAAATTTTTCTTTAGGATCACGCAGTTGGTTTTTCCGGTAGTTGTTCCTCATCTCTTTTCATCCGGTGCATTTTGAAGGAAATATGCCCTAGAGGCAATAATAAAGTTATTATTTATTTCCTTATTTCATGATAAATGTTTATTATTCATGCTAGAATTGTATTAACCGGAAACATAATACATGTGTGAATACATAGACAAACAGAGTGTCACTAGTATGCCTCTACTAGACTAGCTTGTTAATCAAAGATGCTTAAGTTTCCTAACCATAGACAAAGGAGTTGTCATTTGATTAACAAGGTCACATCATTAGTTGAATGATCTGATTGACATGACCCATTCCATTAGCTTAGCACCCGATCGTTTAGTATGTTGCTATTGCTTTTATCCATGACTTATACATGTTCCTATAACTATGAGATTATGCAACTCCGTTTACGGAGGAACACTTTGGTACTACCAAGCGTCAGCAACGAATCGGGTGATTATAAAGGAGTACTACAGGTGTCTCCAAAGGCAGATGTTGGGTTGGCGTATTCGAGATTAGGATTTGTCACTCCGATTGTCGGGAGGTATCTCGGCCCTCTCGGTAATGCACATCACTAAGCCTTGCAAGCATTACAACTAATGAGTTAGCTGTGAGATGATGTATTACGGAACGAGTAAAGAGACTTGCCGATGCGAGATTGAACTAGGTATTCGATACCGACGATCGAATCTCGGGCAAGTAACATACCAATGACAAAGGGAACAACGTATGTTGTTATGCGGTCTGACCGATAAAGATCTTCGTAGAATATGTAGGAGCCAATATGGGCATCCAGGTCCCGCTATTGGTTATTGACGGAGGCGTGCCTCGGTCATGTCTACATTGTTCTCGAACCGTAGGGTCCATGCGCTTAAGGTTTCGATGGCGGTTATATTATGAGTTTGTGTATTTTGATGTACGAAGGAGTTCGAGTCCGGATGTGATCACGGACATGACGAGGAGTCTCGAAATGGTCGAGACATAAAGATTGATATATTGGACGGCTATATTCGGACACGGAAAGGTTCGGAAGTTTCGGAGAAAACCGAGTGCCGGAGGGTTACGGAACCCCCGGGAAGTAATGGGCCTTATTGGGCCAAGAGGGAGAGAGGGCCGCACCAGGAGGTGGTGCGCGCCCCATGGGGAGTCCGAATAGGACAAGGAGGGGGCGCAGCCCCTTCCTCTCCTCTCCTCTCTTTCCTTCCCCTTCCTCCTTCCTAGTTGGACTAGGAAAGGGAGTCCTACTCCCACTAGGAGGAGGACTCCCCCCCCTTGGCGCCTCCTAGGGCCGGCCGGCCCTCCCCTTGCTCCTTTATATCACGGGGCAGGGGGCACCCTAGAACACACAAGTTGATCCTTGAGATCGTTCCTTAGCCGTGTGCGGTGCCCCCTCCACCATATTCCACCTCGGTCATATCGTAGCGGTGCTTAGGCGAAGCCTGCGTCGATAGAACATCAAGATCGTCCACCACGCCGTCGTCTTGTGGAACTCTCTCTCCCGGAGCTTTGCTGGATCGGAACTGAGGAGCGTCACCGAGCTGTACGTGTGTCAAGAACTTCGGGCGCCGAGTAATGGCGCTGGGATCGGTTGGATCGCGAGGAGAAGCGTCGACTACTTCCTCTATGTTGTGATCGCTTCCGCTTCGGTCTACGAGGGTACATAGACAAAACTCTCCCCTCTCGTTGCTATGCATCACCATGATCTTGCATGTGCGTAGAATTTTTTTTGAAATTACTACATTCCCCAAACAGTGGCATCCGAGCCAGGTTTTTATGGTTTGATGTTTTGCACGAGTAGAACACAAGTGAGTTGTGGGCGATACAAGTCATACTGCCTACCAGCATGTCATACTTTGGTTCAGCGGTATTGTGAGATGAAGCGGCCGGACCGACATTACGCAGACGCTTACGCGAGACTGGTTTCACCGTTACGAGCACTCGTGCTTAAAGGTGGCTGGCGGGTGTCTGTCTCTCTCACTTTAGTTGAACTGAGTGTGGCTCGCCCGGTCCTTGAGAAGGTTAAAGCGGAGTCTATTTGACGAAGTATCGTTGTGGTCTTGATGCGTAGGTGAGATTGGTTCTTGCTTAAGCCCGTAGCAGCCACGTAAAATTTGCAACAACAAAGTAGAGGACGTCTAACTTGTTTTTGCAGGGCATGTTGTGATGTGATATGGTCAAGACGTGATGCTATATTTTATTGTATGAGATGATCATGTTTTGTAACCGAAGTTATCGGCAACTGGCTGGAGCCATATGGTTGTCGCTTTATTGTATGAAATGCAAATGCCCTGTAATTGCTTTACTTTATCACTAAGCTGTAGCGATAGTCGTAGAAGCAATAGATGGCGTAAACGACAACGATGCTACGATGGAGATCAAGGTGTCGCGCCGGTGACGATGGTGATCACGACGGTGCTTCGGATATGGAGATCACAAGCACAAGATGATGATGGCCATATCATATCACTTATATTGATTGCATGTGATGTTTATCCTTTATGCATCTTATTTTGCTTTGATTGACGGTAGCATTTTAAGATGATCTCTCACTAAAATTATCAAGTAGTGTTCTCCCTGAGTATGCACCGTTGCCAAAGTTCGTCGTGCCGAGACACCACGTGATGATCGGGTGTGATAAGCTCTACGTCCATCTACAACGGGTGCAAGCCAGTTTTGCACACGCAGAATACTCAGGTTATACTTGACGAGCCTAGCATATGCAGATATGGCCTCGAACACGGAGACCGAAAGGTCGGCGTGAATCATATAGTAGATATGATCAACATAAGATGTTCACCATTGAAAACTACTCCATCTCACGTGATGATCGGTTATGGTTTAGTTGATTTGGATCACGTGATCACTTAGATGACTAGAGAGATGTACATCTAAGTGGGAGTTCTTAAGTAATATGATTAATTGAACTTTAATTTATCATGAACTTAGTCTGGTAGTATTTTGCAAATTATGTTGTAGATCAATAGCTCGCGTTGTTGCTTCCCTATGTTTGTTGTTTTCATATGTTTATTTTAATATGTTCCTAGAGAAAATTGTATTGAAAAATGTTAGTAGCAATGTTGCGGATTGGATCCGTGATCTGAGGTTTATCCTCATTGCTGCCTGTAAGAATTATGTCCTTAATGCACCGCTAGGTAGCAGACCTATTGCAGGAGCAAGCAGACATTATGAGCGTTTGGCTAGCTCAATATGATGACTACTTGATAGTTTAGTGCACCATACTTAACGGCTTAGAATCGGGACTTCAAAGGCGTTTTGAGCGTCATGGACCATATGAGATGTTCCAGGAATTGAAGTTAATATTTCAAGCAAATACCCGAGTTGAGAGATATGAAGTCGCAACAAGTTCTATAGCTAAAAGATGGAGGAGAAGCGCTCAACTAGTGAGCATGTGCTCAGATTGTGCAGGTACTTCAATCGCTTGAATCAAGTGGGAGTTAATCTTCCAGATAAGATAGTGATTGATGAATTCTCTAGTCACCATCACTAAGTTACTAGAACTTCGTGATGAACTATAGTATGCAAGGGATGACGAAAACAATTCCCAAGCTCTTCGCGATGCTGAAATCGACGAAGGTAGAAATCAAGAAAGGAGCATCAAGTGTTGATGATTGACAAGACCACTAGTCTCAAGGAAAAGGGCAAAGGGAAGAAGGGAACTTCAAAAGAGCGGCAAGCAAGTTGCTACTCGGTGAAGAGGCCAGTCTGGACCTAAGCACGAGACTAAGTGCTTTTGCTACAATGGAATTGGTCCTTTGAAGCGGAACTACCCCAAGTGTTTGGCGGATAAGAAGGATGGCAAAGTGAACAAAGGTATATTTGATATACAGATTATTGATGTATATTTTACTAGTGTTCATAGCAACCCCTCGGTATTTGATCTTGGTTCAGTTGCTAAGAGTAGTAACTTGAAGCAGGAGTTGCAGAATGAGCAGAAACTAGTTGAAGGGAAGTGACGATGAGTGTTGGAAGTAGTTCCAAGGTTGATATGATCATCATCGCACACTCCCTATACTTTCGGGATTAGTGTGGAACCTAAATAAGTATTATTTGGTGTTGAGCATAAATATGATTTGATCATGTTTATTGCAATGGTTATTCATTTAAGTAAGAGAATAAATTGTTGTTACATTTACATGAATAAAACCTTATATGGTTACACACCCAATGAAGAATGGTTCATTGGATCTCGATCATAGTGATACACATATTCATAATATTGAAACCAAAAGATGCAAAGTTAATAATGATAGTGCAACTTATTTGTGGCACTTTGCCGTTTAGGTCATATTGGTGTAAAGCGCATGAAGAAAACTCCATCTTGATGGACTTTTGGAATCACTTGATTATGAATCATTTGATGCTTGCGAACCGTGCCTTTTGGGCAAGATGACTAAAACTCCGTTCTCGGAACAATGGAACAAGCTCTGACTTATTGGAAATAATACATACCGATGTATGCGATTCAATGAGTGTTGATGCTCGTGGCAAGTATCATTATTTTCTGACCTTCACAGATGATTTGAGCAGATATGCGTATATCTTCTTGATGAAACATAAGTCTGAAATAGTTGAAAAGTTCAAAGAATTTCAGAGTGAAGTAGAAAATCATCGTAACAAGAAAATAAGTTTTCCGCGATCTGATCGTGGAGATGAATATTTGAGTTCTGAGTTTGGTCTTCAATTAAAACAATGTGGAATAGTTTCACAGCTCACGCCACGGAACACCACAGCGTTATGGTGTGTCGAGCGTCGTAACCGTACTTTATTTTGATATGGTGCGATCAATGATGTCTCTTACCGATTTACCAATATCGTTTTGGGGTTATGCATTAGAGACAGCTGCATTCACGTTTAATAGGGCACCATCTAAATCCGTTGAGGCGACACCGTATGAACTATGGTTTAACGATAAACCTAAGCTGTCGTTTCTTAAAAGTTTGGAGTTGTGATGCTTATGTGAAAAAGTTTTCACCGATAAGCTCGAACCCAAATCGAGAAGTCGTCTTCATAGAATACCCAAAGGTAGCTATTGGGTACACCTTCTATCACAAGATCCGAAGGCAAGTTATTCGTTGCTAAGGTGGATCCTTTCTAGAGAAGAAGTTTCTCTCAAAAGAAGTGAGTGGGAGGAAAGTAGAACTTGATGAGGTAATTGTACCTTCTCCTTATTGGAAAGTAGTTCATCACGAAATCAGTTCGGTGATTCCTACACCAATTAGTGAGGAAGTTAATGATGATGATCATGAAACTTCAGATCAAGTTGCTACCAAACCTCGTAGGTCTTCGAGTAAAATCCGCACAGAGTGGTACGGTAATCGTATTCGGAAGTCATGTTACTAGACCATGATGAACCTACGGACTATGAGGAAGCGAAGATGAGCCCAGATTCGCGAAATGGCTTGAGGCCATGAAATCTGAGATAGGATCCATGTATGAGAACAAAGTATGGACTTTGATTGACTTGCTCGATGATCAGCAAGCCATGTTAAATAAATGGATCTTCAAGAGGAAGGCGGACATTGATAGTAGTGTTACTATCAACAAAGCTCGACTTGTCACAAAAGGTTTTCGACAAGTTCAAGGTGTTGACTACAATGAGATTTTCTCAACTGTAGCGATTCTTAAGTCTGTCCGAATCATGTTAGCAATTGCCACATTTTATGAAATCTGGCAAATGGATGTCAAAACTACATTCTTTAATGGATTTATTAAAGAAGAGTTGTATATGATGCAAACGAAGGTTTTGTCAATCCTAAAGGAGCTAACAAAATGTGCAAGCTCAATGATCCATCTATGGACTGGTGCAAGCATCTCGGAGTTGGAATAAGCGCTTTGATAGTGTGATCAAAGCATATGGTTTTATCAGACTTTTGGAGAAGCCTGTATTTACAAGAAAGTGAGTGGGAGCACTACAGCATTTCTGATAAGTATATGTGAATGACATATTGTTGATCGGAAATAATGTAGAATTATTCTGCAAAGCATAAAGGAGTATTTGAAAGGAGTTTTTCAAAGAAGGACCTCGGTGAAGCTGCGTACAAATTGAGCATCAAGATCTATTGAGATAGATCAAAAACGCTTGATAAGTTTTTCAATAAGTACATACCTTGTCAAGATTTTGAAGAAGTTCAAAATGGAGCAGTCAAAGAAAAGTTCTTGCTGTGTTGCAAAGGTGTGAAATTGAGTAAGACTCAAATCCCGACCACAGTGAGAAAATAGAAAAGAGAATGAAAGTCATTCCCTCTGCCTCATCATAGGTTCTATAAAGTATGCTATGCTATGTACCGGACCTATTGTATACCTTGCTCGAATTTGGCAAGGAGTACAATAGTGATCTAGGAGTAGATCTTTGGACATTGGTCAAGAACATCCTTAGTGAGGACTAAAGAAATATTTCTCGATTATGAAGGTGATAAAAGAGCCCGTCGTAAAGAGTTACATCGATGCAAGCTTTTTACACTGATCCAGATGACTCTAAGTCTCAATCTGGATACATATTGTAAGTGGGAGCAATTAGCTAGAGTAGCCCCGTGCAGAGCATTGTAGACATAGAATATTTGCAAAATACATACGGCTCTGAATGTGACAGACCCGTTGACTAAGCTTCTCTCACGAGCAAAACATGATCATCCCTTAGTACTCTTTGGGTGTTAATCACATAGCGATGTGAACTAGATTATTGACTCTAGTAAACCCTTTGGGTGTTGGTCACATGACGATGTGAACTATGGGTGTTAATCACATACAGATGTGAATATTAGTGTTGAATCACATGATGATGTGAACTAGATTATTGACTCTAGTGCAAGTGGGAGACTGAAGGAAATATGCCCTAGAGGCAATAATAAAGTTATTATTTATTTCCTTATTTCATGATAAATGTTTATTATTCATGCTAGAATTGTATTAACGGAAACATAATACATGTGTGAATACATAGACAAGCAGTGTCACTAGTATGCCTCTACTAGACTAGCTTGTTAATCAAAGATGGTTAAGTTTCCTAACCATAGACAAAGGAGTTGTCATTTGATTAACAAGGTCACATCATTAGTTGAATGATCTGATTGACATGACCCATTCCATTAGCTTAGCACCCGATCGTTTAGTATGTTGCTATTGCTTTTATCCATGACTTATACATGTTCCTATAACTATGAGATTATGCAACTCCGTTTACGGAGGAAAACTTTGGTACTACCAAGCGTCACTGGCGAAGCGGGTGATTATAAAGGAGTACTACAGGTGTCTCCAAAGGCAGATGTTGGGTTGGCGTATTTGAGATTAGGATTTGTCACTCCGATTGTCGGGAGGTATCTCTGGGCCCTCTCGGTAATGCACATCACTAAGCCTTGCAAGCATTACAACTAATGAGTTAGCTGTGAGATCATGTATTACGGAGCGAGTAAAGAGACTTGCGATGCGAGATTGAACTAGGTATTGGATACCGACGATCGAATCTCGGGCAAGTAACATCTTGATGACAAAGGGAACAACGTATGTTGTTATGCGGTCTGACCGATAAAGATCTTCGTAGAATATGTAGGAGCCAATATGGGCATCCAGGTCCGCTATTGGTTATTGACGGAGGCGTGTCTCGGTCATGTCTACATTGTTCTCGAACCGTAGGGTCCTGCGCTTAAGGTTTCGATGGCGGTTATATTATGAGTTTGTGTATTTTGATGTACCAAAGGAGTTGAGTCCGGATGTGATCACGGACATGACGAGGAGTCTCGAAATGGTCGAGACATAAAGATTGATATATTGACGGCTATATTCGGACACGAAAAGGTTCGGAAGTTTCGGAGAAAACCGGAGTGCTGGGAGGTTACGGAACCCCGGGAAGTAATGGGCCTTATTGGGCCAAGAGGGGAGAGAGGGCCGCACCGGGAGGTGGCGCGCCCCCATGGGGAGTCCGAATAGGACAGGAGGGGGCGGCCCCCTCCTCTCCTCTCCTCTCTTTCCTTCCCCTTCCTCCTTCCTAGTTGGACTAGGAAAGGGAGTCCTACTCCCACTAGGAGGAGGACTCCCCCTCCTGGCGCGCCTCCTAGGGCCGGCCGGCCCTCCCCTTGCTCCTTTATATCACGGGGTAGGGGGCACCCTAGAACACACAAGTTGATCCTTGAGATCGTTCCTTAGCCGTGTGCGGTGCCCCCTCCACCATATTCCACCTCGGTCATATCGTAGTGGTGCTTAGGGAAGCCTGCGTCGGTAGAACATCAAGATCGCCACCACGCCGTCGTCTTGTGGAACTCTCTCTCCCGGAGCTTTGCTGGATCGAACTGAGGCGTCACCGAGCTGTCGTGTGTCAAGAACTTCGGGCGCCGGAGTGCTTGGCGCTGGGATCGGTTGGATCGCGAGGAGAACGTACGACTACTTCCTCTATGTTGTGATCGCTTCCGCTTCGGTCTACGAGGGTACGTAGACAAAACTCTCCCCTCTCGTTGCTATGCATCACCATGATCTTGCATGTGCGTAGAATTTTTTTTGAAATTACTACGTTCCCCAACACATTTCTCATCAAGTCGATTCGACCATCTTCATCTTTGCCAAGTTCAATCCTCAGTTTGCTCTCAACGAAGTTATTCCTCTATTCTCAGTTGTTTTCTTTTCCCACCCGCCCACCCTTCTTCTTCTCGGAACCGAGTCCGTGGCAGTATCCATCCTACTCGTGTGAAGTTTTGCTTTCTTTCCTCAATGATTTCAACGGTGTTTCCTCTTCAAGATATTAAATCGTTTTCCCTTCAAGTTGCCTTTGTTTTCCGCCCCCACCCTATTCTTCCCGGAGCCTAAATCTCTTTCGACCATCTATCTCATTCGTGCGGAACCTCTTCAGTCTTCCCTCAATTATTTCAACCGATGAATTCTCATCTGTTCTTCATTCTTCATCCTTTTTCTTTTTCCGGTGGATCCAATCCAAGTTTTTCGTTGCCGATCGTATTCTTTCCCTCAACTCAAACAATTCCCTTTGCTCGTTCGCCTCGCGCCAGTTTATCCTTCCGGAGTGCTCAAGAAATATCAGGAGATTCGTCTGTGTTCCAATTAATTCGAGGTTGTCACCTCAGTCAAATATTTCAGTTCTTCCGGTGCATCATCTATCTGTTCAACATTCCTTTCCAACGGTGTTTTCTTTTAGTGGGCCCTAACCCACAGGTCTTTTCCCAGGATCTTACCTGACTCTTCTAATTTCCCCGGAGCTATTCCCAATTCTTTTCAAGTGGGACGTAAGAATGGATCCCATCAGTCACTTTCCTTCTCCAAGATTTCTTTCAAATCATTTCATTGTTGCCTCAACCTCTTCGCTTTTCGTTTCCCCGGAGTGCCTTAACAATTTTGGTGGTGTTTCTCGTCTTCATTTGAAGACCGAAGTAGAGTTTTCCCTAAATCTTGTCCATTCTCCCGGAGATTCGCGGTGCTAGCTCGATGTTATCCTATCAAATTGTTTCAAGTCATGCAAATTCTTTTCATCCATCCGGAGTACTTCAGGTGTTGCTTTCGCTCTTGATCATCCGGAGGCCATCTTTTCGGAATATCTCTCCATTCTAAGTTTTTCAAAGTCGTTCTCCAATCATTCTATATCCGTGCCCCTTCGTTCGTCTCAATATTCTTCCGGTGCTGCGTTCAAGCATACGTTAATCAGTTCGCGATCTCTTCGATCTCTTTTCTCTAAATCCCCTCTAGAATATTGGTTCTTCAAATTCTTTCCGGCGATTCGTTCTCTTCTCTTCGTTCATTCTCAATTCTTACGGTGTTCGTTCAAGATTCTTTTCCTTGTTTATCATATTAATTCATTCGTTCTTTCGAATCCTACCGGTGGTTCATGAAGACCTTCTCAAGTTTGCGTTATGTCACTTCTCAATCCTTTTCATCAAGAATAAGTAGTATGCAAATCCATTGCTTCTCATCAATTTAATTGGTGGAGGATAAGCATACAATAAATCTTAGTCTTATTTCCTCCAAGTGAGTAATCCTTTCCTTCGGAGTATGTTCTTGAGGAATAGATTCTAGTTCCAAGTGTTTTTCATCTTTTCTTTTCCGGAGTTCAGAAATTTTCCTCGGCCATCTCGTCGGAACCTCCATCTAAATCATCGCAACGCTCATCTTATTCTTTCTTCCTTCATTTTATCTCGTCATTCTTTTGTTTACCGGAGTTCTTCATGGTGATTCTTCATGATTTAATTCTTTCTTCAAGAGTTTCATCAATATTTTGGTGGAATTCAAATATCTTTTCTTCTTGCATCTCTGAGTGTAAACAATTCTCCGTTTTCTTTTGAAGTGGAGTTTTGCATTTCTTCGTCCTTCTCAGCTATCCAATCATTTTTGTTTGTGGTCGGTTATCACCTTATAATTTTGAGATGTTATCCATAAGTCCACATCAAGTTTATTCTTTCGTTGTTGATTTTCTCAACAACTCCATTCAATCTTTTCTTCTAAGGCTGCTTTCTATTTCATTTGTGACACAAGTTGTCATTTTCTTCTCCGTTCTTTTCATTCAATTATTTCATTTCTTCCGGAGGCATTGTGTTGCTCCTCTCGTCAACTATCATTCCATCCTCTCAAGTTCATGTTCTAATCCTTCCATTTTCAGCCGGAGTGCTACCTAAATCCTTTCAGTCTTATCCGTTTCTTTTCTCATTCTAACCACTCCGGTTAGAACGAGTGGTTTCATAGTCTATCTGATTCCGTGAGCCCTCGATTCTCGCTGTTCCTCTCTTCTTCTCGAGTGCTCTCGATTCTTTGCTTCTTCTCTTGAGTTCTTGTTTCACATCATCCTTTTTTTCCCTTCCGTCTCGGTCCTAAGATCTCGGGACGAGATCTCTTGTTAGTGGAGGAGTGTTGTAGCGCCCGGATTCGATCGCCAGTGTCCTTGATTATTCGCCGTCGTTGCCATGTCATTTGCTTGCTGTTGCATTTGCCATGTCATCATCTGCATTTCATATCATGTCATCATGTGCATTTCATTTTGCATACGTGTTCGTCTCATGCATCCGAGCATTTTCCCCGTTGTCCGTTTTGCAATCCGGCACTCCTATGTCTCCCGGCGCCGCCCCTTCCCCGGCCACCAGCGCCCTCTCCGGCCTCCTCCCTCCGCCGGCGCCTCAGATCCGGCGAGATCCTGGCCATCCTCGTTTTCCGTGCAAGGGTTGACTTCTTCTCCCCCCGATTTCCTCTAAGTCATTCCTCTGCTAATATTTTTCATGCATTTTCATCGCATCATAACTCTGCATCTGTAACTCCGTTTAGTGCGTGTAATATGTCAAAATGTTCGCCTCGAAGAGTAGATCATTTCATCTCATTGCATAATTTACATTTGAGCTCATCTTGATGCTTTAATCATCGTTGCAAGAGTGCTATGTGATGTTAGTTTCAGATTCTTATCAGAACATGCACTTTTGTCATTTTTGCTATGATTGATGTGTGCACCCTATGAACTTGAGTCCTAAATGTGTTTTGTAATATGCCATGCCATCTTTACAGGGGTGTATGCCATGTATTTTTGTGATCTCTGTGGTGACTAGCACAAGCACGCAAACTAGGCTTCATTATGTTGCTGATTTCAGCCCTATTACTAGCGATATTTTTATGCCATGTAAACTTGATGCTACTGAGAGATCCATGCTTATTTTGAGATACTTAAGTAAGGATGTTTTGAACATATGGTTATTCTCTATCCATCCATGCCCTTGTTTGCAATTATGGAGTGTCATAGCTTGAGTAAATCGAGCTCTACTTTTGCTATAAAATGTTTCCTGGCAGATTGTTTACATGTTATTCAATTTTGCCAAGGTTGTTGTAGTTGATCCTTGCATGCTATGATGTTGTTCTTGCCATGTATAGCTTCTATGCCATGTCTTCTTACTGTGAGTTGCCTTGCCATGCCATGTGTTGCTCTGTGGTGAGTGATTCAAGCTCACCAACATGCCTACTTATTGTTGTTCCTGCCATGTATGAATCTGTAATATAACTTGCTATGTTTACATGGGTGCCATCATATATTCTGATCCTTTTTGGCTCATGGTCAGTAAAGGACTTTTGTTCTATGCAATTAGTAGATTCATTCCATGCCTTTGTTTGCCATGATAAGTTCCTGTAACGTGTTGTTTGATAGCTCTAAACATTGCAACCTGATGTTATTTCCTGATAAGTCTGAAACTGTTATTATTTGCAATCTTGCCATGTCATTTTGAGCATGTTATAGTGATTTCTGGAGATAGCTCAGTGTTCATGTTTTGTCATGCTTTACCTGTATATCATGCCCATGCCTTTTGTTTTCATATTGAGGTGCAGTAGCATATTGTTTTGATGCTTGCAATATGCCTACTTGCTGTTATGGACAGTTTGTTGTCATGACTTGTATATGGTGTATGTGTTGAACCGTTGCTCCGTTTTGAGTGTGCTCTATATGAAACTTTCTTGATTTTGCATGTAGTTTCATATTATCATGTTGCATCCTTGTTTTGAGGTGTTTGCTTGATATTTGGGTGCATTTTGCATCAATGCCATGTTTAACTTATTTTGCTTATAACTTGTATATGGAGATGTTGTTCCTTGTTGGAACATGTTTACTTGTTGGGATATCACAATATATCTTATTTAATTAATGCATCTATATACTTGGTAAAGGGTGGAAGGCTCGGCCTTATGCCTGGTGTTTTGTTCCACTCTTGCCGCCCTAGTTTCCATCATATCGGTGTTATGTTCCCGGATTTTTCGTCCCTAACGCGGTCGGGTGATTTATGGGACCCCCTTGACAGTTCGCTTTGAATAAGACTTTTCCAGCAAGGCCCAACATTGGTTTTACCATTTGCCTCACCACCACCTACTTTTTTCCCTTGGGAGTCGCTCTCTCGAGGTCATCTTTATTAGCCCCCCGGGCGGTGCTTCTCTAAGTCTGGTTCGAACCGAGTAGATCGGGGCCCCTCGTGGCAACTCGAGGTTTGGTTTTACTCGTAGGATGTCTCATCCGGTGTTGCCTGAGCGAGATATGTGCAGCTCCTATCGGGATTGTCGGCGATCGGGCGGCTTTGCTGGTCTTGTTTTATTCTTTGTCGAAATGTCTTGTAGCCGGATTCGAGACTGACCGGTCTTCCCGGGAGAAGGAATATCCTTCGTTGATCGCGAGAGCTTATCATGGGCTAAGTTGGGACACCCTGCAGGTATAAACATTCGAGAGCCGTGCCATGCGGTTATGTGGCAGATGGAATTTGTTAATATCCGGTTGTAGTAAACTTGAAGCAAACTCTCCTAAAATACACCAACCGTATGCGTAACTAGTGAGTGTCTCTTTTGGGGTTGATCGAGAGGAGAACACGGTTTCGGGTTATGTCGGCGTAAGTAGGAGTTCAGGATCACTTCTTGATCATTACTAGTTGACGACCGTTCCTTTGATTCTCTTCTCGCTCTCATTTGCGTATGTTAGCCACCATATATGCTTAGTCGCTGCTGCAACCTCACCACTTTACCCCTTCCTTTCCTTTAAGCTTTGCTAGTCTTGATACCCATGGTAATGGGATTCTTTGAGTCCTCGTGGCTCACAGATTACTACACCACCAGTTGCAGGTACAGGTTTGCGATGATCATGACGTGAGAGCGATGTTAAACTTGTATTGGATTTCTTCTTCTGCTTCTTCTTCTTCGATCAGGGGATAGGTTCCAGGTCGGCAGCCTGGGCTAGCAGGGTGGATGTCGTTCGAGCTTCTGTTTATGTCTCATCCGTAGTCAGATGTTGGTCTCTTGTATATGATGTTGATGTATTCTGGTGGCATTTGTGCCTTTGTATGTATCCCCACTATTATGTAATGTTGATGTAATGATATCCACCTTGCAAAAGCGTCTTCAAGATGCGCTTCTATCCTTGGTGGGACCTTCGAGTTCCTTTTGGATAGGGTCGCATCTTGGGCGTGACACATGCATGTATCACAAGAGACAATAAAGCTCAATTTTATTCACTTCTTCGAATCATACTCTGTTTATTTAATATAAAGTACATCTTTCGCACGATCATTTTTCTTTTAAAATAAGTTCCTCTCTTTTACAGATGAACAACGTGCTACACCTGTCCAGGATATGGCACAACGGAGATACAGGCGCAGACGTGCAATATGGACCCGTTGCAAGGATTCTTTTCAGATTAAGACCCTACGTAAACCTTTTTTACTGTCTCTTGTTGATATACATCCCCCAGTTTCTTACTATAACCGAGGAGGAGGCTGGCGTTTTGGCATTGGCCGCAACAGAATTTTTGCGCGTACCTAGACACCAGGGGCTTAGGGCATTATTCTGCCCGTTATTATAAAGACCGAATACCTTAGGGAGTATTCGGCGTCTCGAGTTAGGCCTTATATGCATCAGCTCCGAATCATGTCTTTGGTCAAATGTTGGGTTTGCCCGGCTCCTGTGTTTTGCTGCCTTACGTTCCGTTTTATCGGCTAACGCGGCACCAGGAGAACTACTGCGATTGTGCCCCGGTTCGGCCGGGCGAGCACTGAGTAGAGAAAGCGGCGGCTGTCGGGATATAGCGAGACTGGTCAACCACTCGATGACTCATCGGAATGTTTAGGATTCCTCCGCATTAACGAAGGACCGGTTTTCGGTCAGGCACGTACGCACCCCGAATTAGGGAGAGTGCGGTGCCCCCAAGGGCTATATAGTAACCCCACCCTCGAACTCCTATGGCTAAGTGAAAGTGATAAAGCATTATAGTCCGGTTGCCTAGTTTGCTACGCTACCACCTCCTTAACAGGACCAAGACGTTGGATTAATTGTGAAAAAGCGCCTTCTTTGCAAACACCCCCGCACTATGTGCGTGGGGGCTGAAGCGAAGGACTGCCATCTTTCAGGTTATATATACATATACATAAACGGCCACACAGGGAGTAGTTTACTACGTGAACGCACAAGTATAAAAAGCTCTTATATTATATTGAAACATTGTTTTCACAAATCATACATGTCATTTAAACGTAATATCCTTCGAGCACTGCGTCTCTATTACACGAGCGCCCTGCAGGACTTCCTCGAAGTAGTGCTCGGCAGGTACTCGGCTTCTGTCCGAATCTTGGGATGCAACGTCAGTGGCCTTCATATCTGCCCAGTATGTCTTGACACGGGCCAGAGCCATCCGCGCTCCCTCAATACATGCCGACCGCCTCATTGCGTCGATACGCGGTACCACACCAAGGAACTACTGCACTAAACCAAAATAACTCTTCGGCTGAGGTCCGCCCGGCCACAAATGAGTCATGACATGCTTCATGGCAAGTCCGGATAGTCGATTCAGCTCGGCCCATTCGGCCAACCGATCGGTCAACGGAAGAAGACGTTCCAGACTATGGAATTGCGACCAATATAGCTCTTCCCTTCTGTGCCCCTTCTGGCCTCGTAAGTGCTCAATCGCGTCCGCAGCGCTCGCCGCTAAGTCCAGATAAGCATCCTCCAAACTCCACAACTTGTCCAATTGAGCATACTTTGGATCCGTATATTTCCTTCGCAGCAGAAACGGTTTTCCAGCCGCGATTGCCTCGGCCTGACTCAGCTCCTCCTTGGCAGCTCTCAAAGCCGATTGGGCATTCTTGGACTCGACGGCAGCCTTTTCCAGGCCCTCTTGCTCCGCTTGGCGTTCTTTTTCAAGAACTTCGCAGCGGTCGGTAGTATCCTTCAATTTTCTGGCCATTTCGGCCATTTCCTCTTTGCTTCGGCAGTGAGCAGTCCGTTCGGCTTCTAGCTCTTCGGCCGCCCTTAAAGCGGCCGCATTACTATTTCTGGCTTGCTCTTTCGCTCGGGCGAGTTCCGCCCGCAGCTCTTCCACAACAGCGGCACCATCTACATTAAGCATACAAATAGTAAGACATGGGCGTCAAGCTCCCTTACCAGGTGTCCGCGTAGAAGTCGCATACCTTGTGACTCGTCAAACCGTTTATTGACCAGCGTGATGTCCGCATCCGCCTCGTCAAGCTGCCGCTTTAGTTCGGCATATTCCTCAGTCCGGCTGGCCACCGGACGCCTGGCCACCTGTTTAGGAGCGGCGATATGTTATAACTAAGATTTTGATCCTCGGCACGCTGTCAATTTTGACAACATACCGAGTCTCAGGGGCTACTATCTATACAGGGCGCATTCTATATGCATAACTGTCAGAAGGTACATCATTTTTGCGTACCTCGAACCCCGTCAGTAAGCTTCTGACGGCTTCATGCAATCCGCTCTCCGCGTATGCAATTCTTTCAATCACTGTACCCATTAGAGCACGGTGATCTTCTGAGATAGCCGCTCGCCCGAGCAGATCCTTCAGCTCCTCCGACCGCACACCACTTGGCGTCGGACCTTCCGGCCCCGCCGGACTTGGGGGAACCCTCTGCGACGACACCTCAGGGTCGTCCGCTTCGCATGAGGGTGCGACAGGTGGAGGCGTTTCGCTCTCCATCATCTCCGGAAGAAGATCCCCCGAAGATGAGCTCTGCTGAGAAGGGCTGAGGTCCGAACTACAAGGTACAATTTCGGTTATCTTCATAAATAAATGCAGGGATGTTCTTATTTACAAGACCCCTTCTTTTTACTTACGGCTCGCTGGAGGGCTGATCCCCTTGGAGAAATAGTGCGGCTGGGTTACTTCCCAGCGCCGGACTCTCTGACGAAGATTCCTTTCCCCTCTTTGAGGCCTTGACCTCCGGATCTTCTGAAGCGGTCCTCTTCTCTCCTTGAAGGATGGGACTTTTAATCCCTCCTTCCTTGATAGCCTCCTTCGTAGAGGAAGTTGCTTCCCCGCTCCCCCCTTCGCCTTCTTCAAAAGGCGCGACCTTCAACATCTTGGTCATCATGGGATCCGGCATGGTCTCCGGGAGGGGAGCCGGACACCTTATTAACTTTGCCTTGGCTATCCACTCCTGTTCAAGAAACGGCTCCTTTAAAGGGCATATAAATATGATAAATGAACGAACATCTTGTCCGGTTACCGGACTACTTACTTGAGTATCTGGGCGATTGCAGCTTAGTCCTGCGTCCTCAGTCAGGTCCGCACACCTCTCTGGTGATTCGAAGAACAGTTTATACATCTCCACGGGCGTCGTGCCCATAAAATTTTGAGAGCTCGTGGTCCCTCGGATTGAATTCCCACAGGCGGAGGGGCGGCGTTGCAGGGCGAAGGCGCGGATCAACATAACCTGTGCCATCGCAAGCAGATTGATCTCCCTTTCTTGGAGGTCTCGAACACGGCCCTGCAGCAAAGGCGTCCTTGGACAGCCCAGTCGAGCCCCTTGTTGACCCATGGCGCTTGGCCGCTGTGGTGGACTGGCGGAAGGCGGGGGCGCCACCCATTTGGTGCCCACAGGGCGGTGATGTAAAACCACTCCCGTTCCCACAAACCAAGCTCCTCTTGAAAAGAGCCCTCGGGCCACGGAGCATCAGCACATTTGCTTATGACCGCCCCTCCGCACTCTGCTTGTTGCCCCTCGATCATCTTTGACTCCACCTTGAAGGTCTTGAGCCACAATCCAAAGTGGGGGTAATATGGAGGAAGGCCTCACATATCACAATGAATGACGGGATATGGAGGATGGACTCCGGATTCAAGTCAGGGAAATCCAGCCCATAATAAAACATGAACCCCCGCACAAAGGGATCCGTCGGGAAGCCTAATCCCCGAAGGAAGTGAGACACGAACACCACGTTCTCGCCGGGCTCAAGAGTGGGTATAACCTGCCCTGGAGCAGGCAGCCTATGCGAGATCTCGCCAGTTAGATACCTGGCATCTCGCAGCTTTAGCACATCTTCTTTTGTGACGGAGGAAGACATCCATCGTCCGTGCTGGTCGGAGCCGGACATCGTCGAAGGTCCGAAGCGCCTAAATCTGAAGCTTTGGGTGTTAGAACTTGAAGCGCGAGGCGAACTCGATGGAGGGTGTAAAAAGAAGAGGGCCTTGGTCTCATTATAAAGAGGATGAATACCAAGAGCCCACCCCGTGGTCGATTAGGACTCGCCTTTGATAGAGGAGGCGTGCCAACGGGCACGGTTGGGTTACCCACGTCCGTATTGATGAGAATCTCGGAATAAGGGGGCACGATCTATGCTTTGATAAGACATGCCAAGGAAACTGCCTCACTAAACACGCTAAGGTGGAACGGTAAAAAACGATTCATATAAAGGCCTGGCCGTGGTGTGATGTCACGCTGCGGAATACGTCAGCAGATCTGTGCAAAAGTTATTCTCTCTACGGTGGTATGTGGAACTTTTTTTGCAGAGCCGGACACTATCCTTGTGTTCAAAACCTTCTATGAAGTATTCGGAGGAGGAACCCACCTCGCAATGCCGAAGACAATCAACGCGCCGGACTCGTCGTCATTGAAGCCTGGATCAGGGGCTACTGAGGGAGTGCCGGACTAGGGGGTGTCCGGTTAGCCGGACTATCGTCACGGCCGGACTCCAAGACTATGAAGATACAAGATTGAAGACTTCGTCCCGTGTCCGGATGGGACATTCCTTGGCGTGGAAGGCAAGCTTGGCGATACGGATATGTAGATCTCCTACCATTGTAACCGACTCTGTGTAACCCTAACCTATCCGGTGTCTATATAAACCGGAGGGTTTTAGTCCGTAGGACAGAACAACAATCATACCATAGGCTAGCTTCTAGGGTTTAGCCTCCTTGATCTCGTTGTAGATCTACTCTTGTACTACCCATATCATCAATATTAATCAAGCAGGAGTAGGGTATTACCTCCATCGAGAGGGCCCGAACCTGGGTAAAAACATCGTGTCCCTTGTCTCCTGTTACCATCCGCCTAGACGCACAGTTCGGGACCCCCTACCCGAGATCCGCCTGTTTTGACACCGACAAGGGGTGTGTTGGAGGGGCAAAGAAGAGGGGGTGGTGGAAGGGCAAAGAAGAGAAGAAGGGAGGGCTCTAATGGAGGGGTGGTGGAGGGGGAGCATTAGAACAAGCAAGGTGCAAGGAAAGGGGGAGAAAGGAAGGGGGAGAGGAAGAAGAAAGGGGAGGAAGGAGGGGAAAGGTGGTAGGTGGCTGGCGACAATAGCAGTAGCGCGGGGAGCCAAAACACACTACTGCTATGGCAGCTTGCAAAATATCTATGGCTAGTGTTGCACTACCTATAGCGCGGTCTAGAAAACCATGCTACTAGTAAAATGTTATACATCGAAAAAATAGCAGTAGCACGTTTATCCAAACAGGCGCTATAGATCCAAAACTAACAGTAGCGCCGGTTGGACGACCAGCGCTGCTAATATTTATTGACCAAGGGGTGTGGTGTGTAACACTTAGCAGTAGCGTGGGGCTAGGTAACAAGCGTTGCTGCTAACACATACCAGTAGCGCGCTTTCTACCCAGCGCTACTACTAACTACTAGTAGCGTGGGGTCATAAACAAACGCTACTGGTAAAATTCTATCTATAAGCATTTTCCTAGTAGTGGAAGGCCTTGCCGTCACCTTCATCGGCATCTGCCCGAGCTTGCCCGGCAAACACCTCGGGTGGCGGTGTGGAGAAAGGTAAATGGGTGGCGGCGAGCGCAGAAACCCTAGCCGCCGACTGAGCGGACGACGCGGGGGTGTTTTCCTTTCCACTTGACCTGATGTTGATCCACCTTAGTCTTCTTTTCCATTTGTTACATAAGTTAGGTGGCTACCTGATGCGTCTCCGTCGTATCTATAATTTTTTATTGTTTCATGCCAATATTATATAACTTTCACATATTTTTGGCAACAGTTTATATGATTTATTTGGCTAACCTATTGATCTAGTGCCCAGTACCGGTTCCTGTTTGTTGCATGTTTTTTGTTTTGCAGAAAAAACATATCAAAAAAATTTCAAATGTAATAAAATTTTACCGAGAAATATTTTGGAATATATGTGATTTTTGGGAGTTAGAATCATCGCAAACAGGGGCCCACAGTGCCCACAAGATATCAGGACGCGCCCAAGGGGCCAGGCATGTGGTGGTGGGTTGTGCTCACCTCATACGTCGGTTGGAGCTCTACGCCCGGGCGCAAGGAAGCTTATATCTGGAAAAAATCGTGTTAAAATCTCAGCGCAATCGGAGTTATGGATCTCCCGGAATATAAGAAACGGTTTTCGGACAGATCTGGGGAACGTGAAACAGAAGAGAACAGAGAGGGAGATCCAATCTCAGAGGGGCTCCCGCCCCTCCGCCGACATGGAGGCCATGGACGAGAGGGGGAACTCTCCTCCATCTAGGGGGGAGGGGGCAAGGAAGAAGAAGAAGGAGGGAGGCTGTCTCCCCCTCTCTCCCGGTGGTGTCGGAACGCCGCTGGGGCTCGGATCGTGACAACGATCTACATCAACAATCTTGCTACCGTCAGCACCAACTTTCTCCCCCTCTATGTAGTGGTGTAACACCCCTTCTACCCGCTATAATATCTACTTAAATGTGGTGCTCAACTCCATATATTATTTCCCAATGATCTATGGTTATCCTATGATGTTTGAGTAGATCCGTTTTGTCCTGTCGGTTAATCGTGATCTTGGTTGGTATGATGGTATATTTTATTTATGGTGCTGTCCTACGGTGCCCTCCGTCGCGAGCAAATGTGAGGGCCCCCCGCTGTAGGGTGTTGCAATACGTTCATAATTCGCTTATGGTGGGTTGCGAGAGTGATAGAGGCTTAAAACCGAGTAGGTGGGTTGTTGCGTATGATATAAAGAGGACTTGATACTTAATTCTATGGTTGGGTTTCACGACCTTAATGATCTTTAGTAGTTGCAGATGCTTGCTAGGGGTCCAATCGTAAGTGCATATGATCCAAGTATGTTAGCTCATGCTTCTCCCTCATGTAAAATTACAAGAATGATTACCGGTACTTGTTATCGATTGCCTAGGGATAAATGACTTTCTTGTTGACAACAGCTATCTACTTTTATCACCTTGCAATTTACTCATTTTTTTATTCTCGCAAAGTACTCATAGTTTTATTCTTGCAAAATAGTTTCATACTTGTTCCAGGTAAAGCAAACATCAAGTGTGCGTAGAGTTGTATCGATGGTCGATAGAACTTGAGTGAACACTTTTTCTGCCTTTAACTCCTCGTTGGGTTCAACACTCTTATTTATCGAAGAAGGCTACAAACGATCCCCTATATGTGTGGGTTATCAAGACCTTTTTATGGCGCCATTGCTTTTAAGGGTGCTTATGAAATTGAATCTTTGTTTGAAAAGCATGAAGGTTTTATGATGATGTTTATAGACCCAAAATTTGCTTCAAATATTGCTAGGATAATTATAAATACAATTCCGATATTGATGAATTTATTGAGAAAATCTCCGCTGTCCAAGAAGAGATTAATAATTTGCAGGAGTCTATGGAAGAAGAAATTTATGAAACTATGAGCTTATTGGATGAAAAAGATGATGAGGAGAGCAAAGAACAAAAGGAGGAAGAGCGGATTAGCTACCTGTGCCCACCTTCTAATGCGAGTAACTCTTCAACTCATACATTATTTAATTTCCCTTCATGCTTACTGAAGGATGAATGCTATGATAATTCTTTTGAAATATCCCTTTTTGATGAACTTGATGCTTGCTATGCTTGTGGCCAAGATGCCAATATGAATTATGCTTATGGAGATGAACTTGCTATAGTTCCTTATGTTAATAATGACATTGTTGCTATTGCACCCATGCATGATAGTCCTATTATCTTTTTGAATTCTCCAAACTACACTATATTGGAGAAGTTTGCTCTTATTAAGGATTATATTGATGGGTTGCCTTTTACCATTGCACATGATAATTTTGATGAATGTAATATGTATGTGCTTGCTACTCCTACTTGCAATTATTATGAGAGAGGCACCGTATCTCTGCCTCGCTATGCTTCCAACACGATAAAATTGCAAGAAACTGTTTATACTATGCATTGGCCTTTACTTGATGTGCATGAATGTTCTTGTATGACATGCCGATGCATAGGAAGAGAGTTAGACTTCATCATTGCTTGATATATGTTGCTTTGTGCTCACTACTAAATGCCAAATCATTGTTAATTAAAATTGTCTTTGATATACCTTGGGATCTGGTTGGATTCATTACTTGAGCACTTTATTTCTAGCTTAATGGATTTAAAGAAAGCGCTGCCAGGGAGACAACTCGGAAGTTTTAGAGAGTCATTTCTTTCTGTTAGTGCTTTTATACAGTGTAAAAACAAAAAATATAGAGGGGATACTAAAAACTTCTTCACAAAAGAGAAGCGATTAGAAGTTATGCATTGGAGAAGTGAGGATCGACCTTGAACACTTGTGTTCATGCTCATGGAAACAATGTAGAATTTTTCATGAAGATTCTAACAAAAATAATTACCCCCTTATACAATTCCATTGTATTATAAAAATAATGTGCCAAGATTTCTCCTTTAGGATGAGTAGATTGTTTGTTGGTATGTGCGGTGCAAAAACAGAAACTTTGGCTGTAGTGCGCGATTTTACAATTTTTTACTGGAAAGTCGAAAGTTTCTGAAACTTTTTTGCACAGTCTTGCTAAACAAATTTTTAATTTGGTCCTAAATTTTCAGAATTTTTGGAGTACCAGAAGTATGGTGAATGTTCAGATTACTACAGACTGTCCTGTTTAAGACAGATTTTATTTTTGATGCATTGTTTGCTTGTTTTGATGAAACTATCGATTTTTATCGGTGGTATAAGCCATGGAAAATTTATATTACAGTAGCTAAAATGCAAAAACAAAACATGAATTGTTTTGCAACAGTACTTAGAGTAGTGATTTGCTTTAGTATACTAACGGATCTTACCGAATTTTCTGTTGAGTTTTGTGTGGATGAAGTGATCAAAGATCGAGAAGGTCTCGATATGAGGAGAAGGAGGAGAGGAAAGAGCTCAAGCTTGGGGATGCCCAAGGCACCCCAAGTAAATATTCAAGGAGACTCAAGCATCTAAGCTTGGGGATGCCCCGGAAGGCATCCCATCTTTCTTCAACAAGTATCGGTATGTTTTCGTCTTCGTTTCATTCACGTGATATGTGTAAGTCTTGGAGCGTCTTTTGTGCTTAGTTTTTACTATTTTATGCACCATGCTGCTATGATATAGTCCATGGTTGATTTATACAATGCTCATTGCACTTCACTTATATCTTTTGAGTATGGCTTTATAGAATGCTTCATGTGCTTCACTTATATCATTTGAAGTTTGGATTGCCTGTTTCTCTTCACATAGAAAACAGTTGTTTGTAGAATGCTCTTTTGCTTCACTTATATCTATTTAGAGAGTCAAAAGGAATTGGCCAATTGCATGGTTAGTCATAAAATCCTACATAAAACTTGTGGATCACTGAATATGATATGTTTGATTCCTTGCAATAGTTTTGCGATATAGAGATGGTATATGTGGGAGGTACTAGTAAACAGTTGTGGTTAGTAAGAATATTGGTGTTAAGGTTTGTGATTCCCAAAGCATGCACGTATAGTTTCTCGTTATGCTATGAAGTTGGAGGATGATTTATTATTGATTGTCTTCCTTATGAGTGGCGGTCGGGGACGAGCGATGGTCTTTCCCTACCAATCTATCCCCCTAGGGGCATGCGTAGTAGTACTTTGCTTCGAGGGCTAATTAACTTTTGCACAATTATATGAGTTCTTTATGACTAATGTGAGTCCATGTATTATACACACTCTTACCTTTCCGCAATTTGCTAGCCTCTACGGTACAGTGCATTGCTGTCACATCCCAGATAGGCCATGCATTAGGGTGTGCATCATGTTTAAATTAGATTTGAATTTGAAATGGGGAAGGCAGGAAACCCCAGAACACCCCCCTTAAAACAACTAGGGTTTACTAAAAATTAATTCAATGAATCCGAAATGCCCTTCAAAATGCTCATCCTCTTTGTTTTGGATCAGAACCCATGTCAAAGGAGGTGGATCATTTTCTAGGTCATCCAAAGTTCCTAGGATTAATCCACAAGTTTTGAACTTGAGCATTTTTAATTATATAAAATATTTTAAATGTTCAAAAATTGTCAAACCAAAATGTTTCATGTTGGGAATATTCCAACAAGTGACCAGGAGCATTTTGGTGATTTATAAAATAGTTTTGGTATTTTTAAAAACCCCACAAAGTTACAGAAATTAGAAAAAGACTAAAAAAGGAAAAATACTTACCGACGCCGTGTTCGCCCACTGCTGCCCAGCCCAGAGCATGGCCAATGAGCTGCTTGGCTCGGCTTGAGCAGCAACTGGTGCCCTTGTGGCGAGGGCGCGCCACGCAGCTGGCCGCCGCCTGCTTCATCCCCTCCTCGCCGCCCGCTGCTGGGCGACCTCCACGTCGTCGCCCGACCCCGGACACGCCACTCTCCCCTGCCTCCTCTCTCGCTCCTCCTCGCCATGGCCGCCACCGTCGCCCGCTCCTCCGTCAGAGCAGTAGCCACCGTCGTCCCAGCGCCACGAGACCTTGTCAGTCGCCTCGCCGTCGTCGACTCCGTCAAACAAGCCAAGCCCGAGCACTTGCTGCGCGCAAGCTGCCGCAGACCGACCTCGCCCGACTCCGCCACCGCCGGAGATCCCCTTCGCCGTCGCCGCCGCATCAGAGCATCCCCGACCCCGACGAGGCTCTCTACGAGATCACTGTGAGCCTGGCTACCTCTCCATCCTCTCCACTCTCTTCCTCGTGCACCACAACGTCCCAACCACGATCGCCCGAACGCACCGGCCTTGGAGCTCGTCGCCGACGAGGCTCCGCCACCCAACGCCACGCCACCGTGTCCATCGCACTCACCGAGTTGCGTTGGGTCTAACACCACACTCCACGCGCCTCACCTTGCCCCCTAGCAACTAGTTCGACATCACCCGAGCCCCCCGCCGCCCAACTCGTCACGGCGCCAACTCCGCCACCCGACCCCATCTAACCCCACCAGAGCTGCGGTTCATCTCCAGCTCCACGAGACGCCTTCCGCACCCCATTTGGTGGCGGAAAGTGCAAAAGCACTTTGCTCCGCCGCGCTCGCCTCGCCGTGGCTAGACGCCATGAGTTGACCATCGACCCACGGCCGTGGGCCTGTTGATCGCTACGAGTCAATGACGGTGGACCCCCGGTTAACTAATTAGGATTAGTTCTAATTAAGTTAATTAGTTAAACTAACCTCGACATGCGGGTCCCACTGGTCAGTTTGACCTGGATGACCCCGTTGACCCCTGACGTCACGCTGACCTCATGCTGACGCATTAATTCAAATTCTGGATTTATTTTGATATAGTAAATTCGAATATAATTCAAATTTCAAATGCCTATAACTTTTATTCTATAACTCCAAATGCAAAGATTTATATATGAAAAATTATCAGAAAAATACACTCTATCCATTGGTACAGGTTTCATGCATGTTAAAACAAGTTAACTATGCTGAATAACCAGAACAAGATATTGCACCATTAGGACTAACTCAAATGAGCTATCATTTGAATCCTTGATTCTAATGAGTTCATCCCTGTTCTTTCAACTTGCATTAGGCCAACACACATTCATATTGCCATGTCATAGCATGCATCATATTGTTGCATATTGTCTTGTGTGTTTATTTGGTGTGCTTTCATGATAGGTTCTGCTTCAAGATAACCTCGACTACCCATCCAAGGGCAGTTCTCTACCCAGTTCCATCGGGCAAGCAACTCATTGATCATTCGATACAAACCCATGTTCTCGCTTCGCTCTCGTTTCTGCATTAAGACAACGCGATTCAACTGTTGTGTGCTGCGGTAGTTGAACCCACTTCCTTTGCATGACCTGTCATTGCCACAGTAACTAGATGAAACCCACTAGTATGTGTAGGAGTTGATTGAGCCATGTTTGTGATTCCTACCATGCTATGCTTGCTATGCTTAGAGTTGTGTCAGGTCTGGCTCATCGGGATGATGAACTGGAGTGAAAGGTTGTGTTGGTTCGAGAGTGAAAGTGTTGAACACGATTTGGTAAAGGTATCGATGAGAGGCCATGTAGGAGTACATGGTGGGTTGTTTCATTGAAGCCGAACTTAAGAACTGAGATCTGTGTTTGTGATCCATGAAACAGTTACTACCACACATTGGGATCCTTAATTGACCCTCTCGGCTTCTTAACCACCCCTGTTCATAGTCCGGGAGTTGCAAGTAGTTTCTGGTGTTTGTAGCATGCTGGGGGGCACGCATAGCGCTGACCTTAGGGGTGGGTTGTGTTGCGGTAGGCACCGTGGTCGGTGTACCGAGTGCCCGTTTGGTATCTCGGGAACCCTGCACACATCGTTCGGGCTGTATGGGAAACCTCGGCGGACTCCTCATGGATGGAACCCGAATAGGCGATAAACCTGGACTAGGGACTTGAGTGTTTAGGTAGGCTGTGGCCGACACCCACGTTGGGCTTCCGCTTGAAGGTTGCGAGTACATGTCGTGTAAACGGCGATAAGTGGTGAGAGCGTGTTAAGAAGTACACCCTGCAGGGTTAAATATGATCTATTGAATAGCCGTGTCCACGGAGAAGGACTTCGGGTTACCTATATCAGTTCATAGACAAGTAAATGGATACTACTAAAAGCCTCAAGATAAGTGTGAGTATCGTGGATGGCCCTCTCGGGGATGACGAGAGAGGATCCACGGTGGAGTATTGTGATGGTGATTAGTGGACTCGTATGCGACAAAATGCTTTACAAAGTGGTGTTACGTAGGATAGCTTAGCCAAGAGTCAAAGCTGGCTTGCTGCAAATAACTCCACCTCCTTCTTGAGAATGTGCATGTATGATAGGATTCTGTGGTAAGACTTGTTGAGTACTTTTGTACTCATGTTTGCTTAATCAATATTTTTCAGAGGACTATACTACCCCTCCGACGGATTCTATGTAGATGTTGACTTGACGAGTAAACTAGCCACCCTGTGGCGATCTAAGACTTGTGAAGGGCCATTGTAGATAGAAAGGCTCCAACAAGCTTTCTTTCTTTCTAGAGTCGTACTCAGACTAGTTTGCTTCCGCATGTGCTTGTATGATTGTATGACTTGAGTGTTGGGTCATGTGACCCCTACCTGTATGGCTATGTTATGTATGGCTCCTCGAGCCTCTTAAATAAAGTACTTGAGTTGTAGAGTTTTGTTGTGATGCCTTGTTGTATTTACTCATATCGGGCATATTGCGTGTATGATTGAAATGCTTGGTATGAGTGGGATCCGACAAACTAGTTGTTTATCCTTAGCAGCCTCTCATATGGGGAAATGTAGTCTCGTGCTTACGGCGATAGTAGTCCGCTACAGCCGGTTCACCGAGTCCTGCTAGCCCAAAGACTACTGCTTGGACACTTGACTGGCCGGCATGTGATTCATTTCGTTCCTATGTACGTCCTTCGGGAAATGTCACGCGGTGATATTCGAGTCCTGCCTAGCCTGCTACAGCCCGAATACCGGAGTCCTGTTAGCCCAGTGCTACAGCCCGAATTCATACGTTGATGACCGACATGCTCAAGTGATTCATGTATGCCTGTCCCCATAGGTTAGTGCCGCTTTGGGTTCACGACTAGCCATGTCGGCCCGGTTCTTTGTCATGTGGATGCTAGCGACACTATCATATACGTGAGCCAAAAGGCATAAACGGTCCCGGGCCATGGTAAGGCGAACCCGTGGGAATACCGTGCGTGAGGCCGCAAAGTGATATGAGGTGTTACCAGCTAGGTCGATGTGACTTGGAATCGGGTCCGACAGCGTTGGCATCGAGCGGGGCTGCTGTAGGTTCGCTAAGCCAAACTGGTCAAGTTGAGTCTAGAAATGCTCTAGTTATATGTAGGGAATTGATTGTGGGAGGAACGTAAGGCTCTTTTTACTCCTTTACCTTATGCCCTCGATCCGAGTCATCCTCTTCTCATTCGGCGTGGGTATAGGACTAGGCTCTCTTCTCTCTATCGTGTTCACGTGTTACTAATCCGTAGTAACTTATAGGATTGTTGGTTACATCCTCGATTCGGTGCTACTAAATTTTAGTATGCTATCATTTGAACCAGAACCTTGATATGATGTTGTTGAGTGGTTTTGCAATCTGATTTTGTAATGTCTCAAATCTGATTTTGAGCATTTACAGATGTTATGCTGCCCGATTTTCCCTAGAAATTCTAATGCCTTTGCATTGTGGCTGTGCTTTCAGATGGCTACCCGCCCCCAGAACCAAGTGGTTCGCCTGACCCGTTGCATTGATGTGTGTGGTCACACGGCAATGCTGGTCCGGGTGATGATTGAGTCTGGTTATCGATGGTATCCTGAATATACCGTCGAGGAGCAGTTTAGGGATTTCAATCAAAGCCAATATCTATGCACGGTCCGGATTTATCCATCTTATCCCGGAGCTCTTGAGCCACTTCATTGTTCATATGGGCTCGAATCACTATTGGAATGTCGTGCAAGATGCAGCCTATTCCATGATGACTATTATTCGAGCGAACTGCTTTGCCGAGAAACACCGATTTCGCTATATGCCAAGATCCTTCACGGGGCGCATGGCTACCTTGAGGTTTGTACAGCGATGCATCCCATGAGGACTCACTCCTTCGCACTACTCTTGAGTTCTTTGGAGGACAAGGACCGTGAGAACCGGGCCTTGCGTATGGAGCTTTTAATGCCCGTTCTGACCACTGGGCTACTCTGACTAGGTTTGCACCTGCCGTGCAAGCCGGATATATGGACATGAGAGACTTGTACCCTGTGCGGGCGAGTCTGCCAGATTTTATGGAGTGGCGTGAGGTTGGAGGCATCACTCCTCCTCGTGGGCCTGCCTCGCCACCGCTTGTTGGTCCACGGCCACATCCGAGTCCTTATGGTCCACAGGCCCCACAGGATTTATGCATTTCCGGACGATCATGTTCCACTTCAGTGTCCTGGGTGGTGACTTCTATGAGGACTACTATGGAGCTGCCCGAGATAGTAGTAGTATTCCTAGTGTGGTAATAGTTGTGTTTCCACCGTCCTGCGTGACTCGTGGAATACGACTTAGTGTGTATCGTTCCGGAAGTGTAGAAAAATAATGTATAGAAGTTGGGATGCTTCCGATGAGATGTAACGCCTTTCCTTATAGTTGTACTCCGTCAGGCTTGTACTAAACTATGAATGGTGTGTATGACCGTTGGTATATATATATATGGCAGTTTTATATTACCATGTCATACGGATGAACATCTTTGCATTCCATTTTACCTTCCGCACTTCCTTGTTAAATTCTGCCATCCTGGTTTAAACCTTTGCTTTGTCTCCCAGGATGGTCAACACTCGCAACACTCCTGCTGCTCCAGAGCAGGGAGAAGCCAGTGCAGCCAGAAATGAGAATCTGCCGCAACCGCCATCTTTGGCCGAGGTGATGCTGGAAGCAGAACGCAATAAGCGCGAAACCAACCGCTTATTGGAGCGGATTGAGCAAAACACAGCACGCCAGCCAAGAAACGATGTGGTTTCACTCAATGATTTCGTCAAGCTATATCCTCCAAAATTCAAATATCCCGTCGAGCCTCTCGACGCAGATGATTGGCTCGCACAGCATCCACCACAAGCTGCGTTCCGCCAACGTGGCTGAGGCTGACAAGGTTACCTTTGCCGCCTATCATCTTGAAGGCCCTGCTAGTCTCGGTGGGAAAATTATGAGGCTATCGTCCGGTTGGACAAGTTACAACTTGGGATGAATTCAGTGCCGCCTCCGTGAGCACCATATTCCAGAAGGTCTTATGGACCGCAAACGTGAGGAATTCTGCAGTTTCACCCAAGGTAGGCTGACAGTGGATGCCTACAGCCGTGAATTTGGGAGGTTAGCACGTTATGCTCCTGAAGAAGTTTCTACCGATGCTAAGAAGCAGGCAAGGTTCCGCAAGGGACTTAGCCCTGAGCTACGCCGAGATCTCGTCCGCATGAGTGTACCTCTTTTCCGGCTAGTCAATAAGGCTATCGGCGCCGGCTGGGCAGACTGATTTTGAGGCTTCACGCAAGCACATCCGTGACTCGGATCGTCATCCGCTCGATCCTAGAAGCGCCGGGTTTGGGTTCCAAATCTGCTCTACCACCTAGGTACACCCCGAGGCCATCCTTCGAGGCCTCGCCCCAACCAGCCGTATTTTCCACCCAAGACTTATGGAGGTCCAACTGCTAGTGCTGCTCCACGTCCAAATGTGATCACTTGCTTCAAGTGTGGAGAGACGGGCCACTATATCGAGAGTGTCCCCAGAACAACCCCAATCAAGCTGGAAAGTCTGTTGGCCGCGGCAAGCCAGCAGGAAAGGTGCCCTATGCTAAGCCAGTTGCCACCGCTCGTGGCCATGTCAACTATGTCTCTGCTGAAGAAACCTATGAGGATCCCAACGCCGTCCTCGGTACGCTTCTTGTTAATTGCCATCCGGCAACTGTTCTTTTGATACTGGAGCATCTCATTCATTTATTTCTGAGAGCTATGCTCGATTGCACAACACCACATTCTCGTGACATGCCTACCTCCATGGAAATTCAAACTCCTGGTTCTAGATGGCAAACCTCTAGAATAAGTCATGGGAATGAAATTCTTGTCGATGATTAGCCTTTCTTGCATCTCTAATAGCTCTCAAGTCCTCGGACATAAACATCATCTTGGGTATGGACTGGATGTCAGCCCATTATGCTAAGATTGATTGCTCTACTAGAACTGTTCAACTTACCCATCCTTGGGCAAAACAAAGGATGTTTTAACCCGAGTGTCTAAGCGCCGACTTTACTCCTTAAATGCCAACCCCTTCCGGACCTCAAGATATTCCGGTAGTCCGTGATTTCCGGATGTCTTTCCGAAGAACTGCCGGTGTTCCACCCGACAGGATGTCGAGTTCGTGATAGATCTTATTCCGGAACCGCCCCAATCTCTAGAAGACCTTATAAGATGGCACCCCTAGAACTAGCTGAACTTAAGAAACAACTCGATGAGTCCTTGCAAAAGGGTTTCATCCATCCTAGTTCATCTCCATGGGCTTGCCCCGTCCTCTTCGTCAAAAAGAAGGATGGTACGGATCGGATGGTTGTAGATTACCGACCTGTCAATTTGGTCACTATCAAGAACAAGTATCCGCTCCCGGGATCAACGACCGTATGATCAGCTCGCTGGTTCCTCGCCTTTTTCAAGATGGATTTGAGGTTGGGCTACCATCAAATCAAAATCAAGAACGGGGACATACCTAAAACGGCCTTTGTCACTCGTTATGGCCAATACGAGTACACCGTCATGTCCTTCGGATTAACCAATGCTCCAGCCACCTTCTCTCGGTTAATGAACTCGATCTTCATGGAGTATTTGGATAAATTCGTCGTGGTATACCTCGATGATATACTCATCTACTCCAAGAATGAGGAAGAACATGCCGAACACCTAAGGCTAGTATTGATGAAACTTCGAGAGCACCGCCTTTATGCCAAATTCTCTAAATGTGAATTCTGGTTACCAGAAGTGACCTATCTGGGACATGTAATCTCTGGTAAGGGTATTGCTGTCAATCCCGAGCGAGTTCAAGCCGTCCTTGATTGGACTCCACCTGAATCGGTCAAGCAAGTTCGGAGTTTCCTCGGTTTAGCGAGCTATTGCCGCCGCTTAAATCGAGAATTTCTAAAGTTGCTAAACCTCTAACCGAACTCCTCAAGAAAGATAAGAAGTTCGAATGGACGCCACAAGGCGAGATCAGCTTTCAGAACTGAAAAGACGCTCGACATCTGCTCCCGCATTTGTTCCACCAGATTTCTAAGGACTTTATTATCTATTGCGACGCCTCGCGACAAGGACTAGGTTGCATACTCATGCAAGATCGTCATGTGATTGCCTACGCTTCTCGGCGATTCGCCCACATGAGGATAATTACCCACACACGATCTAGAGCTTGCAGCGAGTGGTTCATGCACTCAAAACCTGGCGACATTACCTTACGGGTAATCGTTAAATCTACACCGATCACCAAAGTCTGAAATATATCTTCACCCAACCGGATTTGAATCTCGAGCAAAGACGTTGGGTCGAGTTGATTACAGATTTTGACTTAGGAATATCCTACACCCTGTGCAAAGCTAATGTCATGGCTGACGACTAAGTCGCAAATCTTATTGTAACAATTTGATGTTACAACAAAGTCAACCAATTCTCCACGAGGAATTCCGTAAGCTTAATCTTCACATTGTTCCTCGAGGATTCCTTTCCACCCTGGTGGCGAAACCTGACCTTACGGATCGAATCATAGCTGCTCAGCAGTATGATAGAGGGATATCTCGGATCAAGGAGAACATCGCTAGCGGAGCTGCTAAATGTTTCTCCATAGATGAACGAGGTGTTGTTTTCTTTGAAAACCGCTTGGTGGTTCCCAAGAAACAACAGCTACGGCAATTGATCCTTAAGGAAGCTCATGACTCTCCTCTCACCATTCATCCTGGTAGTACTAAAATGTATCAAGATCTACGCCAGAGGTTTTGGTGGACTAGGATGAAGAGGGAAACCGCTCAATACATTGCTAATTGCGACGTCTGTCGTCGAGTTAAAGCAGAGCATCAACGGCCTGCTGGTACCCTTCAACCTTTGGAAATTCCTGAATGGAAATGGGATAAAATCGGTATGGACTTCATTACCGGGTTTCCCAGGACCAAGAGAGGGAATAACGCTATCTTCGTTGTTGTTGATCGTCTTTCCAAAGTAGCCCACTTCCTACCCGTTCGTGAGAGTATAACCGCTAGCCAGCTAGCCGACTTGTACATCTCTCGAATAGTGTCTCTTCATGGTGTTCCATTAGAGATTAACTCAGACCGTGGAAGTCTTTTCACCTCCCGATTTTGGGAAAGTTTCCAAAACGCTATGGGAACTCGTCTCTCCTTTAGCACCGCTTTCCATCCCCAATCAAGTGGTCAAATAGAACGAGTCAATCAAATCCTAGAGGATATGCTTCGAGCTTCTGTCATCTCTTTCGGCATGAATTGGGAAAAATGCCTTCCATTCGCCGAGTTCGCTTATAACAATAGCTATCAAGCCAGCTTGGGCAAAGCCCCTTTCGAAGTTCTTTACGGACGGAAATGTCGAACGCCTCTTAACTGGTCGAAACCGGGAGAGACAACTCTTTGGCCGGACATGATTCAGAAGCGAAGAGCAGGTTCGCGTTATTCGTGAGAAATTGAAAACAGCCCAATCTCGTCAAAAGAGCCAATATGACCGCAAGCATAAGCCTATGACTTATGAAATTGGCGAGAAGGCTTACCTTCGGGTTACTCCTCTAAAGGAACCCATCGTTTCGTATCAAAGGCAAGTTGGCTCCTCGTTACATTGGACCCTTTCGCATTCTTGCCAAACAAGGAGAAGTTGCCTACCAATTGAACTACCTCCGCATCTTTCCAGAGTCCATGATGTCTTCCACGCTTCCCAACTCAGCGTTGCTTCTCGGATCCTATCCGTGGAGTAGACCACTAAACGCTTGATCTCCAAGATAACCTCACCTATCGAGAATATCCCGCTCAGATCCTCGATCAAGCCGAGCGTACCACTCGACGTCGGAATATCAAGTTTCTAAAGGTTCAATGGTCAAACCATTCCGAGCAAGAAACCACTTGGGAAAGGGAGGATCGTCTACGACTTGAGTATCCCACCTTTTCAAGAACAGATCCTAAATCTCGGACGAGATTCTTTTGAGTGGGGGTGAGTTGTCACATCCCAGATAGACCATGCATTAGGGTGTGCATCATGTTTAAATTACATTTGAATTTGAAATAGGGAAGGCAGGAAACCCCAGAACACCCCCCTTAAAACAACTAGGGTTTACTAAAAATTAATTCAATGAATCCGAAATGCCCTTCAAAATGCTCATCCTCTTTGTTTTGGATCAGAACCCATGTCAAAGGAGGTGGATCATTTTCTAGGTCATCCAAAGTTCCTAGGATTAATCCACAAGTTTTGAACTTGAGCATTTTTAATTATATAAAATATTTTAAATGTTCAAAAATTGTCAAACCAAAATGTTTCATGTTGGGAATATTCCAACAAGTGACCAGGAGCATTTTGGTGATTTTTAAAATAGTTTTGGTATTTTTAAAAACCCCACAAAGTTACAGAAATTAGAAAAAGACTAAAAAGGAAAAATACTTACTCGACGCCTGCGTTCGGCCACTGCGCTGCCCAGCCCAGCAGTGCCAGCCCAAGCTGCTTGGCTCGCCAGCAGCAGCCTGGTGCCCGCCGGGCGAGCGCAGGGCGCCGCGCAGCACGCAGCCGCCGCCGCTTCATCCCTCGCCGCCCGCTGCTGGGCGACCTCCACGTCGTCGCCCGACCCCCCGACACGCCACTCTCCCCCGCCTCCTCTCTCTCGCTCCTCCTCGCCATGGCCGACGCCACCGCCGCCGCTCCTCCGTCAGAGCCGTAGCCACCGCCGCCCCAGCGCCACGAGACCTTGTGCGTCGCCGCCGCGTCGCCGACTCGTCAAACAAGCCAAGCCCGAGCACTTGCTCGCCCGAAGCCGCCGCAGACCGACCTCGCCCGACTCGCCACCGCCGGAGATCCCTTCGCCGCCGCCGCCGCATCAGAGCATCCCCGACCCCGACGAGGCTCTCTACGAGATCACCGTGAGCCTGGCTACCTCTCCATCCTCTCCACTCTCTTCCTCGTGCACCACAACGTCCCAACCACGATCGCCCGAACGCACCGCCGCGGAGCTCGTCGCCGACGAGGCTCCGGCCACCCAACGGCCACGCCACCGTGTCCATCGCACTCACCGAGTTGCGTTGGGTCTAACACCACACTCCACGCGCCTCACCTTGCCCCCTAGCAACTAGTTCGACATCACCCGAGCCCCGGCCGCCGCCCAACTCGTCGCCGGCGCCAACTCCGGCCACCCCGACCCCATCTAACCCCACCAGGAGCTGCGGTTCATCTCCAGCTCCACGTAGACGCCTTCCGCACCCCATTTGGTGGCCGGAAAGTGCAAAAGCACTTTGCTCCGCCGCGCCTGGCCTCGCCGGCGGCTAGACGCCGTGAGTTGACCATCGATTTCGATCAGTGGGCCTGCTGATCGCCTCCGAGTCAATGACGGTGGACCCCGGTTAACTAATTAGGATTAGTTCTAATTAAGTTAATTAGTTAAACTAACCACGACATGCGGGTCCCACTGGTCAGTTTGACTGGATGACCCGTTGACCCTCGACGTCACGCTGACCTCATGCCGACGATTAATTCAAATTCTGGATTTATTTTGATATAGTAAATTCCGAATATAATTCAAATTTCAAATGCCTATAACTTTTATTCTATAACTCCAAATGCAAAGATTTATATATGAAAAATTATCAGAAAAATACACTCTATCCATTGGTACAGGTTTCATGCATGTTAAAACAAGTTAACTATGCTGAATAACCAGAACAAGATATTGCACCATTAGGACTAACTCAAATGAGCTATCATTTGAATCCTTGATTCTAATGAGTTCATCCCCTGTTCTTTCAACTTGCATTAGGCCAACACACATTCATATTGCCATGTCATAGCATGCATCATATTGTTGCATATTGTCTTGTGTGTTTATTTCGGTGTGCTTTCATGATAGGTTCTGCCCCCGAAGATAACCTCGACTACCCATCTCAAGGGCAGTTCTCACCCCAGCCCATCAGCAAGCAACTCATTGATCATTCCGATACAAACCCATGTTCTCGCTTCGC